>CAMTZB010000023.1:2360000-3615000 GCA_947086495.1 Morpho achilles
CAGCTGTAATGGCAAAGCTGAAATTGATTGCGGAATGTTATTATAGAATCTTATACCCAAACCCACAAACGACTTACGTACTTTTGCAAGCCGCAAAGCAGGAGCCGCAAGCTTATATCGGTTTCTATTTTATTTTATTTATTGATTTATTTCGTATTACTCACAATAATTGTGTAACACACTTTTACAAGATGGTATTAAAAAGAAAGTTATAATTTGGCAGTTGAAGTGTATATAATAATAAAATACAATAATAATAAATAATATATATAAGTATAAAAGTGAAGTACATCATCCTCCTGCCTTTATCCCACTGTAAGTAGGGTCGGCACAACATGTTGTCACATGATTTGGCTGCGTTTTTACGACCGGCCGCCTGCCTGACGTCAACTTACCTCAGTCCTATTTTACGACACCTCGGTAAGAAAAGGGTGGTCTATTCTACTAAACCGGATACCACACGGTGGGTCAACTTACCTTAGTCGCCTTTTACGACACCTCAGTAAGAAATGAGGTTGGTCTATTCTACTCAGCCGGATACCACACGGCAGGTCGACTTACCTTAGTCGCCTTTTACGACACCTCGGTAAGAAAAGAGGGTGGTACTATTCTATTCAGCCGGATGCCACACGGCGTAAGTATAAAAGTGAAGTACATAATAAGAAATAAAGAATAACCGGAAAAAAATGCAATAAATGTAAAAAAAAATGTAAAGAAGAAATTTTGAAATTGAGCTACTTACTGCAGCAGACCCCACCACCGCAGCCGCAAGCGCCCGCCCCACCACCGCCGCCTCCCCCTCCGGGAGCACCGCCGGTGGTCACCCCCGCCACCCCGTGCCCGCCGCCACCACCGCCACCACCACAGCCCCCCGCGGCCGACCCCACGGGGCTGGCGGCGCAGCTGCAGCAGGCCAGGCTGAAGAGGCAAGCCAAAGTACGGCATCTAGACAAGTTACTCCTTTAAAAACAAATTGTATTAATTACTTATTTTTATTTAATTTATTTATGTACCAACAGTTACCAACGCCGTGTGGTATACGGCTGAGTAGAATAGACCAACCTCATTTCTTACCGAGGTGTCTTAAAAGGCGACTAAAGTAAGTTGACCCACCGTGTGGAATTCGGTTTATTAGAATAAACCACCCTCTTTCTTACCGAGGTGTCGTAAAATACGACTGGTAAGTTGACGTCAGGCAGGCGTCCGTAAAAGCGCAGCCAAATCATGTGACAGCATGTTTATGGCATGTTCTGTCGACCCCACTTAGAGTGCGATAAGGGCAGGAAGATGATGATTTATTTATGTACCAACAGTTAATAAATAAAATTTAAATTAAAATAAGTTCATTTATAGAATTAGGCGTCACTTTGCGGAGATCCGTAATACAAAAGTAATACTAAAATTATTTTGCTATAATCCGCGATGAAGTAAAATAGACAATAATAATATAATGCTAAATGTAGAGTGGACAATCCGTTTTCATACCTGATACATGCAGGATTCGTAAAAAAACATTCACAAACCTCTACCTCGGCCTCCACAATACACAAGCACTACATACGTTCACTATGACATACTCAACAATCGTTTCGCCCCGCAACTGAAGTATCATCAGGAGATAGACTTCAAGACCAAAATCGCAAAGAACGAATCCTGCATGTATCAGGTATGATAACCGATTGTCCACTCTACATTTAGCATTATATATATTTTCTATTTTACTTCATCGCGGATTATAGCAAAATAATTTTATTATTACTTTTGTAAAACAAGGTATACATAGGATACCTTATCGCTATAAGCGATCTCTTCCAGCACTTACTTACTTCTTTGAAAAAAAGTAAAGTAAAGTAGCGGCCTTTTACTATCCCACTGCTGGGCATTGGCCTCTCTCCGTTTTTGGAGAGAATTGGACCTAAGACCTACCATACTGCTCCAATGTGGATTGTTAGGTTACACATATCGCCAGAATTCTCTAGAGATATGCAGGTTTCCTCACGATGTTTTCCTTCACCGAAAAGCGTGTGATAAATTGCAATTATCAATTAGACACATAAGTTTTACTAAACTCATTATTGTCTATATTTACAGATAATATGCGACTACATACCGAATAAGTATAACCATAGACATTATTAGACTAAACAATATTTTATTGTCTACGTCACGGGGTCGCCTTTCACATAGGATGTAACTTGGAGTAGAAAAATCGATTAATAAATAATCAGTTTTTCCCTTTAATTTAATATATTCGTATCAAAATAATCGTTTTTTTCTGAATATTTGAAAAGTTGTCTTTTTTAATATTAATAATTAATAAGAATAAGGGCTAATTAAAGTGGACAACTACCAATAAATAATAACAGATGCACTGTTTGTGAAATTCAATTAAAATGTCTACATTTGGCTAAATTGTTTTGATCCATTAATGCAAATCTTATCTTAAAAAAAAGATTTAATAAGAAGATATAATAATATATAATTAAAAGAATCGTTCTTTTTTAAATTGATTTATAAAAAAAAAAGATTATTAAAAAATCGATCATTTTACTGAAATTATCGATTAATGTAAAAAATCGAATTTTTCACATCCCTGATAAAACAAACGACAACTGACACTTCAATTTCAATCCGTAAATACGTCAAATGTTGTTTGTGTGCGACTCCTTCGAGGAGGTCACGGGTTCAAACCCAGGTAGACACCAATGAGTTTTTCTGTTAAAAATTATGTGTCTAATTGATAATTACAATTTATCACACGCTTTTCAATACGTAAATAATTTTAAAAAAGCAAGAAAAAGAGTTATAAAGAACAAAAGGATAATAAATAAATATATGGGACACTTACACACACGGTCGTCCGTCCCCAAAGTAAGTAACTTAATACTTGTGTTATGGTAGACAGACAACTGGTGAATATATACTTATATATTTTTTAAATACATACTTAAATACAAATATACACCCAGGCTCAAAGAGCAACAAATTCAATTATAGAAAATGTTGGCCCTCGGCGGGAATCGAACCCGCGACCCGTGGAGCTAAAGGCAGGGTCACTACCCACTGCTCCAACGGGCCAGTCGGTCAATAAAAATAATCGTTTTTTTTAAATCGATTTTTAATGAAAATCAAATCATTATTTTTAAGAATCGATTATTTTTTCACATCCTTTACGTATATGTTTACAGCAACAGCAGCAGCAATCGTCGGGCAGCGCGACTCCTGGCAGCGAAGCGTCACCCCCTGGCGGTACCGGGAACTCCGACCCCCCGGGCAACCCCCGGGGGAACCTTCACTGTATGATGCACGAGATGCAACGCACGCTAGCCCGCCGCAGAGCGCATCTTGCGCACTTGGATAAAAGCGAGGTAATGTCTTTACATAAAAAGCTAACAGCAATGATTTAAACATGTTTTGGTATTTTATGACCGACTGTCTGAAGTCTACCTTGGTTACCTTTTACGACACCTCGGTAAGAAATAAGGATGGTCTATTCTATTCAGCCGGATACCACACGGTGGGTCAACTTACCTTAGTCGCATTTACGACACCTCGGTAAGAAATAAGGATGGTCTATTCTACTCAGCCGGATACCACACGGCGGGTTAACTTACCTTAGTCGCCTATTACGCCACCTTGGTAAGAAATGAGGGTGGTCTATTCTATTCAGCCGGATACCACACGGTGGGTCAACTTACCTTAGTCGCATTTACGACACCTCGGTAACTAATGAGAGTGGTCTATTCTACGCAACCGAATACCACACGGCGAGTCAACTTATCTTAGTCGCCATTTACGAAACTTCAGTAAGAAATGAGGGTGGTCTATTCAACTCAATCGGATACTACACGACAGGTTGATTTTCTTTTGGCGCCTTTGCGCTACCTCTGTAAGAAATGGGGGTGGTCTATTCTTATCAGCATCTTTAAAGAATTCTTTGTATATGTATAACCAATCCGCATTGGAACAGCGTAGTTGATCTATGCTTCGCCCTAATTAAGTAGGTGGCCTGTTATCCCAGCCGTGGGATAAAAGGCCGTTATATTCCTCATATAGTGCTCTATGTCCAGCAGGAGTCGTCCACTGAAAGCTCAGCCAGCTCAACACCAATGAAGTCCTGGGAAAGATCAGCCACCCTCCCACACCGGATGCCCGCTGCTTGCAACGGAAACTCCAGTAAGTATCTAATCTAACTTGACTCACCCGTTGGCGCAGTGGGTAGTGACCCTGCCTTCAGCTCCGCAGGTCGCGGGTTCGATTCCCGCCGAGGGCCAACATTTTCTATAAATGAATTTGTTAGCCTTTGAGTCTGGGTGTATTTTTGTATTTAAGTATGTATTTCAAAATTATATAAGTATATATTAACCAGTTATCTGTCCATAACACAAGTATTAAGTTTCTTACTTTGGAGACGGACGACCGTGTGTGTAAGTGTCCCATATATTTATTTATTTATTATTTATTACCATCATCATTGACCTCGCATTTTCCCGTTATACAGGGTCTGGTTTTCCAATAATGGTTTTTTTTTTTGCTATTATAAACAACAACGAAAAGGGAGTACTTTATTGATGTTGCGATCTAGCCAAGAGGCTAATAAGCAACTTAAAGATTACCTAAACTTATAAATTAACTTATATTATAGACTGTCCAAAATTATTAGCAAAGGTTTCACAGTCAGTACCAAGATGACAAGACCTCTAGTTAAAAATAAACAAACATTTAAAACTAGATTTTGTAAAACAAATATAAGCACGGCATCTCCTATGTATAGGTGTGTTAATTTGTACAATAGCGTTTTTAAAGAAGCTAATATTGATATATTTAGAGACTATATATCATCCTGTCCTTATCCCACTCTTAAGTGGGGTCGGCACAACATGTTTTTCTCTTCCATTCTGTCCTATCTTTCGTCAACTCTGGCGCCACTCCTTTTATATGCATATCATACTTCACACAATCCAACCATCTCTTTTTAGGCCTCCCTCTTGGCACATATCCATCCACATTCAAATTTAACACTCGTTTGGTCACATGATTATCATCCTTCCTCATTACATGTCCATACCATCTCAATCTTGCACTTCTCGACTTCTCTATAATGGGCGCAACTTTCAGACTTCCAGAGACTCTGGCAATAAATTTAAATTCAGGATAAAAAAATATTTTCTTGATAAGGAAAGAAAGGTTCAATTTTAAAATTCTAAAATTTTATAAATTTTTGTTTTTTTTTTGGTTAGTAGTATTTTGTATGTTTCGTTTATGTAATATTTAAGTTTTCTTAACTTTCTAAATTTACTTTTTTAAGCACTGTTTTTAATTTTTTTTTATAATAACATGATGAGTTAGCCTATAAGTGCGATGTACGGGGTAGCAATACTAAGAGTGAAGAAATGTTAATAATTTAAATGTATTGTATACCCCGTACACCATTGGCTTTCTATTTTAATAAATAAAATAAAAATAGGTACAGTGACATATCTTAGTCTTTCTTGCTATGCGAGACACTTTGTTCTTGTATTCTTTCAAGTAGCACTGGCACTACACTATCACTATATTAAACTAACTCAAAAGGTTTTGTCCTCTTCAGTCTTCTTACGAGTCCAGTAACGAGAAGCTGGATGGCCTCGATGGTACAATAATGTGGCGCCATTTTTCCCTACAATAGGTATCTTTGCGGAGTCCCAAATTTCTCATGTCCCTTTGAACAGTCCACTTTTACAAATACAACAAATTCTTATTACATTATTTTGATAAATGCTATTGTTGGTTATCTATAAGAGATAGACATATACCATCGCGGAGTTTTCTGTAGACCTTTTCAAGGTGTACAAATAATTAGTACATTATTTTGATAAATCTCTTAAGGTTCAGGATTTTATGAGGAAATGGGTGGAATAGTCCGGAATAGGAGCTGACCACCCGCCCTGCACCGACAGGCGTCCCCGAAATTAGATAGATAGAAAGAAGGTTCAGGCTGCGTTTGCAATGTAGGCGGAAAAAATGAAATTACATATTTATGACATCTCATTAGAAACCTCAAAAATTACAGTATTTCTCTACTCCGTATTGAATGTTATTATACATATAAACCTTCCTTTTTAATCACTCTATCTATTAAAAGAAACCGCATTAAAATCTGTTGCGTAGTTTTAAAGATTTAAGCATACATAGGGGTACAGGGACAGACAGAGAATGCGACTTTGTTTTATACTATGTAGTGATAATTGAAGAAGAAGAAGAAGAATACTCTTTATTGTACACACAGAACAGTCAAAAAAATACAGGTACAATAAGGCGGCCTTATCGCCAACTAGCGATTTCTTCCAGGCAACCTTAAACTTTATGGAGCTGAATAAAATAACTGGTAGGATTGTGTACCACAGAATATACAAAAATAGTCATAAAGTAAAAGAATATATATTTTTCCACATATAATAAACTTAAATTTAATATACACGAATACAATAATTGGTACTTATATAATAATAATATAAAAAAATAATATAATGCTATGTTCCAGGTAACAACGATGTCGGTGCGCCAGCACAGTCGCCGCGAGCCGCGCGAAAGCGATTCGGATCCGCCAGCGAGGAGACCATACTGAAGGTAATAAAAAAATCCTCCTGCCATCATCCCACTCTAAATGGGATCAGCAGAACATGGTATAAACATGTTGTCACATGATTTGGCTACGTATTTTACGACCGTCCTGCCTTAAGTCAACTTACTTTGGTCGTATTTTACGATACCTCACTAAGAAAGAGCGTGATGTTCTACTCAGCCGGATACCACATGGCGGGTCAAGTTACCTTAGTCGCCTATTACAACACTGCACACATTCACCACCACAATCTAAACAATTGTTTCGTCCCGTAACCGAAGCATCGTCAGGAGATCCACGACAAAATCGCAAAGCAAGCAAAGCTTTGCGATTTTGTCGTAGAGTGTGTGCAGTGCTTGTGTATTGTTGTCATCGGTGTTGGGTAGTGCATGAGTTTTTAAAAATTCTGCATATATCAGGTTTTTAAGCAATTTAATTTATGTACATAAAAATATAAGGAATTATAAAACGATAGGTGATGTATACAATAGACAAAGCAGGAACCGACATAAGCTTGCGGCTCCTGCTTTGCGCCTTGCAAAAGTACGTAACTCGTTTGTGGGTTTGGGTATAAGATTCTGTAATAAAATTCCGCAATCAATTTCAGCTTTGCCATTGCAGCAGTTTAAAAACACTGTTAAAGAGAGGCTGATACAGAATGCCTACTATACTCTTGAAGATTATTTAGAAGATAAGAATGTGTGGATATAGCTCTCTTTGAACCTGTACAAGACAGTAACGACTTAATGTAAATATTATTAAGAGTTATATTTTTAAAAGAGCAACCGCCGAGTTTCTCGCTGGCTCTTCTCGGTAGGAACAGCTTTCCGAACCAGCAGTAGAGTTGACGATTCAAAAGCACTTGTTTACAAGTTTATTTGAATACAGAATAATTTGAATTTGAATATGAGAACGAATAGTACACTCTACATTTAGCATTACATATATTTTCTTTTATCACGGATTATAGCACGATAATATTCTCATTACTTAGTATTATGGACCTCCGCAAAGTAACGCCTAATTCTATAAATTATTCTGTATAATTTTCAAAAACATATTTTATTTTATTTATTTATGTAATGGCTAAATTGTCGGTTCCAGCAAGTAAACGGCGGTAACGAGAACGGCTGCGTGTCCGCCGCGGAGTGGGACAGCTTCAAACAGGACGTGCTCCGCGAGATACGTACTCAGGTCAATCAGATGAAGCGGGAGATACTTGAAGGTAGGGATGTTACTTGGAGAAGAAAAAATCGATTAATAATTAATTTTTCTATTTAAAAAGAAACGATTTAAAAAAAAATCGATTATTTTTTTATGAAATAATCAATTTTTGTTGAAAAATAATCGAATATTTTAAAAATCGATTATTTTTCCACATCGCTACTTGAAAGTGAGACCTTAACGTAGCCCATAACGTCTTTATGTAAAAAAAAAGCAATTATTTAAATTATTTTGCTATAATCAGCGATGAAGTAAAATAGTTAATATATATAATACTAAATGTAGAGTGGACCTTCTTTTTTCATACCTGATACATGCAGGATTCGTAAATACACATGCACAAACCTCCACCAACGCCACCACAATACACAAGCACTACATACGTTCACTATCACATACTCAACAATCGCTTCGCCCCGCAACCGAATTATCATCAGGAGATAGACTCCATGACTCGATATCTTTAAAAAAAAATACCGAGCAAGGCTACTAGGTCACCCAGGTACTATGGCATAGAATAGACCACCCTCATTTGTTACCGAGGTGTTGTAAAATACGACTAAGGAACGTTGACGTCAGACGACCCGCCGGTCGTAAAAAGGCAGCCAAATCATGTCACAGCATGTGTATAACATGTTGTGCCGATCCCACTTAGAGTGGGATAATGGCAGGAGGATGATGATTCTCATTAAATAATGATATTTTATTCTTTCATATTATTTCCCAACTTGTATAATTATATGTAAACTTTTTTCCAAGGATGTATAATTACAAAAGTAATAATAAAATTAATTTAAATAATTTTATTATTAGTTTTGTATTATGGATCTCCGCAAAGTAACGCTTAATTCTATAAATTATTTTATGTATAAGTAATTATTCCACATTTATTCCAGCCGTGAAGTCGGAGTTCACCCGAAGGTAAGCTAGTCCCAACAGGCCTCACCGGTGAACCAGTTATATATATAAAAAAATAAAAAAAATATTATATATACCCGTCTGTACATCCACATAGAAACACCAAAACAAACTCATATACTCGTCTGTAACATTAAACACCAAACTTTTAGCTATTATTACTAATAATGTTTTGTATGAAAATATACAATTAAATAGACAAAAATAGTGTGTGGTAAATATCAGTTTGTATTAGTAATATAATTAATAAAACTGTTTTTATAGGATTTATATTGAAGAAATTATTTAATAATATATTTCACTGAATATATTTAATACAAAACTCAGAAAAAAATTACACGACTATTTAAGGCTTTTTTGTTTATCAAAACATTTATAACACAATTTTCTTACAGTTATTCCTTTTTTTTGTAAAAGCTTATAAACTTTACCGAAGTTACATAAAAAATGTTTTCAATGATCGATGATTTTTTTTGTCAAGTAATGACAAAACGTTTGGTTTTTAAGTCTTAAAGGACTCGATTCCAGGCCGTTAATGAAACTAATCAAAAACGAACTAAACAAACTAATATAAAATTATTTTATTTTGCTATAATTCGCGATAAAATTCCAGTTTTTTATATCGCGAATAATTTGCGATAAAATATGATTATTAAGGGAATTATACAGCAATATACCTCTAAAATAATTTTATTATTACCTTTATATAATAGAAGTTATACAGAAGTGTAGAATTTTGAGAACTATTTTATATTATTTTTTAATTTAACAGATATTTGCTAAAACATTAATGAAAAAAAATCTATTTTCTTTGACAATACAACTCGTATTAAACATTCCATATACATTCCAACTTATAAAACAATAAAAAAACTTTCAATAATCAAACGCAAGAAAATCTCATTCCAAATATAATTAACTTTTTCCAACATATGTATTGATATTTCAGAAATTTAATGACTAATAAATATACAATTTTATTATACAAAATTCTGTACACACAATATAAATCCGTATAAAAACCGTTTTATTAAAACAATAATCACAAAATACAAAAAAATATATACAATAGTAGATGTAATATGAAACACCAAGTCTTTATATAACCATAATAAAATTATACAGTTTAGGAAATTTATATATAACAATAGTATCGAATGATAGTAAAAAATCAAAGTTACAAAACTTAAGTACTGCATCATTAAAATATACATAAAATATTACGTCAATGTATTTACCGCGTCATTAAAAATAACGTCAATGTATTTATTTAGAAAACATTTTTTTAAGCCATTCGTAATCTAATTCCTAACTTCAAGAACTTCAATTAATCGTTATGGCTGTAATTCTAATGCCCCAAATAAGGCTGAAAATTAAAATAAATGTGTAATTATAAAAGTGTTCTAGCAACACTGATTTTAAGTTTAACTGTTCACCAGTGTTGTCTGGATTTTGTGATCGTTACAACGTATTATTAGGGTTGCCTATTAAAAAAATGCAACGATATCTATGGGTTGTTTGCGCTCGTACAATAAATATCAGTATGTGAGACTGGGAAATTTGCAGTCGGTTGCAATGTGTATTAAATTTGACGCAGTTTTGCCATAAAATCTGATAAATTTTTATCAATGGCAACATATTGGGAGAATATGCGCACGAATATGCATTAAGCGAGTTGTGTTTTTTTAATTTTATACTTAAAAAAAGTATTTATTGGAAATACGTATGTAATTATGTACGTAGTGTGTAAGATATATACAATTATGTGTATTGTTGGTGGTTTTTAGACGAAATTTTTAAATGACATTTTACTACGTCTATGGATTAAAAAAACATATATATAATGCAAGGCTATGGTCTAACTTATGAGTCAAGCACCGAATGTCCAGTCCTAAAACACTTGTTAAACAGATTTTTTTTTAATATTAGGTATATAAAAGCTAATCTTTAAGTTACACAATTTCACCAAAATCGGTTCAATATCTTAGTACTAAAAATATACGATTTTTTATACATTAAGATGTCTGGATTTCACGTCTAAAAATCGTCAATAATACAGATTTAAAAAATGTGTAATAATCGACTAGTATCAAGTTATGCCTAGTATTATTATATTTATTGATTATACATATGTTTGCAACACAGATAATATAAGAAAACATTTCTTTTCTCTTTGATACTCTTTTTAGTAACCTCATTTAAAAAAAGAACCGAAAAGTTCTCTTCGGGCTTAGTTGACATACTAAACCCGTTTCTATAGAGAAACCTTTTTTATATTTACTTACCATCACTAAATAAAACTAATAAACAATGATCCGGCTATCCAATTTCGTTTCATTTATTTATTTCTTTCTTTCTTAATTACGCCAAATACTTACATACAATTTTGTCAAACAATCATTAAAAACTAAGGTTCGTATGTAAATCCATTAGAGACATAAATATAAATCATAAACAATTACTAACTTAATTTAAATTTACATATATATATTTTAAAAAAATATCCAAAAACTTAAGAAAAATGCATTAAAATAACTAATAAGAAAGTAAAATCAAGAGTTTATTACAAATTTAAAATTAGTCATGAAAAAAAATTGTACTAATAAACAAATAAATAAATAAAACGTTTAATCTAATTTTAATCTAACTCATCCTCCATTGGTTCCATCATAAAATAAAATTAAAAATATATTATTTGCGTTTCCATATAATTTTATATTATTATTATCTGTATTATAAATATTAACTTATATAATCTGTGTTGGCATTTAACGGACAATGTAGAGTAAGGTACTATGTAACAATGAGGTATTAATTATCTGTTTGTCGGTTGAAATTTTTAAACGCATCATTGGATGTTTAACCCCTGTGGTCTTCCATGAAGGATGAAATTTGGTTAAATAAGTAAAATTTTAATGAATAAAATACAACCAGCTGCTTAAATAATAGATAGCACTGTAATGTGATTCCAAATAATACAACAAGATGGCGCTGTGCGTATTGTAGATTTTTTTATTTCTACCGTCAACATTTTAAATTATTTTATATGAACGAAAATAAGCATGTCGTATATTAGAGATTTTTACCTTTTTTTCAGGTTTTTCTTTTTTTTGTAAAAGCTTATAAATTTTTACCAAAGTTCGAAAAAAGCTTTTTTCAAAGATCGATAATATTTTTTTAGTCAAATAATGACAACGCGTTACATGGTTTTAAGGCCTTAAAGAACTCGATTCCAGACCGTTAAAATAAAATAAAAAATTGCTTTATATAAAGTATGATATACATTTTATTTGAAAACGTTGTCTATCAAAAATGCTTCTCTCACTTTATACTAGCCAAAGACAAAGCGTTAAGGCCTTAAAAGACTCGATTCCAGACAGTTAATTAAACTAATATTTTTTTTCTTGATTTTATATCAAGTGTGTTGATATTAATTTTATTTGAAAAAATTTGTAAAGAATATTGCTTCCCACACTTTATAACGTAGAGTAAAAAATAGGCCAAACTAGATTTAGGTGCTTATTGGCGCACTAAAAAAAATTTCAATCGACTAACATTATTATCACAATTTTGGAAAATGATTTTGAAGTACACGTCTAAAACAGTACAGGCTTATCTATTTAAGAATTACGTCATAAGTGAAAAAGGCGCGAGATTGAGCGCACGCCATTTTGAAATTTATCGTTTCTGGTTTTATGATTCCAAATCATTATGTGATATACTTTATCACGTTTTAGTTTATAATGTATCATTCCACATTCGGTCTGAACATGTTCGTCGATCGAGATTGTTTTATACGTAATTTACAATTTTTATAACAAAAAGGTTTTATGAGTTTATTATCTGTGCTTAAAGGAACTTAACAGACAAATTATTTTACATGTTCAAAAGTTATAATAAAATTAGTTTGCTATAATCCGCGATGAAATTTTCATCGACAAAATTAATAGCGGATTATAGTAAAATAATTTTATTATTACTTTTGTATTATGGACCTCCACAAAGTAACGCCTAATTTTATAAATTTTCTCTGTGGTCGATATTAAATAACCGGAACATCCGGAATAGGAAAAAAATGAAATGCCATCGCTGCACTTACAAAATTCAAATTCTAATTTGCTTTTGGATTGGATAAGATATTTTTTGAACTGCTTGTGCCGAGAAGAGCCAGCAGGAAACTCGGCGGTTACTCTTTTCAAAATCCTCAATAGTAAAGGCTCTCTGTATCATGCTTCTTTTAATAGCTATTTTTGAAAATCTGTTTAACATCTAACCTTACCTTTAACTATCTAAAATCAAAAAATAATTATAAATTTCAGATTTAAAATTTATTATTAGACGCTTTAACATAAACAAAAAGATTTGTGCATAATAGAATATTGCCAGTCATAAAAATGGAAGGTGATGGTTTTATTATCAAACCATACTCCGTAGCTTTCGAGAATTAACTAAAGGTTAACATGACAAAAAAGGTTCTTTTTAGTATTCAAATTACCCTTAATATTATTAATATTTCTTTTTTTCTAAGCATTTAAAATTATCGATTGAATTCGCGACATTTTATTATTATTGCTATTAATAATTTTAAAAATTTTAACAAATTAATTTAAATATTATTTAATTATATCTATACTAATATTATAAAGAGGAAAAATTTGTATGTTTGTAATGTTTTCACACAAAAATTACTAGACCGATGTCAAAAATTCTTTCACCATTGGCAAGCTGCTTTACTGAGCAACATAGGCTATATTAGATTAAAAAATAGGGATCCAAAATAAATGCAATAGTGTGAAAAAAATTACTCATAAAAATCTGTCATCGCATGCGCTGCGGAAACTATTGATGATATATTTAACAAAAATAAATATAATCCGACTTAGTAGACTTTCCACTGCCATGAGATCGGCTTGTACGCGGTCGAATCCGCGGAATATTACTAGTATGTATATAAATAGCCACAATATCTTTTTTTTTGCTTTAGTGGAACAATTTTTGTACCTCGCATTGCCCATTGTGATAAATCAAAATCCTTTTTACGCACATAAAATAAATTCCTAAAACCAACATTTGCCATAAAATCCTTTTTGGGATAATATCGCACATTTTTTTGTTCCATAAAACAAAACCTGGTGCTTAGTTCTAATGTATATGATTCCATTTTGTTTTTATACTGACTGACTATGCATTTTGTGTTCAGTTAACGACTGCATTTGAAGTAAATGATTTTTCAAAAAAATAAAACAATTCGTATAGTTAACTTAGTGATGTGTAATTATTAAGATATCGTATTAAATGTAAAACCAAATTTAATTTTAAGGACGTTGTTTAGTAGAAACTTACCGTAAAAGTCATTATTTTTTTTAATTTGTGGTCAATTATATATTGATCATAGATTTTTAGAATCACTGACCTATACTCCATAATAGTTAGTTAAATGTAAACAAAGCCATATGTCTCATATAAACAAACAATTTATTGAGGTTATAGTAAATAATAATATTTATTAGAAGCTGTGGTAGCCCAACGGTAACACCGTGACTCATTGGAGGAGGTCACAGGTTCCAACCCGGGCAGACACCAATGAGTTTTTCTGTTAAAACCTATGTCTCTAATTGATAATTGCAATTTATCACATGCTTTTCGGTAACACATTCACATGTTTATATTTAGTTCATATTTCGATGTCACATGTTTACATTTAGTTAAGTGCCTATGGAGTATAATTGTAAAAACCTGCTTAAATTATTTTTTTTGTTTTTTCCGTAAATTTTGTCATTTCTCTCAACAACGTCCTAATGTTTATACAATTTTTTATATTGGTCTCAATTATGTCAAAGAATATTTATTCATAGATGGTATATATGTGAAAAATTGGCGCCACTTTTGATGAATATTTAAATTAGCCTAATTTTGAGCTTAGTTTAATTTAACTTGTATAAATGCTTTTGGATACGTTCTTTTAGAAATTTTTAATGTTTTATATTATTTACTTATTGATGAATTGATGTTACTAGAGAACGAAAGTCATATTATTTTGCTATAATCCGTGATTAGAGAAATATTATGATATGCTAAAGATAGTGTACTCTCCGTGTTAATCCTTATGCATACAGGATTTATAAACCGCATGCACCATAAACCAACACTGCACATAGTGCACATGTTCACTACTATAATCTGAAAAAAAATTAGTTTCATCCTCATCCCATAACCAAAGCATCACCAGGATGCTTTGGTTATGGAACCAGGACAACGCAAAACAGGCAAAACATTTTTCCGATTTTGTCGCATCGCAAAGAATATTTTCGATTTCGTCGTGCTATGAATGTAGTTTATGAATCCTACATACATATCAAATCAATCTCTATTCAAATAAGCTCTTTAAAGCACTTTTAAAATCGTCAAGTATCAATATGATTAATGAAGCTACAACTGGTTCGGAATGTCGCTCTTACCGATAAGAACCAGAAAGAAACTCGGTGGTCAATCTTTTAAACATTTTTAATTTTACATTGTTAAACCGCCGTCTTGTATGTAGCTGAAAGGATTTTCAAATCCAGGCATTTTTATCATTCAAATAATCTTCAATTTTGTAATATGCTTTACGTACAAGCATAACTCTTACACTTTATTTAAGAGTGGTAGACTGGTGTACTATGGACATAAGGTTTAACACGAAATATTTAAGTTATTAATTAGTTAGATTTTCTCTAATCATAGATTTAAAGCAAAATAATAATTTTGTATTATGAAAGTCAAAGGTAATGCCTAATTTTCATAAATTGTTTGTCAAGAACTTGGCCGTTGTATAACCGCGCTATTTTAGCGCTTTCTTTACAATAAATAATGCTATGTGTCACTGAATGATTTCTGTGATTTATATAAAAGAAAATAATCTTGCACATTATCGTCATATTGATATATATGGGTATATAAAAAACACTAAAACAGGCTTTTTAGAAAATAATATTTTGTTTTGAGTTATACGATTGCTCAGATTGTATTTAAATTATTTAATTTTCCCTTAACACTTCATTTCAATGTTTAAATTTTATAGTACAATAAACTCACTAAATGGCTTCTATGAAAAAATGAGAGACATTGATATATACAATTCACTATAATATTAGAGAACTATCAAATGCAGCATTTTTAAAAATACTTTAAACCGTAAAACCGTTCTTTAAAAATATCTCACTCTATGATTATTCAATTAGAGTTCATCTTTGTTTTTATCTGTGTACTGTACACTTACTTCTATGGCTATTGTCTCTGTTAAGCAGTCAAATAAAAAGAATACATTAACGTATAACATCATGGTATAACATAGAGTTAATACAACTCTATGATATATAAACGTCAGATGCGTATGACAGAGACTTATATCATAGACAAAAAACTATTTATTTGATTATTGAATTTGGAATATCGAATTTTAAATGTTATGATAAACAAATTTACATGTCATAGATATCATAGATAATACACTATATAGGATAATAGATATTTCTATACGCCATAGTGAATATTATAAAGTAAATATTCACAGATAACATATTTGAAAAAATGCCTAACAAACGTTCTGGTTTCTTATGACGATAATGTATCAAGATTTACAAGATATAGTGATATGATTTAGTTTAGTTTACCACGTGGTGTATTTAATTAATATAAATACTAAATATTGTTTTTTCTTGTAGTCACTTGGATAAATGTAAATATATACTTTACGAATTATATTTTTTTGTGATCGCCTTTTCTGTTTTTATTTTTATTTTTCCTATATTATAATATACTATTTGATTTATTTGTGTTATTAATGCAATATTATTAGCAACGAAATCAAATCGACATTTCTTACAGTTCAATATGTTAGAAATGTACGTTATAATTTTTTTCCTTAATGACAAATCAAAATTTAATTATTATTATTATTTTTATTAAAGCCCCTTTTAGCTTTTAATATGATAACTAGTGATTCCTATATAAATACCTAATCTTTGTTAACATACCTCGAGCATAGTATAATTGATAATAAAACTAACTAACGAAATGCTTAATCTAAATTAAAAAACTAAATAAACTAAACTAAAAATTAATTAAAAAGAAAACGTTTTAAAAATATAACAGAAATAAAGTTATTGTATAGAACCGGCTATACTCACGTCTTATCCTATCGGGTAAGCCCGACTAGTTTCGAACCCATCCGGGGCACTTATTCATGAGCTCTTTTCACGACGTTATCGCGGCGGGAACTGTTCCCGCTCCCGGGGGAGCGTTTTATATTCGATAAAATAAGTCGTGAGTATAGCCGGTTCTATACAATAACTATCAATACTACTCACGATAGTTTAAATTTAAAGAAATAAAGTTTCTATAGACAATTATCTGTACCAAGTTTATTTTTGTTTAAAGTTGTAAAAATTCTAGTTTTTATATATTTAATTTGGGATTATTTGAAATAATTTACTTTTATACCTTATACCCTAATTTGTTTTGCAAAGACGAATGAGTTCAAACGTTTTCAATTGCATTTAACTACGAATAAAAACTAAAGTAACATATGTTACTATTTTTTTTTTTCAATAGCAGATTTAGAAAAATTTAGGTTGGTTAGCATCAATTATGCTGTGACGCGAGTTCTGATGAATAAAGAAATAGCCGCATTATCGTTTTATATCATATTATATTATTGATATCTACTATAAAATATATATAGAATGTATGTTAAACCGGTCGGATGTCTGTAAACGCCATAATAATTTAAGAATCCTAGTAACACTGCCAGTAAACTACCATTATACACTTCGGATTTTTTTAGGTGTTGCCAGCAACGAGTACTTTAATTCTACTAAACTCTACCATAGTTAAGCTTTGTTCTAATTGGCGTTTACTAGGGTGTTAGCTTATTGTTGTACGTGTACATATGCTGGAGTCAATAAATTGATACATAAGTAAAAAAAATTGTTTTATTAAAAGATTTTATTTAACCTTCTTGCAAGTTAAATTTGACCCATTTTTCAACGATACGATTGTGTACGATTGAGCTGAAATTTTAAATACTGGTCCAGTCCCGATGACAATGCATGTTTATGATAAGCATGACCTGATGCTGCCAGGATTGGCTCCAGACGAGGGAACTTCTCAACGGCTAACAGTAGAAACTTGGGAAATTTATCCTTTTAACAATGTTTTATAAATGGATTGTAATAAAGGATCCTAAACTAAATTAAAAAAATCAGCAAACTTCATGTATAAAAGATTATGTCGCAAAAATACAATGAGCTTCAAAAGTAATAATAAAATTATTTTGCTATAATCCACGATAAAGTACCAGATAATATATAAAACGCTTAATGTAGAGTGGACTATTTCATACGCGTGGACGTTTTCATACCCGATACACGCAGGATTCGTTGCCAAATTCTCCGAAGCTCTTGAAACAGTTCAGAAGTCTGCAAAGATATATACATAGGGTATATGTAAATAATCCTATAAAGTTATATTATTGTTAATAATGGTGATAATAAAAATACAGAGAAAAAAAGGCATTTTTTATTTAAAGAAGAGGAAAATAAAATTACAGAAAAACACAATACCAACATTTATAAATAATATTTAGTCGTATTGTAACCACGTAAACGAATGCGTCAACAATCTTATAAAAGAAACATTGTCATGTACATATCTGAACATCCTTTAACAAAAGTGCTACAAATATTTTATATTTGTACCGGTTCTATAAATAAAAACAAAAAGCTATAAATAGAACATTAGACTGTATAATTTTCAAAAATATTTGTAGCAAAATACATTAAGAATAATATCAAACACTCGTATAACAAATCACATTAAATACAAAAAATCGAACAAAACATGGTGGTCACCGGTGTTGCCATACTGAATATTAATAGATTATTTTTTTTATTCCAAGCACGAAGCGTGACTTTTACTAATCAAAGATTTTCCAAAACCACTTTGTGCGTAGCCACTTACTAACTAAATTTATTTTCGTGATGACTGAATGAAAGCGTTCCTTAAATATTAACAATTTTGATTAGAGTTGGAAACATTGTGACAATTTCATTTGGACCGCTTTAAAACATAGATAATATAATTCATTTTTTAAACTCTTAACATATTTCTAAAAACGAATGCAATGTTTTTAAACACTTCACCGTAAAAAAACATAAACAAATTATATATTTTATTTTGGTAACGTTATTTCTCGCGTGAGGTAGCGATTTTTAATCCTCGTTTAAACTTTGGCGTATTTTAATATAAACATGGTAACATGAATGATGCGTTTGGAAATGGTTTTTTTAAGGTGGGTTCTAGCGATTTCTAAACTAGTCTATCATTTACGCCAATAGTGTAAGTAAGCAGTAAATTTTTCTTTTAGAAATTTCATAATCGAGCGTTTATACGAACAATTCAAATATTTGTTAACCTTTTATATTCTTATAATTATTTACGTAAGTAATTATAAATAATATATAAGGCTTTTTCATCAGTTTTATCAGATCATAAAGGAAAAATAATATTTATCAATAGGTTAGTGATGCTTTGGATAAGTACGGATTTTATTTTAGTAACCATAACCTAAGAACATTTTTTGAATTCTGAAATCGTCTAAGGGCTTTCTTGTGAAATGTCTCGAAGGTTGGATTGGTTAACCAGGAAAACGGAAATCTGCACAAATTAAGAAATAATTCGCGGAAATTCTTCAAAGCATACCTAAAAAGCCCATCCATGGATTAAAAAAAATTGTAAAATTTACACAATTGTTCGTATAAAGCTTTAACATTGGGAACACTACTTTTTATTTCTTAAAACTAATATACAATTTTATTAAACGTTTACATTTATATAAATATGTTTGTAAAAAAAGCCATTATGTATAAGTAGCCCACATGAGTTGTACTTGACTCTTAAATAAATTAAATAATTTAAGTATATACTGTTTAATTTTATTATTATGTATTAATTTTATTTGTTTGTGCATAAGCCGAAGATCACAACATTCTTATATTTTTGTCCGTGTACGGAGACGTGATGTAAGCCCTGAAAAAGAAAAAAGCTAAATTATACAATGGATTTCAAAAAAATCATTAGTTAGCTTTAATTAGACGTAAAATAAACAAAAATGGAAAATATACAGAATGACGCAAAAAAATGTACTGAGTTAATACAATAATTTACATATATCCGTACCAGACGTGAATGTGTTGATAATTCGACTTGTCTTTTTATCATGATTGTTATTAGAATTGCCTAATTTATATGAATATTTCAGTGAAATTTATATGTCTTATACCGCACATACAAACTTGTGAATAGTTAAATAACTCTTAAACGTATACTAAACGGGAACCTATTTATGATTGCACTGAAATGTGCGCTTTGGACTTGTTAAGTTAGTCACGCGGTACGAATATATTTCAATTAGTTATTTAGAATTCAGCTACTAATAAATAACGGATTCCTAAATTACAAATTTATATCCGTTGCTATTAGGTAGTGCTAAATTCAAATTAAAAAAGAAAAGAACGATGGAGTGACGGATATAAAAGATGATTTTTTATCTGTCAAATACTAAACTGGCCTTCTACAGACACTGACATGTAATCCTAAACCATAGAGCATTTCTTTTGTTAGATATTTTTCGAATTCATAAAGTTCACTAAACTTAAGTCTATACTCTATCGTTCGGCATGGTTCCATTCATGGACGTAGTATATACTGGACGGCGCCAAAAGACGTTGCCGATCTTGCGTCTGTGTGTAAGCGATTTATCGTTTGTCTCTGTTCTTATCGCGAACTATACATAAGAGTGAAAGAGATTGTGATGAAGTTTGGCAACGTCGCTAAAAATGTGTCCAGTTGGTGACACCAAATGAGGCCATAACATTGAGTTTGTTGAAGATTATTTCTTGAAATCTAAAGCAAATACGAGTGTTACTGATATATTTTTTCAAAAAAGGTGGAATATGTCGTGTGCTGCCTTAATGTGTCCATCAAGAACAACGAAAGGAGGAGTTAAAAACACGGAATTACCATTTCATAAGTAAATCTTTGACTCTCATTTGCGTGCTAAATTAAAGCGTTTTATTCAGTTAAAGCGTTTCAGATTATAATGTATCAGTACAGTTCGATATTCTCTAGCCGGCACGAGTGTGGGATACTGATAAAACATAGAAATTAATAATTAAATATTCGATTGAATTGTGTTACCTACGTAGTGATGTACACACTAACGAATTATTATGTATCGATAAATATCAGTCAAAGTTATATTTATTAGGCAAATTAAATGCAAATTCTCTAATTTTAGATTATTTTCTAAGGTTTCCTAAATGCCCACATATAAGAGAACAGTGGATAAAAGCTGTCACCGGTCTCACGGATATGTAAATGTTGGGAATAATGTGGATCATGATATTGTTCAATTGGCCACCGAAGCACTAACATTTTTGTTAACATTTCATCTATACATAAAGCACCGAGTATGGGCTGCACCTTCGACTTTATTTTTAACGCTTCAAAGGATTCTTTGGTAAATCTAGGCTCACAGTCAATTGACTGATACCATTTTTGAGAACCACCCATCACAGTAAGATATGCAGTAAAGATGTGCATCGGATAATTCATGACATTATACTGCAGACTGTACACTCAGGAAATTATGTCAATCTATTCAAATGTTTTAATCTATTCTGAACAGTAAACCAACTTGGTTGGTTACAACTGTATATTAAATTTACATTACCTGAGCTAGGCTTCGATAATTATCGACGCCTAGTTTAGCTTATCGATAAGCTAAGTACTTCCCTAATCACGCACACTAATGCAGTTCTAAAAGTTCACACAAGCATAAAACGGACACACAAAAATAGCTAAGGCGGCATCCAGTGTATTCTTTATCCAAGGTTCCATTATTTCTTTCTTTTTTATTAAAAATATCGATTATCGATAAAAATGATTCAAAGAAACATCGATTTTGCTGCGTAATACTAAGTTTGAAAATAAAATGTTTTTTAAGACTAAGCATCACAGATGAATAAACCAAATGTATTTCACGTTCAGTAAATTAAAAAAGTGTAGTATGAGACTATTCACGTCATTTTGAATAGTGCGTAATGGTGTACGTGTTATTATAAAATTATACATAAAAATAAATAAAACTGTTTAGTGTGACACAAAATAATAATTTTTTAAAAGTTTTTTACGTTTCAAACTTGAAAAAAAAAAATTAAATTTCATGCATATTCAAAACCATAGGCAATATTACAAAAAGTAATACCAACGCCATCTATCTGTGACGACTAACACTAACAGCACTAAGCTTTCAAAGAAACCTAAAAAGTTATAAAAAGGTAAGTATATAAAAATAAACAATTAAGCAGTGTGTTAAAAAAAATAGCGTGTATGACCATCAACTGATCTTTCTAGAAGTTATACCTTTTTATAATTATTACAACAACTGTCTGAAAATATCCTTTAATTATTGCAAAAAAAACAATATTTGCAAAACACATACAAAGACTGACTCCAACTAGGTGGTGAAATTCACTAAAATATAGTATATTGATCAAAAAATTAGTAAATTACAAAATACCATAACGTTGCAAGGCATTTATCAAAAAACAAAAAATAAACATGCAACAACAAAAATAAGCCAATCAATTATAAAAGCGACTACAGACTTTAGTACTTTCAAAGGACCTGAATAGCTCGCGAATTTTTTAAATATTTTTTATATATATTTTTCTTGCAGTCTTCTCGCTTAGCTTGATTTATTCGCTTAGCACTGGGAGCATGGATCTAGAAGAATAATTGTATTAGGTTAGTTATAGAATACATAATTATATATTAACTATACGAACTACATATACATGTATATATGATTTTTACATTGATATAACAGATTCATAAATAAATATCAACTTATGAACCATAAATAAATTAAAACGACACGGATGATAAATATATTAGCGTGTACTCATGAATATATACTTTTTAACGTGATTTATTTTTATTTTAATGAAATTAGTTAATTGAAAAAAGAATATGATTTTGATTTCAATAATTGATAATTATAATGAAAAATATTTTCTCGGTAGCTATAGAATATAATTTATAAGCATTTACATATTTAACTGGTATTTTTAAAGATCGGATTGTCTATAATCTTTTAGTTAGCGGCTTATACAGCATCCGTGGGCGGTACGTATTAGGGCGGAAGTATCACACAGAGTAGTAAAGTAATCATGTACTTTTTTATATGATGTGATCAACAAGTGCGAAGCAAAAAACGGACTACACAATTATTCTTTTGTCTCCGCTTTTTACTGTAAATATATTATTATTATAACACGCCAAAAAAAGTATATATTCCACGATAAGCAATAGCATGAGAACTAAAAATGTCGCTTCACTAACGCCATCTAGCCGTGCTGAACCTTAAATAATTCTTTTTCAAAATGAGCAAGCGTAAATAAAATAATATAGGTATAACGCAACTACTTTTATAACCTTTTCTAATTAAGGCACCATAACCACAAAGCTTCACACATTTCAACAATCTTTTTAAAAAATGTTGAATTAATAATTCAATCACAATTGTTTGTAATTCACTTGTTCACTATAATTAAGAATGTAATCAATAAAAATTATTATATTAAGCCGAAGAAGAAAAAATATTAGCATTTTGTATTCGATAATTTAATTTTTTAATTATTTTATTATACTGTTATATTCGGAATAATTATTTTATTCAGACCTTAAACAACTTATTAGAAGATCAAAGTTTTAAAATTTGTAAAATATTATAAATGCTATAAAATATTATATAACTGGTATTAGCTTTGCCGAGTGGTGTCTCTAGTGGTTTTAATATAAGGCAACAATATACTAGAACAGACATTTAAATATCCACGAGTTTGAATCTGTAAAATCACCCAAAATGCATACATTAAAACAATGGTTTTAAAATTTTTCTTATAAATTATAAAAAAAATATTTAATTCCATAATAAGAGATATTATTATTTTATATATATATTATTATTATATGATTGATTTTTTCTCTTTATTACAAAAATGACGTTTTTTATTATGTATATTTTCATTGCAATGGTGATTTAACTAACATCTTTCCTATATTTTGACACAACATTCTTCTATTATATTAATGTAACTTAAGCTATTAATTTAGAATATCAATTAATGAAAATTCGCAGTGGTTTATCATTTCATGCTTAGTCCGTTCTAGTATAATTATTATTCAATGCAATATATTTGTAACAATGAAGAACTTCTTTTTAAATAATAATTATCTTGGATAAAATATATTATCAGATTCAAATTGGTCCCAAAAATTGAGATTTTGATACAGGTTTTTGATTTTTTAAATTTGTGCAAATTAAATGAAAATCTTAAGAGCCGGAGAAAAGTTTTCCAGAGGCACATATCACCTGCACATTCACCAATATTTATATAATGATCATGGCATATAAAAAACAAAAAATACAAAACCATTAACATTGGCCTTTATTGGCCAGTCTGCCATGGAATAATAAAATATATTTTTTTATAAAAGTAAAAAAGAACACTGTAACACTAAAGACTTCTATTCCAATAAAAATTATCGTAGATAAAATATTTTATCAGTACACGACAGCAATATTTATAAGCAGTTGATTTATCTAGGTACTACTAGCGCACTAGACAAAGCGTTCACAGATAAACAAATATCATACAAGCTTTCACAAATTTATAATAAAAGAAATAGAACGTATTTCATTATAACAAATTATCGAACAAAAGCAACATATAGACTATACACCGATTGTTTGCGCTAGTGGCGCCATCTATGAGTGACGAAAAGCGTGATAAATTAATATGAACTACTTAATACCTTCCATTTCCAAAACTATGGGAATGGGACCTTGGCAGCATTAAAAATCAAAATTCATATAAGCCGCGTAGCAAAAATGATCCGTAAAAGTTTACGAGATTGTTCAAAGTTTTAAAATAAATATTTAATAACTTAACAATAAAGATTATAATTATTTATTAATAATAATAATAGAGCCAGGATAGACAACCAAACAATATGTCTACTAATTACACTTTTAATGGCGGCAATTATCACTTACAATTAGTGTTCTGAAGGTTGGCGAGCCTGACTTTACAATTATTGACATCTCGTAAACTGTTGCCATTTTTCTTAAAAGCTAATTTAAAGAATGTTTAATTTAAAAATAATGGATGCGTATACTTGACGCACACGCCTTAGAAATTATACTTCAGGTGTGATTGAAATTATTATTTAATTGCATTGTTTATACTTGCGCATATACTTTCCATACGTACTGGAGAAAAATACTTTTTTAAAATTTATGTAAAGAAAGTAATTTTTTTAACCTGGGTATAATAAAATATAATTATATTAAATATTTGTACCTAGTTATTATTTTTTTTTTAGTTTATTAATGGCCTAGAATCTAGTCATTTACGGCTAAACCTACTTATTAATGAAACCATGACCGTGGACTAAGAATATAAAACGAAACTTTGTAAGAGTTTAAGATTATCTAGAAATATCTAATTATTAATATAAAGCACGAATACGCGGTTCCAGAACACATGTATAGCTAATATTTCTCTATGTACCGAGCACACAACATTAATTTTAATTCCAACTACCTACATACTTTAGCAGCCTACATAAAACAATTCAGTTAATTTATTAAAGTAATTTAGCCACAATAATTATTTTACGTTTAGAATAAAAGATACATAATATAGAAGGGTGAATGACCGTACCTTATTCCATTCAGTTTAGTATGTAATGCATGACCTTGACCGTGAAACTAATGTGTTACAACAAGTGCGAAGGAGACAAAACAATAATGTTATTGTTTTCTCGTGTTTTTTTGAAAAGGCACGCTACGACAGGTCCGTCAAATAACGAAGCCAGGTCTCGATAATAATATAATATCTATTTGTTTGAAAATACATTTCTTTTAAAACGATATTGAAGAATAAATATTTACTAGAAGAATCAAATATTTACCTGCTGTTAAATTTATCTCTTACCAAGTAACACACCGAATGAAGTATAATTTCAAAAATATAATTACTAGCATTACATCTACATTAAATATTCACAATCTCAAATTGCAAGCTCGAATCACTACTTTGATATTATTTTTGTTTATGTGAGAGGTTATTGGATGTTATATTGTGAGATGTAAATAATAGATATACTCGTAATGTGTGGATTGTTTGAATTGAAACGAGATTTTATATTTAAAGTAAAATTGTGCTAATATTGCATATATATGTTTTCTTTTTTAAAGTTTTAAATATTTAAATAATAATTTAATATTAAATACATTATATTATTTAATTTACGATTAATAATGAATGAACATATTAATGAACATATAATTTTGGTAAAATATTTTGTCAAATTCGACTAATATTGCTTAGGTATTATATGTTTTTGCTTTTATTTAATTTTTTTTCTGTTTTCACTATTAAAATAATGATTTTATATTAATAATTAAATAATACGCTTTAAAATATAATATGAATCAATATTTTACGCTTTAAAATGTGATTAAAAATAATTATTTACATATAAAATTATTTATTATTATTTTTTTTTGTATTTAAATAATGAAAGTTTATTAAATTGAATCCTTATTTAAGAATACACACAACGGGAAATCGAATGATGGAGGGATGAGCTTTTTCTTTCTTACGTGACAATATTATAAAAATATAAACAATCAAAAGCTCCACAATTTAATCAAAATAATATGACAACATAAAATTACCTAAAAATAATTTATTATTATTTTTATAAAATCTCGTTTCATAAATTTACTTACCACCTTACTTATATACAAAGCTGAATAATATGCCTTATGCCTGTAGGTAAATGTTTTTTTTTTCTAAATTCTAATATAGTTACGTCAGTTACCATAAAGTTGTTTGTGGAAGCTCGTTTTCATTGTGAAGGCAATCAGAGAAGGTAATAATATAATAAATATATAAATATTAAAAAATTACGACATTAATAAGTTATCTGTTATTATATCTGTGACGAAATATTATGTCAAATTGTACTGTTACTTATCTTTGACATTAATCTTAGTTCCAACTTTAGGCGACTTTTAAAGTAGCAAGGCTTTGGTAAAATATAATTTTTGGACATTTCTGACAATATATGTACCTGTTTTTTTAAATTTTGTGCCTCATGCCAATAAATATTTGCTTTAAACAGAAATATTAGTTATCTGTTATTAAAAAAATAAGATGGAATAAAGACTTCCTCAAAAACTCAAAAAATAATTCCTCAAAAACTCAACTCCGTTAGGCCCTATTTAAATGAGTTTTTTGATACTAAATATTTTTATGCAGTTTCAAGATATTTTCTTTGATGATCATAGCTCAACGAATTTTTTTTTATTAGTTTATTAACGGCCTGGAATCTAGTCCTTTACGGCTAGCTCAACGAATGTACAAACTTATCATAGACATAGACCATACCTTTTAACTTTCAACTTTTCAATAAGCAAGGAATAATATTATACAGCGTAATTATAGTTATCTTAAGTTAATCTTGATTGGGATAAAGAAAGGTAACTAAATGTGAGATTTTATTTTACACTTCGTAAATATGTTTTATTATTAAAACATATTGATATCTCAAAATTATTTTTGAGATATATCCTAGAAACGATCGCATCAACTAATCATATAATATAGACATATTTTAAAATTTCGTTTTGTCCCTAACCGGATGGGCAAAGGATGATGATAATAAATCCATTTTTTTTTAATTTTCATTGTAATGGGCAAAGATGCTTGTGTTATAAATGTGTTTTAATACTATTTTAGGATTTCCAGTAACGATTGTATTAACTAATCCTACAAAGATATATTTTTTATTTCGTTTTGTTTCGAACCTTTGAATGGGCAAAGGATGACAATAATGCAGACTAATATTTTTTTTAAATTTGATTGTAATGGGCAAAGATATATAAATGTGACATTTTAATGAAATGAATTTATTTTTTTAATTAAATGCTTTTTAATGTTGTAAATGTTATAATACTATTTTCAGATTATTAGATATTTTTAATTAAGTTTTGTTCCGAACCGAATGGGCAATGGATGATTAGTAATACAGCCTAATATTATTTTAATTTTGATTAGAATGGCAAAGATATATAAATGTGAGGCGTTGTTTAAACATTTTTTTAGTATTAGTTCTATCAGTTGTATAATTGTATTAATGCTCACAGCTCCGTGAATGGGCAAAGAATAACAATAGTGCTGATTGTATTGAGCAAAAGTATATATCGCGAGGCGTCATTTAAAATAATGCAGCCTAATATTATTTTAATTCTGATGGTATCGGACAAAGGTATATATCGTGAGGCGTCATTTAAACGTTGTTTTTATGAATAGTTTTAGTTGTATCAACACTCACAGCTCCATATTGTGCACGGTGGACCGCGGGCAGGCGGTGGGCACCTTGACGTGGCAGTGCTTGTGGCAGCGCATGGCGCAGTCGCGGCACTCGTAGCCCTGCTTGCCGAGACGACGCGCCACCGTCTTGGTGCACACTTCGCACACTGTACCGCTGAGGATGTTAAAAAAATTAAAAATAACCATAGCCGCGGCATTATGTGAAGTATGACATGCATATAAAAGGAGTAGAGCCAGAGTTGACGAATTATCAGAATGGAAGGAAAAACATTTTGTGCCGACTCCACTTAGAGTGGGATAAGGACAGGAAGATAGCCACAGCCGCGGCAAGAGCGTAACAATTAAAATCCTAGACAGAGCAGCAGCAGGGTGAGGACGTTAAGAAATAATAACTAAAGCCATATCCACGCCAAGAGCGCAGTATTCTAATTACTAATACGTATGTAAAGAAATGTAGGTGCTTGAAACCTCGACCAGACCCTTTTTTGTATTGATAAATGAAAACTTTATCATAATATTACGTAATTATGGGGTGAGGACATTAACTATGGCCATAGCCGCGGCAAGGGCGTAAAATTTAAAATCCTAGATAGTGCAGCAGCAGGGTGAGGACATTAAAAAAAAAATAAAAATAGTCATAGCCGCGGCAAGAGCGTTAAATTTTAAATACTAGATAGAGCAGCAGCAGATATTGATTTTACTAATTTTATGCAAATATAAAAAATAATCGCATACCAGCATTTTTTCTGTTTCCGATGAATATTTGGGAATCTTTTTTTGGCAATAAATGACAACATAAGATTAAATATATCATATATTTAGTCAGTTTCTTGGTTATTTTATATTCCAGATTGTCAATAAAATGAATAAAAAGCATATGAGAAAAAATTGCGATATGTAATAAAAAAAATTGATGGTAACAGAATACGTTGTTTCAATAAAAAATAAAGTTTTAATAATAAATTAAAACATATTATTATTTAATATATAAAATTTAAATATAAAATATTAACTCACCCGCTAAGATGTTTAGCGATGAAAGTATGCTCATTATAAATATGCAATTTGACGCCCTTTCGTCGCCATCTTGATCTTTGAGCGACTGTCAAAGGCACCAAATAGTGTTTCTTAATCCCAGCCTCAATGGTCTCCAGGACCAAGGTGGACGCTTCATGGATGAAGGTCCTCGCTGATGCTGTACTGAATCCGGATACTTCGCTGAGGGACGATCTGGTTAGTTAGTTGTTTTTCATTTTTCAGAAGTGGGATGAGTAGGGGATGAATGACGTGATTTCGAAAAATAATTTTACGTATTGACAAAAAAGTTTATGATTCAAATTTGTGAAGGATTATTTTGAAAATTTAAAAAATAATAAAATCATGATAAATTAGTTTAAATTAAAATTAAATGTTAATGAATGAATTTTAAATGAACATTTGAAACGACAATTCAAACAAATCAAGATCAAAAAGCGTTAAAGGGGGAAATTGTTGAAGCATTTCCAGAAAATTAAAGGGCAAGAAGAATTAGTATGAAAAACCAATGTTACCAGTGTTGCGGTGCGTTTATCCCCAGCGTAAGTGTTGCCAGATGGAAAAAGAGAAAAATTCACATTTAGCGCCAACGTTACACACAGTTTACGATACACATTTTTTCATATGGCAAGACAGCATTACTTTTAGGTTAAAAAAGCAAAATTAACTACTGTTTTTAATAAATATATAAATAACGTTAATATAATGTAGTCTTGCCGTGTTAGAGCTAAAAAATTAAAGCGTTATGACGTATGTAATTTATTTTGGTAACATAAATATTTGAAACATTTTTATTTTGATTTCAGATTACTCTCTTTTAAACCATACGCTGTAATATTTAATCAAGAAGTATTCAATACAAGAACAGAAATATTCAAAGCATAGTATAAAATTTAGTCCACCATCGCGTTTTACTGTATGGTTATATGGTTTTCAGTAATACAAATAAATTCAATAGATTTGCCGTGTAGTATCTGGCTGAGTAGAATAGACCACCCTCATTTATTACAGAGGTTCCGTAAAAGGGGACTAAGGTAAGTTGACACACAGTGTGGTATCCGGTTGAGTAGAATAGACCAACCTCTTTGTTATCCGATCATCATCTTCCTGACCTTATCCCACTCTAAGTGGGGTCGGCACAACATGTTATAAACATGCTGTCACATGATTTGGCTGCGTTTTTACGACCGGCCGCCTGCCTGACGTCAACTTACCTCTGTCGTATTTTACGACACCTCGTTAAGAAAGAGTGTGGTCTATTCTACTCAACCGGATACCACTCGGTGGGTCAACTTACCTTAGTCGCCTTTTACGACACCTCGGTAAGAAATGAGGTTGGTCTATTCTACTCAGCCGGATACCACACGGCGGGTCGACTTACCTTAGTCGCCTTTTACGACACCTCGGTAAGAAATGAGGTTGGTCTATTCTACTCAGCCGGATACCACACGGCGGGTCGACTTACCTTAGTCGCCTTTTACGACACCTCGGTAAGAAATGAGGTTGGTCTATTCTACTCAGCCGGATACCACACGGCGGGCCTCTTTGTTAACCGATGTGGCGTAAAATACGTCTTAGGTAAGTTGACGTCAAACAGGCGGCCGGTCTTAAAATACGTAGCCAAATCATGTGACAACGTGTTTATATTATTAAACACTAGTCTAGTCATGTTATAGGGAAAGGTTAATTTTTTTACTTCATATTAAACGAATGCGGACCACGGGCAGTAATAAATAAATCAAAACTACTGGATCGATTTTAATCATTATTTTCACTGAGTAACATGGGGTATTTTATACCCGTGCGAAGCCTGAGCTGGCCGTTAGTCTAATAATAAATGGCAACACTAGCCTATTCCAATAATACCAAAACATTAAACATACCTCCGGGACGTTCTGGACTCATCTCCAGATTGCGCGGGAGACGCGCCCGCGGAATACACGTTTCTATTAGGGAGGGTTAGGGCTTTGTCTGGAACAAAATAGGAATTTTTAACACGCAAATAGTGTTAGGAACTGTATTTTTTTAAAGCTTTTATTCAACTTGCAATGTATGTAAAGGTGGAATCTTGCAAGTTAAATTTGACCCATTTCCAGATGTCCGATTGAGATGAAATTTTACGTACTGGTCCAGTCCCGATGATAATGCATGTTTATGATAATCATGACCTGATTCTGCTGCCAGGATTGGCTCCAGACGAGGGAACTGGTGAACGGTTAACAGTAGGGACGTGAAATATTGTTGAAAGCTTTTTTTATCGCGGATAATGACAGAAATTATTTTATTAAGTCATAGTTAAGAAAAATGGTATTAAAATACGGGAAACTAAAACATTTATCAACTTTGTGAGTTTATAATTAGGATATAATACTAAAGCCACATATAATGAGGGATGGAAATTATGTAACCAAACGAGTGTTAAATATGAATGTTTAATGAATGGCCTAGAGGGAGGCCGAAAACAAGAGAAAAAGAAATTTCATTTTCTATTTTTAAGAAGATCTTCTTAAAACATGTGAAAGACAATTTTTTAATCTGAGGATTCAACACAAAGTATAAAGACACAAGCTATTATGATATTAGATGATATTAGAGAATCAACTGAGAAGATTAAGTCCGAAAGACCCTAGCTAAAAAAGAAGAAAAATGTAAAACAATCCAAAATTAACGCGATACACGGCAAATCGCAGTGAGAAATGGTTGGAAATGTTACCAAGATTGTTCCTTTCGGCGCTGATGCTCCTGATGCGCTGATTCTCCATATCCTGGTCCTGGAGGTCAAGGGAGGCGCCGCGGTTGCGAGATCTGCCTAATCTGGAATAATATTATGAAGAATACGTACAAAAATATATACTTATTCTAAAACAAAGTCCCCAAAAATTGTCTGTCGATGTCAGCTGAGAACGATTTTCTCAATATCTACTGATTGTTATCTACTGATGATTTTTGTACAGTTTTTACTAAGTAGTGCAATTTATTTGGAAGGTTTAGGTCAATTGTACATCACAGTTTTATGTAAATTGTGTTAAAAAGGTCGCGCAATTGTAAAAACTCGACTGCTGCGAGCTTAAGGCTCGGATGCGCGGCGCAATCCAGCAAAGATGCACTAAAGTTATGTACTATAGAACTGTATATCTACAAAAATACTACAAATGAGTCCTATACAGAATGTTTCTATCTCTTATGGTTAACTCAAAATAACGACTTTTATGTTCAAAGTTTAAATTTGGGAAAAATATTGTTCCACAATAATTCTATAAACACGATTTTCATGTTTAATATAATTTATACCATGAGGCGTTTTAAATGTAAATTAGACAAAATCCTTGAATCATCATTTTCCTGCCCTAATCCCACTTTAAGTGGGGTCGGCACAATATGTTATAAACATGCTGTCACATGATTTGGCTGCGTTTTTACGACCGGCCGCCTGCCTGACGTCAACTTACCTCTGTCGTATTTTACGACACCTCGGTAAGAAAGAGGGTGGTCTATTCTACTAAACCGGATACCACACGGTGGGTCAACTTACCTTAGTCGCCTTTTACGACACCTCGGTAAGAAATGAGGTTGGTCTATTCTACTCAGCCGGATACCACACGGTGGGTCAACTTACCTTAGTCGCCTTTTACGACACCTCGGTAAGAAATGAGGTTGGTCTATTCTACTCAGCCGGATACCACACGGCGGGTCGACTTACCTTAGTCGCCTTTTACGACACCTCGGCAAGAAAAGAGGGTGGTACTATTCTATTCAGCCGGATACCACACGGCGTTTAGACAAAATCCTTGAATATTGGGAGAAAATGCAGTTTTTATGATAAAAACTGCATTTTATAGTATTAACAAATTATTAGTAGTGTAGTATAGTCATAATTCATAATAATATAATAGTAATAAAAAAATAGTTATAATAATAAGTGACTTTGTTATTTTAATAAGTAGATATGGAAGTTAAAGTTACTTTTAATTATTAAACAATAATAAGTTAAAAGCTGTGGTAAGCTCATACTGAGATGAAGGCCCATTAAGACCTATGTACTGGAGGTAAAATACTTTATAATAGAATAATTTAATAAGAAAAATATAATTAGATTACTTTTCTCTGTTAAATTTAGTACACGGAGCTGAATAAATTATTTTTCATTTCACCTTACCTTCTTTTAATAGTTCCAAAGAAGTCCCTTTTCCTCTTTTGCCGGGGCGCCGGCTCGGGAGGTGGTTCCATCTGTTGGACATAATCGCCTTGCTGTTGGCAAAGTTATTACAAACTATTGATAATTTAAATACGTTTTTATCTGCGAAAGAGCTACCTATTACTAATATATCAATCTTTTTATGGGTCTAAATAGGACTTAAGAGAGATGGTTTTTGTGATAACAAACGTATAAAAGGCGTAAACGCCAGAGTTGACGAGTGATAGAAGAAAATGGAATATATATATATATATATATATATATATATATATATATATATATATATATACATATATATACACACACATACACACATATATATATGCCTCCTGCACTTATCCCACTCTAAGTGGGGTCAGCACAACATGTTATAAACATGCTGTCCCATGATTTGGCTGATTGGAGAATAGAGGGTAGTAAGTGTCTAACATTACGATTTACGATCCATCCACCTTTTTTGGCCTCCCTATATAACCACATCGAAATTTAAAACTTACGGTCACGTGATAGGCATTTTTTACATTTACTACATAGACGACGCCGTGTGGTATCCGGCTGAGTAGAATAGACCAACCTCATTTCTTAACGAGGTGTCGTAAAAGGCGACTAAGGTAAGTTGACTCACCGTGTGGTATCTGGTTTAGTAGAATAGACCACCCTCTTTCTTACCGCGGTGTCGTAAATTAGGACTGAGGTAAGTTAACGTCAGGAAGACGGTTATAACATGTTGCGCCGAACCCATTTGGCAGGAGGATGAGGACTACATAGATAGAAAAACTCAAAAAGCAGACCACCTATTTCTATTTCATTACGTCTATCAGTTAAAAAAAAGAAGTGATTACAGCTCCACTTATGTTTTTTTATTGCTATATACAATATATTGGTCTTGCCATCAATAAATACACTGTAGACAGCAAAATTCTTAATCAGTGTTGTTATTTATTGTTGCTAGCAACACTTCATAATTCTCTCACATCCAGGAGTATAAAAGCACTCAGATCAAGAACAGAGATCTGTTTTACGATGGATTTGTGTGCGAAAGCGAAAGGTGAATCTGTTCACCTCAGCCATTTTGTTTTTGTGTGTTTGGATACAAACGTATCAATTTTTCAATCACTTTTTATAAATCCTTTGGATCCTAACAATACTGTGTCCATATATCCTTATAAGTTCGTTTAGAAATGAACACATCAAAAATAGACGTACAAAATGTATATTACATATACATAGCTAATATAAAACATTATATTTCGATTAAATATATATAAAAATATTAATAAAACAAATATTCATCGACATATATCAATTATCCTAGGTAATGTAGACACATATTACGCTAAAACAATAGACAAATCGTTTCTATGAATAAATTAAAACAATATTAAATTAAAAAGATAACATGAATACATTTATGGTATATATTTAAACAATAAACGGATATAAAATAAAATATTTAGTTTTTAGATCATATTTAAATATGTTACCGGTTCGGCATCGCCGTTAGTCTTGGCGCCATTTTCCTTAATCCTCACACTTTTGGCGGGAGATTGGTTAGGGGTAGCAATCTTTTTATCCGTGTATTCTTGCTTGTCTATGGGCGGAAGGTTGTTCTCTAATGCTTCTCTCTCCACTTCGATAAATTTCCCGGAGTCGGTTAATTCCACCTTTTTCGGGAAGTTTTTTTGTTAGTATGGCAACACAGCACACGGATTTGGTAGCGATTTGAGAGTATGTATTAAAAACAATGAATAAAATTGTAACTAAATATTTATTACATTTTTTTAGAAGTAAATAGAATTACTATTTACTTCTGTTATTTATGGAACTCCTATTAAGTAATTTTTTTTAATTTTAAATATCGAATTCCCGATAAGTGAAAGATTTTTTATTTTTATTTTATTTGTTTATTTTTTTAGTTTAAATAAAATAATCTCAAATCGATATCCAAATCACAAACAAAACATACTTTTAGTTATAAATCGGGTCTAACATGCCATGCTAGAGGACGTAAAATATACAAATAAGTCAGGGTTAAGGGCAAAAATAAAAAATACATCAATTGTTAGGTAAAAAATTGTTATTTTTCAGTACAAATTCAGCTAAAACTGACCTTAATGGACTTTGTCGGCTCCTGCGACGTTTCAATTCCAAACGCATGCAAAAGAAAACAAACCCAATTCAAATACGTTAACGAACATAATTTTCCTCAAATTCTTTTTTCGAATATTATTGGTGTTGACTTTAAAAAAAATTTAAAGTCAACTCAGTCAAGTCAGTTCAGAAATTTAAATTTAAATATTAACTACTACAATGAGTACTATGAGTTTGCTAAAATTGTAAATTCATTACAAATCACTTCTCTTGATTTCTAAACTCGAAACTTTAAAAAAATATTCTTTAATTATATATTATATAGCGATATTTATCGCCGATTAAAGCAAAATAATATTCTCATTACTTTTGTATTATGGACCTCCGCAAAGTAACGCCTAATTCTATAAATTAATTATCATATTATTATTCATAATAAATATTCAAAATTTATAACACCGCAATAATTAATAGGGCATTAATATGGTCACTGAAACGACGCGGTAATTTTCTTCAAAAAAATAGATTTTTGGAATAATTAATGTGGTTTATCTGGGCACTGAAACGACGCGGTAATCTTCTAGAATACTTGAGTATTCAATAAAATCGATCTTTGGTTTTCTACTCGTGTATCTGGGCGAAACGTTGACCGGGGCCTTAAACCGTTCGGTTATCTTACTGTTACAACTTCATATACACCAATACCTCGCTTTGCGTCGTTTTGTTTTGCGTTTTTTCGATGTTGCGTTGTTGCTTACTTAGTACTAATTTTCATTGTGCATCGTTAGATTTTCGAGATTGCGTTCTTTTGGGTTCGAGTCTTTAATTTTTTTTTTCTAAAAGATGGCAGCATTTTTTACAAAATTCAGGATTCCCTTTCAAACTAAAAATCAACGCAATTTTAATATGGTTTTATTTCACTTTTTTTTACTAACTTTAGAGTTCAATTTACATAGTGTGTTGTGATTTGTTTTTTAAACTCTTTTATTTATATAAAATTTTTACGTATTTTGTTTTTGGTTACAAAACGGGTAAATATCTTTCCAATTTATTTATTGACAGATATATATTTATTTTGTAATGTTTTCTTTGTTAAATTTTGTCTTCGATCTTTGATCTTTACATGGTTTGCTATAGAAACTCTTAATTCACTTTGCGTCGTTTCGTGAGGTATTGGTGTAACGGTAGGTGCATTATTAATTGACCATGCACTAGTAGTTGACCGTTTTGTAAGAAATTTTAAATAAACGTTTTGTTTGTTGTCGCTAATAAATTAATCTTATCTCATATTTAGTTAATGACTAAGAGAGACAACAATGGGATTTGAAGGATTGTAGGCAATGTACACATCGAATGCTACATAAAATCCGTAAAAATTGTTTTTGGTACTTTCTCTAATGGCGTATTGGTTTTCTAGGTTCAAGGTACACATATTATATGATGATATTTTGTTTTATAATGATATTATCTTATATGACAAATATAATCTGTATTTTCAATTACTATAAACATTAATGATATTAATTCAAAGTTTTCTTAGTCACTTTTGAAAACAAAACAAATATAAACGCCTGTACAAATATGGTCCTTCGAACCGGATATCGTTACGTACATACCCGCTGTACGGAGTGTATAATGAGGGTAGATTTGTTGGCAGCGCTTGTTGGACTGAGTTCTAGCTCACGAAGGGCGGATTCTGTTAGCTGGCTGGTATCGTGACCTGGAATTTTTATCATCATCATCTTCCTGCCCTTATCCCACTCTAAGTGGGGTCGGCATAACATGCTATAAACATACTGTCACATGATTTGGCTGCGTTTTTACGACCGGCCGCCTGCATGACGTCAACTTACCTTAGTAGCCTTTTACAACACCTCGGTAAGAAATAAGGTTGGTCTATTCTATTCAGCCGGATACCACACGGTGGGTCAACTTACCTTAGTCGCCTTTTACGACACCTCGGTAAGAAATGAGGGTGGTACTATTCTACTCCGCCGGATACCACACGGTGTATATCTATCTACCTTATTATAAGACCTGGAATTTTTATATTCAATTTAAATGTTCTCAAATCAAATATGATAATCTTTATTCAAATAAGCTCTTTCAAGCACTTTTGAATCGTCAAGGATCAATATGATTAATGAAGCTACAACTGGTTCGGAATGTTGCTCTGAGAAAGAAACTCGGCGGTCAATCTTTTAAAGAAGTTTATTAGAATAAAGAATATCTTGAATTTGAATTTGAGTAGGTTAAAAACCCGCATTAAGCAGACCAGTGACGGTCAACTTACCATTCTGCTGGAAGGTGGTCTTGGTGGTGGTGGTAAGTCGTCCCTGAGGTGACAATGTGCGCAGACTTTCTTTAATCTTAAAAGGCTTGGAGCCAAGGTCGGGAATATCGGCACCTTCAATGAACAGGAACTGAAAATAAATTATTAATCATTATCATCATCATCATTCTCTTACCTTTATCCCACTCCAAGTGGGCACAACATGTTTTGGCTAGTTATTTTGCGACCATCTGCCTGCTTGGCGTCAATTTACCTTAGTTGCCTTATGCACACCTCGATAACGAATAAGGGTGTTCTATTCTACTCAGCCGGATACCACACGGCGGGTTGACTTACCTTAGTCGCCTTTTACGACACCTCGGTAAGAAATGAGGGTGGTACTATTCTAGTAGGGTAGGACAGTATAGTATTCATATTTATAAGTACCTCAACAGTCAAGCTTCCGCTAACATCGTGCTCCTCCATAGGCCTGGTCTGGAGCCCTATCTGTTGTCTCTGGGACGGCGCCGCCAGAAGTTCGTCTATGCCCACTAGACCAAGACCTAGGAACCTGTAATTAAATTAAAAGTACTCATTCAAATAATTTATAGAATTAGGCGTTACTTTGCGGAGATCCATAATACAAAGTAATAATAAAATTATTTTGCTATAATCCGCGATGAAGTAAAATAGAAAATATATATAATGGTAAATGTAGAGTGGACAATCGGTTATCATACCTGATACATGCAGGAGTCGTTCTTTGCGATTTTGGTCGTGGAGTCTATCTCCTGATGATGCTTCGGTTGCGGGGCGAACGATTGTTGAGTTTGTGATAGCGAACGTATATAGTGCTTGTGTATTGTGCTGGCGGTGGTGGAGGTTTGTGCATGTGTTTTTACGAATCCTGCATGTATCAGGTATGATAACCGATTGTCCACTTACATTTAGCATTATATATATTTTCTATTTTACTTCATCGCGGATTATAGCAAAATAATTTTATTATTACTTTTGTACTCATTCAATTGATATTAAGTCTGGATATATACTAGCGTTGATACGTTAGCCTCGTCCCATATCAGGGAAACAGCGTCAAGACCTGGAGCTGCGGCGGAAATGGCCGAATCCGGCAAACGGCGGAAGTATGCAACTCTCATCGAGATTTATATATTTGTGCCGTTTGCAGTCGAGACCCTAGGGCCATGGAGTCAAAGTGCAAAGAAGTTTTTATCTGTTTCAACACCTCGGCTAATTGCCTCGTCAGGTGACAAGAGGGCTGGCTCCTTTTTCGCACAAAGAATCAGCTTAGCGAATCAGCGCGGAAACGCTGCCAGCATTCTTGGGACCATTCCACGTGGGCATGATTTGTATAGTCCTAGCGTGTAAGTAATTTAAGATATATATAACCTGTACATTTATGCTGTAAATAATAATAAAAAAACTCTGGACAAATTTAACAAAAATTAACCCATTCATAATATAAGGTATTAGCAAAGATATACTGGAAAGATTAAACCGTAATATAGTCTTATGATAACCAAAAAAATTGTTAAAGTGAGTTAACCTTTAAAGATAGACATATGCTGTCGCGGACTTTTATTTAGAACTTTTAGAGGGGAACAATTTTGTAATTCATTATTTTTTAATAACTATTACCGTTTACTCAGCACACGTAAAGAAAGCTTTAAATCTTTCCTATTCATCTTAGCGTTATGTTTTATAACCTAGTTTTATTCTGTCGCGGACTTTTATTAACAATTTTTAGAGAGGGACAATTTTGTGATACATGATTTTTGGATAAATATTACCGTTTATTTAGCGCAAGCAAAGAAAGCTTTAAATTTTGCCGTTTTTTACTATTTTCCCCCTATTCATGTTAGCGTTATATATCCTATAGCCTTCTTCAATAAATGGACTATCTAACACTGAAAGAATTTATCAAATCGGTCCAGTAGTTCGCGAGATTAGATTGTTAATACAATCAAACAAACAAACTCTACAGCTTTATATATTAGCATAGATAATAAATCCAAGTATAATAAATAGCTGGAAGAGGTTACACACCTATGTTGCGAAGTAGTGTTGCCAGGTGAGGGAGGTCCTGTGCGGTCGTACACCTCAAACAGCAGTTCTGCGGTCTGGGGCGATAGATCACTGCAATAGAAGGTAAAGCCTTATTATATTTCAATTTAATTTATGTACATAAAAATATAAACAACTATAAAACGATAGGTGATGTATACAATAGACAAAGCAGGAACCGACATAAGCTTGCGGCTCCTGCTTTGCGCCTTGCAAAAGAACGTAAGTCGTTTGTGGGTTTTGGTATAAGATTCAATAATAAAATTCCGCAATCATTTTCAGCATTGCCATTACATCAGTTTAAAAACACTGTTAAAAAGAGGCTGATACAGAAAGCCTACTATACTCTTGAAGATTATTTAGAAGATAAGAATGTGTGGATATCTTTTCTATCTCTTTGAACCTGTACAAGACAGTAACGACTTAATGTAAATAATATTAAGAATTATATTTTTAAAAGAGCAACCGCCGAGTTTCTTGCCGGCTCTTCTCGGTAGGAACAGCTTTCCGAACCAGCAGTAGAGTTGACGATTCAAAAGCACTTGGTTACAAGTTTATTTGAATAAAGAATATTTTGAATTTGAATTTATATTTATTATAACAGCTATAATCAGACCAATTAAAACTGTTATATTAGATATATCCTGAGGGTAAGCGTCACTTGGACGTCATGGCGTCTCTTGTCAGCATTATTTGCCTTGGGACTTAGGATAAAACAGAAAGATACTCTACATAAAGCTTACTATACAATTAAATAAATAATAAAAAAAATATATGGGACACTTACACACACGGTCGTCCGTCCCCAAAGTAAGTAACTTAATACTTGTGTTATGGTAGACAGACAACTGGTGAATATATACTTATATATTTTCTAAATCCATACTTAAATCAAATATACACCCAGGCTCGAATGCCAACAAATTCATTTATAGAAAATGTTGGCCTTCGGCGGGAATCTAAACCGAGACCCGCGGAGCTGAAGACAGGGTCACTACCCACTGCGCCAACGGGCCAGTCAAAAATTATTTTAATGATAGTAACATATCTTAACAGCCAGCTACGCACCAAGCAGCTAAATTTAACTTGTAATCAAATCAAATTGTAATTATTTATTGTTAAAAAGTTAATCCGCCGAGTTTCCTGCTGGTTGTTTTCAATAGGAGCAAACTTCCGAATTATTGGTAAGTAGCGGCCTGTTACTATCCCACTGCTGAGCATAGGCCTCTTCTCTCCGTTTTTATAGAGAAGGGTTGGAGCTAAGACCTACCACTCTGCTCCAATAATGGTAGGTTGCACATATCTTCAGAATTCTCTAGAGATATGCAGGTTTCCTCACGATGTTTTCCTTCACCGAAAGTACCGAATTAGTTGTAGCTTCTTTAAAAATATTTAACGATTTAAAAGTACTGTAAACAGTACACTTGAAAAAATAATCATTTGCAGAAATAAGCATTAATAAGCAGAAATAAGCAACGCCCTGTGGTATCCGGCCGAATAGAATAGTACCACCATCTTTTCTTACCGAGATGACGTAAAAGGCGACTAAGGTAAGTCGACACGCCGTGTGGTATCAGGCTGAATAAAATAGACCAACCCTCATTTCTTACCGAGGTGTCGTAAAATGCGACTAAGATAAGTTGACCCACCGTGTGGTATCCGGTTCAGTAAAATAGACCACCCTATTTCTTACCGAGGTGTCGTAAAAGGCGACTAAGGTAAGTTGACCCACCGTGTGGTATCCGGTTCAGTAAAATAGACCACCCTATTTCTTACCGAGGTGTCGTAAAAGGCGACTAAGGTAAGTTGACCCACCGTGTGGTATCCGGTTCAGTAAAATAGACCACCCTATTTCTTACCGAGGTGTCGTAAAAGGCGACTAAGGTAAGTTGACCCACCGTGTGGTATCCAGTTCAGTAAAATAGACCAGTCTCTTTCTTACCGAGGAGTCGTAAAATACGACTAAGGTAAGTTGACGTCAGGCAGGCGGCCGGTCGTAATATACATAGCCAAATCATGTGACAACATGTTTGTAACATGTGCCGACCCCACTTAAAGTGGGATATGGGCAGGAAGATTATGATGAAGCAGAAATAAGCAAAAATAAAGAAGCATTGTGTAGCTGTGGTAGCCCAGCGGTTTCACCGTGCGCCTCTTTCGAGAAGGTCTAGGGTTCGAACCCCGGGCAGGCACCAATGAGTTTTCTAGTAAAACTTATGTGTCTAATTAATAATTGCAATTTATCACACGCTTTTCGGTGAAGGAAAACATCGTGAGGAAACCTGCATATCTCTAGAGAATTCTGGAGATATGTGTAACCTACCAATCCGCATTGGAGCAGCGTGGTAGGTCTTAGCTCCAATCCTTCTCTCCAAAAAAAAAACGGAGAGAAGAGGCCTATTCCCAGCAAATGTGATAGTAACAGGCCGTTACTTCTAGCTTAGCTGAAGGGGTTAACAAGTTCATTAGTAATTTGTAACCCAAATTGCTATATGGGGATAGTAGCAGATTAGAAAATCTCATTCTTTTATCGAAGGTTTTGTGATTGGTCATGAACCTCATTGGGGAAATCGAATTGAGATGGAAAAAACCAGCGTTTCCTTGAAAGGTGGTACCATAGATCCACCACCACGTTTTTGGATGTAAATATATAAGGAATACTTGCAACAGAAACATTTCCTCCCACTGCGGGCTGGTGGTGTCGTTCTTGAAGCCGGTCTGGTTCTTCTGGGGTGGTTCGTCCATCTCCACCACGCAGTATGGAGCCACGCACCCTGACTTACCTGAAGATGAAGAGAAACCTGATAAAGGCTGGTCAATTGGTACAAATAGCGATAACCCTGCTTTCAGTCCTGGGGGTCGCGGGCTCGATTACCGCCAAGAAAAAAATTGTTGGTTCTTCAAATCTAGGTTTGATTAAGCATATCTGACTGACTGGCCCGTTGGCGCAGTGGATAGTGAGCCCGCCTTTAGTGCCGTGGATCACTGCTTGGGTTCCCGCCGAAGGCTAACATTTTCTATAAATGAATTTGTTGGTCTTCACGCCGTGTGGTATCCGGCTCAATAGAATAGTACCACCCTCATTTCTTATCCAGGTGTCGTAAAAGGCGACTAAGGTAAGTTGACCCACTGTGTGGTATCCGGTTTAGTAGAATAGACCACCCACTTTCTTACCGAGGTGTCGTACGACAGAGGTAAGTTGAAAACGGTCGGTCGTAAAAATGCAGCCAAATTATGTTACAGCATGTTTATAACATGTTGTGCCGACCCCACTTAGAGTGGGATAAGGTCAGGAGGATGATGAGTAGGGGATAAGGGTAGAAGAATGAAAACTTTATCACACTCACCCCCAAGATCTTTAGCGGCGACGACTTTAACGAGCAAACGTTTATCTCCCAGCAGTTGGATGCAGCCCGCTGTCGAATTTGGAGTAGAGGTGTACATGTGACGGTCCGCTTGGAGCTGGAAATAAATAAATAATAATAATAATAAATAAATAAATATATGGGACAAATACACACACGGTCGTCCGTCTCCAAAGTAAGTAACTTAATACTTGTTTTATGGACAGACAACTGGTGAATATATAATTATATATTTTTTAAATACATACTTAAATACAAATATACACCCAGGCTCAAAGACCAACAAATTCATATATAGAATATGTTCGCCCTCGGCGGGACTCGAACCCGCGACCCGCGGAGCTGAAGGCAGGGTCACTACCCACTGCGCCAACGGGCCAGTCGATTCAATTCATTAAAAAATGTGTTAAAAAAAAGTAAGAATATTATTTTGCTATAATCCTATAATAAGCTATAATAGATAATATCTGGGTGACCGAGCTTCGCTCGGTAATTTTTTACAAAAAAAACTTTAAAAAAAGAAAAAAACAATTATTTAGTTGGGATCGATCCTTGGCACTCACATTTCTCGAGGCTGCCCGCTAACCGAATAAGCTACGTCGACTTGACAGTTAATGGCGAAAATTCAATTCAATATAAATGTTAGTGTTTTTTAATGCCCAAAAATAGGGATAAAACAATATTTTTTTTACATAAAACCTAGCTAGATCAATTTTTCTCCCCCAAAACCTCCTACATGCTGAATTTCAGGAAAATCGTTGGAGCCGTTTCCGAGATTCAGAAAATATATATATATACAAGATTAACTCATTTAAATATTAAGATAATAGCCTAAGCTATAATAAAAAAAAAACGATTTTTATCGCGGATTATAGCAAAATAATATTCTCGTTACTTTTGTATTATGGACCTCCGCAAAGTAACGCCTAATTCTATAATATAAATTAAAAGATTTATAATACAAGCTTTTACCCGCAACTTCATTTGCATAAACTATCGTCGCGTGATAGGTTGATAATAGACGCTTTTTAATTTTATTATATTCCTGTAGAATTAACGGGATTTCTATAGCCTATATGTTATTCAGATGTATAAGGAATAATTGTGCCAATTTTCATTGATATTGGTTCAGCGGATTGGCCGTGAAAGAGTAACAAAACATACATACATACAAACTTTCGCATTTATAATATTAGTAGGAAGTAGGATAGGATAATGAAATTGTATAAAAGATTGTGCTGTTGCTTGTGGACTTTTTCTTGTGGAGCGAAATCAAAGTAATGCAGCAGGTGGAGATATATTTGTTACGATACGTCTTACGTATTTGCGTATTTATTAGCGACTGCATATTGAATAATTTATAGAATTAGGCGCTACTTTGCGGAGATCCATAATACAAAAGTAATAATAAAATTATTTTGCTATAATCCGCGATGACGTAAAATAGAAAATATATATAATGCTAAATGTAGAGTGGACAATCGGTTATCATACCTGATACATGCAGGATTCGTAAAAAAAAAACACATACACAAACCTCCGGAGGAGATAGACTCCACGACCAAAATCGCAAAGATTTTGCGATTTTGGTCGTGGAGTCTATCTTCTGATGATGCTTCGGTTGCAGGGCGAACGATTGTTAAGTTTGTGATAGTGAACGTATGTAGTGCTTGTGTATTGTGGTGGCGGTGGAGGAGGTTTGTTGATGTGTTTTAACGAATCCTGCATGTATCAGATATGATAACCGATTGTCCACTCTACATTTAGCATTATATATATTTTCTATTTTACTTCATCGCCGATATAGCAAAATAATTTTAATATTACTTTTGAACTTTACCCCATTGCAATGGAATCGATGGTTTTGATATTTTAACCTTTAGTTATTATTCGGTTAGTTTTTAAATTTTTATTAAATGCTTGTTTTTGTAAAATAGTTTAGTTTAGTAAAAAGTTTATACAGTATATATCTAATAGGTTCAATTTACTGTCAAAATTAAATTGAATTTCGTACTTAATATTTAAAAAGAAAAATAGATTAAAGAAATACCAATATATTTGTATAAATAGTAAATATCTGGGTGACCGACTTCGCTCGGTAATTTTTTACAAAAAAAACTTAAAAAAAAAGAAAAAACAATTATTTAGTTGGGGATCGATCCTTGGCATTCACATTTCTCGAGGCTGCCGTTACCCGAATAAGCTACGTCGACATGACAGCTAATGGCGAAAATTCAATTCAATATAAATGTTAGTGTTTTTTAATGCCCAAAAACAGGGATAAAACAATATTTTTTTTACATAAAACCTAGCTAGATCAATTTTTCTCGCCCAAAACCTCCTACATGCTGAATTTCGGTAAAATTGTTGGAGCCGTTTCCGAGATTCAGAAAATATATATATATACAAGATTAACTCATTTAAATATAAAGATTCGTTACTTATGAATGTAGGAATACCTATTTAGCTAAAACTATGGTACTTCGGCTTACCATGGAATCATAGTGCAAAGGTAGACGGGGTCCAGCGTCGGGTATATACCGTCTCAGGCGTGGGCAGGTGGGATACTGGGCGAAGTTGAAGTTCAGCTGAGTGTTTCTCAGCGCGCTTACTACCACATCGCTGGAATACAGAATAGAATGTTTTAGTTACAACAGCTTCTTGGACAAATAATAGGTCTACCGGAAAGTTTTTCTTAGAAAAAAAAATAGCGACCTATTACTCTCCCACTGCTGGGAATAGGCCTCTTCTCTCCGTTTTTGGAGAGGATTGGAGCTAAGACCTACCACGCTGCTCCAATGTGGATTGATTGGTTACACATTACCCCCAGAATTCTCCAAAGATATGCAGGTTTCCTCACGATGTTTTCCTTCACTGAAAAGCGTGTGAAAAGTTGCAATTATCATTTAGACATATAAGTTTTACCAAAAAAACTCATTGGTGTCTGCCCGGGTTCGAACCCGTGACCTCCTCGAAAGAGTCGTGCTACCGCTGGGTTACCACAGCTTTTAGAAAGAATAACAATAAAATTTGCATATGTACTTTGAATCTTTAATATTTAAATGAATTAATCTTGTATATATGTATATATTTTTTGTGAATCTCGGAAACGGCTCCAACGATTTTCATGAAATTCAGCATGTAGAGGGATTTGAGAGGAGAAATCTCAAATACGTCGGTTTATCCCTGTTTTCCAGTATTCAAAAATTGCTTAAATTGACATTAAATAGCCAATTTTTGCTGTCAATTGACGGTAAATAGCCAATTTTTGCTGTCAATTGACATTAAATAGCCAATTTTTGCTTTCAATTGACATTAAATAGCCAATTTTTGCTGTCAATTGACATTAAATAGCCAATTTTTGCTGTCAATTGACATTAAATAGCCAATTTTTGCTGTCAATTGACATTAAATAGCCAATTTTTGCTGTCAATTGACATTAAATAGCCAATTTTTGCTGTCAATTGACATTAAATAGCCAATTTTTGCTGTCAATTGACATTAAATAGCTAATTTTTGCTGTCAATTGACATTAAATAGCCAATTTTTGCTGTCAATTGTGAAGTTAACAGCAAAAATTGGTTAATCTTATTTATATATACATACAAGATTAACTCATTTAAATATTAAAAATATACACCTAGGCTCGAAGAATCAACAAATTTTCGTTGGCACACGGCGGAAATCGAGCCCACGACTCGCGGAGCTGAAAGGAATATCACTGCCCCTGCGCCAACGGGCCAGTCAAATAGTTAAAATATCTATTCCAATCCAAGTCCAGCGCTGGAATGCTACTGAAATAATGTAAAACCTGCACTCGAATGTACCAATCCAGTGATCAATCCAGTCCAGTCGACTGGATAGGCGTTCTATTTTTCATTCCAGCTCGCCCATTCCAGTCCCACTGGAATAGTGTGGACGGCTAATCCAGTTGAAACCAGTGCTTGACCACGCTAAACAGTGAACACGTATTGTTTTATTTGTGGAATTCTATTGGTACAGATGCGACAGTTTAATGACTGGAATAATTCAAACGATATAATCCAGTCCAGTACTGAGCTGGATTGACTCGCTGGATTATTGGACTGGAATAATGTGAAGGAGGGATGAAAATCATGTGACTTAACGAGTGTTAAATATGAATGTTGATGGATATGTGGCCAGGTATATGACTACGACTTAGGCAAGAGGATAACGATCGTTTTTAAAATCACCTTATAAGCTGTTGTAGGTCGCTTTCGGCAGCGTTGGGTCGCAAAGGACCGACGGGCGCGAGCGCCACTTTGACATCGGGCCAACCGTCGCATTTCAATTCACCTGTCAGTTTGTCCGTCACGCAAACCACGTGGAGACGGGCACGGAATCTGAAAACATGTTTGTCTGTAAATACAACGTGTTTCGAATACAATAGAGTACAAAAATTATTAATATCATAAAATTCCACTAGAGATGTGGCGTGGCGTAAAAAAAGAATAATAAATAAATGATTTTTTTCCCATTAAAAATAATCGATTATTTCGTGCCAAAATAATCGATTTTTCGCACTATTTGAAAAGGTACCTTTTTGATATTAATACTTAATTACGATAAAGGCTTATTAAAGTGGACAACTTCCAAGATATAATTACAGATGCGCTGTTTGCGAAATTCTATTAAAATGTGTAGTTTAAAGGATCTTAATAAACAAGAAAAAAAGGATAATTAAAATAGTCGATGTCCTAAAAATCGATTTTTCATGAAAAAATAATCGATTATTTAAAAAAAATAGATTATTATTTCACATCCATAATACTCACTTGTTAACATTAACTCTGTAATGGGAGACCTCTACTTTCTCTCCTCTTTGACTGAACGCTTTCAGCTGGAAGGCAGGTGTCGCCTCGCAATCACATGTTATAGTCTGAAATTTAAAAAAAAGGTTCATCACAAATAGGTTTAGCAAAAAACAGGTACGTTTTATAATAATTACTATCTTTTAGCCGCAACTTCGTTCGCGTGTTCTTTTGATAATAGATGGCGCTTTTCAATGTCATCCTATTCCCGTAGAATTAACAGGATTTCTATAGTCTGTGTCACCCCAATGTATTAGGTATAATTGTGCAAGATTTCATCAATCATGGTTTAACGGATTCGCCGTGAAAGAGTAAGAAACATATATCTAAAATAAATTAAAAAATTTCTTTATTCAAGTAAACTTGTAAACAAGTGCTTTTGAATCGCCAACTCTACTGCTGGTTCGGAAAGCTGTTCCTACCGAGAAGAGCCAGCAAGAAACTCGGCGGTTGCTCTTTTTGATATTTTTAATTTATATTCTAAAAACGGCAGTCTTTTATGAAGCTGAAAGGATTTTCAAAACCAAGCATTTATCTAGCAATCTGGCTCCGCCCGCATGGAAAGATTAAAACCGTAATATAGTATTTTGATAACCATAAAAATGGTTACATATGCTGTCGCGGACTTTTATTTAGAACTTTTAGAGGGGAACAATTTTGTAATATATAATTTTTGAATAACTTTCACCGTTTACTTAGCGCACTCAAGGAAAGCTTTAAAATTTTCTGTTTTCGAAATATTTTTTATTGCTGCTCCTCTCGTATTCATCTTAGCGTGATGTTAATATTATAGCCTTTCTCGATAAATGATTTATCTTACACTGAAAGAATTTTTCTAATCGGTCCAGTAGTTCCTGAGATTGGCGCGTTCAAACAATCAAACAAACAAACTCTTCAGCTTTATATATTAGTATATTTAATGTATACAAGTGATATGTACAAAGTATCGATTCCAATGGTAAAAATTCGGGTTGAAAAAGCTTTTAAAAAAGCTTTCAACAAAAGCTTTTTACTTTTAACTGTTAAGGAGTTCCTTCGTCTGGAGCCAATCCTGGCATCAGGTCATGCTTATCATAAACATGCATTGTCATCCGGACTGGGCCAGTATGTAAAATTTCACCTCAATCGGACACCGGGAAGTGGGTAAAATTTAACTTGCAAGGTTCCTTCACATACATACATTGCAAGTTGTCATCATCTACCTGCCCTTATCCCACTCTCAAGTGGGGTCGGTACAACATGTTAAACATGTCGTCATATGATTTGGCTACGTATTTTACGACCGGCCTCCTGCCTGGCGTCAACTTACCTTAGTCGTATTTTACGACCCCTCGGTAAAAAAGAGGGTGGTCTATTTTACTCAACCGGATACAATACGGCGGGTCAACTTAACTTAGTCGACTTATACGACACCACGGTAAGAAATGAGGGTGGTCTATTCTACTCAGCCGGATACAACACGGCGGGTCGACTTACCTTAGTCGACTTTTACGACACCTCGGTAAGAAATGGGGGTGGTACTATTCTATTCAGCCGGATACCTCACGGCTTAAACATGCAAGATGTATGAAAGCTTTTAAAAATATCGAAAGTTTACATCACTAACTCTAAATCGATAATGACTCAGCTACAAAATATGCCAATCATTTAATTTTTCAAAAATAAACTTTAATTGAAAACAGACAAATATCAATTTAATCCCGCCATACAAACATTTTATCGTACTTCCCACGCGTTGTTTCACAAAGTAACATAATATAAACATGGTAACTTTAGTCATATCTGTCAACAGGGGATATAGCTCAGTGGTAGAGCAATCGACTGCAGATCGATAGGTCCCTGGTTCAAATCCGGGTGTCCCCTACATCATTTTTTTTTTTGCCATTTAATTTTTGTAAATAAAAATATAAAGAATTATATAACGATAGATCATGTATACAATAGACAAAGTAGGAACCGACAAGCTTGCGGCACCTGCTTTGCGCCTTGCAGAAGTACGGAAGTCGTTTGCGGGTCTGGATATAAGATTCATCATCATCCTGCCCTTATCCCACTCTACGTAGGGTCGGCACAACATGTCATGAACATGCTATTACATGATTTAGCTGCGTTTTTACGACCGGCCGCCTGCTTGTCGTCAATTTACCATAGTCGTATTTTACGATACCTCGGTAAGAAATGAGGGTGGTCTATTCCACTCAGTCGGATACCACACGCCAACATTTTTGAAGGAACGAACACGTGAAGAAAAACATTATGAGAAAACCTGCATATTTCTGGGAAATTTTGGGGATACGTGCAAACTACCAATCCGCATTGGAGCAGCGTGGTAGGTCTTAGCTCCAACCCTGGGAAGGAACCCAACAGTGGGATAGTACTGTACATTTTAAAAATAAGATAATAAAAAACTCAGTGTTCTGAGAGTTTAGAATCTACAAACGGAAGAATCAATTTTAACAAATTGACTTGATTGTCGGTTAACTAGACGCGGCCCAGCGTTCTAATAAAACTTAACTATCCTAGTTAATCTAAACTATCCTAGTTAAATAAAACTATCTTCAATATTTAAATGAGTTAATCTTGTATATTATATATTTTCCGAATCTCGGAAACGGCTCCAACCATTTTCCTGAAATTCAGCATGTAGGGGGTTTTGGGGAAAATAAGTTATATATATTTTTTTAAATTCATTTTATCCCTGTTTTCGGGCTCTAAATTTTTTTTTGAAATTTACGTTGAATACAATCACAATTTTAAACGTAAAGTCATGGTGGTTCATTTGGGGAACGGGCAGTCTAGAGAGGTGAAAATACCTAGGATCGAGCCCCCACCTGCCCTATTATTTTTTCATTTCTCTTTTCAATTTTTTTTTTTACATCATTTTAAAAATTACCGAGCAAGGCTCCGTCACCCAGGTACTTTAGAATTTATTATTTAATTTTTTAATTCGCAAAATTTATTACTTCCTGGAAAATTCTGGAAAAAAGTAGGTTATACTTTAAAAGCTATACATACGCTGTTGCGGACTTTTATTGCAAACTTTTAGAGGGAAACAATTTTGTAATACTTTTGTAATAATAGTAGTAGTAGTAGTTGTAGTAATGTAATAATTGTAATACAAAATATTTGTGATTATTTTTGAATAACTTTCACCGTTTACTTAGCGCACGCAAGGAAAGCTTTAAATTTTGTCGTTCTCTCAATATTTTTTATTACTGCTCCTCTCCTATTCATCTTAGCGTGATGTTATATAGCCTATAGCCTTCGTCATCTTACATTCAAAGAATTTTTCAAATCGTACCCGTAGTTCCTGAGATTTTAGCGCGTTCAAACAAACAAACTATTGAGCTTTATCACTACATATTATAAAACAAAGTCCATATTTCCGTATGTACGCATAAAACTTTAAAACTACGTAACCGATTTTGATGCGGTTTTTTTTAATAGATAGAGTGATTCCAGAGGAAGGTTTGTACGTATAATAACATTCATAACGAAGTAGAGAAATAATGTAATTTTTGAGGTTTCTGTAAATAATTACATTTTTTTCTGCTTACATTGCAAACGCAGGCTAAGCCCTACGAGATTTATCAAAATGATGTACTAAGTATTTGTACACCTTAAAAAGGTCTACAGAAAAGTCCGCGATGGTATATATCTATCTCTTATGGATAACCCACAATAGCAGTTTTTTTCATTTATTTTTTACGAAAAATGATGCCTTATGTTCAAAGCAATTTTTATACAATACAGCATTAATCCTTATTCAATTGAGTACCTTAAATAAATTGTTGATTTAATTTAGATCAATATTGCCGTTTACAGCATGTAATTTAAGTGAACATTTTCGGAGATATTACAGATTTAAAATCCCGCGAGGAGGCCGCGCTTAGACCTATAAGCACTTTGAATTTAGCAGCGACCGGAGGCGCAACTAAATGTCCTTCTTTCAAGTTTATATTGTCTAATGATAAGAAAGCTATGAATGTTGTATGTAAGACATTGTCTAATCAATTGTAAAAATAAATAATATCACTACATAGTATAAAACAAAGTCGCATTCTCTGTCTGTCCCTATGTCCGTATATCCCTATGTATGCTTCAATCTTTAAAACTATGCAACAGATTTTGATGCGGTTTTTTTTTAATAGATAGAGTGATTTTAGAGGAAGGTTTACATGTCTAATAATATTCAATATGGAGTAGAGAAATACTGTAATTTTTGAGGTTTCTAATGTGATGTCGTAAATAATTACATTTTTTTCCGCTTACATTGCAAACGCAGGCTAAACCCTACGAGATTTATCAAAATGATGTACTAAATATTTGTACACCATGAAAAGGTTTACAGAAAAGTCCGCGATAGTATATGTCTATCTCTTATGGATAACCCACAATAGCAGTTTTTGTCATTTACTTTTTACGAAAAATGATGCCTTATGTTCAAAGCAATTTTTATACAATACAGCATTAATCCTTATTCAATTGAGTACCTTAAATAAATTGTTGATTTAATTTAGATCAATATTGCCGTTTACAGCATGTAATTTAAGTGAACATTTTCGGAGATATTACAGATTTAAAATCCCGCGAGGAGGCCGCGCTTAGACCTATAAGCACTTTGAATTTAGCAGCGACCGGAGGCGCAACTAAATGTCCTTCTTTCAAGTTTATATTGTCTAATGATAAGAAAGCTATGAATGTTGTATGTAAGACATTGTCTAATCAATTGTAAAAATAAATAATATCACTACATAGTATAAAACAAAGTCGCATTCTCTGTCTGTCCCTATGTCCGTATATCCCTATGTATGCTTCAATCTTTAAAACTATGCAACAGATTTTGATGCGGTTTTTTTTTAATAGATAGAGTGATTTTAGAGGAAGGTTTACATGTCTAATAATATTCAATATGGAGTAGAGAAATACTGTAATTTTTGAGGTTTCTAATGTGATGTCGTAAATAATTACATTTTTTTCCGCTTACATTGCAAACGCAGGCTAAACCCTACGAGATTTATCAAAATGATGTACTAAATATTTGTACACCATGAAAAGGTTTACAGAAAAGTCCGCGATAGTATATGTCTATCTCTTATGGATAACCCACAATAGCAGTTTTTGTCATTTACTTTTTACGAAAAATGATGCCTTATGTTCAAAGCAATTTTTATACAATACAGCATTAATCCTTATTCAATTGAGTACCTTAAATAAATTGTTGATTTAATATTGATCAATATGACCCTTTACAGCATGTCATTTAAATAAACAGTTTCGAAGATATTACAGATTTAAAATACAGGGGCCGCGCCGCGAGCCTATAAATAGCGCGTCGGAGGTCGCGGTTCGCCTCTCGGCGATGCTTCCGCGCTCGCCCGTCTTATCGGTGACGCTGTCAATGCCAGTAGGGCTAACAGCATTAGTCAAATTCGAAAAAAAAAACGCGGTTCGCCCTTTAACCATTTGAATTTAGCAGCGATCGGACGCATTTATGATCGGAGCTCTCTAGCGAGGAAAATAACAATCACTACATATTATAAAACAAAGTCCATATTTCCGTATGTACGCATAAAACTTTAAAACTACGCAACCGATTTTGATGCGGTTTTTTTAATAGATAGAGTGATTCCAGAGGAAGGTTTGTACGTATAATAACATTCAATACGGAGTAGAGAAATAATGTAATTTTTGAGGTTTCTGTAAATAATTACATTTTTTTCCGCTTACATTGCAAACGCAGGCTAAACTCTACGAGATTTATCAAAATGATGTACTAAGTATTTGTACACCTTAAAAAGGTCTACAGAAAAGTCCGCGATGGTATATATCTATCTCTTATGGATAACCCACAATAGCAGTTTTTTTCATTTACTTTTTACGAAAAATGATGCGTAATGTTCAAAGCAATTTTTATACAATACAGCATTAATCCTTATCCAATTGAGTACCTTAAATAAATTGTTGATTTAATATAGATCAATATTGCCGTTTACAGCATGTAATTTAAGTGAACATTTTCGGAGATATTACAGATTTAAAATCCCGCGAGGAGGCCGCGCTTAGACCTATAAGCACTTCGAATTTAGCAGCGACCGGAGGCGCAACTAAATGTCCTTCTTTCAAGTTTATATTGTCTAATGATAAGAAAGCTATGAATGTTGTATGTAAAGACATTGTCTAATCAATTGTAAAAATAAATAATATCACTACATAGTATAAAACAAAGTCGCATTCTCTGTCTGTCCCTATGTCCGTATATCCCTATGTATGCTTCAATCTTTAAAGCTATGCAACAGATTTTGATGCGGTTTTTTTTAATAGATAAAGTGATTTTAGAGGAAGGTTTACATGTCTAATAACATTCAATATGGAGTAGAGAAATACTGTAATTTTTGAGGTTTCTAATGTGATGTCGTAAATAATTACATTTTTTTCCGCTTACATTGCAAACGCAGGCTAAACCCTACGAGATTTATCAAAATGATGTACTAAGTATTTGTACACCATGAAAAGGTCTACAGAAAATTCCGCGATACTAAATGTCTATCTCTTATGGATAACCCACAATAGCAGTTTTTGTCATTTACTTTTTACGAAAAATGATGCCTTATGTTCAAAGCAATTTTTATACAATACAGCATTAATCCTTATCCAATTAAGAACCTTAAATATATTGTTTATTTAATATTGATCAATATGACCCTTTACAGCATGTAATTTAAGTGAACATTTTCGGAGATATTACAGATTTAAAATGCAGGGGCCGCGCCGCGAGCCTACAAATAGCGCGTCGGAGGTCGCGGTTCGCCTCTCGGCGATGCTTCCGGGCTCGCCCGTCTTATCGGTGACGCTGTCAAAGCCATTAGGGCTAACAGCATTAGTCAAATTCGAAAAAAAAACGCGGTTCGCCCTCTAACCATTTGAATTTAGCAGCGATCGGACGCATTTGTGATCGGAGCTCTCTAGCGAGGAAAATAACAATCACTATCACTATCACTACATATTATAAAACAAAGTCCATATTTCCCTATGTATGCATAAAACTTTAAAACTACGCAACAGATTTTGATGCGGTTTTTTTTAATAGATAGAGTGATTCCAGAGGAAGGTTTGTACGTATAATAACATTCAATACGGAGTAGAGAAATACTGTAATTTTTGAGGTTTCTGTAAATAATTACATTTTTTTCCGCTTACATTGCAAACGCAGGCTAAACCCTACGAGATTTATCAAAATGATGTACTAAGTATTTGTACACATTGAAAAGGTCTACAGAAAAGTCCGCGATGGTATATGTCTATCGCTTATGGATAACCCACTAAAGCATTTTTTGTCGTTTACTTTTTACGAAAAATAATTCCTTATTTTTGAAGCAATTCTTATACAATACAGCATTAATCCTTATCCAATTAAGTACCTTAAATAAATAGTTGATTTAATATCGATCAATATGGCCGTTTACAGCATGTAATTTAAGTGAACATTTTCGGAGATATTACAGATTTAAAATGCCGTGAGGAGGCCGCTCTTCGCCCTATAACACTTCGACTTTAGCAGCGATTTCGCTCTTTCAAGAGTTTGTTTAAAGATATTCTGTAATTAATTGTAAAAATAAAATACATAGGGAAAATATAAAAGTAAATAAGTAATAATGTACTATATGAATTTAGATATTCCAAAGATAGCAGGAAATCTTCTTGGTATAGGGAAAGGAAATTGTTTTTCTCCAAATTTAACGCTACGGCCACGGGCATTAATGAATAAATCAAAACAACTGGATCAATTTTAATCATTTTTTTTACACTGACTGACATGGGGTATATTTTTTATACCCGTGCGAAGCAGGGGCAGGCCGCTAGTATATTACTATAGAACTTAATGTTCGTTCGACTAGCTCGTTGGCGCAGTGGGTAGTGACCCTGCCTTCAGCTCCGCGAGTCGTGGGTTCGATTCCACCGAGGGCCAACATTTTATAACAAAAATTTGTTGGTTCTTCGAGCCTGGGCGTATATTTGAATTTAAGTACATATGTGTTTAAAAGCTTGTTAAGCTGTGGTAGCACAGCGGTAACACCGTGCGACTCTTTCGAGGATATCACGGGTTCAAACCCGGGCAAACCAATGAGTTTTTCTGTTAAAACTTATGTGTCTAATTGATAATTTATCACACGCTTTTTATTTATCTCTAGAGAATTCTGGGGATATGTGTAACCTACCAATCCGCATTGGAGCAGCGTGGTAGGTCTTAGCTCCAATCCTGCTCTCCAAAAACGGAGAGAAGAGGCCTATTCTCAGCAGTGGGAGAGTAACAGGCCGCTACTTACTTATGTGTTTAAAAATTATATAAGTATATATTCACCAGTTGTCTGTCTACCATAACACAATCAAGTTACTTACTTGAGGGACGGACGACCGTGTGTGTAAGTGTCCCATATATTTGTTTTATTTAGACGTAACAGCACTTACCACGTCATCCTTAGTGTCACACTCGCAGAACACGTTGCTGATGCTGGGCGGGTGGCTCTCCAAAGCTCGCACCATTTCCACGCCGATGCCTTGCTGGAACAATTAAAGCAAGTATAAGAATCTGTTGAGCTAATTAAGTATTGGAGCTGAATACCTCAAATATGCCAGCAAAATTAGCCCGCGTGAAAATCACATCACAAAAACAAAAATAGTTATTGTCAGCTAACCATAAGAGATAGAGACAAGCTGTGAAGGACTTTTTCGTAGTGTTTTTGTAGATCTACAATTCTCTAGTACATTACTTTAGTGTATCTCTGCTGGTTTATGCGTATATAAGACTAATTTTGTATTGGGCTGGAATAGCGGTTACTAGATGTCGCTGTTGTCACTATATTTTATAACATTGTACAAAATTCAATGGTGCTAATTTCATCAATAGTGGTGCAGCGGATAATAATATTTGTATGATTTATGTATTTTGTAATAATTTACATATGGTACACCTTGTAAGCCTGCTAGGTTCACATCAAGAAGTCAACAATTATTGTAAGCGAATTATTATGTTGAATTTTGATATCCTCAATTGCATGTCAGTTTCGTGAACTAAATAAAAAAAAGAGTTAAAGACAGACATTCGCAACAGTCTGTATTTACTGATCTATGATAAAATCTCGACATTTGCATATATTAATATTAATGGGCCATAATGTGCCCAAAGCACCGTGAAGCAATCGATTTGACTGTCATGTCATGACCACATCGAAACAAATTATGTCAGAGTCAAGGTATTTCAATTATCATAAGCTGTGTCGAACGAGGAGACCGACTCTTGACATGGGTCAAAAGTTCAAAACCCGGGTAGGCACCAAGTTTTCTCTCAAAACTTAGGATCAATAAGATTAATAAAACTGCCACTGGCTCGGAATGTAGGTCTTAGCGAGAAGAACCAGCAAGAAACTCGGTTAATCCTTTTAATTATATCGATTTTCATAATTGAGCTGCTGTCTGTACGCTGGACTTTCAACTTCAAGAAGTTAAGCTGAATCAAAAAAAATTTAAAACAGTTTAATATAACTATTAAAAGGCCTACTATAAAGCATCACATAAATTGTAACAATTCAAGTTAATAAAGCTTTTAACAAAATTTTATGTCCCTACTGTTATCCTTTGAGGAGTTCCCTCATCTGGAGCCAATCCTGGCAGCATCAGGCACATGCTTATCATAAACATGCATTGCCTATGGTACTGAACAAGTATGTTAAAATTACAGCTATATCGGACTATGGGATGTAGGTCAAATTGAACTTGCAAGATTCCATTTTCAAATACATACACGGCAAGTTGAATAAAAGCTTAAAAAATGGGTGGATTTAGCAACACTTCGACCTTGCATCTTGGACCTTCGACAAGAAAAATATATTCTCAAAAACCAACCGCCTAGTTTCTTGCTGGCTCTTCTCAGTAGGAACAGCTTTCCGAACCAGCAGTAGAGTTGACGATTCAAAAGCGCTTGTTTACAAGTTTACTCGTGTAAAGGGTATTTTGATTTTGAGTTTTCTCACTAGCGTTTTTCAAAAGCACTTGTTTACAAGTTCATTAGAAGAAATATTGCTTGGATTGACCGAGCCTTGCTCGGTAATTTTTTGCACAATAAAAAATATTTCTAGAGACCACCCGTTCCCCGAATAAGCTATGCTGACTTGACATTCAACGGCAAAAATAGTATTTCATATATTCAATGTTAATTTTAATATTTTTTTAATGCCCAAAAACAGAGATAAAACGAATTTTTTTAAAAATAACCTAGCTAGATTGATTTTTCTCGCTCAAAATTTTACGTTGAATACAATCACAATTTTTCGCTGTCAAACGTAAAGTCATGGTTGTTCGTTTGGGGAACGGGCGGTAAGAGAGGTGAAAATACCTAAGATCGAGCGGCGACCTTGCCCTATTATTTTTACATTTTTCTTTTCAATTTTTTTTTTACATCATTTCAAAAATTACCGAGCAAGGCTCAACCAGGTACTTATTATTAAATATTAAACATTTTGAGTATGAATTTCAATACATGATTCATACGGCGATAAGATGTATCAAATCGTTACATATACACATGTATAGTCTGTCAGTAAACCCGAGTTGGCAGTGGCAGTTCGGAATACTATTTTGGCAACCTGCCACGTGTCTATTGTCGGGGAAGATATCGCGGATCAATACTGTTGTAACTGGCAATCCTTATTGAAACTATAAAAGCGACCAACTGACAGACGACGCACAGCTTGTTGAGTGTTAATTCAAATTCAAGTAAACCTGTAAACAAGTGCTTTTGAATCGTAAACTCTACCGCTGGTTCGGAAAGCTGTTCCTACCGAGAAGAGCCAGCAAGAAACTCGGCGGTTGCTCTTTTAAAAATATAATTCTTAATACTATTTACATTAAGTCGTTACTGTCTTGTACAGGTTCAAAGAGAGCTATATCCACACATTCTTATCTTCTAAATAATCTTCAAGAGTATAGTAGGCTTTCTGTATCAGCCTCTTTTTAACAGTGTTTGTAAACTGCTGTAATGGCAAAGCTGAAATTGATTGCGGAATTTTATTATAGAATCTTATACCAAAACCCACAAACTAATTACGTACTTTTACAAGGCGCAAAGCAGGAACCGCAAGCTTATGTCGGTTTCTGCTTTGTCTATTGTATACATCACCTATCGTTTTATACTATATTTATACTATGTAGTGACTTTACTAAGGATAAAATATTTGAAAAGTACATAAAAACGAATCATACGATTGTTGGACCCGAGTTGCGATGGCAAAATATAGTTTTGATTTATCTATACCTACATCAGATTTCGCAAGAAAAACATTGGCGCCGAGATGTCTGGATACTTGAGATTTGTTTATGGCACAACGTTACCTAACATGGGAAATGGAAAACAATATGGCTGTATTTTCTCTTTTGTTTTGGAGGAGGATAGGGTAAAAATGTTTTTACATTTAAAGAGTACCTATTTTTGTTAAAAAAAAAAAATTAGTGTACTGTTAATTTAACTAACTATGTATAGTGTATGCGGAGCTAGCCGTGTGGTATCCGGCTGAGTAGAATAGTAATGAAACGAATGAAACGAATGAAACGAATGAAACGAATGAAACGAATGAAACGAATGAAATGAATGAAATGAAGGAAATGAAGGAAATGAAGGAAATGAATGAAATGAAATGAAAAGAAAAAGAATTTATTCAACTCTGTACTAAATTTAACAGAAAAACTAATCTAATTATATACTACCTATGATTATTAAACTTAATGGCTACACTATGTGTAATGTTTAAACTTAAAGTACCACCCCCTTTTCTTACCGAGGTGTCGTAAAAGGCAACTAACGTAAGTCAACCCGCAGTGTGGTATCCGGCTGATTAGAATTGACCAACCTCATTTCTTACCGAGGTGTCGTAAAAGGCGACTAAAGTAAGTTGACCCACCGTGTGGTATCCGGTATAGTAGAATAGACCACACTCTTTCTCACCGAGGTGTCGTAAAATACGACTAAGTTAAGTTGACGTCAAGCAGGCGGCCGGTCGTTAAAATGCAGCCAAATTATGTGACAGCATGTTTATAACGTGTTGTGCCGACCCAACTTAGAGTGGGATAAGGACAGGAGGATGATGATGACAGTCAAGAAACAAGAGTATCGCGCCCTTTTTGATTAAAATAGTGCCAACACTGTAGCTGTGGTAGCCCAGTGGTAACACCGTGCACCTCTTTCGAGGAGTTCTAGGGTTAAAAACCCCGGGCAGACACCAATGAGTATTCTAGTAAAACTTATGTGTCTAATTGATAATTGCAATTTATCACACGCTTTTCGGTGAAGGAAAACATCGTGAGGAAACCTGCATATCTCTAGAGAATTCTGGGGATATGTGTAACCTACCAATCCGCATTAGAGCAGCGTGGTAGTTCTTAGTTCCAATCCTTCTCTCCAAAAAAAACGGAGAGAAGAGGCCTAAGCCCAGCAGTGGGATAGTAACAGGCCGTTACCTACAACACTGTGCCGATATTGTTTGCGGTGGAGTCTTCTTATTGCTAAAACTTCGTTCTTTGTTCGTTCGCAACAGTCTTTGTTCGTTATTCAAGAGAAGTGTATCTCGCAGCGATAATAGTGGCATTCTATTATATCGTGTTATTGTCGAAAGTGTGCGCTAACACTCAGAATATAAGAATAAGAACAGAATCAGATATGACAGACACTAAAATCAAAATACTTCACAAGTTAGTCAATCTCCCATACAGAATATAGCGCCGCGCGCAGACCGCGCGAGTATGACGTCACCGGTGATGTCACGCGCGACGCAACGTGCCCAAAATACCACAAGTATTAGCGGCAGTACATAAATACCGTCGTCACTCATGCGGACAACCGAGGCCGGCCGGTGATGGCATATAGGCGACTCACACGCCAACGACATTTAAACCTATCCTATCCTACTAATATTAAAAATGCGGAAGTTTATTTATTTATTTGCCTCTGCAATCTTCTGTATAATCTGGGTCGACACATGTTACAAACATGTTGTCACATGATTTGGCTACGTATTTTAAGACCGGCCGCCTGCCTGACGTCAACTTATCTTAGTCGTATTTTACAACACCTCTGTAAGAAGGGGGGTGGTCAATTCTACTAACCCGGATACTACACGGAGGGTCAACTTACCTTAATCGCCTTTTACGACACCTCGGTAAGAAATGAAGTTGGTCTATTCTACTCAGCTAAATACCACACGGCAAGTCGACATACCTTAGTCGTCTTTTACATTCACTTTCTTTTTACTTTAGTGAGAAAGAGTGTGGTCTATTCTACTCAGCCGGATACCACACGGCAATATGTTTTAAAATAAGTACTAGCGATCCCGCTCCAGCTTCGCACGGGTATAAAATATATAGCCTATATCACTCAGTGAAAAAAACCAGTGATTTAAATCGATCCAGTAGTTTTGATTTATTTATTACTGCCCGTGGCCCGCACGCGTTAAATTTGGAGTAAAACAAAACCGCTAAGCCCCGGCATTTTAAATTTGTAATATCTTCTAAAATTTTCATTTAAATTACAGCTATTAGCGGCCATATTAATCTATATTAATTTAACAATGTTTTTAAGGTACTTAATTGAATAATGATTAATGCTGTATTGTTTAAAAATGCTTCGAAAATAAGAAATTATTTTTCGTAAAAAGTAAATGACAAAAAATGTTTATATGGGTTATCCATAAGAGATAGACATATAGTCCATCAAGAAAGTCATGAAAAGAATGTTTTGAGAACTAAAGCTTTTACTTGTTATGGCAACACTGTATTCCTGTCTAACTGAGTACATCAATTGTCACATCAGAGGTTATTGTGGTTAGCTTACTGGATTTTTATTAATTACTGCGAATATTTCTTATCGTTTAACCGTTTTGTGGTTAAAATGAATCGCACTGTTTATAAAAGTAATACGAGACAGATCATATTTAAGGTTTTTCAAGAATTTATGAGTGAATTTCAAACGGGAAAGTTATTTTCTGATTTGGGAGATGTTTACGGTCGAACAGCTAAAATAACAGGTATGTACTCGTATTTTAATGTTAGACACTGTAACAGAAATGAAATTGTACATTTTTAAGTGATATTTTAGCTTTGTGATAATATTGTTTACGAATTTTAAAAGGTTATGTTATTGTAGGTATAGCTTTCCTATATTACCACGCTTAGAAAATTTTGATACTTTCGTATTTTTATTACAATGTTTGAATTTTTTTTTTCTTCCAGGTGTTTCTGAAAGCACCGTTCGACGTATAGTGGACGAGGGTATGAAAAATGGAGGCAAATTTGTAACGCCTGGAAAAAAAAGGAAGGGCCGACCTAGTAAACCGATTGATGATTTCAGTCTATGTGCCATTCGTCAAAAAGTTCAATTTTTCTACACAGTCAAAAAAGAAGTACCTACGCTAAGAAAACTATTAGCTGTGGTGAAACAAGACTTAGATTTTGATGGCAGCCATGAACTTCTCAGACAGATATTACATTCAATTGGATTTAAGTTCAAAAAATGCAAAACAAATAGACTGGCGCTTATAGAACCGCCAATTATAGCTTCAAAACGTGAATATTATATGAAGCAAATTCTTGAAAATAGAAGATTGCCAGAAGAGCTTCAAAAAAACATAATTTATTTAGATGAAAGTTATATTCATGACTCCTACAAAGTAACTAAATGTTGGCAGTCTATAAATATTTCTGGCGTTCAACAAAATGTATCTAAAGGGAAAAGGTGGATAATTTTGCATGCTGGTAGTGAAAAAGGTTTTGTGAATAATGCATTGTTAATATTTAGTGGTAAAAACAAGACTGAAGATTACCATTCTGAAATGAATGCACATAATTTTACAAAATGGGTAACTGAAAAGTTAATACCTAATTTAACTGAAGCATCAATAATTGTTATGGATAATGCCCCATATCATTCAGTTGTAATGAACAAGGTACTATTTTTTACATATTATGTTTCTTATTGTCACATTCTTTATCATTATGTATGCTTCATGTACAATCTGAAATTTGATTACTAAATTGAACCTTTCAGCCAATTCACCAAGCTCCGACATCTAGTTCACGTGTTGAAGAGATCAAAATGTGGTTACGTGAAAACAATATTTTATTTGATGCCACATTAAGAAAACCGTCCTTATTAATGTTAGTAAAAAAACATAAACCTGAACCGGTGTACCACATTGATGAGCTTTTAGGGGAACATGGGCATACAGTGATAAGACTGCCACCTTATCATTGTGATCTCAACCCCATTGAACTGGTTTGGGCCATCTTAAAAAAGCGTATTGCCCAAAAAAATGTTGGTGGTCAAAATATTGTAAAGTTGGCAGAAGAAGCATTCAAATCAGTTACCCCACAAGAATGGAAAAATTGTACTGACCATGTCATTAAAATTGAAAATGAATATTATGCTCGAGGTGGGACTCTGTATAATGATATAGACCAACAGATCATAACAGTAGGCGACAGTTCCAGTGAATCTGAAGATGCAGAAATGGAGCAACTTCCTTGTGCTGGATCTTCAGGACACATTTCAGGAGTTGAATACTTGATTCTGATTTTGACTATGATTAATTAAATAATATTATCATTAACTGCTTTTTTTTTTAGAATTAGGCGTTACTTTGCGGAGATCTATAATACAAAAGTAATAATAAAATTATTTTGCTATAATCCGCGATGAAGTAAAATAGAAAATATTAGGTCCTTACATATGAAATTGGCGTTTTGTCGTACTGGCCACTTTGATCTCAAATATTACCTTTATGGTTAGGAATTCCAAATTCAAATTCATACAGCTATTTACTCATGCATTTGTGTTTCAAACCCTCTAATTCATTTGTTTTTTCTTCTTTTGTTTTTTATTTGTGCCACTCTGTTTACAAAATGGAAAACATGAAATATCGCGTTTTTTACGAGTAGGAATGAGTTCCACCGTGGCACCAGTGCTGCAGAAACGGCTCGCAGGATTAATGATGTGTATGGTGACGGTGTCGCAAAAGAAAACACAGTGCGTTTTTGGTTCCAACGTTTTCGTTCTGGAAATTTCGACCTGCAGAACAAGCCTCGTGGACGGCCGGAGACCAAAGTTGATAATGAAGAATTGAAGGCTATCGTGGAAGCGGATCCATCGCAAACCACGTCCGAGTTAGCTGCAGGCTCCGGTGTTAGTGATAAAACTATTCTAATCCACTTGAAGCAAATTGGGAAGGTGAAAAAGCTTGAAAGGTGGGTACCTCATGAATTGAGTAAAGCAAACCGACAAACGCGCGTTGACTGCTGCGTTACGTTACTCAACCGGCACAATAATGAAGGAATTTTAAATCGAATCATTACCTGTGATGAAAAGTGGATCCTCTACGATAATCGGAAGCGCTCAACGCAATGGCTGAACCCTGGCGAACCAGCCAAATCCTGCCCTAAGCGAAAATTGACTAAAAAAAAGTGGCTTGTAAGTGTTTGGTGGACTAGTGCCGGTGTCGTTCACTACAGCTTTAATCTTAAATCTGGTCAGACGATTACGGCAGATATCTATTGTCAGCAACTCCAAACCATGATGGAAAAGCTAGCTGCTAAACAACCGAGACTGGTCAATCGCTCTAGGCCACTGCTGCTTCAGGACAACGCTACCAAATCAGAGGAGCTTCAATTAGAATGTCTTAGACATCCACCGGACTCTCCGGACCTTGCTCCAACAGATTACCATTTTTTTCGCAATTTGGATAACTACTTGCAAGGAAAAAAATTCAACTCCAATGGGCAGTCCAAACCGCCTTCAAAGATTTTATTGATTCCCGCCCGAATGGTTTTTTTAGTAAGGGGATCGATGAACTACCTATGAGATGGCAAAAGTGCATACATAGCAATGGTACATACTTTGATTAAATAAATATATTTCATTAAAAAAACGACTTTATGTTCCTCCCATAGAAAACGCCAATTTCATTTGTAAGGACCTAATATATATAATGCTAAATATAGAGTGGACAATCGGTTATCATACCTGATACATGCAGGATTCGTAAAAAATACATGCACAAAATCGCAAAGTAAAGGCTTTGCGATTTCTATCTCCTGATGATGCTTCGGTTGCGGGGCGAAACGATTGTTGAGTTTGTGAAAGTGAACGTATATAGTGCTTGTGTATCGTGGTGGCGGTGGTGGAGGTTTGTGCATGTGTTTTTTACGAATCCTGCATGTATCAGGTATGATAACCGATTGTCCACTCTACATTTAGCATTATATATATTTTCTATTTTACTTCATCGCGTATTACAGCAAAATAATTTTATTATTACTTTTGTTTTTTTTTTCAAATGAAGTATCAAAATTTATTAATCGAAGTATATAGAGATACCATGTAAAAAACAGTGGCGCCCTCCTTTTTTTCACGACTTTCTTGACGGACTATATACCATCGCGGAATTTTCTGTAGACCTTTTCAAGGTGTACAAATACCTAGTATATTATTTTGATAAATCTCGTAGGGTCCAGCCTGCAAAGTAAGCGGAATAAAATGTAATTATTGACGACATCACATTTGAAACCTCAAAAATTACAGTATTTCTCTACTCTAATGACTCTATCTATTTAAAAAACTGCATTAAAATCTGTTGCGTAGTTTTAAATATTAAAGCATAGGGATATAGGGACATAGGGACAGACAGAGAAAGCGACTTTGTTTTATACTATGTAGTGATATATAGATTAACTAGCATTCGCGTGGACTGTTGTTGCGTGATAGGTTGATAATAGAAGGCGCTTTTCAAATACGTAGCCAAATCGTGTAACAACATGTTTATAAGGAGGAACATGTTGTACCGATCCCACATAGAGCGAGATAAGGGCAAGAGATGTTGAACGTTTAACAACTTTGTATATAACAAGCAAGTACCAAACTTCAAACGTCGCAATGCTGTATTTTCGCAGAGCCTTGAATGAATCACGCTATTATTCTTTGTTCCATAAGAAAAACGTCGCGTGTGCAGACGTCCTAATTCATAGAGTAATAATTAAGGATGTCATTTTACGGCTAGATTATTTTATTAACTAATATATTTTAGCGAAGTTAACTTTTAAAAACTTATGTGTCTAATTGATATTTGCAATTTATCACACGCTTCTCGGTAAATGAAAATTTCGTGAGGAAACCATCTCTGGGCATTTGTAACCTATCTTGAACTATGAACCTATATTGAACTTGTAAACTTTACGACACCGCGATAAGCAAGAGGGTGGTCTATTTTACTATGAAAATCTCTAAGATATTAAATTTCGTCGGTATAAACTTGCGTGTGAACATACGCGATCTCTCAAGGCCACATGGTTTGCTAAAATTATATACAACATTTATTTGATTAGTCATCTCATTACAACCACTTATGTATTTGATTATGTAACGTTCCGTAATTATAAATCAGGTCCGTGGTAATTTATTTTTATACAGGAAAAACCCCTTATGGGTACTGGCGCCTAGGGATGTAACATGCAATAGAAAAAAATCGATTCATAAATAATCGATTTATTTTCATTTCAAATAAATTTTGGATTCGAATTTCGATTTCGTATCAAAATAATTGATTTTTTAAAACTCGATTTTTTCGATCGAATTCAATCTATTTGAAAATTTGCCTTTTTAATATTAATAGTTAATTAAAATGAAGGCTAATTAAAGTAGACAACCACCAAGAAATAATAACAGATGCGCTGTTTATGAAATTGTAGTAAGTAATGTGGAAACATAATAAATAGTAAGTAACGTGTAGTAATCGATTATTAAAAATCGATTGTTATAAAAATCGATTATTTTTTCACATTCCTACTGGTGCCCCACAAGAACAGGCGGCAGTTATGTCGGACTCGCACCGACTAAAACGACTTGTGTGCTCCACCACGCTGCCAATGGTAAGGACACTGGACAGGGTACCGTTGTACACATTGCCCCCATCCCCGCTAGCAGCAACTCTGTACCCCAGAGTGTACCACCTCTGGGTCAGGGCCTCTCTAAAAGTGTCCCCTTCCTGCGCTAGACGATGCATTGGGTGCACCAGATTTTTCCGGAAGGTCTAGGTTAATAGTATATTACCGTTATATATACTCGTAATATATCAATTAGACATAAGTAAAACTTATGTGTCTAATTAATAATTGCAATTTATCACACGCTTTTCGGTGAAGAAAAACATCGTGAGGAAACCTACATATCTCTAGAGAACTCTGGGGATATGTGTAACCTACCAATCCGCATTAGAGCAGCGTGGTATTAGCTCCAATCCTTCTCTCAAAAAAAAAACGGAGAGAAGTGGCCTAGTCTCAGTAGTGGGATAGTAACAGGCCGTTACTTACTTTATACTCGTAATTTGTTTTGAAGAGGTCGCAGTTGTAAAAAAATCCGCCTGCTGGGAGCTTTACCCGCGTGAGCCACGTTATCCACCAGAGATACACTGAAGTAATGTACTAGGGAATTGTACATCTACAAAAACACTCCATAAAAGTCCAGGACAGAATGTCTCTATCTCTGATGGTTAACTCACAATAACTACTTTTATGTTAAAAATTTCAATTCAGGAAAAATATTGAGACATGCTGTTTTACTCGCGGGCGAAACCGCTTATATTAGTTTTGATATTAAGAAAACTATTTCAACCTGAACAATGTTGCGTCTATGTATCTGATATGAATGCGAGGTGAAATACTTTAGTATTACTCAATCACACATAAAGATCACGTAGAAATGTATACATTATTTTCGCGCAGGAAAGTTCTATATTTGTGTGCAGGTCAATGAAATTTCGTCAGCCCCGATTGGCACCTTGCGCGGTTGCCAAAATTCAACACAATTGTCCATTTGTTACTAAGCTCGTTCGTTCTGTTTGTTTACTATCGAACTCTATTTATATCGGGAAACGATTATTGTATTATTGTTGACCAATTTCTCCTCGATTGGCTTAGATAAGAAAATTCTGCCAGTTTGCTCTGATAACCTCAGAAACTTAAATGTGAGTAATAGAATGAATGCATGGACAAAGTGGCGACAGGTCTCAGGTACTGCAAATGTGGGGCGTGATCTCTCCCTGACCACCTTAGTTCCTGCTTTGGTGGACAGGGAGGGATTGAGGGCGTCGATTGCCTTCTTCTGGGAGGCCGTTGTGACCCGGAAATTGGCGGTGGAACAGATCCAGGAAGTCTAATTCTTGGATCCGACACGTTGCAGGCGAGCGGGGGGCAGACGACTCGCTGAAATCCGTCGCATGCCCCTCTAACGGGCACCTCAAAATTTGTGACGGTTTATCGGACGCTCGCTAGAGTTAGGTCCCCGAAATGGTCGATGCATTTAGTACTCTCACTACATCAATCAGCGGAGAAAGGGGCCACTGTTTAGAGGGGCCCTACTCGGAAGTATGCTCGTTCTCGGAATCCGGAGTATAGAGTGGCTGCAGGCGGGGATGGGGGTAATGTGTCCAACATAACCCTGTCCCCGCCACCAGCAGCGTGGTGGAGAACTGTCAGGTTTATAGTCGGTGAGAATCCGCCAACGTGCCGTCCGTCCCCATCCAGCGGTGATGACCGCTAGGTCATCATAAAAAAAAGGTCTCATATACTAACTGGTAAAGAAAGCCCAGCTGGTTAGGTCTTACCTTACCAGACCCTTAAGACCTGTCATGCATGGATCAGAATGTTGGGCGATGAAAAAGATGGATGAAAACAACGCCTGCTTCCATAAATTATTTATTGTTGTTTATGGTTTTTATCTATGTGAGTGTAGTTTTTCAAGGTCTTTTTGCGTTGCTTTGAGTCCCAAAATTTACTGGGTTTTATGTTTCGATTTTTGGATTAGAATACCTATATTATGGGACAATGTTTTATTATCTTTTTATCAAACAATGGTTTTATGTGAGGATTGTTAAACAATGGTATTTTTAGGTGCCGTCGCGGGAATATGGCTTGTGAATATTTATTTTATCTTCAAATCGTTACTGTGTGGATTTTTGCTCAAGGCTTGCTATATAAAAGGATGCAGTAACGACTTTATTAAATTTATACAATTTATCTACAAAAGCTATAATAGAATTATTTTGCTTTATACATACAAGATTAGTTACAGCACGTATCGAACAACCACCAACACAATACACAAGCACACACATTCACTACGACAATCTCAACAATCGTTTCGCCACGTAACCGAAGCATCATTAAGAGATAGGCTCCGCGACAAAATCTCAATGAATAACATAGATTTTCTTAACAAAAGCGGAATATAGAGTAATCCTATCATTGCTTTCGGGCTATAGAATTTCGTAAAGTAAATTTCTATAAATAATTTGAATAGAAAGGCTTTAAAATGGGAAAGGCTAGATGAAAGGTACAAGGCTACACAACGTGTTGCAATTTCACTTATTGTTATGTGTGTAAAACTCGCCGTGTGGTATCCGGCTGAGTAGAATATACCACCCGCCTTAGTGTCGTAAAATACGACTAAATAAGTTGACGCCAGGGAGGCGGCCGGTCGTAAAATACGAAGTCAAATCATGTGACTACATGCATATAACATGTGTCGAAAACACTGTTGTGAGTTTTTCTATTAAAACTTATGCAATTTATAGAATTAGGCGTTACTTTGCGAAGATCCATAATACAAAAGTAATAATAAAATTATAGAGCTATAATAATTTTATTATTACTTTTGTAAAACTTATGTGTCTAATTGATAATTGCAATTTATCACACGCATTTCGGTAAAGGAAAACATCGTGAGGAAATCTACATATATAAAGAAATCTAGGGATAAGTGTAACCTACCATCATTGGAGCAGCGTGGTAGGTCTTAGCTTCAATCCTCTCCAAAAATTGAGAGGCCTATGCCCAGCAGTGGGATAGTAACAGGCCGTTACTTTACATTTTTTACTGTAAGTTGTAGTAGTCCAGTGGTAACAACGTGCGCCTCTTTCGAGGAAGTCTAGGGTTCAAACCCCGGGCAGGCACCAATGAGTTTTCCAGTAAAACTTATGTGTCTAATTGATAATTGCAATTTATCACAGTCATTTCTGGAAAGGAAAACATCGTGAGGAAACCTGCATATCTCTAGAGAATTCTAGTGATATGTGTAACCTACCATTATTGGAGCAGCGTGGTAGGTTAGCTCCAATTCTCTCCAAAAACGGAGAGAGGTCTATGCCAAGCAGTGGTATAGTAACAGGCCGTTACATTACATTTACTTTCATGTAAAACGGTATGTAAAATCCAATTTATTACGCGGCCATGAGTCAGGCCCATAAAGACGGTTGCATCGAACCGTGACTGATAAGGTTTACGATTATTCGAACTGCTATGAGTACATACCTTAAGAAACCTTTTGTTCTGTATTATTTATATTGGCCCAAGATCCCGTGAGCGCCAGACTTTCGTCATTTTATAAAAGCTGAAACTTTGTCAGTGCATGCTCCCAACACAGGTAAGAACGATGGTAGATTATGGAATCTGGATCATAGTGGCTTTGGGATACGAGGTACTCAAGGTTGCATAATACCGAATTAATTTCGTCATAGTATAAAGCTTGATCTTTTGATATTACCTTTAGAATAATATTAAAAATCACGTCAGTCAATGCCAGACACTTAGCATAGTGGAAACCCCCTGCCAGACACCCTTAAAGTTCATGAAATTTGACTTCTATTTACGTCATAGTATAAAAGCTGATTTTAATATATATTACTTGGATAAGAATAAGATGACGTTTCCCCTTTAGCCAGACATTTTCGATAGTTCCTACCCCAGCCAGACAAGCATAAAAGGTTGCAGTTGGAAAGAGCGCGAAGTATATATACGGGTAGGTGCGAACGAGATGGCGAGTTAGGTCGTTACGTACGCCGCAGTTTAGCGCTCACGGGATCTCTCTCTATATAATTTAATATTTAAATGTGTTAATCTTGTATGTATATATATATTTTCGGAATCTCGGAAACGGCTCCAACGCTTTTCCTGAAATTCAGCATGTAGTGGGTTTTGGGGGAGAAACATTGGTCTAGCTAGATTTTATGTAAAAAAAATCTTTTTATCCCTGTTTTTGGGCATTAAAAAATACTAAAATTTATATTAATACACATTTTTGTCAATACACAAACTGTCCAGTCAGCGTAGGGAACGGGCAGTCTCGAGAAATATAAATATAAAAGGCCGCCTGCCTGACGTCCCCTTACCATAGTCGTATTTTACGACAGCTCGGTAAAAAAGAGGATGGTTTATAGTACTAAACCGGATACCACACGGTGGGTCGACTTACCTTAGTCGCCTTTTACGACACCTCGGTAAGAAATGAGGTTGGTCTATTCTACTCAGCCTGATACCACACGGTGGGTCAACTTACTTTAGTCGTCTTTTACGACAGCTCGGTAAAAAAGAGGGTGGTCTATACTACAAAACCGGATACCACACGGTGGGTCGACTTACCTTAGTCGCCTTTTACGACATCTCGGTAAGAAATGAGGTTGGTCTATTCTACTCAGTCGGATACCACACGGCTACGAGGCGGAAAGGTAGGCGCCAGGCTTCATATTTCTATTGAACAGAACCATTATAGCTCAGATCTCAAGGACACTGGGTTGTATTAAATAGGCCGGAATAAAAAAACTGGTTCAAGTACGTATCCGATAATAACAGCGTAATGCGAGGCGGATACATAAACATGTTTTGATTACCGCTATGACGCAATGGTGCGATCGCACGCTTCTTGTAAGAGGTACTTGGTTTCATTACCCGTTCATAATTTTAAATTTCAAATTCAAATTCAAATTCAGAATATTCTTTATTCAAATAAACTTGTAAACAAGTGCTTTTGAATCTTCAACTCTACTGCTGGTTCGGAAAGCTGTTCCTACCGAGAAGAGCCAGCGAGAAACTCGGCGGTTGCTCTTTTTAAAAAATACAATTCTTAATGCTAGTTACATTTAATGTTTCTATCTTGTACAGGGTCGAACAATATTTATATCCACGCATTTTTATCGTCCACAGTAATCCTCAACAGTATAGTAGGCTTTCTGTATGAGCCTCTCCTTAATAGTGTTTTTAAACTGCTGTAATGGCAAAGTTAAAATTGATAAAGTTTTAAATTAACTGAAGGTAATTAAAAAAGCTGTGATAGCCAAGCGGTAACACCGTGCGACTCCTTCGAGGAATTCACGGGTTCAAACCTGGGCATACACCAATGAATTTTCTGTAAAAACTTACATGTCTAATTGGTAATTGCAATTTATCACACGCTTTTCAGTTAAGGAAAACATCGTGAGGAAACCTGCATATCTCTAGAGAATTCTGGAGATATGTGTCGAACAATTCGCATTGGACCAGCGTCGTAGGTCTTAGCTACAATTCTTCTCTCCAAATAACGGAGAGAAGAGGCCTATTCCCAGCATTGACAGAGTAAATTAAATAGCAGATAAATGTCTCTAAAAAGTAAAACATTAAAAAAAATCGCGGCCATTTTGAAATAGGTATTTGCTATCCAGCAGATAAACAAAATAACAGTCACATGATCTACCTGTTAACTTATTAGGGACTTTAAATGCTGAATAAGCCTATCAGAAACCTGTGAAACGCAAAATTCCGATATATGTGTCAGATACGTTCCGAATAAGCTAACTGACAGTTTATAGGTAACTTGTGAAACAGGCAAAAAAGTAAAGTAACGGCCCGTTAGTTTCTCACAGCTGTGTAAAGGTTTTCTCCGTTTCTGGCGAGAAGGGTTCGAGCTGAGACCTCCCACGCTGCTCTAATGAATTAAATTTGAAGTTTTACATACTAGTCCAGACCCGATGACAATGCATGTTTATGATAAGCATGACCTGATGCTGCCAGGATTAGCTCCAAACGAATAACTCAACGACCTACAGCAATTTTGTTGAAAGCTTTTTGACTTGTTATTTGTCGCGACGCTCTCATTTATACCTGTTTATGACTCACCTACTGTACTATCTATACTAATAATATAAAGCTGAATAGTTTGTTTGTTTTGTTTGAACGCGCTAATCTCAAGAAACTACAGAACGGATTTGAAAAATTCTTTCAGTGTAAGATAGTCCATTTATCGAAGAAGGTTATAGATATATATAACATCTCGCTAAGATGAATAGGAGAGGAGCAGTAGAAAAAAAAAGTACGAAAAAGGAAAAATTTAAAGCTTTCCTTACGTGCGCTGAGTAAACGGTGATAGTGATTCAAAAATCATGTATCACAAAATTGTTCCCTTCTAAAAGTTCTAAATAAAAGCCCGCGACAGCATGTCTGGCTTTTAAGGGTGACCCACTTTAACCATTTGAATGGTTCTCAAAAGACTATATTACGATTCTGATCTCTTCACGCGGGCCGATTGCTACTATATTATATTGAAAAACTCACCTCCTCGACGGACTTCTTGGAGAACTCGTTCATGGACACAATCCATTGCTGCACAAGTTCATTAACAATCACAAGATCATTATATAACCACGTCAATAACTCGTTGACCCACTGAACGCTCGCAGCATCAGCGCCGGTGCACGTCGGCACAATGACACTCTGGTGTTTCTTTAGCATCAACTGCTCTGGGCCAGGGGACATGCGTCCAAGCCGCTTCTTGTTAGGAGGCGTCGCTGGCACGAAGCTGGTTGGCTTAGTCGGCTTAAACGACCCGGTTTTGATCTTAGCGCTCGTAGCTAGCACGCTGTCAGCGCTTGTTATAATTTCGTTCGCTGTCTTCTTCGTTTCGTCGGCAGGTTTGGCTTTCTCCGCTTTCTCTTCAACGGCTCTGGCGGAATATCTGCCGTAAGCCCATTTAGCCAGACCAAGGATGATGATGGATAACAGTGTCCATATGAATACCAGCATGACCAGGTTGTCCATGGCTGTGTCCATATAGTCGAAGCTGCATATGAGGTCGTCCACCGCTTCGGCTAGGTCAGCCATAGTTTTCCATGGTGTCTGCCACCATGCGGCGTTAGCTTCCGCCGCGTCGCTCTTCTCTACTGACTGTGAGCCCGACATTTTTTATCTATTTCTGAACTGACTATTTTTGGACGCAGCTCTCTGTCTTTTTCCCGCGCTCTCTCTTTCTTGCGGGCACGTTCAATATAGCATACTATGTTTTCTGAACGCACTATTTTTAAACGTGCGTGCTTTTTCCCGCGCTGTCACTTAAAGACGCGTTTAGAAACGCGTATTCTCAAATACACACGATGTATTCTAATTTATAATTTAGTTTATGAACGCATATTTTCACTCAAAACTCTTGACAGTCTGTTTTATATTTTGTCGATCGTTCGGAATCGTTGTCTTAAGTATTCGCAGTTTCGGTCTTCTAATTTCACAGCATACTGAGATCGAAACTCTGTAAAGAAAAAAGTAATGTAAGTAACAAGATATATCTGGCTTGGAATATTGTTTATTGAGCTATCAGCATGCTATATTCCAATATAAATCTAGTGGCAGCATCACTACATATTATAAAACAAAGTCCATATTCCCGTATGTACGCATAAAACTTTAAAACTACGCAACCGATTTTGATACGGTTTTTTTTAATAGATAGAGTGATTCCAGAGGAAGGTTTGTACGTATAATAACATTCAATACGAAGTAGAGAAATACTGTAATTTTTGAGATTTCTGTAAATAATTACATTTTTTTCCGCTTACATTGCAAACGCAGGCTAAACCCTACGAGATTTATCAAAATGATGTACTAAGTATTTGTACACCTTAAAAAGGTCTACAGAAAAGTCCGCGATGGTATATATCTATCTCTAATGGATAACCCACTATAGCAGTTTTTTTCATTTACTTTTTACGAAAAATGATGCCTTATGTTCAAAGCAATTTTTATACAAGACAGCATTAATCATTATCCAATTGAGTACCTTAAATAAATTGTTGATTTAATATAGATCAATATTGCCGTTTACAGCATGTAATTTAAGTGAACATTTTCGGATATATTACAGATTTAAAATCCCGCGAGGAGGCCGCGCTTCGACCTATAACACTTCGATTTTAGCAGCGATGTCGCTCTTTCAAGAGTTTTTTAAAGACATTATGTAATTAATTGTAAAAATAAAATACATAGGGAAAATATAAAAGTAAATAAGTAATAATTTACTATATGAATTTAGATATTCCAAGTTTAGCAGCGACCGGAGGCGTAACTAAATGTCCTTCTTTCAAGTTGATATTGTCTAATGATAAGAAAGCTATGAATGTTGTATGTAAAGACATTGTCTAATCAATTGTGAAAATAAATAATATCACTACATAGTATATATATATATATATATATATATATATATATATAAAACAAAGTCGCATTCTCTGTCTGTCCCTATGCCCGTATATCCCTATGTATGCTTCAATCTTTAAAACTACGCAACCGATTTTGATGCAGTTTTTTTTAATAGATAGAGTGATTCCTGAGGAAGGTTTGTATGTATAATAACATTCAATACAGCATGTAATTTAAATAAACAGTTTCGAAGATATTACAGATTTAAAATGCTGTGAGGACGCCGCGCTTCGCCCTAACACTTAAGCAGCTATGTCGCTCTTTCAAGAGTTTGTTGAAAGATATTCTGTAATTAACTGTAAAAATAAAATACATAGGGAAAATGTAAAAGTAAATAAGTAAAAATGTACTATATGAATTTAGATATTCCAAAGATAGCAGGAAATCTTCTTGGTTTTGGGAAAGGAAATTGTTTTTCTCCAAATTTAACGCGTGCGGGCCACGGGCAGTAATGAATAAATCAAAACTACTGGATAGATTTTAATCATTTTTGTACACTGACTGACATGGGATATATATTTTATACCCGTGCGAAGCAGGGGCAGGCCGCTAGTAACATATATTTTCTTTTATCGCGAACTATAGTAAAATGTAAAATCTCTATAGACAATCATGGGTTCAAAACCCGGCAGACACCAATGAGTTTTTCAATTAATTTTTTTTTTATTTACATCAAAATTGTTGCACGTTATGTCTATCTTAAATTATTTTAAACGCTAGGAGTATGCAAATCATGCCCACGTGGAATGGTCCCAAGAATGCTGGCAGCGTTTCCGCGCTGAATCGCTAAGCTGATTCTTTGTGCGAAAAAGAAGCCAGGCCTTTTGTCACCTGAAGAGGCTATTAACCGAGGTGTTAAAACAGATATTTTTTTTATTATTATTATTTAAATTTTAATTAAAACTTATGTCTAATTGATAATTGCAATTTATTACATGCTTTTCGGTGAAGGAAAACATCGTGCATCCGCATTGGAGCAGCGTGGTGGGTCTTAGCTTCAATCCTTCTCCCAAAAAATGGAGAGAGGAGGCCTATGCCCAGCATTGGGGTAGTAACAGGCCGCTTCTAACTTACTTCTTAATGTAGTAAAATAATATTTTCATTACTTTAGTATTATGGACTACCACAAGGTACTCTAACGCTTAAGTTGGCGTGAACGAAGTGCGGATACCATGAGTTAACTATCATCATCATCCTCCTGCCCTTATCCCACTTAAGTGGGGTCGGTACAACATGTCATAAACATGTTGTCACATGATTTGGCTCCGTATTTTACGACCGGCCGCCTACCTGACGTCAACTTAAATTAGTCGTATTTTACGACTCCTCGGTAAGAAAGAGAGTGGTCTATTTTACTCAACCGGATACCACATGGTGGCTCAACTTACCTTCGTCGCCTATTACGACACCTCGGTAAGAAATAAGGGTGGTACTATTCTATTCTGCCGGATACCACACGGCGAGTCGACTTACCTTAGTCGCATTTTACGACACCTCAGTAAGAAATGAGGGTGGTCTATTCTACTCAGCCGGATACCACACGGTGGGTCAACTTACGTTCGTCGCCTTTTACGACACCTCGGTAACAAATGAGGGTGGTCTATTCTATTCAGCCGGATACCACACGGTGGGTCAACTTACCTTCGTCGCCTTTTACGACACCTCGGTAACAAATGAGGGTGGTCTATTCTACTCAGCCGGATACCACACGGCGGGTCAACTTACCTTAGTCGCCTTTTATGACAACTCGGTAAGAAATGAGGGTGGTACTATTCTATTCTACCGGATGCCACACGGCGGAACGAGTTAATTATATAAATTATAACTACTAATAAGTATACTTTAAGATAAACTTTTCGCTTATTAGTTAATCGAAGAGAATGTTCGACGAGTGAGGTCGCCCTGACACTGCGTTCCTCAAAATGAGGTCATAAGTCAACCGATCTCAACGGAATGAGTCAACCAATCGCTACATATTATTTTATATCTCCTGCAACGTCTGTCTGTGTGTTCGCTATAACCTCAAAAACAGATATACGGATTTTTACCCTATTTTTACCATGTCCACTCTCGAACGAGAGCACTCGCTGTCTCGCCCGAGACGCCTACTCTCGAGAGTGAACAGCGAATTGCAGAATCCTTTGGCTGAGGCACAAAAACCAACATTGGAACGAGAGCAGACGAGACACCTCTAGGTCTACTAGACACACCGAGGCGAGAGTTCTCACTCATTTTCACTGGTCGACAACTCGGTCGTTATACTGCATACGGGGAGTCCCCGAATACGGAAGTATACGGAATACGGAAGCCATAGCTTGTACGTCTATTTAGCATCACTCTAAAATATACTTCATAGATACGCGCTGAAGAAAATTAAACATCCAGCATGCGGGCCTCATCGACTAATGAAAACGGTTACCGCATGCGGGCCCTATGGCATGCTTAAACGTAAATCTTCCGTACGTCGTATTCGGGCATCATCGACTAATGAAAATGGTTTCCGCATGCGGTTCCTATGGCATGCGTGAGCAAAAATCTCTCGCACATCGAATTCGGGCTCTAACGACCAATGAAAATGAGCCTTCAGGGTTTCTCGAAGAGAGTGTAAAGCCGCCATAAGTGAATATGACAAAAGTAATAATAAAATTATTTTGCTATAATCCGCGATGAAGTAAAATAGAAAATATATATAATGCTTAATGCAGAGTGGACAATCGGTTATCATACCTGATACATGCAGGAGTCGTAAAAAACACATGCACACACCTCCACCACCGCCACCGTGATACACCGAACAACCGAAGCATCGTCAGGAGATAGACTCCACGACCAAAATCGCAAAGCGTTGGTCGTGGAGTCTATCTCCTGACGATGCTTCGGTTGCGGGGCGAAACGATTGTTGAGTTTGTGATAGTGAACGTATATAGTGCTTGTGTATCACGGTGGCGGTGGTGGAGGTGTGTGCATGTGTTTTTTACGACTCCTGCATGTATCAGGTATGATAACCGATTGTCCACTCTGCATTAAGCATTATATATATTTTCTATTTTACTTCATCGCGGATTATAGCAAAATAATTTTATTATTACTTTTGTATTATGGATCTCCGCAAAGTAACGCCTAATTCTATAAATTATTTGAATATGACAAGTTGTCAAGTGCAAACCTGTTTCCAATACAAAACATTATAACACAAGATTGATACTAGAATGACGCAATGTTGAATCACGCTACCATTTACTCACAGCGTGCAGACTTTGGTTGACTTTTGACCTCATTTTGAGGCGCTTTATGCCAGTGACCTCAATATTAACATAATCTGACATTTTGTTCTATCATTGTATTAATCAGTTTTTTTTTTTTTTTAACTATTCATAGATAATAAAGACGCTGCAATACCAATTTTTAAATTGAGACTATCGTGAGTAGTATTTATAGTTAATGTATAGATCCGGCTATACTCACATCTTATTCTATCGGGTTATCCCGAATAGTTTCGAACCCATCCGGGGCACTTATTCTTCTTTACACGACACTATCGCGGCGGGAACTGGCGGGTGTTAAGAAAACAGGGTAAAAATCCGTATAATTGTTTTTGAGCTTACACCTCTCGGCCGAGGCGTCTCGGGCGGGACAGCGGGTGCTTTCGGTCGAGAGTGGACATAGTAATTTCGAGCTTACCCGTCTTGGCCGAAGCTCTCGGGTGAGACATAGTGAGCGCTTTCGGTCGGGAGTGGACATGGTCATTTTGAGCTTATACGTCTCGATCGAAGCGTCTCAGGCAAGACCGAGTGCTCCTGTTCGCGAGTTGACACAGTATTTTCAGGCATACGCGTCCACATAGCGAGTACTCTAAGTCGGAAGTGGGCATGGACAATCCGAGCTTACAAATCTCGGCCAAGGCGTCTCGGGCGAGACATAGCGAGTGCTCTCGGGCGAGAGTGTACAGCCGCCATTATGATGATATTCAGCTTAGTTTGTACTTGCGTTGTAAAGCAACTTATTATCCCACTGCTGGCTTGCCCTCTCCTTTTTTGTTATACCCGTAAACGGCTCCATCGATTTTCATGAAATTTGGCGGCTTCGAATGAAATTTGGAAATTTTCATGAAAGTTGAAATTCATTGATAGCCCAATGATTAACGGACTAAAACAGTTCAAAACCCGGGATCAAGTCCCACACGTCACCGGCGCTTTATTTTTTTTATATCTTTTTAAAAATTACCACCCAAGTGCTTAAGTTGTTAATTCAAAAGGATTTTATCGATAGGGCGATTGATGTATGTACAGTTTTATTTCTTTTTTAAGGTACTCCATATATCTACTCATATACTCAAGGGGCGAATAATAGAATTAACTCGTTACAAGTTCAAAACTTAATCGCCATTAACATGTACGCGTTATGGCCGACCTTGTCCCGATGACATCATCGAGGTCGCGATAACAGTTGAATCTTAATAACTCTTAATTACATTAGCATAAAGGTTGTTTTGCAATAATTGACGTTCAAAGCTCATGTTGTAATGTTTATTTTCGTTCCTTATTTGAAATTTAAAAAAGAATAAATAGTTTTTTTTAAATTGATTTTCGTTAACCAAAATCACTGGTGTTCATTCCTTTTAGATCAATTTTTCGGTTTCGTTTTAAAAAAAACGATTAATTGGTATCAAAATAATCGGTTTTTTTACGTATTTTTTAATTCGATTAAAATGTGTAGTTTGGTTACATTGGTTTCTTCCAACAATGCATATCTTATCTTAAAAAACAAGAAAAAGAGTTATAGGTATAGGTTTTCCTATAAAGAGGATATATAAGAGGATAATTCAAATACTCGATTACAATATAATAAAATCGATTATTAAAAAAAACTTTATTTTAAAAAATCGATTATTTTTCACATCACTGAAATAAGCCACGAGCAAATGCCAGTATACATATTGTTGTACTAAAACAATATTTCGATATGTGGGGATATGGGAAGCTGCGGTCGCGGAATGGTTAGGGTAACGGACTTAAGATCGAGAGGTCGTGGGTTCGAATCTCGGCCATTTTACTACTGACGTGAACCCACACCTAACACAAGCATTTTAGTTAAGCTGGAGGGGTTAAATAGTTTACTAGTAATTTGCAACCCAAACTGCTAGTTAACTTTTAAAAAAAAATGTAAACAAAAAGATTTACAATAAATAACATCAATGCCACTGAACAACATTAATTGACGTGATTTAATTTTTTGGCTGTTTTTTTTTGTATTTTTATATAAATCGATAAACTTGTTTGTTTATGCTATTGATAAATAAAAATATATTAAATCGATTTATATTTCAAGGTATTACTTAATCTAATTGACTCAGGAAGCATAAAGTCCGAAGCATATATTTTTGTATTATCCTGATATTCTGATATTATTTATTATTCTTTTTATTTAATATCTAAATATTGTAAATTGTTTGAAATATATACTTGAGGACACGAAAATATAAAATTACGATTAATCAAATAATAAATTGATTTTAATATTTAATATTTAAATAAGTTAATCTTGTATGTATATTTTCTGAATCTCGGAAATGGCTCCGACTATTTAACTGAATTTCAGCATGTAGGGGTTTTTGGGGTAGAAAAATCGATCTAGCTTAGTTTTATTTAAAAAATTCGTTTTATCCCTGTTTTTGGGCACTAAAAAAACACTGTAAAATGTACAATTGATAGCAAAGGATTTTTTAAGTTGTCAAATGTTATGCTGTGATAGCCGATGGTTAACTGGCGGATCGAAAATATTCAAAACACAAATTCAAATTCAAAATATTCTTTATTCAAATAAACTTGTAAACAAGTGCTTTTGAATCGTCAACTCTACTGCTGGTTCGGAAAGCTGTTCCTACTGAGAAGAGCCAGCAAGAAACTCGGCGGTTTCTCTTTTTAGAAAATACAATTCCTAATGCTAGTTACATTTAATGTTTCTATCTTGTACAGGGTCGAACAATATTTATATCCACGCATTTTTGTCGTCTAAATAATCCTCAACAGTATAGTAGGCTTTCTGTATCAGCCTCTCCTTAATAGTGTTTTTAAACTGCTGTAATACTGTTGTACACCGGCGCCTTCTTTCTTTTTGTTTTAATTTTTTTTTAATCTTAGGCTAAGTTACCCAGGTACTAAGTATTGAACTAATTCAAAGTTAGGCCTTTATGCTCCTAAGATATATGGGACATTACACACACAGTCGTCCGTCTCCAAGGTAAGTAATTTAATACTTGTGTTATAGGTGAAAGACAACTGATAAATATATACATATACAATATTAAATAAATACTCAAATATGTATACACCCAGACTCAAGATCCAACAAATTCTAAATAGAACATTTTTGCTCTAGGCGTGAATCGAACCTGGGACCAATGAAGGCAGGATTACTGCTATCTTTATCAACTAAATGCACTTACCAACTATATTATGAGTTCATATAACACTAATATAACTTTGGTAAGTTAGAATCTATCACAATCACGTCCGCACATGTTGACCGATACAGTAAGACTGGTCAGTAAATTATCCATATTTAAAAATCAACCTGGTCTCGCGTCTTTGGACTATAGAGATCATTTTTGTTTAATAAATGTTTGTTCTTTCTTTCTTTTCAATCCGCCTATATACTGCCTAATGGATTTAATTGTGTCGTTTGGTATGGGCGAGCGCAGAAGCATTGTTAAGCCTTTCAACGTCTAGTGAGCACTATTATTCTCCTGCCTTTATCCCGCTCTAAGTGGGGTCGGCACAACATGTTATAAACACGCTATCACCTGATTTGGCTTCGTATTTTACGACCAGCCGCCTGCCTGAAATCAACTTACCTTAGTCGTATTTTACGACACTCTAAGTGGGGTCGGCACAACATGTTATAAACACGCTATCACCTGATTTGGCTTCGTATTTTACGACCAGCCGCCTGCCTGAAATCAACTTACCTTAGTCGTATTTTACGACACTCTAAGTGGGGTCGGCACAACATGTTATAAACACGCTATCACCTGATTTGGCTTCGTATTTTACGACCAGCCGCCTGCCTGAAATCAACTTACCTTAGTCGTATTTTACGACATTTCGAGTAAGATAAGTCGATCCACCGCGTAGTATCCAACTGAGTAGAATAGACCAACCTCATTTCTTACCGAGGTGTCGTAAAAGGCGACTAAGGTAAGTTGACCCACCGTGTGGTATCCGGTTTAGTAGAATAGACCACCCTCATTCTTACCGAGGTGTCGTAAAATACGACAGAGGTAAGTTGACGTCAGGCAGGCGGCCGGTCGTAAAAACGCAGCCAAATCATGTAACAGCGTGTTTATAACATGTTGTGCCGACCCCACTTAGAGTGGGATAAGAGCAGGAGGATGATGATGGCTTTTATAGTGTCGTTTGGTATGGGCGAGTGCAGAAGCATGGTTCAGCCTTCCAACGTCTAGTAAGCAACATCATTCTCCTGCCCTTATCCTGCTCTAAGTGGGGTCAGCACAACATGTTATAAACATGCTATCACGTAATTTGCCTACGTATTTTACGACCGGCTTCCTGCCTGACATCAACTTACCTTAGTCGTATTTTACGAAAACTCGGGAAGAGAGAGGGTAGTTTATTCTACCGAGACGAGCCAGAAAGAAATTTGGCGAGTGCGCTTTTAAAAATATAATTCAAAATTCAAAATTCAATTCAAAATTCAAAATATTCTTTATTCAAATAAACTTGTATACAAGTGCTTTTGAATCGTCAACTCTACTGCTGGCTCGGAAAGCTGTTCCTACCGAGAAGAGCCAGCAAGAAACTCGGCGGTTGCTCTTTTTAAAAAATACAATTCTTAATGCTAGTTACATTTAATGTTTCTATCTTGTACAGGGTCGAACAATATTTATATCCACGCATTTTTATCGTCTAAATAATCCTCAACAGTATAGTAGGCTTTCTGTATCAGCCTCTCCTTAATAGTGTTTTTAAACTGCTGTAATGGCAAAGTTAAAATTGATTGTGGAATTTTATTATAGAATCTTATTCCCAAACCCACAAACGACTTACGTACTTTTTCAAGGCGCAAAGCAGGGGCCGCAAGCTTATGTCGGTTCCCACTTTGTCTATAATATACATCGCCTATTGTTTTATAATTCTTAATATTATTATATACAAAAATTAAATTACTTAAAATATACTGTGAGGCAAATGTAAGAATACCTATTTCCTTAAACTTCTCTCGCACGGAATCCCGCGGACTTAAATTGTATATGCCACGTACGGCTCTTTTTTGTAATACAAAGATTTTTTCATTATCCGCGCATTTACCCCATAGCAATATTCCATAGGACATAACACTATGGAAGTAAGCAAAATAAACAAGTTTTGCCGTTTCGACGTCAGTAAACTGTCTAATCTTTCGAACGGCATAGGCCGCTGAACTGAGTTTCCCTGCAAGAGTTGTTATGTGTGTGCTCCATTGGAGTTTTGTATCCAAAGATATTCCCAAAAATACAGTTGCATTATCTGTTTTTAGTGAAACATTATTTATAAAAAAGTCTATTTGCTGTTTTAGCAGCATTAGGTAATACAAATTCTATCCATTTTGTTTTATTTGAATTCAGTACTAAATTATTTTGTCTGAACCAATGAGCAACCTGCGACAAACCACTGTTTACTTCGTCAATGGCCTATGGCATTCTGTGAGTTCTCCCATGCATCAAAGATGTGCTTCACCAACCTCACACCCGCATCCGTTGTAGACCGACCCTTAGTAAACCCATACTGCTCAGGATGAAGCAAGTTATTTAAATTGAAATGCCTGAGCAGTTGATTAAGAATGATTTTTTCAAACACCTTGCTAAGAGTTGGCAAGATGGAGATGGGTCTATAGTTATTAGGGTCGCTCTTATCACCAGATTTAAAGACTGGGATCAATTTACTATATTTCATTAAATTCTCATTAATATAGTTATATTTAATCATTACTGTCTTGTACAGGATCGAAGAGTAGCTATATACACATATAATTATCATCTAAGTAATCCTCAACAGTATAGTAGGCTTTCTGTATCAGCCTCTTTTTAACAGTATTTTTAAACTGCTGTAATGGCAAATCAAATCAAAGCAAAACATCTTTATTCAAATAAGCTCTTTCAAGCACTTTTGAATCGTCAAGGATCAATATGATTAATGAAGCTACAACTGGTTCGGAATGTTGCTCTTACCGAGAAGAACCAGAAAGAAACTCGAACATTTTCAATTTTACATTACTAAACCGCAGTCTTGTATGAAGCTGAAATGACTTTCAAATCCAGGCTTCTTTATCATCCAAATAATCTTCAATTGTGTAATATGCTTTACGTATAAGCACATCTCTTATACTTAACTTAAACCTTTCTGTAGACTGGTCTAGTATTGATTGCGGAATATTATTGTAAAAGCGAATACCGAGACCATAGAATGATTTGCCAACTCTGCTGAGCCGCGACAGGTATCACAAGCTAAAAATCAAAGCTAAAAAGCATCATAATCTTCATAGTAATGTTAATTAAATTTATACCATGACGTAATAACACCATTAATACCATGATTCATATACAAATTGGGCATATATGAATCGCCCTTGTTCAATAATCTCACACCTTACCAGCCTACATTAGATTCGTTTGTCTCACTTATTATCAAATCATCAAACGCTGTGTAAACATTTGAGATCGTTTGAGGTTGTTACGTCATTATTATAAGTACCAGGTAATTATTTTATAGCATAGAAAATAATATCATTCATTCTCCTGCCCTTCCCATGTCCTGGACATAGGCCTCTACAATTATTTGCCACTTAGCCCGATCCTGGGCTTTCTGCATCCATCGCCTTAAACACAGGTTTAAATTTCCAACGCACAGAACAGCTTTCTTAAATAAAAGTGTCTGTGTAATGGCTGTTAAAATTAACAATAAGCTACCATAAAGTATAGCAGAGATTTGCGACTATACAAAATTTAAAAATACACTTCATAAATTCCTAGTTGGGCCTTACTCTACTAACTGGAAACTTGTTTATTGACAATTGTCCGCACCCTATTTTTCTAGAAAATTAAAAATATAATATGTTAAGTCGATAGATAGTTAAAACATAAATACATATAAACAAGAAACCATTGTAATTTTCTCTTATTTTTCGAATTATAGGCAATTTTATAAAAAAGTGCGGCAGAGGACTGTTTTGCCACCCAGAGGACTGTTTTTTCCACCCAGAGAACAGTTTATGTCAATGTTTATATGAAGAAAACAACAATATTCATTATTAAATGTAATCAAATAAATTATCTTTATTATTGAACTAGCGGCCTGCCCCTGCTTCGCACGGGTATAAAATACATATCCCATGTCAGTCAGTGTAAAAAAAATGATTAAAATCGATCCAGTTGTTTTGATTTATTTATTACTGCCCGTGGCCGTAGCGTTAAATTTGGTGAAAAACAATTTCCTTTCCCTATACCAAGAAGATTTCCTGCTATCTTTGGAATATCTAAATTCATATAGTACATTATTACTTATTTACTTTTATATTTTACCTTTGTATTTTATTTTTACAATTAATTACAGAATGTCTTTAAACAAACTCTTGAAAGAGCGACATCGCTGCTAAAGTCGAAGTGTTATAGGGCGAAGCGCGGCCTCCTCACGGCATTTTAAATCTGTAATATCTCCGAAAATGTTCACTTAAATTACATGCTGTAAACGGCTATATTGATCTATATTAAATCAACAATTTATTTAAGGTACTCAGTTGGATAAGGATTAATGCTGTATTGTATAAGGATCGCTTCAAAAATAAGGCATTATTTTTCGTAAAAAGTGAACGACAAAAAATGCTTTAGTGGGTTATCCATAAAAATTAGACATATACCATCGCGGACTTTTCTGTAGACCTTTTCAAGATGTACCAATACTTAGTACATTATTTTGATAAATCTCGTAGGGTTTACAGTTTAATTATTTACAGAAACCTCAAAAATTACAGTATTTCTCTACTCCGTATTGAATGTTATTATACGTACAAACCTTCCTCTGGAATCACTCTATCTATGAAAAAAAACCGCATCAAAATCTGTTGCATAATTTTAAAGTTTTATGCATACATAGGGAAATATGGACTTTGTTTTATAATATGTAGTGATTGTTATTTTCCTCGCTAGAGAGCTCCGATCATAAATGCGTCCGATCGCTGCTAAATTCAAATGGTTAAAGGGCGAACCGCGTTTTTTTTTTCGAATTTGACTAATGCTGTTAGCCCTACTGGCTTTGACAGCGTCACCGATAAGACGGGCGAGCGCGGAAGCATCGCCGAGAGGCGAACCGCGACCTCCGACGCGCTATTTATAGGCTCGCGGCGCGGCCCCTGCATTTTAAATCTGTAATATCTTCGAAACTGTTTATTTAAATGACATGATGTAAAGGGTCATATTGATCAATATTAAATAAACAATATATTTAAGGTTCTTAATTGGATAAGGATTAATGCTGTATTGTATAAAAATTGCTTTGAACATAAGGCATCATTTTTCGTAAAAAGTAAATGGTAAAAACTGCTATTGTGGGTTATCCATAAGAGATATACATATACTATCGCGGACTTTTCTGTAGACCTTTTCATGGTGTACAAATACTTAGTACATCATTTTGATAAATCTCGTAGGGTTTAGCCTGCGTTTGCAATGCAAGCGGAAAAAAATGTAATTATTTACGACATCACATTAGAAACCTCAAAAATTACAGTATTTCTCTAATCCATATTGAATGTTATTAGACACGTAAACCTTCCTCTAAAATCACTCTATCTATTAAAAAAAAGACCGCATCAAAATCAGTTGCATAGTTTTAAAGATTGAAGCATACATAGGGATATATGGACATAGGGACAGACAGAGAATGCGACTTTGTTTAATACTATGTAGTGATATTATTTATTTTTACAATTGATTAGACAAAGTCTTTACATACAACATTCATAGCTTTCTTATCATTAGACAATATAAACTTGAAAGAAGGACAAATAGTTGCGCCTCAGGGTTGCTGCTAAATTCGAAGTGCTTATAGGTCTAAGCGCGGCCTCCTCGCGGGATTTTAAATCTGCAATATCTCCGAAAATGTTCACTTAAATTACATGCTGTAAACGGCAATATTGATCTATATTAAATCAACAATTTATTTAAGGTACTCAATTGGATAAGGATTAATGCTGTATTGTATAAAAATTGCTTTGAACATAAGGCATCATTTTTCGTAAAAAGTAAATAAAAAAAACTGCTATTGTGGGTTATCCATAAGAGATAGATATATACCATCGCGGACTTTTCCGTAGACCTTTTTAAGGTGTACAAATACTTAGTATATCATTTTGATAAATCTCGTAGGGTTTAGCCTGCGTTTGCAATGTAAGCGGAAAAAAATGTAATTATTTACAGAAACCTCAATAATTACATTATTTCTCTACTTCGTATTGAATGTTATTATACGTACAAACCTTCCTCTGGAATCACTCTATCTATGAAAAAAAACCGCATCAAAATCGGTTGCGTAGTTTTAAAGTTTTATGCGTACATACGGAAATATGGACTTTGTTTTATAATATGTAGTGATTGTTATTTTCCTCGCTAGAGAGCTCCGATCATAAATGCGTCCGATCGCTGCTAAATTCAAATGGTTAAAGGGCGAACCGCGTTTTTTTTTTCGTATTTGACTAATGCTGTTAGCCCTACTGGCTTTGACAGCGTCACCGATAAGACGGGCGACCGCGGAAGCATCGCCGAGAGGCGAACCGCGACCTCCGACGCGCTATTTATAGCTCGCGGCGCGGCCCCTGCATTTTAAATCTGTAATATCTTCGAAACTGTTTATTTAAATTACATGCTGTAAAGGGTCATATTGATCAATATTAAATAAACAATATATTTAAGGTTCTTAATTGGATAAGGATGAATGCTGTATTGTATAAAAATTGCTTTGAACATAAGGCATCATTTTTCGTAAAAAGTAAATGACAAAAACTGCTATTGTGGGTTATCCATAAGAAATAGACATATACTATCTCGGACTTTTCTGTAGAACTTTTCATGGTGTACAAATACTTATTACATCATTTTGATAAATCTCGTAGGGTTTAGCCTGCGTTTGCAATGTAAGCGGAAAAAAATGTAATTATTTACGACATCACATTAGAAACCTCAAAAATTACAGTATTTCTCTACTCCATATTGAATGTTATTAGACATGTAAACCTTCCTCTAAAATCACTCTATCTATTAAAAAAATAAACCGCATCAAAATCTGTTGCATAGTTTTAAAGATTGAACCATACATAGGGATATGCGGACATAGGGACAGACAGAGAATGCGACTTTGTTTTTTACTATGTAGTGATATTATTTATTTTTACAATTGATTAGACAATGTCTTTACATACAACATTCATAGCTTTCTTATCATTAGACAATATAAACTTGAAAGAAGGACATTTAGTTGCGCCTCCGGTCGCTGCTAAATTCGAAGTGCTTATAGGTCTAAGCGCGGCCTCCTCGCGGGATTTTAAATCTGTAATATCTCCGAAAATGTTCACTTAAATTACATGCTGTAAACGGCAATATTGATCTATATTAAATCAACAATTTATTTAAGGTACTCAATTGGATAAGGATTAATGCTGTATTGTATAAAAATTGCTTTGAACATAAGGCATCATTTTTCGTAAAAAGTAAATAAAAAAAACTGCTATTGTGGGTTATCCATAAGAGATAGATATATACCATCGCGGACTTTTCTGTGGACCTTTTTAAGGTGTACAAATACTTAGTACATCATTTTGATAAATCTCGTAGGGTTTAGCCTGCGTTTGCAATGTAAGCGGAAAAAAATGTAATTATTTACAGAAACCTCAAAAATTACAGTATTTCTCTACTCCGTATTGAATGTTATTATACGTACAAACCTTCCTCTGGAATCACTCTATCTATTAAAAAAAACCGCATCAAAATCGGTTGCGTAGTTTTAAAGTTTTATGCGTACATACGGAAATATGGACTTTGTTTTATAATATGTAGTGATATAAAATAATATATTATATATGAAGTTTTTTCATTGGACACAATTGAATAAATATGAAAGTCTAAAAACTAATCTTATTTCTACGTATTCCTTTTTTTCTTTAAACGTTTATAATTTAATAAAATCAATTATGGCGAAGAAATTTTGCTCGAATTTTTTGTATGTTAATATCTGAATATATCCTATAAGATAAATATTTTCCCATTTTACTTTATAAAAGCGAGCGTTTAGGCGAGCTTAACAAATCGGATGCTCAACCGTGAATTCGTCTGCGAGTATTTTTCAATCTAAGAACTGATTGATAAATGTGAGTACATCTATCTCAAAACTCCGCAATCGAGCTCGCTTCCAATTAATTTGTTTCAGCTAAGAAACAAATACATTGTAAGGTAGTATACTCCATATAGAAGAGTATCTTTAATATTTAAATGACTTAATGTTGTTTGTATATAGTATATACAATATATATATATATATATATATATATATATATATATATATATATATATATATATATATATATATATATATATATATATATATATATATATATATATCTGGGTGACCGAGCTTCGCTCGGTAATTTTTTACAAAAAAAAATTTTTTAAAAAAGAAAAAGTCAATTATTCAGTTGGGATCGATCCTTGGCACTCACATTTCTCGAGGCTGCCCACTAACCGAATAAGCTACGTCGACTTGACAGTTAATGGCGAAAATTCAATTCAATATAAATGTAAGTGTTTTTTAATGCCCAAAAATAGGGATAAAACAATATTTTTTTTACATAAAACTTAGCTAGATCAATTTTTCTCACCCAAAACCTCCTACATGCTGAATTTCAGGAAAATCGTTGGAGCCGTTTCCGAGATTCGGAAAATATATATATATACAAGATTAACTCATTTAAATATAAAGAGATATACATGTATTCCGAATCTCGGAAACGTCTCGAACGTTTTGGGGGAGAAAAATCGATCTCGGTCTGGTCTGGTCTGGTCTGGTCTGGTCTGGTCTGGTCTGGTCTGGTCTGGTCTGGCCTGGCCTGGCCTGGCCTGGCCTGGTCTGGTCTGGTCTGGCCTGGCCTGGTCTGGTCTGGTCTGGTCTGGCCTGGTCTGGTCGACGGGTTGGTCGACGGGTTGGTCGACGGGTTGGTCGACGGGTTGGTCGACGGGTTGGTCGACGGGTTGGCCGACGGGTTGGCCGACGGGTTGGCCGACGGGTTGGCGACGGGTTGGCCGACGGGTTGGCCGATGGGTTGGTCGACCGGTTGGTCGACGGGTTGGTCGACGGGTTGGTCGACGGGTTGGTCGACGGGTTGGTCGATGGCATGGTCGACGGGTTGGTCGACGGGTTGGTCGACGGGTAGGTCGACGGGTTGGTCGATGGGTTGGTCGATGGGTTCGTCGATGGGTTGGTCGATGGGTTGGTCGACGGGTTGGTCGACGGGTTGGTCGACGGGTTGGTCGATGGCTTGGTCGACGGGATGGTCGACGGGTTGGTCGACGGGTTGGTCGACGGGTAGGTCGACGGGTTGGTCGATGGGTTGGTCGATGGGTTGGTCGATGGGTTCGTCGACCGGTTGGTCGACGGGTTGGTCGACGGGTTGGTCGACGGGTTGGTCGACGGGTTGGTCGACCGGTTGGTCGATGGGTTGGTCGACGGGTTGGTCGACGGGTTGGTCGACGGTTTGGTCGACCGGTTGGTCGACGGGTTGGTCGACGGGTTGGTCGACGGGTTGGTCGACGGGTTGGTCGACCGGTTGGTCGATGGGTTGGTCGACGGGTTGGTCGACGGGTTGGTCGATGGGTTGGTCGATGGGTTCGTCGACCGGTTGGTCGACGGGTTGGTCGACGGGTTGGTCGACGGGTTGGTCGACGGGATGGTCGACGGGTTGGTCAACGGGCTGGTCGACGGGTTGGTCGACGGGTTGGTCGACGGATTGGTTGACCGGTTGGCCGACTGGTTGGTCGACGGGTTGGTCGATGGGTTGGTCGACGGGTTGGTCGACGGGTTGGTCGACCCGTTGGTCGACCGGTTGGTCGACCGGTTGGTCGACCGGTTGGTCGACGGGTTGGTCGACCGGTTGGTCGACCGGTTGGTCGACCGGTTGGTCGACGGGTTGGTCGACGGTTAGTCGACGGGCTGGTCGACGGGTTGGTCGACGGGTTGGTCGATGGCTTGGTCGACGGGATGGTCGACGGGTTGGTCGACGGGTAGGTCGATGGGTTGGTCGATGGGTTGGTCGATGGGTTCGTCGACCGGTTGGTCGACGGGTTGGTCGACGGGTTGGTCGACGGGTTGGTCGACGGGTTGGTCGACCGGTTGGTCGACCGGTTGGTCGACCGGTTGGTCGACGGGTTGGTCGACGGGTTGGTCGACCCGTTGGTCGACCGGTTGGTCGACGGGTTGGTCGACGGGTTGGTCGATGGCTTGGTCGACGGGATGGTCGACGCGTTGGTCGACGGGTTGGTCGACGGGTAGGTCGATGGGTTGGTCGATGGGTTGGTCGACGGGTTTGTCGACGGGTTGGTCGATGGGTTGGTCGATTGATTGGTCGATTGGTTGGTCGATTGGTTGATCGATTGATTGATCGTACTTCGTATTGAATGTTATTATACGTACAAACCTTCCTCTGGAATCACTCTATCTATGAAAAAAAACCGCATCAAAATCAGTTGCGTAGTTTTAAAGTTTTATGCGTACATACGGAAATATGGACTTTGTTTTATAATATGTAGTGATACTGTATCACATACAGAATTTAAATACTTATACATATTTATCACGAACAAATTGCGAGTTCAGCTCTCTACGTAACGAATTAAAATAATTATAATCAAAATTAAGCTTAGGTACTAAGAATCAGTCTTGTTTACTTATCAATGCAGACTTATTTCTCAAAAACAGGTACAGGTACATTAAAATAATAAAATATTCGTTTTCCTTTTAGGGCAATATCTGGGTTTGGCAAATTCTTTAATACTTGCTCAAAGGACACATCAGAAACATCATTTTCATCGACTCTGAATGTGTGTCCTTTGTCATCACAAATTTTTAGGAAGGTTACTGTTAGTTCGCCTTCTTCCGTGTCTATCTTGTTGATTACTGCAGCATAACAATATTCAGTTTTTCTTTCTAGAAATTTAACCAAGACGTAATCACCGATGGTGTAATTCTGTTGGTTGATTGAATTAGGTCCAGCCAGTGCAGCGTCGTCGTCGGTCTCCATTGTGGAATCCTGTGAGTTGTCCATGTTTTCACATTCAGAGTATGTGTAAATATCATCTACGTTAAGTTTTGTCTTGTTTTTGTACTGTAACACTCCTAAATTGAAATGCTGGCACTCGTCTTCACAAGTGCAACTTAATCTTTTCATTACGAGTTTAGTGGCACTTGGAGCTGATTCCAGAGGACTTCTTAATATTTCAGCCTTTACTTGATGAATTTTTAAAGTGCCATTAAAGCTTTTTAAATTAACTGTTTCATTTTGAAGATCTCATCAATTCTTGGATAGCTTTATCGTCGATTGTGAACAAGGTAATTGCGGAACATCTTCGTTGAATGGCCTCTACAAATGATTCCAAGCTATCAATATCACCACCTGTCGCGACGACGGCATCAGCGGTTCTCTTGCAGGTCGCTCCAATGCCATCAGGGGCTTCTTTGCCATGTCCACTCTTTGAATAGTTCTACGTAAACTTCTTCACATTTAAAACTTCTTGTTGAAGCCTTGATGCCAGGATGAAAACATCGTTTTGTTTCTATATTGAGTTACGGGTCCATTGCTGATGAAATGGATGCTCTTTATGTTAGGTGGGAGAGTTTTAAAGTTTGAGAGTTGGTCGCAAATGTGCCCATATAGCAGCTGGTGAATGTGTAAGATTTTTGGAAACAGTACAATAAGACTTAATAGAGTTTTTGGTATACACCACTACAGTATGAAGACTTAGCTGAAGTCTCGACCCTCCTATTTTGAACAATAATTTAGGGCGAACTAAAATAGGGCGAACCGTGAACGTTTTCTTTAGGTATTTAATAACTGTTCGAGCATTCTTGGTCTTGGGGTCGTTATAAGTTTGTTTCTAGGATATCCATTTTTTAAATTCAATAGGCTTGCTGTCATCAGACTCCTTGTAGTCAGGATTCTTGTCAATACAGCGTTGGCAGGTTCGTGACAAACATAGCTCGTCATAGCGATTACAACATGTCTTTTCAAGCAGTGCATTGTGACTATTGTAAGTCAAAATTCTTCGCCTGTGCAATGCTGACAGTTTCAGATCTATGTTTGCGTGCTTTATGCAGAGGCACGTGTCACGTTGAATAGAATAGAAAACAAAAGACCTGAATTAGCGTGACAGGCCAATGTAAGAAAGAAGGAGGCTATCGACAAGCACTAGGTTAGTGCAGACTATAAAGAATATTAATAAAATACACGGACATCAAATAAAACAATCCTCTGTCACATTGAACAGTCCTCTGCGTTATAAATTTCCAGAGGACTGTTATTTTACGTGAAAAATGTCATACCACGTATCAGTTTAAATATTACTTCATAACACAAAAACAGCTATAAATTATCACACTAAGCAATTTTTTTTGTTAAATAAATATAATTATAACACATAAAACAAAGTAAAATAGACTTACCAGAGGAATGTTCACTCAACACTACAGAGACGTGGCTCCCATACAGACGCGGAGTTTTAATTGCGCAAAATGACGGCGAATTTTTTAGCATGACAACCGAGCAAACTTCACACTGTTAATGTTCGGTTTCACGGGAAATGTAACCACAATAGTGTTTAATATTTTTGTGGCGTGATATTCAAATTGTGACAGAGGACTGTTCCAAAATGTATTGGACAACATTCGAACACTAGTTTTTGGTACTAAAAAATTATCTAAAATTATAATTGTTTTTGTTTACATGGATTCAATATTCTTTATGTTTATAGAGTTATAAGATTTTACATTTTTAAATACAACTAATGAAAACCGAACCGAATAATACTAGATGCGGAATTAGGACATAACAGAGGACTGTTTTTAGTGGCTTTTAGACCGAATTTATGAAATGATTATGATTCTAAATATAGATTAAAGCTTGGCTCCTTAAATAACCGGTCATATATTATGTGTTTTAATAAACAAAACTATGCATTAATATAGCCAAAGTCAAAAAAAATGCTTGGACTATGATTTTCCTGTTAGTAGAGAAAGGCCCAGTTAACAAAGTATTTTATAATATTGAAGAGTTTCTAAATTTTAAACCTTATTAATAACGTTTCACAACGTCTTTATGAATATAATATAAATATAAAGTGATAAGAATAATAATATGTTAATTTTGATAACTATAATAATTTAATAGCTAAAAATAAATATTAGTAAAATAATAAAAGAAAACATTATATAAAATTATACAATGTAATATTTGCATGCTTATAATAGGCAGAATGAGTTGTTCTAGATTATATATATGTAACAGCACTGTACCACATTAAGCAATAAATCAATTTGAATTTGAATTTGAATTTATCCTAGGTCTATCGTCACTCTATCGAGGCTCATTGTGTCCTACACTACGTTTACCTATTCGCGGTCTCCACTCCAGAACAAGTCTACCCGAACGGTCATCGGTTCTGCGACAGATATGGCCGGCCCATTGCCATCAGTTTGCTTATGCCCTGAGCTATATCGGTGACCCTAGTTCTCTGACGTTTGGACGTCAGATTTTTTTTTTTACTTTGGACGTAGCCCTATGCGCTGGTCAGACCAGATCCGCACCATTCTCACGACAGTGGCTGAAAGCAGGAAAAGTTGGAAGACCATCGTTAATACGAAGACTTGAATGTACTGACTTGTAGGGTCACGACCCTCGTTATTGGGGAAACGATGCAAGGAGGAGGAGTTCTCTGACGGATTACTTCGTTGCGAATACGATCCCTCAGATAAACCCCGAGCATAGCTCTTTCAATAGCCCGCTGAGCGACTTTAAGCTTGTGGACCGCCTTAACTGTTAGTGTTCACATTTTGGCACCGTAAGTCATAACAGGTAGGACACACTGGTTGAATACTTGAGTCTTTAGACTCTGTGGGATGGGTGACAAGAAGCCCTTATCCCGCTCTAAGTGGGGTCGGCACAACATACTATAAACTTGTCATATGATTTGGCTGCATTTTTACGACCGGCCGCCTGCTGGACGTCAATTTACCTTAATCGTATTTTACGACACCTCGGTAAAAAATGACGGTGGTCTATTCTACTCAGCCGGATACCACACGAATACGAAACCTCGGTAAGAAATATGGGTGGTATATTCTACTCAGCCGGATACCACACGGCGGATCGACTTACCTTAGTCGCAGTTTTAGGACACCTCAGAAAAAATGAGGGTGGTCTATTCTACTTAGCCGGATACTTAAGTAGACGTACATGAAGACGAGTTTCCATCTATATCAATTTTAAAACATGTTATACAAAAAAATATTATAGCCATAAACAAAAAACATAAAAGATAATGGGGATTCCCATCAAAACACATAAAAGTTACGACCACCGTGCTACGCTACATAAATACTTATGGCGCAGTAAAAACCGGTATGCGGAGTGTTATTAGTCAAGCGTGAATAGGGGTTGCGGTACAAAGCCGATTACGTAACGAAAAACTTTTTGCAAAGAAAAAGTATAAAATAAATGCTTTAAAAAAAACCATTTTTTAAAGCACATCATGTGATATCCGGTTGAGGTAGAATAGACCACCCTCATTTCTTACCTAGGTGTGAAAGGCTGCTAAGGTAAGTGGACCCGCCATGTGGTATCCGGCTGAGTAGAATAGACCAGTCTCTTTGTTACCGAGGTGTCGTAAAAGCGACTAAGGTAAGTCGACCCGCCGTGTATTATACGCTTGAGTAGAATAGACCACCCTCTTACTTACCGAGATGTTGTAAAAGGCGAGTAAAGTAAGTTGACTCGCCGTGTGGTATCCGGGGGAGTAGAACAGACCACACTCTTTCTTAACGAGGTGTTGTAAAATGCAACTAAGTTAAATTAATGTCAGATAGGCGCACGGTCGTAAAATACGTAGCCCAATCATGTGAGAGCATGTTTATAACATGTTGTGCCGACCCCACTTAGAGTGGGATAAGGGCATGGGGCTGGATTGTATTTGAATGTAAAATCCATTCATTTTATCACATAAGTAGATGTAAATGAAGACGCGTTTTCATCTATAACAATATTAAAACATGTAATGAAAAAAAAAAAGAAAAACTTGTGGGAAAAGTGGAAAATAAATATAAACAATTGAAGTTAAAAAAGCTTTTTCCAAAATTTCATGTCCCTAATGTGGAACGTTGAGGAACGCATTGTGGTATTCAGCTGAATGGAATAGACCACCCACATTTCTTACCGAGGTGTGAAAGGCTGCTAAGGTAAGTGGAACCACCGAGTGGTATCCGGATGAGAATTTTACATTATACTATATTTTTAATAGTCGTATATATATAATAGTGTAATAGTTCGAGACTAAACTCTTCGAACAGTGCGTGTTGCCAGTGATGACCTATGGCTCTGAATCTTGGTCGCTGACTATGGGCCTCATAAGAAAGCTCAGAGTCGCTCAGCGGGCGATGGAGCGAGCTATGCTCGGAGTATCTCTACGTGATCAAATCAGAAATGAGGAGATCCGTAGAAGAACCAAAGTGACGGACATAGCTCAACGGGTCGCGAAGCTGAAGCGGCAATGGGCGGGGCACATAGTTCGAAGAACCGATGGACGTTGGGGTCTCAAGGTGCTAGAGTGGCGACCCCGCACCGGAAAACGCAGTGTAGGCAGACCCCCCACCAGATGGACAGACGACCTCAAAAAGGTCGCGGGGAGACGCGGATCCAGGCGGCACAAGATCGTGTGGCGTGGAAGTCCATGACAGAGACCTATGTCCAACAGTGGACGGCTATTGGTTGAAGAGAGAGAGAGATATATATTTTTATAATGCCCAAAAACAGAAATAAAACGATTTTTTTTATAAAACCTAGCTAGATCGATTTTTCTCCCCCAAAACCCCCTACATGCTGAATTTCAGTAAAATCGTTGGAGCCGTTTTCGAGATTCAGAAAATATATTTATATACTTACAAATAAGATTAACTTTCAAGTACCAGGTTGACCGAGTCTTGCTCGGTAATAAAAAAAAAAAGAAAAAATAATAGGGTAGGTGGGGCTCGATCCTAGGTATTTCCATTTCTCGCGGCGACCCGTTCCCCGAATAAGCTACGCTGACTTGACAGTTAATGGCAAAAGTTCAATTCAATTTAAATTTTAGTATTTTTAATGCCCAAAAACAGGGATAAAACGATTTTTTTATTTAAATAAAACCTTTTCCAATATTTAGAATATATATATTTATATATAAAAACAAGATTAACTTTAAATATTAAAGATACATTACCCTAGTAATATTTTGTGTTAATTGGTTAAATATGAGATCGGTATTGACACAAATCGTTAACAACATTATAAACTCGTAACTACAATCTCTGACACCAATAAGATTAGCTAATTAAATTAATTAACGTATTAAACAAAACGTGTTGTGACATGTGTTAATGTCCACAGTTATCTATAAGTACCAAACTAATACCTTTAAACGAACATGATCTTCTTGTCCTTATTCCACTCTTAAGTAGGAATATCTGGGTAATTTTTTACAAAAATAAAACCTTAAAAAAAAAGAAAAAACAATTATTTAGTTGGGGATCGATCCTTGGCATTCACATTTCTCGAGGCTGCCCGCTACCCGAATAAGCTACGTCGACTTGACAGATAATGGCGAAAATTCAATTCAATATAAATGTTAGTGTTTTTTAATGCCCAAAAACAGGGATAAAACGATTTTTTTACATAAAACCTAGCTAGATCAATTTTTCTCCCCCAAAACCTCCTACATGCTGAATTTCAGGAAAATCGTTGGAGCCGTTTCCGAGATTCAGAAAATATATATATATATATATACAAGATTAACTCATTTAAATATAAAGATTGGTAAAACATGTTATAAACATGATTTGGCGACGTATTTTACTACCGGGCGCCTGCCTGACGTCAACTTACCTTAGTTTGAGGTTGTTACGTCAATTATTATTAGTACATGGTAATTTTTTTTAATAATATAGAAAAGATCATCATTCATTCTCCTGCCCTTATCCCACTCTAAGTGGGGTCTACACATGATATAAACACGATATCACATGATTTGGCTGCGTTTTTACGCCTGCCTGACATCAACTTACCTTAATCGTATTTTACGACACCTCGGTAAGAAATGAGGGTGGTCTATTCTACTAAACCGCATACCATACGGTGAGTCGAATTACATTAGTCGTATTTTACGACACCTCGGTAAGGAATGAGGATGGTCTATTGTACTCAGGCAGATACCAAAAGGCGGGTCGATTTACATTAGTCGTATTTTACTACACCTCGGTAAGAAATAAGGGTGGTCTATTCTACTAAATCGGATACCACACGGTGCGTCAATTTGCCCTAGTCGCCTTTTACGACACCTCGTTAAGAAATGAGGTTGGTCTATTTTACTCAGCCGGATACCACACGGCATATGTTTGTTGATGAAAAAAACATTTTTTTATAAACCCAAAGCGACTAAGATTGTCGAACTTTCGTTTTTTGTGGCAACACTTAACTTTTGCGTTATGATGTCAGAATTACGTAAGCTCTTTATGGTTTTGACTTCATTACCTACTGCCGATTGCGGCGTGAGTAAAAAAAAGAAATATATATTCTCCTGTCGTTATCCCACTCTAAGTGGGGGTCACAATATATTTTATATTTTTAAAAGAGCAACCGCCGAGTTTCTTGCTGACTCTTCTCGGTAGGAACAGCTTTCCGAACCAGCAGTAGAGTTGACGATTCAAAAGCACTTGTTTACAAGTTTATTGAAATAAAGAATATTTTGAATTTGAATTTTAATTTGAAAAACATGTTTTTCTCTCTCTCTAACCACATATCCAACCACATTCAAATTTAACACTCATTTTGTTACATGTTTTTCATCCCTCCTCATTACATGTCCATACCATCTTGATCTAAATCTAAAAAAAAAGAAAATTGTGTGGAAATCAAATAAGCTCTTTCAAGTATTTTTGAATCGTCAATATGATTAATAAAGCTACAACTGGTTCAGAATGTTGCACTTACCGAGAAGAACCAGAAAGCAACTCGGCGGTCAATCTTTTAAACGTTTTCAATTTTACATTATTAAACCGCAGTCTTGTATGAAGCTCCAAGGATTTTCAAGTCCAGGCCTTTTTTTATCATCCAATTAATTTTAAATTGTGTAATTTACTTTACTTATGAGCAAATCTCTTATATTTAATTTAAACCTTTCTGTAGACTGGTCTAGTATGGATTGCGGAATTTTATTGTATAATTGCGAACACAACTGGCTCTAAAATAAATATTATATATATTGTAAAAAAAAACTTAGGCGTGACATATTTCAGTATCACGTATCTTATATTCTTCAGGTATATTTATAGGTATTTTAACCGTAAGAAAACCTTAATCTATCGATTGATCACAGATAACGCCAAATGTCAATCACCGCTTGTCCTTCGGCAGAATCGGTTATACGGATAAATTTTGTTACTGAGCGAAACATATTTCTGTAATATTTAAAAGAGTTAATCTTATAAAAATAAAATAAAAAATAAAATTAAAAAAAATAGGAAAGAAAAATTAAAAAATAATAGGGCCGGTGGGAGTAGATCGTAAATGATTTTTTTTAAATAAATTCTCTTCGAAGTAAAAAAAGTAAACGACCTATTACTAACTCACTGCTGATCATAGACCTCATCTCTCCGTTTTTTGGAGAGAATGGTTGGAGCCAAATCACACCACGCTGCTCCAATGCGGATAGATAGGTTACACATATCCCCAGAATTCTCTAGAGATATGCAGGTTTTCTAGCGATGTTTTCCTTTACCGAAAATCGTGTGATAAATTTCAATTATCAATTAGACAAATTTTCACAAAAAAGCTCATTGGCCCCTGCTTGATTTGGAACCTATAAACATCTCGAAAGATTCGCATGGTCTATTACAACTCATTAAACATAATGGTACTATAAATTTAAATAATAGGGTAAAATCATAACTTATTAGAAATAACTTCTATTTTAGAAATCATTAAATCCACTTATTTTTAATGCTGAGGCTACACTAGCGGGCGAAAATTCGTGTCGCGTTGGCGCGCAAAACATCATGTATCGCGCATACACATGTTCTTGTCTCCATTAGGCAGGTGAAGATTCAGAAAGCAGCTTACGGCGAATATTCGTCCATATTTGTGCGTCCGAAACGATCAGTGTCTTCGCATTATATGTTAATAAATTATTATTTATTGCACTTGTACGAGTATAAATTACGAAATAATATGAAAATGAGACGAAAAAGAAGATGCTGGATGACTACTATTTACAGAAACCGAACTGTTGTAACGTGTTCCACTAAAAGATTAAAAAAAAAAAGATATTTTGAAAATACAACTTTTATTTTAACTTCGGATATAAACTTTTTAACAACAGAAACGAAAACAGACCATGTCGAGGTCTTGTAACGACTGGCGCTCCCGGTAACCGGATGAGCTCATCGCTCCAGACAATGCTGATGCAGCGGTAGTGCATCAGCACTTTTACTAGCATTCTTAAGATAAAACGGAACGTTAAAGTCCGGACAACACTGTGTGACTTTAGCGAGTTACGTCGAATACTCAACTGCAATTTATGTAGCCGGGTACATCGTTACAACGCGGTGTATTCGGGCGCAGACGATGTAGTATCGGGGCACTGTAACCTGGCGCGCATTAAAGGAATTTGTCGCAATATTCGTTTGAGTGGCCACACCTATGTCACTTCAGTGTTGTCCGGACTATGACGTTCGGTTTCTGTGAATTGTAGTATAGAAAATGAGACGAAATGACTCTTTCGTCTGATTTTCATATTATTTCGTAACTGACACTCGGAAAAGTGAAATAAATAATAATTTACTGACATACAATGGGAAGATACTGCTCGTTTTGGACGTACAAAACGAATATTCGCCGTTCGCCGCTTTTTGAATCTTCGCCCGCCTAATATCGTCAAGAATATCGTGTGTTTGTCGCACGATGTTTTGCGCGCCAATGCGGCACAAATCTTCGTCCGCTAATGTAGCCCCAGCATTAGGCAATAAGCCCCAAAATTTCATCGGTTTCTAAGCTGCACCGTACCGGAACGCTAATTTCTTTAACGGTACCGTTGTACCGGTAAAGTGGTTCTAAGATTTGCATTCAAAACCTCATAGAGATATATATTATTGTGATATGGTCATAGAGTTAATATACAAAGAGTGGAACCTAGGCCAAGCCTGTGAGAGGGAGTGTCCAACAAATCGCCCATGGGCTAAAAGTCTTATTCTCAATAGCAAGACCCCAAAGCCCATCGGTTCTCCGCACTATATCCCTTTCGAAAATAGATTAAATAAAACTAGTATTAGAACTTAATCGTTTGTAATCGCCAATTGTGAAGAGGAGACATGAGGTTCAAGCGCTTTCATAATTCCACATCATTGCTATACCAATAGTAGACACAAAACTAAAGGTGCCTTCGGCGATCCTGAATGTCGCCGCCGCCATATTTGTGGGTGACGTAAGGCCTATAGGTGATCTCAGGGTCAGATTTCGTCATACGGTCAATGGTATAATTATAGAAGCAAATTAAGTTAACGAGTACTATTATTTTATATGACATTGTATTTTTTTGATATAGGGTTGTCACTTATAACAAAAAAAATTGACGAATATTTTTTTTTTCAATGAAAGGCTAGCCATCTCGCCTAATGGTAAGCAAAAGATGCAGCCTAAGGTGGACTGCGCTTGCCACTATATTGCCTATTCACTCTATTTTTAAACTTTGTAGATCGTAAGAGTTCGGAAAGATAGATGGGAGGGAATTCCACATTTTGGCAATTTAGTGCGTAATTTTGGGATATTAATTGTGTAGCGATGGAGCCCCTTGTCCGTTAGTAGAATGGTGATGGAGGGATCAGATTAAACAAATCTGTGGTACACTTTCCGAAGTTTCAAGTGTACAAGACAAACAAAATTCAATTTAAAATTGAATTTTTACTACTATCTTGTACAGGGTCGGACAGTACCTATATCCACATTATTTTCATCTAAATAATCCTCAACAGTATAGTAGGCTTTTTGTATCAGCCTCCCTTGAACAGTTTTTCAAAACTGCTGTAATGGCAAAATTTATTGCGGAATATTATTATAGAATCTTAAACCAAAACCCACAAACGACTTACAAGGCAAGGCGCAAAGCAGGAGCCGCAAGCTTATGTCGGTTCCTACTTTGTGTATTATATACATCATCTATCGTTTTATAATTCTTTATATTTTTATGTACAAAAATTAAATTACTTAAAATATACTCTAAAGCAAATGTAAGAATACCTATTTCCTTTTCTCGCAGGGAATAACGCAGACTTAAATTTATAAATGCATGGCTCTTTTTTGTAATACAAAAAATTAAGGGTGGGAAAATGATGCTAGATGCGTTTCAACTTGTGCGAAGGTTAAGTAAAATGTATGAAAGTGGTACATTAATTTAAATTACGTTATAACCCTATACAAAACAAGTTTCGCAAACTTGTGTAACTAGTCCAAGTGATATGCGAGCTGGTATCTGATGCATGGACATTAAGAAATAAGGACTCAATTGACTACGTATGTATAGTTACAAAATTATTTTAACCAATGTAAATTAACCAATATTTAAAAGCCGTACGTGAATATAGACAAACAAAAACAACAATATAAATTAGAGAACGCTGCAATTGAGTGAAGTCTTAATATATAAAGCTGAAGAGTTTGTTTGTTTGAACGCGCTAATCTCGGAAACTACTGGTACGATTTGAAAAATTATTTGAGTGTAAAATAGTCCATTTATCGCGGAGGGCTATAGGCTATATAACATCACTCTAAGACGAATAGGAGAGGAGCAGCAATGAAAAAATATTACGAAAACGGCAAAATTTAAAGCTTTGCGTGCAGTAAGTAAACGGTGAAAGTTATTCAAAAATCATGTATTACAAAATTGATGAATTGTTCTCCTCTAAAAGTTCTAAATAAAAGTACGCGACAGCATGTGACTAGCTTTTAAGTTTAACCCACTTTAACAGTTTTTATTGTTATCAAAATACTCTATTACGTTAATCTTTCCATACGAGCGGAACCGCTAGCAATTGGTAGTCAACAATAAAACCCGGTGTTCACAAAAGAGAAGAGGGATGGTTGGTTGGGGATGGTTTTTGCATACCAATCAGATACGGTTATTTCGACATCTCACCGCTTAGCTTTGGTGACAACATCTAATATAATAAAATATAACAGTATAAATATAATATAATAGTATTCAAAATACATTTCCTCCCCTCTCAGTTTTAGTGGATACTGGGTCTTACTATAATAAATGTGTATTTTCCTCGACCAATTCACTTCCTGTTAATAATAGCGTTATTATTATTAATCTACATGCTTATATATAATATTGCAATTAGGGTTGCCACCTTTTTTTTGAAGAAAAATAGTATTTTTCTTTTTAAATCAAAAAAATATAGTAATTTTAGGAAATTCAGGAAAAAAATAGTACACATCTATTTTCAATCATTATTTATTTTTCCATGATTATTTATTATTATATTTCGCTGGACAATGACAAAGGAGTTAGAGTTACTAACTAACTAAGCCACGTAAATACATGAATGAGTTTCGTTCAAACATTCCCTATGCAGTGCTGCGGGTGCGTTCCATTCACAGATGATTAAGCGCGACAATTGAATTAGCGATAAATATATAGTATTTTTCGTCCTATATTATTTTTCTATAATATACAGTACAATTGACTAAAATATAGTACGATACTATATAATATAGTACGGGTGGCAACCCTTATTCCAATAGCCGTGTGGTACCCGCCTGAGTCGAGAATAGACCACTCTCATTTTTTACCGAGTGTCGTAAAATACGACTAAGGTAAGTTAACCCGCCGTGTGGTATCCGGCTGAGTAGGATAGACCACCTTCATTTATTACCGATGTGTCGTAAAATACGACTAAATTAAGTTAACCCGCCGTACGGTATCCGGCAAAGTCAAATAGACCACCCTCATTTATTACCGATGTGTCGTAAAATACGACTAAGCTACGTTAGGTTGATTCAACGTCATCTGGCATGCGGCCGGTCGTAAAATACCTAGTCTAGTCATGTGACAACGTGTCTATAACATGTTGTGCCGACCCCATTAAAAGTGAAATAAGGGCTGGAGTGTGAAGCTTATAATATGACAATACAAAGTTCTCTAACACGTTTGTCTCTATTTGCCGCGAGTGCTGCCGAGCTTTTTAACGTCGCGAAAAATAAAGAGAAGTAAATTCAGCTGAATGCCAACCTTCGATAGTCGCAGAAACACCCCAAGAAGAAGTGTATTAGAGACCTATGTGAACTTGGCAGCCGACTTTTGAAAAAAAAAATTTTGGAATTGCCGTCTGGTTCTACATCGTTTGTACCCGTTTGTACCACTTTTAGTTTCGTTTGTACCTCAAACCAAAAAAAGTTACAGAATTTTCAAAATTGTACCCGCAGCCCACTTTGGAAAATCGTTATTATTTAAACGGGGTCTGATTCGGGGTCGTTTGTACCCGTTTGTACCGCCTTTACTTTTCAATTATCTGAAAACCCAAAAAAGATACAGCGATTTGAAAATGTTGAAAACCAAAGATAGAATATTTTCGTCAATTTTTGAGATATTTCAATTCTGCAAAAAGGGATCGACAGGCCCCAGTGCCGTGAGGATTGTACCGCCTTGCGTTTCCTTCGAATCTCAAAACTAAAAAATCCGAGCATTTTGAAAATTTGAAAATATATTTTTTTCAGTTTTTGGAAATTTAAAAAACTGCAAACGGGGATCGACGCGCAATCGTTTGTACCCGTAGAAATCACTTTCGTTTTCGTTTGTACCTCAAACCAAAAAAATTTGAGAGCGTTTTCAATTTTGAAAAACCAAAGACAGAATATTTTCGTCAATTTTTGAGATATTTCAATTCTGCAAAAGGGGATCGACAGGCCCCAGTGCCGTGAGGATTGTACCGCCTTGCGTTTCCTTCGAATCTCAAAACTAAAAAAATCCGAGCATTTTGAAAATTTGAAAATATAATTTTTTTTAAGTTTATGGAATATTAAAAAACTGCAAACGGGGATCGACGCGTAATCGTTTGTACCCGCAGAAATCACGTTCGTTTTCGTTTGTACCTCCAACCAAAAAAATTTGAGAGCGTTTTCAATTTTGAAAAACCAAAGATAGAATATTTTCGTCAATTTTTGAGATATTTCAATTCTGCAAAAAGGGATCGACAGGCCCCAGTGCCGTGAGGATTGTACCGCCTTGCGTTTCCTTCGAATCTCAAACCGAAAAAAATCCGAGCATTTTGAAAATTTAAAAAAATAATTTTTTTCAGTTTTTGGAAATTTGAAAAACTGCAAACGGGGATCGACGCGCAATCGTTTGTACCCGCAGAAATCACTTTCGTTTTCGTTTGTACCTCAAACCAAAAAAATTTGAGAGCGTTTTCAATTTTGAAAAACCAAAGATAGAATATTTTCGTCAATTTTTGAGATATTTCAATTCTGCAAAAGGGGATCGACAGGCCCTAGTGCCGTGAGGATTGTACCGCCTTGCGTTTCCTTCGAACCTCAAAACGAAAAAAATCCGAGCATTTTGAAAATATGAAAAAATAAATTTTTTCAGTTTTTGGAAATTTGAAAAACTGCAAACGGGGATCGACGCGCAATCGTTTGTACCCGCAGAAATCACTTTCGTTTTCGTTTGTACCTCAAACCAAAAAAATTTGAGAGCGTTTTCAATTTTGAAAAACCAAAGACAGAATATTTTCGTCAATTTTTGAGATATTTCAATTCTGCAAAAGGGGATCGACAGGCCCCAGTGCCGTGAGGATTGTACCGCCTTGCGTTTCCTTCGAATCTCAAAACTAAAAAAATCCGAGCATTTTGAAAATTTGAAAATATAATTTTTTTTAAGTTTATGGAATATTAAAAAACTGCAAACGGGGATCGACGCGTAATCGTTTGTACCCGCAGAAATCACGTTCGTTTTCGTTTGTACCTCCAACCAAAAAAATTTGAGAGCGTTTTCAATTTTGAAAAACCAAAGATAGAATATTTTCGTCAATTTTTGAGATATTTCAATTCTGCAAAAAGGGATCGACAGGCCCCAGTGCCGTGAGGATTGTACCGCCTTGCGTTTCCTTCGAATCTCAAACCGAAAAAAATCCGAGCATTTTGAAAATTTAAAAAAATAATTTTTTTCAGTTTTTGGAAATTTGAAAAACTGCAAACGGGGATCGACGCGCAATCGTTTGTACCCGCAGAAATCACTTTCGTTTTCGTTTGTACCTCAAACCAAAAAAATTTGAGAGCGTTTTCAATTTTGAAAAACCAAAGATAGAATATTTTCGTCAATTTTTGAGATATTTCAATTCTGCAAAAGGGGATCGACAGGCCCTAGTGCCGTGAGGATTGTACCGCCTTGCGTTTCCTTCGAACCTCAAAACGAAAAAAATCCGAGCATTTTGAAAATATGAAAAAATAAATTTTTTCAGTTTTTGGAAATTTGAAAAACTGCAAACGGGGATCGACGCGCAATCGTTTGTACCCGCAGAAATCACTTTCGTTTTCGTTTGTACCTCAAACCAAAAAAATTTGAGAGCGTTTTCAATTTTGAAAAACCAAAGATAGAATATTTTCGTCAATTTTTGAGATATTTCAATTCTGCAAAAGGGGATCGACAGGCCCCAGTGTCGTGAGGATTGTACCGCCTTGCGTTTCCTTCGAATCTCAAAACTAAAAAAATCCGAGCATTTTGAAAATTTGAAAATATATTTTTTTCAGTTTTTGGAAATTTAAAAAACTGCAAACGGGAATCGACGCAAAATCGTTTGTACCCGTAGAAATCACTTTCGTTTTCGTTTGTACCTCAAACCAAAAAAATTTTAGAGCGTTTTCAATTTTGAAAAACCAAAGATAGAATATTTTCGTCAATTTTTGAGATATTTCAATTCTGCAAAAGGGGATCGACAGGCCCCAGTGCCGTGAGGATTGTACCGCCTTGCGTTTCCTTCGAATCTCAAAACTAAAAAAATCCGAGCATTTTGAAAATTTGAAAATATATTTTTTTCAGTTTTTGGAAATTTAAAAAACTGCAAACGGGAATCGACGCAAAATCGTTTGTACCCGTAGAAATCACTTTCGTTTTCGTTTGTACCTCAAACCAAAAAAATTTTAGAGCGTTTTCAATTTTGAAAAACCAAAGATAGAATATTTTCGTCAATTTTTGAGATATTTCAATTCTGCAAAAGGGGATCGACAGGCCCCAGTGCCGTGAGGATTGTACCGCCTTGCGTTTCCTTCGAATCTCAAAACTAAAAAAATCCGAGCATTTTGAAAATTTGAAAATATATTTTTTTCAGTTTTTGGAAATTTAAAAAACTGCAAACGGGAATCGACGCGAAATCGTTTGTACCCGTAGAAATCACTTTCGTTTTCGTTTGAACCTCAAACCAAAAAAATTTGAGAGCGTTTTCAATTTTGAAAAACCAAAGATAGAATATTTTCGTCAATTTTTGAGATATTTCAATTCTGCAAAAGGGGATCGACAGGCCCCAGTACCATGAGGATTGTACCGCCTTGCGTTTCCTTCGAATCTCAAAACTAAAAAAATCCGAGCATTTTGAAAATTTGAAAATATAATTTTTTCAGTTTTTGGAAATTTGAAAAACTGCAAACGGGGATCGACGCGCAATCGTTTGTACCCGCAGAAATCACTTTCGTTTTCGTTTGTACCTCAAACCAAAAAAATTTGAGAGCGTTTTCTATTTTGAAAAACCAAAGATAGAATATTTTCGTCAATTTTTGAGATATTTCAATTCTGCAAAAGGGGATCGACAGGCCCCAGTGCCGTGAGGATTGTACCGCCTTGCGTTTCCTTCGAATCTCAAAACTAAAAAAATCCGAGCATTTTGAAAATTTGAAAATATAATTTTTTCAGTTTTTGGAAATTTGAAAAACTGCAAACGGGGATCGACGCGCAATCGTCTGTACCCGCAGAAATCACTTTCGTTTTCGTTTGTACCTCAAACCAAAAAAATTTGAGAGCGTTTTCAATTTTGAAAAACCAAAGATAGAATATTTTCGTCAATTTTTGAGATATTTCAATTCTGCAAAAGGGGATCGACAGGCCCTAGTGCCGTGAGGATTGTACCGCCTTGCGTTTCCTTCGAACCTCAAAACGAAAAAAATCCGAGCATTTTGAAAATATGAAAAAATAATTTTTTTCAGTTTTTGGAAATTTGAAAAACTGCAAACAGGGATCGACGCGCAATCGTTTGTACCCGCAGAAATCACTTTCGTTTTCGTTTGTACCTCAAACCAAAAAAATTTGAGAGCGTTTTCAATTTTGAAAAACCAAAGCTAGAATATTTTCGTCAATTTTTGAGATATTTCAATTCTGCAAAAAGGGATCGACAGGCCCCAGTGCCGTGAGGATTGTACCGCCTTGCGTTTCCTTCGAATCTCAAAACTAAAAAAATCCGAGCATTTTGAAAATTTGTAAAAATAAATTTTTTCAGTTTTTGGAAATTTGAAAAACTGCAAACGGGGATCGACGCGCAATCGTTTGTACTCGCAGAAATCACTTTCGTTTTCGTTTGTACCTCAAACCAAAAAAATTTGAGAGCGTTTTCAATTTTGAAAAACCAAAGATAGAATATTTTCGTAAAATTTTGAGATATATCATTTCTGCAAAAGGGGATCGACAGGCCCCAGTACCGTGAGGATTGTACCGCCTTGCGTTTCCTTCGAATCTCAAACCGAAACAAATTTCGAGCATTTTGAAAATTTGAAAAAATAAATTTTTTCAGTTTTTGGAAATTTAAAAAACTGCAAACGGGGATCAACGCGCAATCGTTTGTACCCGCAGAAATCACTTTCGTTTTCGTTTGTACCTCAAACCAAAAAAATTTGAGAGCGTTTTCAATTTTGAAAAACCAAAGATAAAATATTTTCGTCAATTTTTGAGATATTTCAATTCTGCAAAAAGGAATCGACAGGTCCCAGTGCCGTGAGGATTGTACCGCCTTGCGTTTCCTTCGAATCTCAAACCGAAAAAAATCCGAGCATTTTGAAAATTTGAAAATATATTTTTTTCAGTTTTTGGAAATTTGAAAAACTGCAAACGGGGATCGACGCGCAATCGTTTGTACCCGCAGAAATCACTTTCGTTTTCGTTTGTACCTCCAACCAAAAAAATTTGAGAGCGTTTTCAATTTTGAAAAACCAAAGATAAAATATTTTCGTCAATTTATGAGATATTTCAATTCTGCAAAAGGGACTCGACAGGCCCCAGTACCGTGAGGATTGTACCGCCTTGCGTTTCCTTCGAATCTCAAAACTAAAAAAATCCGAGCATTTTGAAAATATAATTTTTTTTAAGTTTATGGAATATCTCAAAAATTGACGAAAATATTCTATCTTTGGTTTTTCAAAATTGAAAACGCTCTAAAATTTTTTTGGTTTGAGGTACAAACGAAAACGAAAGTGATTTCTGCGGGTACAAACGATTGCGCGTCGATTCCCGTTTGCAGTTTTTTAAATTTCCAAAAACTGAAAAAAATATATTTTCAAATTTTCAAAATGCTCGGATTTTTTTAGTTTTGAGATTCGAAGGAAACGCAAGGCGGTACAATCCTCACGGCACTGGGGCCTGTCGATCCCCTTTTGCAGAATTGAAATATCTCAAAAATTGACGAAAATATTCTATCTTTGGTTTTTCAAAATTGAAAACGCTCTCAAATTTTTTTGGTTTGAGGTACAAACGAAAACGAAAGTGATTTCTGTGGGTACAAACGATTGCGCGTCGATCCCTGTTTACAGTTTTTCAAATTTCCAAAAACTGAAAAAATTTATTTTTTCATATTTTCAAAATGCTCGGATTTTTTTCGTTTTGAGGTTCGAAAGAAACACAAGGCGGTACAATCCTCACGGCACTGGGGCCTGTCGATCCCCTTTTGCAGAATTGAAATATCTCAAAAATTGACGAAAATATTCTATCTTTGGTTTTTCAAAATTGAAAACGCTCTCAAATTTTTTTGGTTTGAGGTACAAACAAAAACGAAAGTGATTTCTGCGGGTACAAACGATTGCGCGTCGATCCCCGTTTGCAGTTTTTCAAATTTCCAAAAACTGAAAAAAATTATTTTTTCAAATTTTCAAAATGCTCGGATTTTTTTCGGTTTGAGATTTGAAGGAAACGCAAGGCGGTACAATCCTCACGGCACTGGGGCCTGTCGATCCCTTTTTGCAGAATTGAAATATCTCAAAAATTGACGAAAATATTCTATCTTTGGTTTTTCAAAATTGAAAACGCTCTCAAATTTTTTTGGTTGGAGGTACAAACGAAAACGAACGTGATTTCTGCGGGTACAAACGATTACGCGTCGATCCCCGTTTGCAGTTTTTTAATATTCCATAAACTTAAAAAAAATTATATTTTCAAATTTTCAAAATGCTCGGATTTTTTTAGTTTTGAGATTCGAAGGAAACGCAAGGCGGTACAATCCTCACGGCACTGGGGCCTGTCGATCCCCTTTTGCAGAATTGAAATATCTCAAAAATTGACGAAAATATTCTGTCTTGTGTTTTTCAAAATTGAAAACGCTCTCAAATTTTTTTGGTTTGAGGTACAAACGAAAACGAAAGTGATTTCTACGGGTACAAATGATTGCGCGTCGATTCCCGTTTGCAGTTTTTTAAATTTCCAAAAACTGAAAAAAATATATTTTCAAATTTTCATAATGCTCGGATTTTTTAGTTTTGAGATTCGAAGGAAACGCAAGGCGGTACAATCCTCACGGCACTGGGGCCTGTCGATCCCTTTTTGCAGAATTGAAATATCTCAAAAATTGACGAAAATATTCTATCTTTAGTTTTCAACATTTTCAAATCGCTGTATCTTTTTTGGGTTTTCAGATAATTGAAAAGTAAAGGCGGTACAAACGGGCTCAAACGACCCCGAATCAGACCCCGTTTAAATAATAACGATTTTCCAAAGTGGGCTGCGGGTACAATTTTGAAAATTCTGTAACTTTTTTTGGTTTGAGGTACAAACGAAACTAAACGTGGTACAAACGGGTACAAACGATGTAGAACCAGACGGCAATTCCAAAATTTTTTTTTTCAAAAGTCGGCTGCCAAGTTCACATAGGTGTATTAGAGATTTAGAATATTAATGAGCAAAACTTCTTTATTGATATGATTAGGTGCACAATAGAAAGAGAAGACGTTCGTCCAGAAGTGCGATTTTATCCTAATAAGAAAGAGAAAACAAAACATATTAAATTTAGAATAATTTGGTAATTACTAGTACCTATCGATATGTATATTACTAGTTGGTATGCAATGTTTTATTATTTAATTAACTCGTCAAATTATGAAAAAAAAAAACAAATATGTATCTTTTAAAGTTAGAAGCATTGATTTATTGAAAAAACAAATATATAGAAGGCGTATCTAAACGTCATTTACGTATAAATTATGACTATTTTAAACGTGTGTAGCAACCCAAGTATTTCGGGGAAGCCCGCACGTTATTTAGATTAGTACAGAGTTGTTTAATCGTTCCCGCCTCACGGATACATCTTTGAATTCGAGTCAGACTACGCCTGCGCGGAGGCGATGATACAAGTCTTTAGTCTTATTTTGTATAACGTTTCGGTTAAGTTTCGGTATTGTTGTTTAAAGTTAGTTATAATCACTGTTTTATGTTTGTAGTGTAATAGTTTTGTTTTAGTCAACGCATAGTATACGAAGTTCTGCCCAAACTATTTCTTTTATTTCGGGAAACCGAACCCATTATTTTGTCACCCACCTTAACTTGTGATAAATACCCCAACGTGTTATTGGAGCCCATCGTGACTGATATTAGCGCTCCACCGTGACATTGACACCCACCGTGATATTGGCGACCAACGTGTTTTGTTGCAGAACTTTAGTTTCCGTATTTATGTGTATTAGTGACTTTTGTATTGAGAACATTCATTTTTCTATTACTCAAACACAGTGAATTACTTATGACTATTGTTATTGTCATAAAGTTAACATGCCGACTTCAAAGAAAGCGCGTGGCCGCCGCTCGCTTGGAACCGAAGACGATGATGTAAACAATTCACAATTATTTATTGGCCAAGACCAACTACGAACTCTGCTGCAAACCTTTCAACAATCGCAGGCTGATTTTTGTTCGCGGTTACTCCAAGAGGTTCGATCTTCCACGTCATTAGAGGCAATGACTTCTTCGGCTGTTACTCTGAGTTCGCCCGCGAATTTTTCACAGTGTACAGCGCGTTTTGGCGGGACACCCGGCGAACAAGTTGAAGGTTTTATTGATGCAATAGAGGTATATAAATCTTGTTTACATATTTCCGATGAAAATGCCGTGAAAGGCTTATCAATGTTGCTAACGCAATCTGCAAGTGTATGGTGGCAAGGTTTGAAATCCACGACTGATTCATGGACTGACGCCCTTACGAAGTTACGCTGTGCTTTTGGTGAACGCCGCCCTGCTTTCAGAATATACAGAGATTTGTTTTCTTTGTCGCAAGGTGACGAAAGCACTGACTTTTTTGTCGCAAAGGCTAGGTCACTCCTCGCTAAATTACCTAGAGGGGATTTATCTGAAAAAGTGGAATTAGACATGGTATTTGGTTTGTTGGATCGGCGCATAAGAAAACGCGTAGATCGTGATAGTAGATTCTTTTGACACGCTTCTTAAACGTGCTCGTAGTATCGAAGAATCATTAAAAGAGGCCGATCTTGAATCAACAAACACCGCCAGTCATAACAAAGCTCGTCAGAACGAACCGACATATAAAACCCCGTCATTTGAGCACGCCGCTACACTCAATACGTCAAAGGAGTTCAAACAAAATTTTATAAATGTAAACAATAATGAACAAGGTGAAAGAAATCTTAATGTCGTGCAATACCAAAACAAACGTACCTTTTGTTCTTATTGTAAAAAGTGGGGTCATTTAAAAACAGACTGTCAAAAATTAATAAATAAGAATGCCACTTCAAAGTCTCATTCGGATCTTATTCTAAACTCGCAAATAGCGTGTTACGGTTGCGGCGCTAAGGGCGTTATTCGTAGTAACTGTTTGGAATATAATAAGAATAAGGACGAATTTTGTGCGCTAGATCATGAGACTGGCAATTCAAGACATTATAACAACGTTTCACTTTTTGGAAGTACTTCGGATATACTCTCGACGAACGAGATCTCAACATCCAACACTGTTTCCACTGCTTCACCGCCCGGCGCCTGTGCAGGCGTTCGACGGCAACCTGATGCATCGAGAGATCGACGATCCAGCTACAACAACGGGTTTGTAAAGTGCAGTGAAAATCGTAAGTACAATTCTTTTTGTTTTGAGTCAAAATCAAAGTTTAAAAAGCGTAGTGCAGTGCAATTAAGTGAAGTGTCGACAAACGAATCGCCTAATAGCCCTGTAAATATAGTACAAGAGCCCGCGGTAAATTCTTGTATTAGTTTGAATAACGTTGCTATTCCGAGGGGTTGTATTAAGGGGGAGTCTCTTACATTATACCGACGACCCATATTAAATATTGAAATTTTAGGAGCAAAGGGTAGGGCCTTAGTCGATACTGCTTCTAAAGGTTGCATTGCAGGAAATTCGCTACATTCTTTCCTTGTAAACCGTGGTCATCCTCTTCAACCTTCTACGAGAAATATTAAGCTCGCAGATGGATGTACTCGGGTTATGAATGTATTGACAACTTTGTTAGAGGTGAAATTGCTTCATAAAGTTTTGACTCTTGAATTTATTATTTTACCTGAAGCGCGTAATAACGAATCTTTATTAGGTATTGATTTTATAATGCAAGCCCAGCTTGTTTTTGATTTTGGTAAATCTTTTTTGAATTTTTCGGAGGATAGTCATAAAAAGTATGAGCTTCTTTTTGAATCGGTCTCGCCTCACATTTCTTATGCCGCGGTGGACGTTCTCCGCGATGATGAGAGGACGTGTCTTAGAGAGAATGAACGTGATGAGCTTTCCCAACTTCCGTCTAATTTTAACGGTACATTTAATTTATGTGGGGAGCCTACACCATTTGTGGTGCATCACATTGACACCGGAAGTCACCCGCCGATAGCTATGCCTCCGTATCGGTTAACGTCAGCAAAAAAAGAGATTAGAGAAAAAGAATGTCATGAAGTTATCGCAAAAGATCCTGCTAACGATAAAACATATCAAAAGATTGTACAAATATTCCATTTCCCGGGAATGCGAAAGGTTATTGCTAATTATGTTAAATCTTTTACGACATGCCAGCGGTACACAACTTCTAATGATAAACTGCCTGATTTAATTTTAACGCCACTTTTAGATCAAAGAAATGAAGTGTTAGCAATTGACCTTTTTAAACCGCTACCCGGAAGAAACAAGGGGGAGACGTGGCTTTTGCTTATCGAGGATAGAGCAACTAGATGGGTTGCATTGTTTTCTCTTACGGATGCTTTTTCTGATTCATGCGCTCGAATTTTAATCGAGGAATATTTTTTTTATTTTGCCTTATCGCGTCGAATTATGGATAATGAAGTTCAATGTGTGGCTGCACCTACGCAGCAGTGCGTGTTTTTACTTGACACCGATGAGAAATGTTCTCAAGCCATGTCATATGATGTCGGTGATCTTATTCTTCTAAATACTCATGACTTAAATAATGCTGCTATAGGTTTTATTAGAAAATTTAAACGTAAACGTATACGGGATGTGCCATACATGTTTGTTGAAAATTTTGGTCTGATTTCTTATAAAATATCTACCATTGTAAACCCGGATGAAGTTTTGGGAAAGTTCCATGTTCAGGAACTTACAGGTTTTGAGAATCGTGGGGATGATTGCCCAAACCTATTATTCCTAAAAAGGGTCGCGGCCGTCCTCGGCAGCAGGAGATGCTAGCCCATACACGAGGACGTGAGCATGGTCTAGAGGGGGAGGATGTAGCAACCCAAGTATTTCGGGGAAGCCCGCACGTTATTTAGATTAGTACAGAGTTGTTTAATCGTTCCCGCCTCACGGATACATCTTTGAATTCGAGTCAGACTACGCCTGCGCGGAGGCGATGATACAAGTCTTTAGTCTTATTTTGTATAACGTTTCGGTTAAGTTTCGGTATTGTTGTTTAAAGTTAGTTATAATCACTGTTTTATGTTTGTAGTGTAATAGTTTTGTTTTAGTCAACGCATAGTATACGAAGTTCTGCCCAAACTATTTCTTTTATTTCGGGAAACCGAACCCATTATTTTGTCACCCACCTTAACTTGTGATAAATACCCCAACGTGTTATTGGAGCCCATCGTGACTGATATTAGCGCTCCACCGTGACATTGACACCCACCGTGATACGTGTTAATAATTTTTTTTTTTATAAATATCTAAGGTAAACTCCTGAATAATCCAGACAAAAATAGCATTAAAAATAATTTATCAATAAAAAATATTATTAATTATATAATTCATAGTTCATTTTTGTTCTATTTTTAAAATAATTATAAGTTAATTATATAAATATATTGCATTTTTTTTTGTTTACGACCTGTTACTATTGGTTACTTTTTAATTTTGAGAACCAATCGATTACACACATGCAATTAAACGATCGATTATGCGCATAGAATAAATAATAAAGTAGTCTTGTTCTAATAGGTATTAAAATATTTAAATCAAACATACCTCACTGAATGTCCAAAACACGATTCACAAGAACAATAACCATGGCAAATTTTAAATTTTAATAAATCACCGATTCAAAGATCATGACAAAATATAATGTTATATCACTTTTATATAATTTTTAAGTATTTTATCGCAGGACTATATAGTTTGTACTATTAGTCATGTTTTCTAAATAAAAACATCACAATAACACAACGTCGAATGTGTGCATGAGATCGATCGCAAAAACGTCCTTTCCTTACGCAGTCTGTGCCGCACTGTTTGACATAACTTAACCAAAGTTCAAAATGGCGTTGTTGACTTGCGCAATGTAAAGACGCTGTACAACTATGGTTTTCAACTTTGCAGCATTATTAATTAATCTAAGAACATGATAATCGTGTAATACTCGTAAATGGTAATAAAAAATATTAGGACGCCATTTTATATCTCAGTCAAACTAAATAACCCACTAGGAAGTTTTATATAGTAAAACAACTTTATATCGTTAACAAGGTTACTGACCTATAATTACTTGAAGCTACCCGCATACTTTCAAATATAGGTCAAAGCTGCAATGAATGATATACTTACCTTTATGTATTATTCCGGAAAGAGATTTTTTCAATGGATAAATAGTACTTGTAACTGAAATATTACACAATTGAGTCTTCAGGAATTAAAGGTCTTTTTCTTGGTCTTCCAAATACATAAATAAAACACGGTTAGATCTAAGATCTTTTATAATTATAGTAAATAAATATATAGGACACTTACCCCGATCGTGTGGGTAAGTGTCCCATATATTAAGTAAGTAATTAAAAAAGTAAGTAATTTTAACACTTCTGTCATGATAGACAGACAACTGATGAATATATCACTACGTAGTATAAAACAAAGTCGCTTTCTGTGTCTGTCCCTATGTCCCTATATCCCTATGTATGCTTAAATCTTCAAAACTACGCAACAGATTTTGATGCATTTTTTTAAGAGATAGAGTGATTCAAGAGGAAGGTTTATATGTATAATAACATTCAATATGGAGCAGAGAAATACTGTAACTTTTGAGGTTTCTAATATGATGTCGTAAAAATTACATATTTATACTATAATTCTTCAATTGTTCCTTACGGTAGGTAGGTTCAGAAAATCCACATATATAAATACTTTCCGATACTCATACTCGAAGAAGCTTATTTAGTCGAAGAAGGTTATTTGTTTGTCGTAATGGGGTCGTTAAACTCTATAAGTCGTTCATTTTTAAAGATAATAAGATCGTAACATAATTCCTGTTAGCCGTGTGGTATCCGGCTGAGTAGACTAGACCATCATTTCTTACCGAGGTGTCGTAAAAGGCGATTAAGATAAGTTGAAGTCAGGCAGGACTGGTCGTATAATACGTAACCAAATCATGTGTCAATGTTAATAACATGTGCCGACCCCACTTAATGTGGTATAACTCAGGAGAATTTATGTAAAAAAAATCCTGTGGCTAAAATACTTCGCTGAAAAAATTGATTTCTGTTATAAAGGGTGTATGTAACTAAAATTAAAATTTTATGTCAAATTGTCGGTACCACCTGTACCTATACTGATTTTTTCAAGGTATTTGTAGAATCGAGTAAAGTAAAATTATATTGCATATCTGAGTTAATTGATAAAAAGGAAACTCTGAATTTTGATTTAATTGATAAATTAGAACATGCATTATATTTTGTCATATTTATTTTCTTTTATATACAAAAAAATCAAGTTAAAATGAAATTTACACATAAATTATTTGATTTTTTTTTATATTTTGTGGTTAGGTCACTTTTGCACTACTTTCATATTACATGTAGGTTATCTAAAAGCTGTGACTTGTGACCGTTTCAGGGCTATATTTTACGATACACAACCATTATACACAATTAGTTCTTAAATATTTTAAAATTACCATCTTATTAAAAATATAATACTTCTAGTATGTGTTTATAGTATTGATTTTATTGTGAAGACAAGCAGCAAAAGCGTTTGCAATAAAAACTACTTTTATTATGTTTATTTATATGCAACTGAAGGTTCGCAAAGAGACGAATATAGTAATGGGTATTACAATAAGACAAATCTTTGTATGAAAAAAATAGGTGCAAACGAAATAAAATAACTTTTGTTTATATAATTATTGCGAGATACTTATTTAATTTTAATAAAATAAAGAGTGAAAATTATAAAAATCACAAAATATTTAACCTTATAATTAATATATATGTACATAGTACAGCAAATTCTTAAACTTTATTGTAAATTTTTTATCTATGCTAAATTTTAATGTCAAACATAATGTCAAAGACAAGTCTGTCGATGTTTCATCAAATGTCAAATAAAATATTGGCGGTTAAATTTTGCAGTATGTTTTGCTATTTTTAACGTGTGATACAGTTATATTGATCTTTAATTATGGCGGAAAAACTCGAGGACCTTAATCTCCCTCTAACAGTAGTTACCAGAATCGTTAAGGAAACTTTACCCGACGGCGTTGCGATATCCAAAGAAGCACGAACCGGCCTCGCTAAAGCCGCGTCGGTTTTCGTTCTTTACGTTACCTCAGCAGCTACAAATATAGTTAAAAACAACAAAAGAAAAGCATTGACTGGTCAAGACGTTCTAGAAGCGATGGCTGATATAGAATTCGATAGGTTTGTCGAACCCTTGAGAGAGGCGCTTGAACACTACAGATTGGTTGCATTTGCCAAGAAAGTGGTATCTGTAAAGAAAAAAGATGACAACGAGGACGTGGAAATGATAGAGGATGAATAATTGTGATATATATGTGAAATGTAAGCTTTAGTATGTATGTAATTTAATAATAATGGATTAATATTTAAAACTGTGTAAAAAAGTGGTTTTTTGTATTTGTAAGGTTATATTAAATTTGTGATTTTCAATTGTTTTGTGTTTATTGTTTCTGTGTTATACTGCGTCCATCATATTATCAGTCTTTTGACAGCTCACGCTCATTAAGTTTTGTATTGCTTACGTACAAATATCATACAAATAATATTTGTACTTTATGGATGGGTACCGCCCACTTAGTGATGTCACACATAATGGTTACTACGATTATGCCACAGATTAAAAATAATCGGTAGAAATCGATGTTACGAGTATTAAAAGACATTAATAACATTATATAAAGTTTTACTTTCTTCTTAGTTAATACATGAATACAAATAAAACAATCAGGATATTTTAATTTATTTTATTAGCACGAGTCGTCGGAATGATAATCAACACTAGACTCCTCCGATGAGGAGTCTTCAGTAGCAGTTATTATTAGCTCTTGTGTAGATAATATATTATCAAACGCAATATCACGTTCCCAATCAGAGAATATTACTCTTTTAGTTCTTTCCACCACACTTGCCCAGTTCTCGGCCGTTACGTGGGTGCAAGCATTTTTTAGCAATTGCAACATTTTATTCGCTGTGAATGGGGGGCTTGTATTGCATCTCGCAGCATGCCCTTTTACTTGTGCCCATATAAGTTCTATTGCGTTGTACTGGCAGTGGTATGGAGGAATCTGAAGAACAGTATGGCCATATTCTGCTGCCATTTCATTGATTACATAGCGTTTTGCTCTCTTTTTGGTTTTTAATATTTTTATTAATTCAACTTTTAACATTGAGTCGTCCACATTTTCTCCATTGTCCCGAAGCCAATTAATTATTTCATGCTTTTTATTAGCCTGTGTTGGCATTTTGTCAATTTGACGGGAGTGGTAGGGAGCATTATCAATAAAAATTATTGATGGTTCTTCCAATGAAATGAGCATTTTTTTGAACCACTCTTCATACACATTTGCATTCATCTCCTCGCGGTAGTCATTTGATTTCTTCGATTTAAATGCCAACAGTGCGTCTTGTACAAATCCTTTTGCTGTACCTGCATGGCAAATGATTAGGCGCTCACCTTTTCCCATTGGTACTGAGGAAGTGGAATCAGCAGTATCATCAGTCCAGAAACGAGATAGTGTGTGGTTAGCGTTGAGCCATGTTTCATCCGTGAAAACAATATTTGCCCAATCTTGTATTTTCATTGCCTCTCTTAAAAAATCACAACGTGCTATAGCTATATCTGTGCGTTCCATTAATAATTTTCTTTTATTTAACTTTTTATATGAAAAGCCAATTGTGTTCAAAACTTTGACCAAAGAAGATTTTTCACCATGAAATAGACCACTTCTTTTCAAAGAAACAATAAGTTTTCTCAAAGTTGGAATTTCTTTTCTCAAGTAGTAATCATATACATGACGACGAATAGCGTCAGCGTCAAAGTCATCAACAGCTGTCACCTTATGAGCCCGGCGCTTTCTTTTTGGTGTAGATGGTTTGTTTTGCTCCAAGCCGCTCCTGCCGTAGGCATCAGTAGTGATTTTAGTCACAGTTGATAGACTGATCCCCAACGCGGCTGCAACACGGTTTCGGACTTGCGTGATAGGTATAAGAGGTCCGACATTTTGATTTTCTTGCTCAAAATACTCATGAAGTTTTAACACTAACTGTCTCAATTGTGCTTTCAACACACGTCCTTTCGGCATTTTCACGATCAATTAATATAAGTTTCACAAAAGTTTTTCCGAGGAATAAAGCTACTTAACTCAAGGTGTAACAGATGCGAGAGAACACTCAGCGAACGTAAATGCGTGTGACTATCACGGGCGTTTCGTTGAGAGTGACAGATCACGTCAAAATGGCGGCCGAGCGGAACATGGACGTAGTATATACTGGACGGCGCCAAAAGACGTTGCCGATCTTGCGTCTGTGTGTAAGCGATTTATCGTTTGTCTCTGTTCTTATCGCGAACTATACATAAGAGTGAAAAAGATTGTGATGAAGTTTGGCAACGTCGCTAAAAATGTGTCCAGTTGGTGACACCAAATGAGGCCATAACATTGAGTTTGTTGAAGATTATTTCTTGAAATCTAAAGCAAATACGAGTGTTACTGATATATTTTTTCAAAAAAGGTGGAATATGTTGTGTGCTGCCTTAACGTGTCTATCAAGAACAACGAAAGGAGGAGTTAAAAACACGGAATTACCATTTCATAAGTAAATCTTTGACTCTCATTTGCGTGCTAAATTAAAGCGTTTTATTCAGTTAAAGCGTTTCAGATTATAATGTATCAGTACAGTTTGATATTCTCTAGCCGGCACGAGTGTGGGATACTGATAAAGCATAGAAATTAATCATTAAATATTCGATTGAATTGTGTTACCTACGTAGTGATGTACACACTAACGAATTATTATGTATCGATAAATATCAGTCAAAGTTATATTTACTAGCCAAGTTAATGCGAATTCTCTAATTTTAGATTATTTTCTTAGGTTTCCTAAATGCCCACATATAAAAGAACAGTGGATAAAAGCTGTCACCGGTCTCACGGATATGTAAATGTTGGGAATAATGTGGATCATGATATTGTTCAATTGGGCACTGAAGCACTAACATTTATGTTAACATTTCATCTATACATAAAGCACCGAGTATGGGCTGCACCTTCGACTTTATTTTTACGCTTCAAAGGATTCTTTGGTAAATCTAGGCTCTCAGTCAATTGACTGATACCATTTTTGAGAACCACCCATCACAGTAAGATATGCAGTAAAGATGTGCATCGGATAATTCATGACATTATACTGCAGACTGTACACTCAGGAAATTATGTCAATCTATTCAAATATTTAAATCTATTCTGAACAGTAAACCAACTAGGTTGGTTACAACTGTATATTAACTTTACAGTACCTGAGCTAGGCTTCGATAATTATCGACGCCTAGTTTAGCTTATCGATAAGCTAAGTACTTCCCTAATCACGCACACTAATGCAGTTCTAAAATTTCACACAAGCATAAAACGGACACACAAAAATAGCTAAGGCGGCATCCAGTGTATTCTTTATCCAAGGAGCGGAAGGTCTGTTGATGTTGCCAGTTGATGTATAATATATTTTTTATGATTATAATAAATACACACGGATTAACATTTATTTTCAAAAAACTAAGGCAATATTAAATCAAAATGTTGATTTCTATATCTGTTATTAGTTTACGTAGGTTATCATTAATCGAATTACTTAGGTACGTAATTCGATTAATGATAGTAGGTACTATAATCGGAATGGTATCGCATACGAGAATCTTTAGGACATCACTAAATATGTAAATCGTCAATCTGTCAAAAGATGGTTAATATAATGGACAGTGTATAGTTTTGGTCTTGGCAATGGTAGCCAAATGTGAAATAAAAAATATCATTAGTTGGTAGTACTGATATTTGAAATTTGCATTATGGATGCAAGAAAAAAGTGATATTTATTACTAAAATACTGTTATTTTAGTAATAAATATAATTTTTTTCTTGCATCCATAATGCAAAGAGTTAAATAAAAAACAGTAATTTACATACTTTAACTTTTATCTGAAATTGATTAACCTTATTTAAGTTAAAAAAGAGTTCAATGTTTTAATTTCTTTATTAAAATTTTTTATTAGATATATTATAAGTAAATAACACTACATCAATTATTTAATCATTTTATTCAGGAATAAAAATTTTCTCAGAAACAATCTCGAAATAACATGAAATTCTGACATCCCTTTATAACTATGTCTACCTACTTTTATTTACACATCAAGGTGTTTGGAAACTACCCACATTAACGAAAATATACTCATATATCTAATTATATCGCAAAACTATATTCTAATTTATATCTCTGATTACAATTCTTTTTTTTATTATTATCATTTTAGTACTTGAGTATAAGAATAGAGAAAATCGAAGACTAATATCTAAGAATATATATATAGCTGAGACAAGAAACCAATGCATCCCGTCTGTAAAAAAAATTACATAACTAATTTAATTACTAAAAAGTTTAATTATTGCATTAATTAAATTACGTCACATGCATTACATAATAAAAATTGCAAAAATTATTCTATTCAAAATAAAATGCAAAACTCTTATCATGTTATAAGCAGGATGCACTATATAATAACCACTCTCTTATTTAAGACAGTGAGTTACAGATTTCTCACTTATTGCAGCATCTTCAGAATATATCCCACCTTTAGTATTAAAGTGACCTAATTCAAAATTAGGCTTCGTTGAGTTGGAGACATATTTATTAAGGTAATCCTTATTTATGGCATCTATGACTACACTCTACGAAGTATTAAAAAAAAACTATAATTTTCTTGCTTTTCCTAATTATGGATCTCTTTAGCACTCATGAGATTTGTGGGCGCTACAATAAGCTTTATTACAATTTACTATAAATTTTTTTTTTGATTAGGTTTCTTTAATACTAAACCTGTTATATGTATCTTTTGATCTATGTTTATTGAAAACCATTTAGTAGAGAACATCTTGCATTCCATGCCATAGTGTTTCTATTGTTAGTTACAAAATGATTATATTTTTATATTCTTTCGAGTAATATTAAATCAATAAATAAAAGGATATTATATATTTTTGTCAAGAAGATCTGGGTGTGTTTTGCTAAAGATATTGTTTTTTTTTTATTTCTGCCAAAGAAGAACATATATGAAAGTTATATTTTAGACAGGTAAAGACAGAGCGCAACAGATGTCGTCCTGTTCCACATTTTAGTATCCCGCGGGCAGTGAGTGAGTTCAGACTCAACTAGAATAATATTTTATAACCTCTATAGTAGGATCATAAAATTTTGTCTAGAATACAAAGATCAACACAGAAATAGCTAAAAAAAGGATAGAATTTAATATTAAAGCATTTAATGCTCAATATTAAATTATAATTTTTAATCGACCCTTAAATTATTTTTTAATTTTTTTAAATTTTTCTTAAGAATATGTTTGTTAGGTACACGAGAAATAGTTTTAAATTTATTCATTTTAATTTATCAATTGGAAAATCGTAGCTAACTAACAAACTTTCAAAATTTTTTCAGCATACCTACTTGTATTTTGGTGTTCTGTTGATTTTCTTATATCTACATAAGACTAAGCGCACATGGGTATTAAAAAAATTAATAAGCACCGATTTTATGAAAACGCTCTCAATGCGTATCGTATTACTTAACAAAATATAAAAATCATTTGTTTGTATCTTTCCCCATGTACATTTAGGCTTATAGGCAAAACTTAATTTAATTAGACGCAGCTAAGTCTTGAACGCACTATAATGACAATGATTGGAAATATCAAAACTCGTTATTTCGTAATAATTGCGTACAAATTTAGACGGTAAATAAGCCAGGCTTTGAAAATCCTTTCAGCTTCATACAGGACTGCGGTTTAATAATGTAAAATTGGTAATGTTTAAAAGATTGACTGTCGAGTTTCTTTCTGGTTCTTCTCGGTAAGAGCAACATTCCGAACAAGTTGTAGCTTCAATATGATTAATGAATCATATTGATCCTTAACGATTCAAAAGTGCTTGAAAGAGCTTATTTTAATAAAGATTATTTTGATTTCATTTCAATAAAATGACTAAAAAGATAAAAATTACTTATTTTTCAATACTATTAGTAGTATTTTTTAAGTATATAATATTATTCCAGATTTGTTAGGAAATAGGAATAGGGTTGCCAAATCTTTCCTTTTTTTATTTGAGAATTCTTAGCTACGTCTATGCTATGCTAAATATAGTTAAACCTCTAAACTCAAGATTAATGACCTATGGTAAACATCTAAACGTATTCTATCACTGGATTTTATTAAACAGCCTTTCTCAGTCTGTCTTGCCCTTTTTTTTACAATTTGGCAAATATTCGACTTTAAAGAAGCGATTATCTAGAAAAAGGCGCGTACACATTTGAGTTGTGCGTATATTGTTACACCATTGAGGCATGATATTTGTTTATTATTGCGAGACATATGGAATGAAGTTGCACGCGACTAGGCAACTATAAATTGAAATCAAAAGCAGGCCCCAATGACTTATATGTATGAAATTTGTTTCATTCATATTTTGATTTTGGTTAACTTCACTTTAACTATGTAGAATGAAATTTTAATGCTATTGTTTAACAGACATATGTCATGTTAATGTGAATGTGTACACACCTTTACTACAATAAAGTGCATAGTTCAAAGATCTCACTTAGATTTAATTATCATATAATACAATGCTTGGTTACAATTAAAATAAGACCATAATTTAAAAGAAAAATCATTCCAAAATTAAAATAATTGAGATCTAAATACATAAATTCTACAAAATGAAATTGAAAAAAAGTAATAAAAATTGTGTATAAATTACCGATTCCTAATTTTTTTTTTATAAATAATTAAAATATAAACAACCGCGTCACATCGCGATTACCTCGAGTTACCTTTGTATAAGGTTCGACGTTTCGGCAGAGTTGCATCCACCGTGGTCACGATCTGACTGGAGCGTCGCGGCGTCTTCGTTCCCGAGTACTAGTCACTATTTTCTTCATCTACCCTTACTTGAACCGCACAATCCACATAAGGTCTCTTGCACACCACACTGATATTATCTGCACACGATATAGCTTTCAACGATTTTTCCGCTATTAATCACTGGACCCCAAGTCGTTGACAATCTGAAGCCCTCTTCTCGGTTGAAAGTATTATGCTTTCGAATCTCAATGGCTTCACGCGCCATTCTCGCATAATAGTGGGCATCAGTTGACAGTACCTTGGGATCGTGAAGCAATCCAGTGATTGCTCTCCGAATTAAGCAGATGATCTGCGATCGCTGACTGGTTATCGCTTCGTTCGCTGGTTATTTAACTGCAGCTATGTGATCTTTCACCCGCTCAGCAATGGTTCCATTACAAAGGTAACTCAAGGTTATCGCGCTGTGACCCGGTTGTTTATAATTTTTATAAATAAGCAATATTTTTAAACTGTTGTCATTTTTATGCAGTAATGCGTTCTAAGTTAGTTGTTTACTGAACTTTACAACATAATAATTGCAATTTGCAAATTGGCGGGCATAAGAATTGTAGAAAGGGTAAGAAACAGTTTAACCAATATACATTCGTAGTATTTTTAAAAGTGTAAAAAAAATAAAGAAGAAAACTCAAATGATGAAAAATAGGTACAAATGAAACCTACCTTAGGTAAGAAAAAATAAAAAACAAAAATGGAAAATAAAAGTTTATTTCGGGAGTATAAATAAACAGGATTATCAGAAGCGTTACAGTTTCGTAAAACAAATTTAAATTAAAAATAGGTGGTAAAAAATATGTCCCTTTGTTGTTATATTTGTTATTTTAAATGGGACATATTATAGCCAAATAATAAAAAGAAGAGAAATATTTTATGATTATAATTAAATATAATCAATAAATTTAATTCTTAAAAATAACTACATTTTTAAGAATTAAATTTATTTTACTAATAACGCTGGAAAAAAATAAAATGGTGCAACAAGAAAGCATCTTTTAAAATGTCCCTTTAAAAGTCACGTCTGGATTCAAGACATTTAAAAAGCATAGATAAAATAATAATCTCATATCATAAAATGTCACATACACTGGATAAACTCCAAATCCAAATCTACCTTTGGAAGATTAATTAAAATTATTATTTATTATTTTTAAAAATCGTGCTAAAAAAATTGATACAGATACAAAATAAATAACAGTCCACGTTCACTCAGTAATGACGTTGCACTAAAAAAATTAAATACATTAAAACTATATTATCTATTTGATATTATACAATTGACTAAAACTAATTGGAATATTTGTAATTATTTACAAAAAATATATATATATATAAGCGAGCGTTAGGTAATTATTTTCGAAAATCTATTTTTAAATCTACCTATATATGTATATTAAATATGGAGAAAAATTGTCTTTTCTTTATATATTATTATTCATAATTCCGATCGTCTTAAACACGTTTGGTTTTCTCACAATACATTTTTATATGACATAAACACGACAAAAAGAAAAAAAATCACTAAACTTTTTCGTTTGACATAACACAGTTAAATATACAATATTACAAATTAGATGAAAAACCGTATTACTGCTCTTAAAATCTGTGGGTATTATAAGATCACAAAACTTTGTGCAGAGAGCAAAATTATATACCTAAACGCACATGTCATTTGAAATTGGCATGTCAGTTAAATCGGCCATCTTGAATTTCAACGTTGATTCTGGATTCAAATATTGGCGCTAAATAATTTTATCTACTCTGATACTATAATACAAAGATTATAAAACTGAAACCAAAATTCTTATGACAAACATTACGTACAGGGCAAAAATAAAAAATTAAAAAGTTTTATTACGATACAGGTCTTGTATGGACACCTGTATCATAATATAACTTTTTAATCATAACGATACACCTATACAACCTCCAGCTGGACCGAGGAGGTTGAACCTGTACCTTAAAAAAAAGGTTTCAATGAACGAGTCCGCGGCGACGCAACACGCATGCGCAATCGATGTTTGCGCCTTGGCCCTAACATCGATAACTCTATGGAGTTATTATATATATTATACCACAGCAAAACGTCGAATAAAATTTTTAAAATTTATTCGCTGTACATATTATTGCTTGTTACAACATCCAATGGAATGGATATAAGTTATTGGCAGTGTTAATAAGGTAATAATTATACATTTAAGGCAATAATATATTATAAATATATCAACTGGTGAATGGTAGATTTTTATCAGTAAATTTCTACCAACGTTTATTATATTTTTCTTGTAGTAATTTTTCTATTATATTTCATTACTGGACCATAAAGATAAACAATTATGTAGACAATATTAATTATTATTAATAAGCCGTGTGGTATCCGGCTGAGCAGAATAGACCACCCTCATTTCTTACCGAAGTGTCGTAAAAGGCGACTATGGTAAGTTGACCCATTATGTGATATACGGCCGAGCAGAATAGGCCACCCTCTTTCTTACCGGGGTGTCGCAAAAGCCGACTAAATTAATTTGACGTCAGGAAAGCGTCCGGTCGTTAATTACGTAGCCAAATCATGTGACACCATGTTAATAATATGCTGTGCCGACCCCACTTAGAGTGGGATAAGGGCAGGAGAATGATGATGACTAATTATTATTAATATATCAGTATACAATTTGCAACTAAGACTGCGACTGGCCCGTAGGCGCAGTGGGTAGTGACCCTGCCTAAAGCACAAAGTTCGATTCTCGCCTAGGGGGAATATTTTCTATACACAATTTATCGGTTCCTCGAACCTGGGTGTGTATTTGTATTTAAGTATGTATTTTAAATGATATATGTATATATTATTTTGCGATTTGTTAAGAATTCTACGATCAGAAGTAGCCCCAGTAAGCCATGAAGTCGAAGTAGTCCCATCAAAATCAGTTTAGCCGTCCTGGAGAATGTTTCACTAAAAGTAAAAACCGCACAAAAATCCGTTTATGAGATTTTGAAAAAATCGACCACTTACTTTTTTTCAACTTTTTGGGACTTCGTTTCATAATAGTATGTATAATATAGAGTGGGGTCGGTAAATGTTTTAAACAAGTCGTTACATGTTTTGGCTAGTTGTAATAACTAGCCAAAACATGTAACGAAACCTTTCGCATGCCTGACGTTAACTTATATCGGTCGCCTTTTATGTACCTCGGTAAGAAACGAGGGTAGTTTATTCTACTCAGCCGGATATAACATCTGATACAAAGTCATCTTTGTCAATATAGAATTCCTTTATACCTTTCTCTCTTTATTATTTTATTTTGTTTTATAGAATTCATTTCATAAATCAATATTATTAATTTTTAATATCATTTCTGTTGTTAATTTCTTCCACAAATTTTATAAAGCGATACAACCTTGAGCTGTCACGTGTTCGCGACAATTACGTAGTTTTTTGTACGATGAAGCTAAGCGCACATCTCTGTACACCGTGCCAAGCGTACTTTGTACAATAAAGCTAACCGCACGTTTGTACCACGAGAACGAACGTACTTTTTACGATAGAGCTATGCGCACATGTTTGTACGACGGGGCCGAACGTACTTCGCATGATAAAGCTAACCGCACATCTTTGTACGAGGGGGGCGAGCGTACTTTGTACGATAAAGTTAAGCGCACACGTTTGTACGACAGGCCCGAGCGTACTTTGTACGATAAAGTTAAGCGCACATGTTTATACGACAGGGCCGAGCGTACTTTGTACGATAAAGTTAAGCGCACACGTTTGTACGACAGGGCCGAGCGTATTTTGTATAATACCGCTAAACGCACATGTTTATACGACGGGCCCGAGCGTACTTTTTACGATAGAGCTAACCGCACATGGTAATATGTCGGGGCCGAGCGTACTTAGTACAATAAAGAAAGCGCACACGTTTGTACGACAGGGCCGAGCGTATTATGTATAATACCGCTACACGCACATGTTTATACGACGGGCCCGAGCGTACTTTTTACGATAGAGCTAACCGCACATGGTAATATGTCGGGGCCGAGCGTACTTAGTACAAAAAAGAAAGCGCACACGTTTGTACGACAGGGCCGAGCGTATTTTGTATAATACCGCTAAACGCACATGTTTATACGACGGGGCCGAGCGTATTTTTTACGATAGAGCTAACTGCACATGGTAATACGTCGGGGCCGAGCGTACTTAGTACAAAAAAGAAAGCGTACATGTTTGTACAACAGGGCCGAGCGTACTTTATACGACATACTTTACCAGAGCATACACTAATACGATGCTTCGTGTCCTGTCGAATATAAAGGTCGTTTCCGTCTTCGCTCGACAATGTGTTGTTTTGTAGTACTTTGTACGATAAATCTAAGCGCACATGTTTGTACGACGAGGCCGGGCGTGCTTTGTAGAATAACGATAAACGCACATGTTTGTACGACTCGACCGAGCCTACTTTTTACGATAGAGCTAACAGTACATGTTTGTACGACGAAGTCGAGCGTACACTAATAATATGCTTCGTATCCGGCCAGGATTTTATATCCTGGCCGGAAGATGGAAGCGACCTTTATGGTCGTTTCCATCTTCCCCGAAAATGTATTGTTTTGTAGTACTTTGTACGATAAAGTGAAGCGCACACGTTCGTGCGGCAGGGTCGAGTGTATCTTGGACAATAAAGCTAAACGCACATGTTAGAACGTCGGGGCCGAACGTACTTTTTACGATAGAGCTAACCGTACATGCTTGTACGACGGGGCCGAGTATACTTTTTACGATAACGCTAAACGCACAAGTAAACGGGGCCGAGCGTATTTTGTACAATAAATCTAACCGCACATGTTTGTACGTCGGGACATACTTAATATGATAAAGCTAATCGCACATGTAAGAACGACGGGGCCGAACGTACATAGTACGATAAAGCTAAGCGTACATGTATATACGATGGGCCGAACGTAATTTGTAAGATAAATCTAAGCGCACATATTTGTACGACGGGGCCAAGCGTACAGTGTACGATAAATCTAAGCGCACGTTTGTTACGACGGGGCCGAGCGTACTTTCTACGATAGAGCTAACCGCACATGTTTGTACGACAGGGCCGAGCGTACTTTATACGACAAACTGTACCAGAACATACACTAGTACGATGCTTCGTGTCCTGCCAGGATATAAAGGTCGTTTCCGTCTTCGCCCGACAATGTGTTGTTTTGTAGTATATGCGACTCCAAAACCACCACTCTGAAAAAAAATATCATTAAAATTTAATAAAAAAAACCTGTCAGTAAATCTCATCATTCTGCCCCTATCCTACTCTAAGTCTCTAAGTGGGGTCGGCAGAACATGTTTATAAATGTCATTTAATTAATTTAATTTAAATAATCTGGATTTGATTGTCATATGATGTTCAAAGTGGCAGCAAAAGGGTTTGCGATTTTGGTCGTGGAGTCTATCTCGTGACGATGCTTCGGTTGCGGGGCGAAACGATTGTTGAGTTTGTGATAGTGAACGTGTGAAGTGCTTGCGTATTGTGGTGGCGGTGGTGGTGGTTTGTGCATGTCTTTTTACGAATCCTGCATGCATCAGGTATGGATTCCTCACTATGTTATCCTTCAGCGAATACAACGAAAAAATTTCATGTTTCCATGTAAACCTTCTATTTCTGAACTAAGCCAATCATCTTCCTGTCCTTATCCCACTCTAAGTGGGGTCGGCACAACATGTTCTAAACATGTTGTCACATGATTTGGCTGCGTTTTTACAACCGGCCGCCTGCCTGACGTCAACTTACCTGTCGTATTTTACGACACCTCGGTAAGAAAGATGGTGGTCTATTCTACTAAACCGGATACCACACGGTGGGTCGACTTATCTTAGTCGCCTTTTACGACATCTCGGTAAGAAATAAGGGTGGTCTATTCTACTCAGCCGGATACCACACAGCTTCTGAACTAAGTCAATATGAAGTGTAATTTCTTCTTCTCCTTTCCTCTCTTAGTAATTCCACGTGGTCATACTCACTTGTCGTGTCCCAGCAATCGGTACGCGCGCGAGTGGTCGGTGATTTCCTGCGTGACATCAGCGTTCCTCAGCGAGCGGCCCTGGACGCCGTGCCGGTGGAACGCCAGCACCGAGTCCGCCAGACACACTGGAATATTGAATAAGATTACAAAAATAATCTTAAATTACTCATATTTTACTACACTATCCCTATCTTTTAATTTACTGTTATTTACTTTACTGTTTGTTAATTTACTGTGACGTTATCAATAAAAGGTTTTTTGATTTTTATTTAGTTCCGATTAGCGCGTAAGCTGTGATGGCCTAGCGGTGCGACCGTGTGAATCTCTAGAGACGATCACGAGTTCAAACCCGGGCAGACACCAATGAGTTTTTCTAATAAAACTTATGTGTCTAATTGATAATTGCAATTTATCACACGCTTTTCGGTGAAGGAAAACATCGTGAGGAAACCTGCATATCTCTAGAGAATCCTAGGGATATGTGTAACCTACCAATCCACATTGGAGCAGCGTGGTAGGTTTTAGCTCCAACCCTTCTCTCCAAAAATGGAGAGAGGAGGCCTATGCCCAGCAGTGGGATAGTAACAGGCCGTTACTTTAGCGCGTTCAATCAAACAAACTCTTCAGCTTTATATATTAGTATAGATTTGCTTCACGTGTTATAACTCACGTATGCTGTCTACGTGGAAGTCGAACTGTATCCTGGAGGGCAGTTTGTTCCGGCGCCGCTCGCCGCCCGCCAGCACTGGGATTATGTCCACCACGTTCTCGTGGCACACTAGGACCTGGAAACACGACGTTTATTTAGCTATTACCTATATAACAATTTACGCCGTGTGGTATCCGGCTGAGTAGAATAGACCAACCTCATTTCTTACCGAGGTGTCGTAAAAGGCGACTAAGGTAAGTCGACCCACCGTGTGGTATCCGGTTTAGTAGAATAGACCACCCTCTTTCTTACCGAGGTGTCGTAAAGTACGACATTGGTAAGTTGACGTCAGGCAGGCGGCCGGTCGTAAAAACGCAGCCAAATCATATGACAGCATGTTTATTACATGTTGTGCCGACCCCACTAGAGTGGGAAAAGGGCAGGAAGATGATGATACCTATATAGCAATTTGTCAAAAATTCAAAATCTATATATATAAAAGAAAGTGGTGTTAGTTACACTATTTATAACTCAAGAACGGATGAAACAATTTGCCTGAAAATTGGTGGAGAGGTTGCTCAGAACCAGGAAACGGACATAGGATACTTTTTATCACGTTCGACCGTATTTTCAAGTCACTATAAAACGTGGTATAACAAAAACGACTATGACATGGAATAACAAAACGCAAATGACAGTGGAATAACAAAACATAAATGACAGCTAAATGTAATTTTGTACAATATAGTTTTTAGCTATATATCTCTCTTAGAAATTCCAAAGATAGCAGGGAATCTTAATGGTATAGGGTAAAAGGAATTGTTTTACTCCAAATTAATAATGAATAAAACAAAACTACTGGAAGGATTTTTATCATTATTTTTACTGAGTGACATAGGCTATATATTTTATACCCGTGCGAAGCCGGAGCGGGCCACTAGTCTTTAATATTTAAATGAGTTAATCTTGTATATACATGTTGTATGGCTGTGAGGCTTGGTCAATAAAAAAGAGTCAAGAGCGAAAACTTAACACTGAAAATGGAAACCCCAAAATTTTCATGAAATTCAGCATGTTGGGTTCAGGGTAAGATAGGTTTTATTAAAAAAAATGTTTTATTCATGCGACCAAACGAGCGTTTAATATGAATTCGGATGGGACTGATGGAAGGTCGAAAGGTGGTTGGATTGTGTGAAGTATTATATGCATGTTAAAGGAGTAGCGCCAGATTTGAATGATAGGAGAGAATGGAAGAGAAAACATGTTTAGAGTGAGATAAGGGAAGGAGAATGAGAAACTTACAGCGTCCTTATTGAGCTGGTGTACCGCCCGTAACGTGTGCAGCCTCTCAGGCCTCGGTATCACAGTGTTCGAGCCGCCAGGACAAAGTTCCAGCTCGTCCGAGTGGAACCAGCTCGCACCTGCAATGAACGGTGGTTAAACGGTGGTCCAACTAGTGGTTAAACGTCAGGAGTCGAACCTAGAGCCCTCCGTGGCTGCGTAAATCCTGGACACCCTTCAGGGCTTATATCTTTATACTTCTTAGATAAAAAACTAATGAGAATATTATTTTGTTATAATCTGCGATAAAGAAAATATATGTAATGCTAAATGTAGTGTACTATTTGTTCTCATACTGATACATGCAGAATTTGCACTAATGCACTAACCGACACCGATAACACAACAATAGACAAGCACTGCACACATTGACCACCATAATCTCAACAATTGTTTCACCCCGTAACCGAAGCATCGTCAGGATATAAACTCCATGACAAAATCACAAAGCCTTTTGCGAAGCTTGAGGTTAAACAATTGTTGAGCTTATGGTTGTGAAAGTGTCCAGAGCTTATAGAAAGATAATAGATGGCGCTTTTCATCCTGGCATCCTATTTTTGTAGAATTAACAGGATTTCTATAGCCTACACCGCGGTGTATTAATAATTGTGTCAAATTTCATCGATATTAGTTCAGCGGATTCCTCTTGAAAGAGTAACAAACATACATCCATACTCACAAACTTTCGCATTTATAATATAGTAGGTTTTTCTTTCCGTAGCGTTTCGTAAAAAGGGGAATAAAGTTGTTGAATCACGTATTAATATACAAATAATAGTTCACTTATTTGACGTATCCAAAACGTCTTATTTTATTTATTTATTCCATAGAAATATCAACAGAATTACATGTGTAACTAAAGTAACATGATTATATTTCCTAGGGTTGCTTATATATCTAACAATAATAACAGTACTAACTAACAATAATAACATATCTATCTAACAATAATAACATATCTTTCTAACAATAATAACATATCTATCTAACAATAATAACATATCTCATCATCTTCCTGCCCTTATCCCACTCTAAATGGGGTTGGCACAACATGTTATAAACATGCTGTCACATGATTTGGCTGCGTATTTTATGACCGGCTGCCTGTCTGACGTCAACTTATCTTAGTCGTATTTTACGACACCTCGATAAGAAAGAGGGTGGTCTATTCTACTTAACCGGATACCACACGGTGAGTCAACTTACCTTAGCCTTTTACGACACCTCGGTAAGACATGAGTAGAATAGACCACCCTGGTCTATTCTACTCAGCCGGAGTACACGGCGGAATAATAACATATCTATCTAACAATAATAACATATAAATCTAATTAAAGGTAGTCACAGCGTGCTTTAAAGGTAACAAACGTACAATAACTATTATAACTAACATTAGAAGAAAGAAAATAGAAAATATGAAGTCTGACAAACTTAGGGAAAATATGGAAAATAGTTTTGCATTGAGAATGGACGTATAAATTACGTCCATCGTCTTCTGGTACTTACCAGAGTTAATGTTGATCAGGTTGAGCCTCATGGGTTTCCTGGTGACGCCGATACATAGCAGAGGATACTCCAGCTCCGGCGTGATGATCAGCTCGAAGGCGAGCAGCGGTGATGGTAACACGCAATCTATGTTCTGCGGAAATATCACATCACGGGCTATCTATAATATGAATAAACGTGAGTCCCTTCGCGAAAAGTTCCAAGAAATAGGCATACTGTATCATCACAATATATATATATTAATATTTTATTCGTACGGAAAAATATCCATATGTATAAGACGAAACTCGATGTATATTATAGACATACGAGGGGTCACAAAAAGCTTGTGATACCTGTGTCGCGACTCAGCAGAGTTAGCAACTCATTCGACGGTCTCGGTATTCGCTTCTACAATAAAATGCCGCGATCCGTACTAGACCAGTCTACAGAAAGGTTTAAATTAAGTATAAGAGATGTACTTATACGTAAAGCATATTACACAATTGTAGATTATTTGGATGATAAAAAAGCCTGGAATTGAAAATCCTGTCAGCTTAATGCAAATCTGCGGTTTAATAAGAAAATTTTTAAATGTTTAAAAGATTGACCGCCGAGTTTCAATCTGGTTCTTCTCGGTAAGAGCAACATTCCGAACCAGTTGTAGCTTCATTAATCATATTGATCCTTGACGATTCAAAAGTACTTAAAAGAGCTTATTTGAATAAAGATTATTTTGGTTTGATATGATTTGCCGAAATTGGATTGGTGACAAGGATAGGGTCTTATTTTCAGTAGAAAACCAATGTAACATAATCGGCAAAAGGTCTGTTGGTATTGCACCTTCATATAATTTAGAATGAGTATGTGAAAATCTAGATACTTTGACGATATCTTTAATATTTAAATGAGTTAATCTTATATGTATATATATAAATATATTTTCTGGATCTCGGAAACGGCTCCAACGATTTACCTAAAATCCAGCATGTAGGGGGTTTTGGGGAAGAAAAATTATCTAGTCAGGTTTTGTTAAAAGAAACCTCGTATTGTCCCTGTTTTTGTGCACTAAAAAAAACTGGGAAATAGGAATAGGAGTGCGCGGACCAAAAAAGTTCGAACCAGGTTTCGATTCCCACATGTCACTCGACCATTTTTTATTTTTTACTAATAATGATAATTGTAATACGATGACCCAACGCACATACTGTCGGGGGAAAGAATGCGTGCTAATTCACGAGTACGGAAAGCATCGCGGACAGACGACAGGTCCCTCACGGCATTCCAGGTATGGATGTGCCGGACGGAAGATGCACCGTCTCAGACGCGCTAAGCGTAGTGCTCCAGTAGGATGCACTTTAGAGCCCTAGGATCTGATAGCAATGTCGATCTGATAACATAATGTATGGGGACTTCTTATATTACTACGAAAGCACTTCGATAGCGCAGAGCAAACGATCAGTGGCGCCATCTAGTTTTAAGTGCGGAATCAGGTGCTCCTAGTACGTTGTGTTACATAATCTTTTTTAAAGTCATAAATTTTTACTAAGTATGACATAAACTATGCATGAATTGTGGAATTTGTTCTAATTATGTTAATACTTATATTAAACATGTTGCCACTTATCTTATGTTAAAACATGTTTAATTATGTTTAATAGATATTGCACTTCTTCCAGAAGGTTAAGGTTAATAGTACATAACGGTTTTTTGTAAAAGTTAAACGTCATTTAAATATCAAAGATATATGTTGCAATAAAGATCTAATTATTACTAAACATTTGTATTCAGTGTGATATAAAGAATAACTAGGTATAAAATAACTAGGTATGAGATATAATTACTTTAAGCAACATGAACTTCCTCAGCGGGTCGTACCACTGCATGAGGAAGAGGCCGGCGGGCGACGCGCCGCAGAGGTACTTGTAACCATTGTACGGGTTGCGGGCAACCGCGCACCGCATGCAACCTGGGTGGTACAAAATATCACTTGAATTCCTCAATAACCTACAGCGGCATGGTTCTACCTTCCCCATCATGCCCTTTTTCCCCTTTTCCCACTTTTAAGTGGGGCCAGCGCGACATGTTTCATCGTTAATTTCCTCCTATCATTCGTAATACGCCGTGTGTTATCTGGCGAAATAGAATAGTACCACCCTCATTTCTAACCGAGGTGTCGTAAAAGGCGACTAAGGTAAGTCGACCCGCCGTGTGGTATCCGACTGAGTAGAATAGACCACCCTCATTTCTAACCAAGGTGTCGTAAAAGGCGACTAAGGTAAGTAGACCCGCTGTGTGGTATCCGGTTAAGTAGAATAGACCAACCTCTTTCTTACCGAGGTGTCGTAAAATACGACTATGGTAAGTAGACCCGCCGTGTGGTATCCGGTTAAGTAGAATAGACCAACCTCTTTCTTACTGAGGTGTCGTAAAAGGCGACTAAGGTAAGTAGACCCGCCGTGTGGTATCCGACTGAGTAGAAAAGACCAACCTCTTTCTTACCGAGGTGTCGTAAAATACGACTACGGTAAGTTGATGTCAAGCAGGCGTCCGGTCGTAAAATACGTAGGCCAAATCATGTGACAACATGATAAAAATAAAACGTGTAATAAACATAAATAACATACCTCTTGTGTCAGGTACTCGTGTGGTGGGCGCGAACCGTCGCGGTAGTAATCTGGGCGGTAGCACCCGAAGAGAGCGCGCCCCGCCCCCCCTACCGCCCCTACCACTACCCGACAACACCAGAAGCTCGTGTCGATACAGCGATGGGGTTTTACCTGACATCAAAAACCATAGATTAAATACTATAACTCAACTCCTAGTGATCAAACTGTGATATTCATAGTAAATGTATAGAAACAGGCTATGCTTTGAATTATAAAGTATATCGGGTCACTCCAACTAGTTTCAAGCCCATCCAAGGCCCTTAATAATGCTCCTCATGCGGCGAAAATTAGTCGGGCTCACCTTATAGAATAAGAAAAAAGTTTCACAGAACAAGAGTACGTCCTTTGTGTATATTAACTTATGTGTCTAATTGATAATTGCAATTTATCACACGCTTTTCGGTGAAGGAAAACATCGTGAGGAAACCTGCATATCTCTAGAGAATTCTGGAGATATGTGTAACCTACCAATCTGCATGGGCAACCTCTTATGAACCTCATAAGAAGGCTCAGAGTCGCTCAGCGGGCGATGGAGCGAGCTATGCTAGGAGTATATCTACGTGATCAAAATCAGAAATGAGGAGATCCTTAGAAGAACCAGAGTTACCGACATAGCTTAGCGTGTCGCGAAGCTGAAGTGGCGATGGGCGGGGCACATAGTGCGTAGAACCGATGGACGTTGGGGTCTCAAGGTGCTGGAGTGGCGACTCCGCACCGGAAAACGCAGTATTGGTAGACCCCCTAAGAGATGGACTGACGACCTCAAAAAGGTCGCGGGGAGCCGCTGGGTTCAAGCGGCACAAAATCGTGTGTTCTGGAGATCCCATGAAGAAACCTATGTCCAGCAGTGGACGTCCATCGGTTGACAAAGAAAAAGAAGAAGAATCTGCACTGGAGCAGCGTAGTAGGTCATAGCTCCAAGCCTTCTGCCCATAAAATGGAGAGAGGAAGCTTATACCTGGCTGTGGGTAAGTAACTGATTTTTTTTATCTATTTGGAAAATGAACAGCTTAAGCTATTTAAACATTTTCACATATAAACTACTGAATTAATACTCTATTCGGATACAATTTTGTGAGCAAAGAAAGAACGGAAATAATTAACGAAGTATGGGAATCGAGTCAAACCATATTTCAGACATACGTTATTTTATTTTATTGGGTTTTATAGTTTAAAATGGACTGCGCATGGGAAGTGGTGTCAAAGGTTGGCAGGCTCACCGGAAAGGGACATGAGAACATCCTTGATGACGTGCATCCATATTGTTCTACGCGGGCACAGCTGGTCCATGGCGGTCTCGTGCAGTTCGTTAAGGTTGAGGGTGTAAATCCCTTCCTCGGCACCTGGAACACGTGGTAGTTAAGACTTGGATTGTATTGGTTAATTCAACGTGGTACTTGAGACATATCTTTTAAATAATTTATAGAATTAGGCGTTACTTTGCGGAAATCCATAATACAAAAGTAATAATAAACTTTCTCTCTTTCCTCCTAATATATAGTTAAATAGTTACCTATGAGGACATGTTGATCCCTAGTGTCTGGGTGTATCCACGACGCTGTACAGTTTATCCTTAACGGGCAGCCGTTGAATACCTAGGGAAATATTCAATTATTTTATAAAGAGGTTATTCTCAAGTCTGATGCAGAAGTTAAGGGTGCTAAATTGGTCCAAAAGTGTCCTAGATTGTAGATTTTCGATATCGTCAAACTAGTTTTCTATAATTTTTATTATAGAAAAACCACTTTTAAATATTTTTATTGTATTGTTAGCGCACACTATATACAATAACACGATATAACAGGAATACCACAATTCCCGTTTTGAGATGCTCTCCTCTTGAATGACGAACAAAGACTGAATGTAACTGAAACGTTTTTTCAATAGGAAGACTCAACCGGAAACAACACGTCACAGTGTTGGTACCATTTTAATCAAAAAGGGCGCGATACTCTTGTTAAATGACTGTGTTGCTATAAAATACAAAGCGGAAGTCAATGGCGACAACATCATAATTTTAAATTACAATTTTAAAAGAAATCCCCGAGACTCAAAAATAAATAAGTAAGTAAGTAACGGTCTGTTACTCTGTCAATGCTGGGAATAGGTCTCTTCTCTCCGTTTTTTGGAAAGAAGGATTGGAGCTAAGACATACCACGCTGCTCCAATGCGGATTGGTAGGTTACACATACCTCCAGAATTCTCTAGAGATATGCAGGTTTCCTCACGATGTTTTCCTTCACCGAAAAACGTTTTATAAATTGCAATTATCAATTAGACATATAAGTTTTTACAGAAAAACTCATTGGTGTCTGCCCGGGTTTGAACTCTCAATTCAAAAATAAATACTTTTTTTTAATTAAACATTAAATTCATTGGATGATAAAAAGCCAATGACTAAAAAAAAAGTTAAGCCAAAAATACCAAAAATGACTAGGAATCCAAACACGTTTTTGCATCGAAAAAAACCTTACAAATCCAAAATATTCTTTAGTCAAATAAACTTGTTAACAAATGCTTTTGAATCGTCAACTCTACTGCTGGTTCGGAAAGCCGTTCCTACCGAGAGGAGCCAGCAAGAAACTCGGCGGTTGCTCTTTTAAAAATATAATTTAAAAATACAGCTAATATGGTCACGATTAAATTGCTGAATCAACTCTCTTACCTTAGAAAAGCAAGCTCCCATGTGAACCTTGGGCGTTGGGGGAAGGCCATTCGGTGCGGGCCGTGGTGGAGTGCGGGTTCGACGCCCGCGCGCTCTCCGAGGTGGTACTGGAGGTGTTGTACTATTAGCTAGGGATGGCAAACAAAATGTGTACTATGTAAACCTTATGTTGTATTTGATTATTGATACTGCGGTTAAAATGCGGTGCGGTTTTAAATGAGTTGTTACACTTAACTTATGTACTAAGCAAGTAAGAATTTAAATTATTAGTGTAAGCAAATTGTTAGTAAACCTAAATAAATGTATAAAATAAATATATAAATAAAAATTTTGAAATTAATAATACCATTCATGTTAGGGTGTTTCCATTGATAATATCTTCTCGGTGTTCGACATTTTTAAGATATATATATATATATATATATATATATATATGGAGTGATTTGGCGTGTATATTACCAAATATATGCTTCCAACAAACGTTCCGTTTTACAGTAAGTAAATCTAACACGCCGTGTGGCATCTGGCTGAATAGAATAGTACCACCCTCTTTTCTTACCGAGGTGTCGTAAAAGGCGACTAAGGTAAGTTGACTCACCGTGTGGTATCCGGTTAAGTAGAACAGACCACCCTCTTTCTAATTGAGATGTCGTAAAATACGACTAAGATAATTTGACGTCAGGCAGGCGGCCGGTCGTAAAATACGTAGACAAATCATGGGGCAACATGTTAATAACATGTTGTGCCGACCCCATTTAGAGTGGGATAAGGGCAGGAAGATGATGATGAGTAAGTAAATCTAAAGTTCTGAGCTTTATAGTCAATAATCGTAACAGAACCTCTTAAAACTGTAGTATGTTGTTGCCACTAACTTCCGTTTTGTATTTTATGGCAACACAGTCATGAAATAGGGGTATCGCGCCCTTTTTAGTGAAATGGTGGTAACACTGTGCCGTTGTTGTTTCCGGCAAAGTCTTCTTATTGATAAAACGTTTCATGGACATTCAGTCTTTGTTCGTCATTCAAGATATAGTGCGCGCTAACACGTACATCTTCAAAATACCTAATAAGACAATAATATAAAGTATCAGCTATACAAAACTTACCATCCCCGTCAACTTTGGCTTTATCCCTCTGACTATCCGAAAGACTCCGTTGCCGTTGGCTGGTCTTCACTTCGTCACCCATTAACTCTTTCTGGCCATCCCTACCGTTCTCCTCCACCATTTTAAATATCTCATCCACAGACGACGTCTTTCTCTTACTGGTATTCTCTAACTCACATTGACAGAACTGACTCAAATCTATACCAGCCGTAACAGAGTCTGAATTATGTCTATTATGCCTTTTTCTATGCTCGTAAGTTTTGTCTTCCATATTCAAACTCATATCGATTTTCCTACACAAATCGTCATCAGATATCGAACCGTTCTCGATTTTATCCGTATCCGATATCCTTAAACGATTAGCGATTTGTAAAGCCCTGAAATTCGACACGGAAATCTTTTGCTTTTTACACGTATCACAGTAAACGATCCCAGAATCTGGGTTTTGATTTGAACAATGCCTATAATAGCTAAGGATATCGCCGTTTGAATTGCACGCGTCGCAGGAACATTTAGGGGCCACAGATCTTTGTAAATCGCTTAACGTGTTATTCTCTCTAGTCTCTGGTTTCGGACATAAGCCGCATTCGCAATTAGCATTTCTTATCTGTGGCGAGTCGTTTACAATATCGGTGTCGTGTTGATCAACGTATAGGATATCGGTGTCAGGTTTTCTCGATAAAGGGTCATCGATTGATATAGACGATGCTAAGGGAGATTGGAAGTTCGAGGCGAGACTTTGGTAGACGTTCGTGGTAGAGTTGTTTAGGAAGTTCTGCTTTAACTGTATACATTGCGAGAGGTGTTGATCGTGGATAGATAGACCGGAGTTCGAAGCTTGAGTCAGTGAGACCGTTTCAGCTGTTAACGGTAGTGTTGCCCTGCGAACAGTTGGAGAATGTTACCATTTTGTTATATATTGGTAGAATATATTAGGAAAGCTTGGGAGATGCAGTGTTAAAGTGAAAGCTTTGGGTCGATGCTGTTAGGTACAATATTATTTCAAGCTGATATTTTTTATGGTTAAATTTATTATATTAAATAACAAGTGGTGCTCGTGGGGGTATATACGTTTAGAAACGTGAAAGAGAGTAAAATTACGAATTATAATTTTATTAATAAATTCAGATATATTGGAAAAATATTGTCAGATCAACCTACAAATTTTACTAAACTACTTGAGAGTTACACAACGCAGTTACATGCTTTGAATGATGTTCTAAATACTTCTAACTTCTAAATATTACTAACTAAAATTTTGATCGTACATTCAAAACTAATAATACAACCGTGTGCCAACATAGAAGCTGTGTGTAATTAAATGAGTTCAGAATAATAAACTGTCACAGCAAATTTTCAAGAGATACAAAAATTTAGAAACATATTGGTGTAACTTTTAATTGATAGGGTATTAAGATATAAAAAGAAGGGGTTGTTAGAAAACAAATGTATTGCCGAGAACAGTGGCATTAACCTTGATATCTAGGTCGTAATTTATGATGATGGCATGTACCTTGACGAGACAAATAGATGTTCCCATGGCCACAAATTTTCATTCATTACTAAACCTAATGTAATAGGTTTTAAATTCTCCTGACTAATTATATTTCGACTTATCGTAGTCATTAAGCACTCATCCTCTTTTTTGGATTTTTCAATTGGATTGAAGAGATTCGCCAAGGCCATTGGTGTGGAATACAAGGAACTTAAGCAAGAAATGGGTTTCTATTGGTTCAAGCGACAACCGTTTACTGTTTTCAAATAAAATCTATTTAACAGATACAGTTTTGTTTATTTCATCAATAAAATTATACATAAGCTATATATTTGTGTAGTATCCGGCTGAGTAGAATAGAACACGCATATTTCTTACCGAGGGTAAAAGCTGACTAAGATAAATTGACATAGGGCAGTCGGCAGGTCGTAAAAAATAGCCAAATCATGTAACAATATGTTGTGCCGACTCCACTTACGAGTGAGATATCCACACTAGACCACTTTACAGAAAGGTTGAAATTAAATATAAGAGATCCGCTTATACGTAAAGCATATCACACAATTGAAGATTATTTGGATGATAACAAAGCCTGGATTTGAAAATCCTTAGCCTTATATAAGACTGCGGTTTAATAACGTAAAATTGAAAATATTTAAAAGATTGACCGCCGAGTTTTATTCAGGTTCCTCTCGGTAAGAGCAACATTCCGAACCAGTTGTGGCTTCATTAATTATATTGATACCTGACTTTACAAAAGTCCTTGAAAGAGCTTATTTGAATAAAGATTATTTTGATTTGATAAGGGCAGGAGAATGATGAACATTATATAAAAGTGCGTTGTTAAAGTTATTTAATCATTTTTGAATCTTTATTATTCTGAACTCTCCAACCACTACTTTAAATATATCATGCCACATAAACGTGCATGCAAGTGTATCTGATGTTACCTGAGCATTAACTCTTCGTCAATATATTGCAAGAGGCTCCTAAAACAAGAGAAACGACGTACAGACATGTGTGCGAGCTTTTTACCTTATGTATATATGGCCTAAAGTTGAAATTGGTTTGACACATCAGGTGTATAAGCCTCGCGGTCTGAGATAAAAATGTATGCGGCTCAGTCAATATATCCGATGCAAAGTACAAATAAAACAGTATTTGAACGAAACTAGAAGAGAAATTAATGGAAATATGTATTCTTACATTTGCTTTACAGTATATTTTAAGCGATTTAATATTTGTGCTTAATAATATACATTTTTAAATACAAAAAAATTGGCGTTGTATATAATAGATGAAGTAGGAACCGATATAAGCTACCGGCTCCTGCTTTGCGCCTTGCAATATTACTTAAGTCATTTGTGGGTTGGGGTACAAGATTCTATTATAAAATGAAGCCTATAAGCCTACTGTTGAGGTTACTTAGATGATAAAAATGCGTAGATATAGGTATTGTTCAATCTTGTATAAGACACTAATGAGTAAATGTAACTAGTAATAAGAATTATATTTTGAAAAGAGCAACCGCCGAGTTTGTTGCTGGCTCTTCTCGGTAGGAACAGCTTTCCGAACCAGCAGTAGAGTTGACGATTCAAAAGCACTTATTTACAAGTTTCTTTGAATAAAGAATATTTTAAATATAAAGTGATATTGTATAATTTTATCCTCGTAATGTCATTGTATTAAACGACGCTCCAAATTTCAATAACTTTAGACCATATACATTTTTGATGATCCACTGAAAATATATTTTTTTTAGTTCCATTGGACCAATGTTTTATATAACCTACATTCTATATATTATTATCTTGGTTTTCTTGGCCAAAATTTTGTTTATGAAGTCATATAAATATATGGGACATTTACACACAGCCGTCCGTCCCCAAAGTAACTTAAAACTTGTGTTATGGACAGACAACTGGTAAATATATACATATATAATTTTAAATACATACTTAAGTACATATAAAGTATGACTGTCACTAATATCAGTCAGTTTTAAAAATTGGAGATATCTAAAAATATTTACAAAAACAACAGGAATTTTTTTATAGAAATATCAAAAGATTATAAGAATTAGATTCTACCTACTTTTATTTCGTAAACAGGTCCAACAAAGCTTTGAAAAATACATCCATAACTACCTTCTAATGATTTAAATTTGTTTCCATTTAAATCACATATATACAAATTCATCCAAATTCCATAGACAATTTGGATATGAGACATTCTCAACCTCTACAGAAGTTATCCTATATAAATATATCCTATTTAAATTAAGAAGTACAGTCTACATATATCTATTTCATGCACGGCGTCCGTCGTCTAAGTTATCTAACCTTTTATTACAAAAATTGAAATAAAACCCAAATTGATGTAAACACTTTCGGTCTTATTCATAAAAGTTATAACATGCTTATAGACTTGTTATAGTACGTTTTAAAAAAAGTGTTATTCATAAACGCATTTAAGCACTAAACCATTCTACAAGTCTACTATAACTTTATAGAGCCCAGGACCCTACTATAACAGTGCTATAAGGTAAAAGATGGCCGACTTTCTACAGCTGATTATTACGAAAACAACATTTGACGTATTTACGGATTGAAATTGAAGTGTGTCAGTTGTCGTTTGTTTTATCAGGGTTGTGAAAAATTCGATTTTTTACATTAATCGATAATTTCAGTAAAATGATCGATTTTTAATAATTGTTTTTTTCTTATAAATCAATTTAAAAAAGAACGATTCTTTTAATTATATATTATTAAATCTTCTTATTTAAGTCTTTTTTTTAATTTTTTAAGATAAGATTTGCATTAATGGATCAAAACAATTTAGCCAAATGTAGACATTTTAATTGAATTTCACAAACAGTGCATCTGTTATTATTTATTGGTAGTTATCCACTTTAATTAGCCTTTATTCTTATTAATTATTAGTATTAAAAAAGACAACTTTTCAAATATTCAGAAAAAATCGATTTTTTTGATACGAATATATTAAATTAAAGGGAAAAACTGATTATTTATTCATCGGTTTTTCTACTCCAAGTTACATCCCTATGTGAAAGGCGACCCCCGTGACATAGACAATAAAATATTTTTTAATCCGTAATAATGTCTATGGTTATACTTATTCGGTATGTAGACGCATATTATCTGTGGCGAATTCGGTGTGATCGGCCAATCGGAAGCCAGTATTCCTTACAATGGCAACATTCGGATTTATAACCGCATTTTAGTTATAGATCAGTTATAGAAGGTTTATGAATAAACAATTTTATGGAACGTCTTATAAGCTTATAGAGCATTTTAACTAAAACGTATCTAAAACCTTCTATAAGCTATTTTTATGAATAAGACCGTTTATAATTAAATATGTCGCTCTATCCGAAGAAAAGTCACATTTCCCATTATTATTATTAGGGATTATATTATCGCTTATTAGGGATTGATTATTTTTTCTAAATAATCGATTTTGAATAATCGATTGCTTTTCATTTAAAATTGTTTTTTTAAATCGATTATTTTAAGTATCTCCTTTTTCTTTTTTTAATCTTTCTCTTGTTTTTTAAAATTAGATATGCATTATTGGATGGAACCAATGTAGCCAAACTACACATTTTGATCAAATTTATAAAACAGCGCATCTGATATTATTTTTAGGTAGTTGTCCACTTAAATTAGCCTTTATTGACAATCAATTATTAATATTAAAAAAGGAAAATGTACAAATAGTCTTAAAAAATCGATTATTTTTATAAAAATTAATGGTTTTTTTTTAAGGGGAAAAATCGATTATTTATTAATCGATTTTTTGTACTCGAAATCAAATCCTTAATGCACATAGAAGATGTAAGTTTGTTCTTCAGATAGGACGATATTTAACATAACAACACCGTTTATGTTGCATTTTCCTCTTTGAACAAACAGATGGCACCACTAGTCATTTACACCGCGGTATAGTAGGTATAGTATACTTTTATAATTGTATTAGAAGTCCCCATACAAAGTATTTCAATGTTCGATCCCGTAATCAGTTCCTATGGTTTTTTAAGTGCCTACTGGAACACCATACTATGAAGGACACGTCCACGATGCTCTGTGTATTTATGCCAAAAAAAGTACTAATATCCCATAATTTGTATGTATGCTTTCCCATGACCGTCCGTGGTCGACGTTACATATATCGTTTTTATTATTTTAATCGTGAGTAGTATTTACAGTTAATATATAGAAGTCGGCTATATTAACGTCTTATTCTATCGGGTTAGCCCGATTAGTTTAGTGTCAAAAGCTCATGAATAAGGGTCCCGGATTAACTCTAAACTTGTCGGGTGCACCCGATAGAATACGTGAGTATATCTGATTTCAATACATAAACTATAAATATAATTTTGTTTGTATGACGAAAAATGGTCGCATGATCGTAAAGCCAATAGACAACAACTTTTTTTTTTTTAATCATGCAATAATATTCATTCATCACACCGAAACAATTGTGTTTAAATATACAAATGTGCATTTTTGAAACACTTGAAAACATCACCATACATTTTGTAGCAAAGCCGTTGAAATAACTGCAAAATTATGAACGATACTTATTATAAATGAAATTACCCAAAAGCTATCTTTCTGTATGTTATCGATTATTTCAAAATCTACTGAACAGATTTTTGTACGGTTGTTACTAAACGGTAGTGTAATACTTCCGGATGGTTTAAGTTAGTACTTTATCGTTTTATGTACGTTAACTGATGAGGCCGCGCGGTTGATGAGAAATTCTGATGGTAGCTTTAAGTCGCGTGCGCCGCGTAAACCAGCGGCGATACACTAAAATAATGTACTAGAGAATTGTAGATCTACAAAAATACTATATAAATGTCCGAGACAGCATGTCTCTATCTGTTATGGTAAACTCACAATAACTAGTTTTATATTCAAAATTTCAATTCGGTAAAAATTTTGTGACTGGAAAAATTATCTGGTCATTTGGTTTTATTAGACAAAATAAGAATGAAGAGATGACTAAGTTGAAATTGTTTAAAAACTTTCTTGTCCTATTAACTATACTAATATATAAAGCTGAAGAGTTTGTTTGTTTGTTTGATTGTTTGAACGCGCTAATCTCAGGAACTACTGGACTGATTTGAAAAATATTTTGAGTGTAAGATAGTCCATTTATCGAGAAAGGCTATAGGCTATATAACATCACGATGGAATAGCAGAGGAGCAGCAATAAAAATATTAGGAAAACGGAAATATGTAAAGCTTTCCTTGCGTCCTGTTACGGATCCCTAATGTAATTAGAATTGCTGACGGACTGCTTCATCAGCAGTCTGGTCCAGATCCGGCGCAAGCCTCTGCCATGAGTCAGTCCGTCTACGATCTCGTACAAAGCCACACATTTCTATCAGCCATTTTAATTGTAATAATCTTGTTCATTTTTATGTGTAAAATAAATTACTTTTTTTTTTAAAAAGACTTTTTCGTGGCTCCCCGTAACATTTGGTGGCAGCGTAAAGGGATTTTAAATTAGAAAATCCTCGGGACGCCTCATATTTGCAAAATCAGTTCAGTTTCGTGGAATTAAACTCAGTTCAGTGTCACAAGTGTTAAAAGTGCTGACTCTCTGTATCCTGATGCACCGTATCCTGCGCAGAACAGACGATTGTATCCAGTTAAGCAACACCAATCTGCATTAATCTGAAAAGGGAGAAATAATTACCTGGTACTGCCTTTATCACTGTCTCTTCCACCGCATCCGAGAGGAGAACTCACCGCTGTATCCTGTAAACGTCACCAGACGCATCCTGTAAATATTTAAAATATTACCGTCGTTGTTCCTGTCAAATGTCCTGCTTACTCAGCATCATCGCCGCAGCAATCCTGTAAGTGAACATTAAATATTTCTCAAGAAAACAATTTCTATAAAGTGCTAGTGAAGTGTTCTAGAATAATAAATACTCAATTCATTTGTTCATTCCTGTTTAAACAACAAGTCCTCGTGATTCACCGTTTCTTGAAGTGACCGATCCCTTCGAATATTTATATCGAACTTTCTTTTACCCGCACGTCGATACATTTACATTTTACAATTTTATATTTAGCTTTTCTTTTCTTTTGATATGTATGTATACTTGTGTGCATGCCGTCCAAATTAAAATTAGTTATATTAAAATTATTTTATTATGCCGAAAACCACTAAAAACGATATTCTTGATAAATTAAACATTGATATTCCGGAAGGATTAGAAATCTTACCCTCACCGACTCACCCTAAACAACAAAAACAAATCGTAAAAACACCTACTACGTCACACATAAAACAAGAAATGGATCTAAGCACTTTGTTCAAATTCATTAAAGCATACAACGGTTCTAGGGAAACCTTAAATTCTTTTATAATTAATTGCGACAATGCAATTAACTTAGCCACCGAAACCCAGGCTCCAATTTTATTTAAATACATTCTCAGTCAACTAGAAGGAAAAGCGGAAGTGGCTTGTTCTATTAAAGAATTTTACAACTGGGAACAATTAAAAGAATTTTTAAAAAATCAATTTTCTGATAGGAAACACTACTCACACCTGTTGACGGAACTGCAAGAAAACAAACAAAGTTCTTCCGAGAACGTTAGCCAATTCGCTCTTAGACTTGAGACCCAATTAGCTCAACTCTTAACAGAAATTTCTCTAGCTAATCACCCAAATGTCGAAATCCCAGGTCGTACAGCAGCCATGGAAGACCTCGCACTGCACCATTTCATCATGGGCCTTAAGCCCAACTTATCATTAACAGTCAGGTGTAAATCACCGCAATCACTTAACGAGGCAATCAACGTCGCTATATGCGAAGAGCGAATTCTACAAACTGTATACCGTCGGCCCTATCCAGAAAAACAATTCAAACCACGAGAAAATTTCCAACAGCCCAACCGAAAACCAATAGTTCAAAATGAAAGGCAGAATATCACAACCTCGCAACTTCCAAATCCAATTCCACAATGTCGATATTGCAAAAACTTCGGACACACCATCGACCAATGTAGGAAGCGACAGTATAATAATAATCGCAACCGCAATGGCCCTTCAACATCCGGTTACAAACCGCAACCCCGGGTGAATTTTGTGAGTGACGATTATGGCACCGATGAGGTTGATACAAAAAACTAGCTAAGGTCTCGTATCGGCGTGATACGAGACAGCAACTTCTGAATTCAGACGTCTATATGCCCGCTGTACCCACTAAAGCCGTAGTTCATCACACTGCGCCCTCTGTATCCACTGTATCCGCAGTCCATTGCACTGCACCCTCTGTGTCCTCTGTATCCGCGGGCTATCACACTACATCCTCTGTATCCACTGTATCCGCAGTCCACTGCACTGCACCCTCTGTATCCACTGTATCCGCAGTCCATTGCACTGCACCCTCTGTATCCACTGTATCCGCAGTCCATTGCACTGCACCCACCATATCCACTGAACCCATTACGCCTATCACATCCGCTGATTCCAATGAATCTGTGGGACCCGAAATTGAAAATCGAATTTATGAAATCAATGTCAACCATACAAAAATACTACTTCCACACATCCTTATTTACACCTCAGTATCCGATATACCTCTGTCGTTATTGATCGATTCTGGCTCAGTAATTAGTCTAATCAAATCATCTTGCATTGAAAATCATCCCAAACTCATTAAAGAAAAAATAAATCTGAAAGGAATTGATCCCGTAAATTGTACAACAAAGACATCTGGTCATTTTAATTTAAAACTAAAAATCGATGATTCTCCTTGCAAGTTTATTAGTCACAAATTTCACGTAATAAATAATATTGATCTTCCTTATGATGGTATAATCGGAACTGATTTGTTAAATGCATTTGGTTGTAACATTGATTATAATCATAACACACTTAATATAAGTAAAACTAACATCAATCTCCTGTTCAATGATCCTACTTATACTATTCCTGCTAGAACAGAAACTATTATCGAATGTTCTGTATCCAATCCCGAAATAAAAGAAGGTTTAATCCTTGATCAAAAACTCTCGGCATCGTTATTAATTGCAAACAGCATAGTACGTGTAAAAAATAATAACAGAATAAACATATCCATTGTAAACACTTCTGAAAAACCTACCACTCTAAAATCAAATCTTAATTTAAAACTTGAACCTATCAACCCTTTAGAATTTACTATAAATCCTTCTATCCCTATAAATCACGTAAATATTTCTGAAAATAGTTTTAAACGCACCGAAGAAGTATTAAAACAACTACGTGTTTCACACCTTAATAAAGAAGAAAAAGATTCACTCTTACGCTTATGTTCCGATTTTTCAGATATTTTCCATCTTCCAGGTGAAAATCTTACTTATACAAATGCTCTAAAACATGAAATCAAAACTACAACAGATATCCCTATATATACCAAGTCCTACAGATTTCCTGAAATTCATAAGGCAGAAGTGCGTAAACAAATTGACAAAATGCTAGAACAAAATATCATTGAACCTTCCGATTCCCCTTGGTCATCCCCTATATGGGTTGTACCTAAGAAACTCGATGCTTCTAATATCCAAAAATGGCGAGTAGTAATCGACTACCGCAAATTAAATGACATTACTATTGGTGACACTTATCCCATTCCTCAAATTACCGAGATTCTCGATCAGCTTGGCCATAGCAAATATTTCTCGACTTTAGATCTAGCTTCCGGATTTCATCAGATCGAATTAAAAGAGGCAGATAAACCTAAAACTGCATTTACTATACCGGAAGGGCACTTTCAGTTCTCTAGAATGCCATTCGGATTAAAGAACGCACCATCAACATTCCAGAGACTGATGAACTCTGTTCTATCAGGTCTCCAAGGCATCCGCTGTTTTGTATACCTTGACGATGTCGTTTGCTATGGACATGACCTTGAATCTAGCATCCTAAACCTAACAATGATTTTCCAAAGAATCCGAGATTTTAACCTTAAACTCCAGCCCGACAAATGCGAATTCCTTAGACAAGAAGTTTGTTATCTCGGACACATAATAACTGAAGAAGGAGTAAAACCAAACCCAGAAAAGATCACAGCCGTAACCTCGTTCCCAACTCCTAAATCGCCTAAAGATATAAAATCATTCCTTGGTCTCGTCTCCTATTATCGCCGTTTCATTCCCGAATTCTCAAAGACAGCTAAAGCTCTAACCAGCCTCTTAAAGAAAGATGTACCCTTTAAATGGGAAAATCAACAGCAACTAGCTTTCGATACGCTGAAGCATAAATTGACAACTGCTCCTCTCCTTATATATCCAGATTTTTCCAAACCATTCATCCTTACCTGCGATGCTTCCAATTACGCCGTTGGTGTTGTTCTCTCTCAGGGAACTGTTGGCAAGGACCAACCAGTAGCCTTTGCGTCGCGCACTCTTAATAAAAGCGAATCCAATTACAGCACCACTGAGAAGGAACTTCTAGCTATTTTGTACGGCTGCAAAACTTTTCGTCCTTACCTTTACGGTCATAAATTCCTTATAGTCACTGATCACAGACCACTGAAATGGTTGTTTAATCACAAGGATCCGAGCAGTAAGCTTCAGAGATGGAGGCTCAAGCTGGAAGAGTATGATTATGAAATAGTCTATCGTAAGGGTAACCTTAACTCCGCAGCCGACGCACTCTCCAGATACCCAGTCAATCCTATTTATCCAAAGTATAAAAATCCGACAGACCTTAATCCTAATACCAACATCGAGACTGACGAGGAATCACCACAACAAGCATCACCAGCTTTAAACGACGTAATTAACGACCTACAAAATATACTATCTCCTCCACCAACCAGTTTTGGTGCCGATCTCGTTAATCCTGAAACTCAAGGCGAGATTTACGATTTCTTGGAAGCAGTTGATAACAATCACGAACCCTCAACTAGCAGTCAAACCCCTGTGAGTATTCCATCCGCCAATCAACCTCGTCCAGAACTTCCTCTGAATCCAGTAGAGCCACTTTCAGACTTAATAGAACTGCATGAACTAATAGGTCCCACTACTGATCTCGAAATTGAAAATCCAATTGATAATAACAACGACGTCTTGAATCCTAACGTAGATTTACCTCTTAGTCCGGACCTTCAACTCGACAACTCACTTAACCCTTCTACTAGCTACGACAATCACGTACCAATTAATATACCAAGTCCAGATGTAACTGACGACTCTTACTCCGATTTCTTAAAAGCGATATCTAATACCACTTCCAACTTCGATACTGTAATTCATGAATATACAAACGACTTATTATCCTCAGATTCCAAAATCATTGTTCTACCCACTTCCATCGACTTAGACGAATCAAATCCTTATATCGAAGAAGTTCTGTCTAACACGGGTGACACCACCGAGTTCATGAATAAGGAGAGAAAACTAAATTCATTTCTAAATCTTAAAACTGAAACCAAATCCTACTATTTCTTATTCACTAAAGTTTATCATTTCGACAATGTCCCCTATCCTAATTTATACGAATCATTAAAACAACTTCGCAACGAATTACTAATCGGTTGTACTGAACCCTGTAACGAAATTGCTATTTCTGATTTCAAAGATCCCTTTGTTAAGCCCTCGTATACTAGAATCTATAACATGTTGACCTACCTTTTCCACAATACGAATATAGTTATAAAAATCTACAGGAATGCTGTCATATTTCCAACCCCTAGCGAAATCTCCAAAATTTTAAAAGAAAACCATGATATACCTATTGCTGGTCATGTTGGCATAGGCAGAATGCATAGTCGGATCAAAGAAAAATATTTCTGGAAAGGAATGAAGTCTGACATAGAAAACTACGTAAAAAAATGCTTGCAATGCCAATCTAATAAAGCATTACGCCGAATCAACCGATCTCCAATGCAGATCACTACTACCTCTACTGCTCCCTTCGAAAGACTTAATCTCGACATCGTCGGACCCCTTCCTAGTTCTGGGCAAATCAATCTTAGATATATACTTACCCTACAAGACGACCTCACCAAATTCACTGCGGCTTATCCCATTACAAACGTAACAGCAGAGGAAGGTTGCGAATGCTTAATCCATTTCATCTCCCTATTTGGAATTCCCAAAATGATCCTCACGGATCAAGGAACTAACTTCACCGCTGACCTATTTAAGAAAACCTGCAACTTCTTAAAAATAAAACAAATTTGGTCCTCACCGTATCATCCTCAAACTCAGGGGGCTCTAGAGAGATGTCACTCCACACTTAAAGAATATATGAAATCGTATGTAAATGAACATCAAACGGACTGGCATAAGTACATTTATACAGCCGTATTAGCCTATAATACAAACGTACATACAACCACTAATTTCACTCCTTATGAACTTCTCTTTGCGCACAAACCTTACATTCCTAATTCCATCTTCGACTCTCCCGTAGAAGACACTTATCCCGACTACGTAAAGATGTTACAACACCGGCTCAAGGTGTCAAGACAAAAAGCACTAGAAAACATCCAACTCTCAAAATTAAGATCGAAATCTTACTACGACAAACATACTCGCCCAATAACCTACAAGGCTGGCGACTACGTATATCTCAAAAATCATGTAAGATTACGCAAAGCACTGTCTCCTATATGGAAAGGCCCATACAAAATCGTAAAAATACATGGGAATAATACACTATCCCTCTTAATAAACAGACGACATGTCAAACACCATTTCGACGAGGTAAAGCCAGCCACTGCTGACATTTAATTTTACAATTTCCTTTTTTCATCTATTTTATACATTAATTTAAATTAGTTTTATTATACAACATTAATCAAATCCAATTACTTTATTAGTTTTAAGTTTATTCATTTACCCAAACCACTTTATACTTATTACTTTATTATTTTATATTGCTTTTAACTTTTAAGATTGTAGTTACTAAATCGTTTATAACTTACAGCCTGACAATATCTTGTCAAGGACAAATTCACGACGAGGAAAAATTCATCCAACAAATAACGAAGAGTCCAGGAGTCTATTTTAATCCTTTAGGCTCTATAAAACTAATTAATGATTATTTCCACGTCATTATACCTATTGAAATAAAACATATCAAACCTCACATCGATAACGTTAAAAGCGTACTTTACACAACTCAATACCTATGTCTAAAAAACAACGAAATAAATCCATCGGAATGTCAAAATATATTTCAACCACTTCATTCTATGTTTCAAGATCTAACGCGTGATTACTATTCTCTATCTCATCTTATTTATTCAAAAACCAAAAGATCTGCGTGGTTTTCTGGCATTGGCACTGTTTTCAAACATGTATTCGGAACCTTGGATGAAAATGATGCGATTAGGTATAATGTCGCAATTCAAAGTCTAAAAGACGATGATAAGAAATTGTTAGAATTAGTTAAAGAAAATATTCTAATTTCAAAATCTGCTATATCTAGCTTTAATGAAACTCTTACCCAAGTTAATCAAAACGAGCAAAATTTAAATAAAGTTCTAGAAAATCTTTCGTCTCAAGTAACTAACTTAACTATGAAAACGAACTCACTTTTGTTTAAAACAACAATTCAAGAAATGTTTAACATACTTCAATCCAGTCTTTTAAATTTGTCATATAAATTAGAAGATATTGTAAACGCTATTTTATTTGGTAAAACTAATACCTTACATCCTTCTATTGTAACGCCTAAAGATCTGTATGATGAGCTTGTTATGAATATTAAATATATTTCAAAGTTTTCCGAATTCCCTGTTAATCTAGAATTAGAAAACATTCATATTTTGATAAGATTGTCCAAAATAGTTTCATATGTTGCCGACAATGTATTAATTTTTACAGTAAAAATTCCTCTTGTTGCAATTTCAAAATTTTATCTTTACAAAACTATTCCTATTCCATTGCCTCACAACGATTCTTTCCCAAATTCCTTTGCCCTAATCATACCTTCTTCTACATATGTATCCATAAGTAAAGACAAGTCCAAATATTGTATTTTCGATAATTTAAATGATTGCAAAGAAATAACCCATGATGCCTTCATTTGTTCTAATAAAGAAGAACAGGACATCAAAGAATATCCCATTTGTGAAACGGATATCATGACTAAAGTTCTATCCTCCCTTCCTAAACATTGTAAAACAAACTTTGTATCGGGAAACTTACATTTTTGGCAAAGCCTGGGAAACAACAGATGGATTTTTACTCATTCTACTCCTACAAAATTACATATAAATTGTGAAATATCTGATTTCGATGTAACCTTACTAGGTACTGGTATTTTAGAATTAAAACCAAAATGCAATGGTTATTGTAATAGCTTTAAATTTATTTCTTCCGTGAATCCTACTATTAAATTAAACGAAATACATTCCAATTTTAACTTAATTAATGACTCTTGCTGTAATCTTAACACATTCAAAAAGTTTAATGTAACCGCTTCTTTTAAGCCTTTAGAATATAAAATTAACCTTGATAACCTCATAAAATTGAATTCAAAATCGAATGATGTGTTACAATTAATAAGTGAATTTAATGATAATCGGGACTCAGAAACCATTCCGTTCCAATTAATATTGTATTACATTTCTTTGCTTTGTTTAATTATATTTATATTATACTACTTTTGTAAATGGAAATGCGTGGCCTTCTACCATAAATTCAGAATAAATTCCACTCCTGCTATTTCAAAGGATCCCGACGTAGAAGGGGATAATATCGAAATGTCTATCCAGGACTCACCGAAAGCTCATCCACGATTACGGGTAGTTTAATTCATTTTGTTTAAAGCTTTCTATTTCCATTCTATTCTATCGTCTTTTCTTTCTATAGTAAACTTCAGAGATTCACCCTGTAAGTTTACACTTAAGCGGGGGGTTGTTACGGATCCCTAATGTAATTAGAATTGCTGACGGACTGCTTCATCAGCAGTCTGGTCCAGATCCGGCGCAAGCCTCTGCCATGAGTCAGTCCGTCTACGATCTCGTACAAAGCCACACATTTCTATCAGCCATTTTAATTGTAATAATCTTGTTCATTTTTATGTGTAAAATAAATTACTTTTTTTTTTAAAAAGACTTTTTCGTGGCTCCCCGTAACAGTCCGCTGAGTAAACGGTGTTTGTTATTCAAAAATTATGTATTACAAAATTGTTCCCCTCTAAAAGTTCTAAATAAAAGTCCAAGACAGCATATGTCTAGCTTTTAAGGCTGAAGTACTATAACCATTTTTATGGTTATCAAAAGACTATATTACGGTTTTAATCTTTCCACGCAGGCGGATCGGTTGCCGATTGCTAGTTCAATATAAAATTTCTTCAAAGTAATTTGAGTAATAATTTTTATATTAGTATAAAATAATAATTTAAATAAAGCAAATTTTTTTAAACATTACAAAATTCTTCGAAAGTAAGTTAGTTACAAAAATGTAAAAAAACATTTTAGAAAAAAGCCAAATTATAGTTACACAAATTACAAAACACATATACAACATTTAGATTTGTTTGCAGTTATTTCTAAGAAGCTCGTAAAATTTTGGAAAAAAACATTCAAAAAATAGCTAATAGATTTAGCCACTCACATACAAAATAAACTTTAGAGAGAAAAAAAATCCTCCAAACCTTTCACAAAAAATAAACCTGTTAGAGAAAACCGCAGACCGAAGTTAACGCAAGAGGAAGGAAAAAAAAATTGAAAATAATTAGAAAAGTTTTTTTTGGAAATAAAGGACCTAAAAATACCTCAAACTCATTCTCATAATATCATCACCAGTGACGACCCGACACCACTTGCTATAACATAAATAATAATAAATACGTAAAAATACAAATAATTTATAGAATCAGGCGTTACTTTGCGGAGATCCATAATACAAAAGTATTTTGCTATAATCCGCGATAATGAGCTCATGAATAAGAGCCCCGTATGACCTTGAAATTAGTCGGGCTCATCCGATAAAATAAGACGGGAGTATAGCCGGTCTCTATACATTAAAATTATAAAATATATATGCTAAACGTAGAGTGGACGTTTTCATACCTGATACATGCAGGATTCGTAAAAACACAGGCACAAACCTCCACCACCAGCTTTGCGATTTTGTCGTGGAGTCTATTTCCTGATGATGCTTCGGTTGCGGGGCGAAACGATTGTTGAGTTTGTGATAGTGAACGTATATAGTGCTTGTGTATTGTGGTGGCGGTGGTGGAGGTTTGGACTTGTGTTACTACGAATCCTGCATGTATCAGGTATGAAAACGCATTATCCACTCTACATTTAGCATTACATATATTTTCTATTTTACTTCATCGCGAATTATAGCAATATAATTTTATTATTACTTTTGTATTACGTTAAAATATATAAGAAAGTTTAAATATTGCAAAGCGGTTAATTACCGGATGTACTCACTTTTCGCTAGTTGGCATACTGTCGTTTGACAGCTCCTGCGTCAGAGGGTTGTGTTTTGGACAGCTCATAAGCGACGCCACGCTCCAATCCTCGCTCGATTGTCTATGATACACTAAACGAACAATAAAAACTTTTTAAATTCGGCGATCTCTTTGGGGAAACTGAAGGATTTATCTGTCCAATTATGGACGAAGTTATCAAGACGAAGAACTACCGGAAATACATTATGAAAGATGGCACTGCAGACGTATGTTAAGCGTGCGATTGTCCTGGGGAGTCCCTCAGACATATAATTTCCGTTTGTTCTCAATCTTGCTAACGGTGAATATTTGCAGGGACATAACTAAGTAGCCAGGATAATCCATCAACAAGATGCTCTTCAATATTCTCTGATGGATGAAGAGGTATATTACAGGTATGACCCTGCGTCAGTTCTCGAAAATAGCCGTGCTGTTTTTGTGCCGTGCCGTGCTCTACTGGCTCTGATAGGTTTATTGCTGCCAATAAACCTGATATAGTGATAGATCGGTTAGCGCGCCTTGCAATTATTGTTGATGTCACCATTCGATAATCTCATAAAGGCCGAAAAGGAGAAATTAACTAAATATTTAGACCTTTCTTATGAGATAATCGCCATGTGGAATGTTGACTCAACAATAATTGTTCACATTGTTGTGTCGGTTTACGGTCTGATTGCTAAGAGCATCGACCAACATCTATGGCTTTCGCTCAACAGTTGGATCAAGTGTCGGATGCAGAAGGCAGTATTGCTTGAAACGGCACGCATTGTGAGGAAGTTCCTCACTTTGGATCCCAAACCACCTGCAGCTCGGGATATTGCCCCTCTCCCGGTGGACGACAATTTTTAAATGTTTTTTTATAATTAGATGTTTTTGAAAATGTAAGAGGTTAGGTTTATGAAAAATAAATGTATAATGTTTATGAGGAACAATACACAGGACATAATACAATCTTGCAGAGGTATAAACTGTGTTGCAGTAATCAACGCCCTCCTCTGTTGCAAAATGAGACAGTGTTATAGGTAATTGTAATTACATTGTTAATTCAATGACTGGCTCGTTGGCGCAGTTGGTGGTAACCCTGCCTACCAAACACCAACTACCAACTGCCTACCAAGTACCAACATTTACTACTAAAAATTTATTGGTTCTTCGAGCCTAGGTACATGTATGTTTTGAAATATAAATATATACAAGTATTACTTACAAGCAAGCGAGCAACTTACTTGCTCGATCCTGTTTTATGGGTTACGTTACAATCGTGTTCTAATCTTCTAATCTATTTTGCTTACTTCCATAGTGTTATGTCCTATGGAATATTGCTATGGGGTAAATGCGCGGATAATGTAAAAATCTTTGTATTACAAAAAAGAGCCGTACGTGGCATATACAATTTAAGTCCGCGGGATTCCCTGCGAGAGAAGTTTAAGGAAATAGGTATTCTTACATTTGCCTCACAGTATATTTTAAGTAATTTAATTTTTGTATATAATAATATAAAGAATTATAAAACAATAGGCGATGTATATAATAGACAAAGTAGGAACCGACATAAGCTTGCGGCCCCTGCTTTGCGCCTTGAAAAAGTACGTAAGTCGTTTGTGGGTTTTGGTATAAGATTCTATAATAAAATTCCACAATCAATTTTAACTTTGCCATTACAGCAGTTTAAAAACACTATTAAGGAGAGGCTGATACAGAAAGCCTACTATACTGTTGAGGATTATTTAGACGATAAAAATGCGTGGATATAAATATTGTTCAACCTTGTACAAGATAGAATTTAATGTAACTAGCATTAAGAATTGTATTTTTTAAAAAGAGCAACCGCCGAGTTTCTTGCTGGCTCTTCTCGGTAGGAACAGCTTTCCGAACCAGCAGTAGAGTTGACGATTCAAAAGCACTTGTTTACAAGTTTATTTGAATAAAGAATATTTTGAATTTGAATTTGAATTTGAATCGTGAACACGATTATATACTTGTTATTTTCTTATTTGCTCGACATATACCATATCAAAATATTGTTCGATCGAATTCTTACCATTTCGTTTGATGGTATCACCATCACAACTCGTATTGACTTCGGCACTAAAATTAATGACTTTTGGCATCGAGAGGCTAAGTTCATCTTCCGCGTCCAAATCGATGATGGGAGAATCATCGTAGACGCCAGAACGACGGTTCGCTTCTCTTTCTTCGTCTGAAGTTAATCTGGAGATGAAAATATCAATACATAGAGAAAGTACCCAAAAGCTGTCTGTCTGCATGTGATCGATTTTCTCAAATATTTTTAACTAAAAGGTAGAGCAATTCTTCAAGAAGGTTTAGGATAATAGTGCATCTTTAATATTTAAATGAGGATTTTCCTGAAATTCAGCTTGTGGGAGGTTTTGGGGGAAAACAATTGATCTAGATAAGTTTTATTAAAAAAAAAAAGGCGTTTTATATCTGTTTTCGGGCTCTAAATTTTTTTGAAATTTACGTTGGATACAATCACAATTTTTCGCTGTCAAACGTTAAGTCATGGTGGTTCATTTGGGGAATGGGTGTTCTAGAGAAGAGAAAATACCTAGGATCGAGCAATTTCTCGATCGAGAGATTTCTTTTCAATTTAAAAAAAATAAAATTTATATCATTTCAAAAATTACCGAGCTAGTCTACCGGTCACATAGGTACTTACGTTAAATTGACTTACATTATATTAAGTTGCAGAGGTTTACTTATACTTACTTACTATAATATAAAATAAAGTCCCCAAGTCTGTCTGTATGTGATAGATTTTCTCAAAACCTATTTTAACGAATTTTTGGTACGGTTTTTACTCATAGTGCAATACTTCCGGATAGTTTAGAATAAGATCAATAATACATAAGATTATTATGTTAAATTACCTTTAAGGGATTACGCGGTTTTAAATAAACTCGCCTGCTGGGAGATTTAGTCGCGTGCGCCGCGTAAACCAACAGAGATACACTAAAGTAATGTACTAGAGAATTGTAGATCTACAAAAATACCACATAAAAGTTCGTGAAAGCATGTCTCTATCTCTTATGGTTAACTTAAAACAACCACTTTTATGTTCAAAATGTCAATTCAATACATTGATTTCCACATGGGCGAAACCGCAGGTACAGCTAGTCTATACTAATTATAAAACAAAGTTTCCAAAAGCTGTCTGTCTGTATGTGAACGATATTCTCAAAATCTTCTAAACGTATTTTTTGAACGGTTTTAGTAAAAAATTCAATTCCAGTGGGAAGTTTATGTTAATAGCAGATTCGAGAACGCTTAAACCTATTTCATTGGAACTTTCACTGTAGGATAGATTATGTTGTAGAACAAAATATGGGCTACTTTTTATCCTTGAATTCACACGGGGTTTGAGGTGTAGTTATAACTAAAGAAACCTCTACGACACAACCTTTACAGAAAGAATTTAAATAAATACATATTTATTATATTTTCTATTAAAACTTTGCAGCGGGAGAAGCATTTTGCCTTACTTAATATACGTTGTATTCGCAAATTTAGCACCAACAAAAAAGTGAAGTTTTTTCAATAATAAAATATATTTTTCCTGTTCCCGTAACAATTTTTTTTCTCTATATGTGACCCCTATATACGCAATAATATGTGCTTGTATAAATATGTGCCACATTTCCAACAGACAGACAGAAGAACAAAGAGCCTTTCGTAAATTTAATATCTGTATAAATTTGGAAGGAATACAATAAGTTACAGTTTTGTGTTAAACAAATTTGATCTCTACAGTCATAACATTATGATTCCTTTTTGCATATTCGTGACAATATCATTAATTTCTTTAAAAAAAGGGCTATTTCTGAACTGACAAATCGGTATATCTCTTACCTCAGCCCGTGGTCCGTGAGATGTGCAAGATGTTCCCGAGGGGCGCTCCTCGGAACCAGGAGGCTGCGAGGCCGCGCGTCCCTCCTACCGCGGGTCTGTTTCGACGCGATACGCTGGGGCACGTCGGACAAAGCCTGGAGTGAATAAAAAGAATAAAAATATAATAAAAATCTCTGATTTCATCAACAGAGTTACAATTGTTGACGTAAGGCATTAAACATGAGTATGCTTGTGCCAGAAGACTCCGCTATTCCATCATATTATCTATACACTATTTATTGAGAGTGAATGGAAATATGCTTAGAAACGTAAATAAAGTATAATAAACGTAAAAACGTAAATATAGTAAAATAAAGTATGAATATATTTTATCTAGTCTAAACAAACTTATATGTATTCTTACCATATATTTATGTATTTTAGGATGTAACATAAATAGTGTTAATTTATGTAACTTTATTTATTATGTATTTACGTAAGTTTACTTATTCTGTGTTCCTTTAAATTTACTCAACCACCAACAATGTAAACTCCATTATAAGGATGTCCTATAAGGCATATGGGTTGCCTGTTAGACATCACTGAGTGATAACGCCGCCCATACATATTTTATTTTTAATTATTTGTTTTATTTGTATGTAATGTTATGTGTAATAAAGAATTTCTTATCTTATCTTATAATGTAGTAAAAAGGAATTACATTTTTCTATGAATCGATATTGATCGAATGATCAATCATCGTTTGGACCAATTCGTCCTACCTGTGTTCACATATGGCGCCGAGACGTGGACACTGACGACGGGACTAGTCCACAAGTTTAAAGTCGCTCAGCGTGCTATGGAGCGAGCTATGCTCGGAGTGTCTCTCAAGGATGAAATCAGAAATGAGATTATCCAAGAGAGAACCAGAGCAACCGACGTAGCTACGTCGGTTACTCGGTCGGTAATAATTTAATAATTACGTTTGCTTAAGAACGGAATTGAACAGAGGAATTATACAAAGAAGGAAGGAGTTATACAGAGGAGTTATTATTACTATTATATTACTGACTGGCTCGTTGGCGCAGTGGGTAGTGACCCTGCCTTCGGCACCACGGGTCGCGGGTTCGATTCCCGCCGAGGGCCAACATTTTCAAAAAAATTAATTTGTTGGTCTTTGAGCCTGGGTGTATATTTGTATTTAAGTATGTATTTAAAAAATATATAAGTATATATATTCACCAGTTGTCTGTCCATAACACAAGTATTAAGTTACTTACTTTGGGGACGGACCACCGTGTGTGTGAGTGTCCCATATATTTATATTTATCATATATTTATAAACTTAGTATAGCCTCACCCCATCCTCGTCCAGCTCTTGGCTGATGCAGTGATTGGGAGGGTTCGAATACTTCTGCAGCAGCTCTATTGCGAGCCGTTTGCTCATATCCTGATGGAAGAACGCGTGCTGGAAACAAACACCATCAAAATTCAGTATATGAGATTGAAAGTAGGAACCGACATAAGCTTGCGGCTCCTGCTTTGCGCCTCACAAAAGTACGTAATTCGTTTGTGGGTTTTGGTATAAGATTCTATAATAAAATTCCGCAATCAATTTCAGCTTTGCCATTACATCAGTTTAAAAACACTGTTAAAAAGAGGCTACTATACTCTTGAAGATTATTTAGAAGATAAGAATGTGTGGATATAGCTCGCTTAGAACCTGTACAAGACAGTCATGACTAAATGTTAGTTACATTTAGTCATAAGAATTATATTTTGAAAAAGAGCAACCGCCGAGTATCTTGCTGGCTCTTCTCGGTAGGAACAGCTTTCCGAACCAGCAGTAGAGTTGACGATTCAAAAGCACTTGTTTACAAGTTTATTTGAATAAAGATAATTTTGAATTTGAATTTAAAGGGAACTACAGTCCATGATTCTAACGTACAAAAAAGTAATGTAAAAGGCGGCTAAGGTAAGTCGATCGGCTGTGTGGTATCAGGCTGAGTAGAATTGACCACCCCCATTTTTTACCGAGGTGTCGTAAAAGGCAACTAAGGTAAGCTGACCTAGTGTGTGGTATACGGTTGATTAGAATAGACCACTCTCTTTCTTACCGAGCCGTCGTAAAAGGCGACTAAGGTAAGGATCCAGTGTGTGGTATCCTGTTGAGTAGAATAGACCACTCTCATGTTTTACCGTAAAATATGACTAAGGTAAGTTGACATCAGGCAGATGACCAGTCCTAAAACAACTACCCAAATATTTTGACATGTTTAAAATAACTTATAGAATTAGGCGTTACTTTGCGGAGATCTATAATACAAAAGTGAAAATAAAATTATTTTGCTATAATCCGAGATGAAGTAAAATAGAAAATATATATATTATGCTAAATGTAGAGCGGACAATCCGTTTTCATACCTCATACAAGCGTGGAGTCTATCTCCCGATGATGCTTCGGTTGCGGGGCGAAACGATTGTTGAGTTTGTGATAGTGAACGTGTGTAGTGCTCGTGTATTGTTGTGGAGGTTTGTACATGTGTTTTTACGAATCCTGCACGTATCAGGTATGAAAACGGATTGTCCACTCTACATTGAGCATTATATATATTTTCTATTTTCCTTCATCGCGGATTATAGCAAAATAATTTTATTATTATTTTTGTATGTTTAAAACACACAAACATGTTGTGCCGCCCCACTTAGAGTGGGATAAGGGAATGACAATGATGATAACGTATGTTACTAAACCTGTAATAACTTGTCGGCCGTCGGCCTCTTCTTGGGGTTCTTGGTCAGGGCCAGCTTCAGGAAGGCGTGGAACAGCTGCGACCAGCGCTCCCTCTCCTTGAGCTGCGGCGGCTTGAACCCCGACTTGGACATGAGGAACAGCACCCTCATTGGGTGCAGCTCGAACATGGGCGGCTGGAGTTCAGCCAGTTCTAACATAGAAACATCTCACAGTATATTTTAAGTAATTTAATTTTTGTATATAATAATATAAAGAATTATAAAACAATAGGCGATGTATATAATAGACAAAGTAGGAACCGACATAAGCTTGCGGCCCCTGCTTTGCGCCTTGAAAAAGTACGTAAGTCGTTTGTGGGTTTGGGTATAAGATTCTATAATAAAATTCCACAATCAATTTTAACTTTGCCATTACAGCAGTTTAAAAACACTATTAAGGAGAGGCTGATACAGAAAGCCTACTATACTCTTGAAGATTATTTAGAAGATAAGAATGTGTGGATATAGCTCTCTTTGAACCTGTACAAGACAGTAACGACATAATGTAAATAGTATTAAGAATTATATTTTGAAAAGAGCAACCGCCGAGTTTCTTGCTGGCTCTTCTCAGTAGGAACAGCTTTCCGAACCAGCAGTAGAGTTGACGATTCAAAAGCACTTGTTTACAAGTTTATTTGAATAAAGAATATTTTGAATTTTGTAATACCATTTGTAATAGCGATGTGAAAAAATCATCATCCTCCTGCCCTTATCCCACTCTAAGTGGGGTCGGCACAACATGTTACAAACATGTTGTCATATGATTTGGCTACGTATTTTACGACCGGCCGCCTGCCTGGCGTCAACATACCTTAGTCGTATTTTACGACTTCTCGGTAAGAAAGAGGGTGGTCTATTTTACTCAGCCGGATACCACACGGCGGGTCGACTTACCTTAGTCGCCTTTTACGACACCTCGGTAAGAAATGAGGGTGGCCTATTCTACTCAGCCGGATACCACACGGTGGGTCGACTTACCTTAGTCGCCTTTTACGACACCTCGGTAAGAAATGAGGGTGGTCCATTCTACTCAGCCGGATACCACACGGCGGGTCGACTTACGTTAGTCGCCTTTTACGACACCTCGGTAAGAAATGAGGGTGGTACTATTCTATTCAGCCGGATACCACACGGTAGGTCGACTTACCCTAGTCGCGTTTTACGACACCTCGGTAAGAAATGAGGGTGGTACTATTCTATTCAGCCGGATACCACACGGCGTAGCGATGTGAAAAAATAATTGATTTAAAAATAATCGATTATTTTTTCATCAAACATCGATTTTTTAAAAATCGACTGGCCCGTTGGCGCAGTGGGTAGTGATCCTGCTTTCAGCTCCGCGGGTCGCGGGTTCGATTCCCGCCGAGGGCCAACATTTTCTATAAAAAAAAAAATGAATTTGTTGGTCTTTGAGCCTGGGTGTATATTAGTATTTAAGTATGTATTTAAAAATGTATAAGTATATATTCACCAGTCGTCTGTCCATAACACAAGTATTAAGTTACTTACTTTGGGGACGGACGACCGAGTGTGTAAGTGTCCCATATATTTATTTTATTTATTTATTTTTTATCCGTATTATTCAGTCCACTAAAAAAATACCTATTGCCGTAATCCCACATGCCCAGATATCACAGAGCTGATTGTACCCGCCTTTCCTTTCAACCGCCGCTACCTGGAAAAGAGAAACTTGAACTCAGAAACAACATTGATAAGTCATCTAGGAAGAAGTTTGTAGTACGAAGTGTTTTTTTTTTTATTTATTTATTTATTTGTTCATACACAATATTAAAGTTACATAAATAGGTGTGAACATAAACTTATTCAAGTTTTACCGCACACCAGAGTCAGTCGACAGACAGTGTAGCAAAACAAAATACAATATATATATTTCTTATAGTAAGTAACGGCCTGTTACTATCCCACTGCTGGGCATAGGCCTCCTCTCTCCATTTTTGGAGAGAAGGGTTGGAGCTTAGACCTACCACGCTGCTCCAATGCGGATTGGTAGGTTACACATATCCCTAGGATTCTCTAGAGATATGCAGGTTTCCTCACGATGTTTTCCGTCACCGAAAAGCGTGTGATTAATTGCAATTATCAATTAGACACATAAGTTTTATTAGAAAAAGTCATTGGTGTCTGCCCGGGTTTGAACCCATGATCGTCTCTAGAAATTCACACGGTCGCACCGCTAGGCCATCACAGCTTTTTTAATTATACTACTATTAAAGATTATGAAGTTAATAAGGTAACGCCGTGTGGTATCCGGCTGAATAGAATAGTACCACCCTCTTTTCTTACCGAGGTGTCGTAAAAGGCGACTAAGGTAAGTTGACCCGCCGTGTGGTATCCGGTTGAGTAGAATAGACCACCCTCATTTCTTACCGAGGTGTCGTAAAATACGACTAAGATAAGTTGACGTCAGGCAGGCGGCCGGTCGTAAAATACGTAGCTAAATCATATGACAATATGTTTATAACATGTTGTGCCGACCCCACTTAGAGTGGGATAAGGGCAGGAAGATGATGATGATGAAGTTAATAAGGTAGACTTAAAAAAAATATTGTTGACAAAAGTGTCGAGTTTATATAAGTCTACCTTGTTACAAACAAAATGATTACATGCTAATACAGGATGATTTTCGCCGCAAGTTACAACAGATAATCATCATCATCTTCCTGCCCTTATCCCACTCTAAGTGGGGTCGGCACAAGATGTTACAAACATGCTGTCACATGATTTGGCTGCGTTTTTACGACCGGCCGCCTGCCTGACGTCAACTTATCTTAGTCGTATTTTACGACACCTCGATAAGAAAGAGGGTGGTCTATTCTACTTAACCGGATACCACACGGTGAGTCAATTTACCTTAGTCGCCTTTTACGACACCTCGGTAAGACATGAGGGTGGTCTATTCTATTCAGCCGGATACCACACAGCGTAAGTTACAACAGATATTAAAAATACATATTACAAATAAATGATTCTAAAGTTATTGTAGTATTTAAACTGTTATAATGGCAAAGCTAAAATTGATTGCGAAATTTTATTACAGAATCTTACACGCACAAACGATTTACATACGTGTTTTTAAACTGCTGTAATGGCAAAGCTGAAATTGATTGCGGAATTTTATTATAGAATCTTATACCAAAACCCACAAACGAATTACGTACTTTTGCAAGGCGCAAAGCAGGAGCCGCAAGCTTATGTCGGTTCCTGCTTTGTCTATTGTACACATCACCTATCGTTTTATAATTCTTTATATTTTTATGTCATCCTCCTGCCCTTATCCCACTCTAGGTGGGGTCAGCACAACATGTTATAAACATGCTGTCACATGATTTGGCTGCTTTTTTACGACCGGCCGCCTGCCTGTCGTCAACTTACCTCTTTCGTATTTTACGACACCTCGGTAAGAAAGAGTGTGGTCTATTCTACTAAACTGGATACCACACGGTGGGTCAAATGACCTTAGTCGCCTTTTACGACACCTCGGTAAAAAACGAGGTTGGTCTATTCTACTCTGCCGGATACCACACGGCGGGTCGTCTTACCTTAGTCGCCTTTTATGACACCTCGGTAAGAAATGAGGGTGGTACTATTCTATTCAGCCGGATACCACACGGCGGTCTTTATATTTTTATGTATAAAATTAAGTGACGTAGTTGGTATACCTCTGGCGCCATCCAGTAAGGTGTCCCGATGAAGCTCTTCCTCTTATTAATAGTGGCTGTTATTTGCGCGGACACTCCGAAATCTGCGAGCTTGACATCACCACATTCGGTTAACAAGATGTTCGCACCCTTTATGTCCCTGTAGACAAAACATCATGATAAGAAAACAACGGACACTTGCCTGAGCACATTGCGCGCACAATTTTTTAATTATTCATATAAGAGTACCTAAGTGGCCTAATCTTGCTCGGTAATTTTGTACAAAATAAAAAGAAACTTCATAAAAAAAGTAAAAAATAATGGGTGGGGCTCGATCCTAAGTATTTTCATTTCTCACGATCCATCCGTCACCCGTTAACCTAAAGTAAAATAGAGTTTTATATTCAATGTAAATTTGTCTTTTTTTTTATTGCCCAAAAACAGGGATAAAACTTTTTTTTTTTAAATAAAATACTAGCTAGATCGATTTTTCTCCCCCAAAACCTGACTTTTCTCCCCCAACATGCTGAATTTCAGGAAAATGGTTGGAACCGTTTCAGAGATTCTGAAAAATATATATATATGTACATACAAGATTAAATCATTTAAATATTAAAGTTATGTCAACAGCAAACATATAAACCACTGATAGAGCTTTCAAAAAACAATGATATCTTTCAAACGAGCAATTTTTTTTATATATTCTTAATTTCGGAAACTGCACCAACGATTTTCATGAAATTTAGTATGCACGTTATTTCAGGGGCGATTGAGGAAGTTGATCTAGTTACGTTTTATTTTTAAAAATGTCATTTTAAACGTGTTTTCAAAATAAAAATCTGCTTCTATAATTATAACAAATGTAAATTCTAGCAACATCGACAAGATTTGTGTTCTTGTCGATGTTGCTCAATAAAAAATAGAAAATCGTGCGGTCTTGAAACTAAAATATCCTTAGTTCCCGCTGCGATAACGCCGTATAAAGACCTCATGAATAAGGGACCTGTATGGGCTTGAAACTAGCCGTCTTACCAGATAGAATAAGATAAGACCGTAAGTACACCTGGTTTCTAAACATAAACCCCAAATATCCATGTTCGAATCTAGATATCTCCAGCTCGATATTTTACCACTTTTTGCAAGTTTCGTCTTTTATGAGAACAACTGTTAATTTTATGGCATTTAAGGATATCTATGGTATTTTAGGCAGTATTCAAGAGGAAAGTTGAAGGCAAGCGGTTACGCGGTCGTTTACCAAGGTGTTGAAAGGACCTGATACGATCAATAACCCAATTCGTAGTCAAATGTGCCAGAGACGCTGAAGATAGCGACAGATGGAGACGAATTGCAAGGGCTACAATAACAGACGCAAGACATCATCAATCAAAACACCCTGTTAAGAGTGAACGACTGAAGAAAATGATATTTAAATGATTTTTTGGCTTTTTCACAGAACTAGAGGGCAGACACAGACAGGCACAGAATTTAATAAATAACCTGGAGAGGTTCACCTTTACCCCTCAAGTGAATTTGTCGTGTGCGTTAGTCAATACAACATTAACAACTGACCTGTGCATTTTCCCCATACTGTGCAGGTAGGATAGACCCATGAGGGTTTCTCTGCACATGTAAGCTATCTGCACTTCCGTGAGCGGCCCTGTCACGTGGTATATGTCCTGGAAGAATAAAAGTTAAACATTATTCGTAACGGCGTTTAAGCGATCTCTAGTTGATAGAAGTTACTAGACTTTCTCCTAGCTCGGTCTCGATTAGACAAGGGAACGGCAGTTCAGAGTCCTAGTAACTGAGGATAAAGCTGCTTTCTAGGTAATAATAGTGCTGAGGTTTACTGGTACAATGGTACCATATCTTGCGACCAGCAGCATCAGAACAGTCAGATTATGCCTTTGTACGTCTGGCAAACATTCCTGTTCCTTCTTAGGGTCTCATAAGTATTTTCGTGACTTAAAACATGAGTTTTGGTAGAGTTTGTAATACCTGGAATATAAGATGTTTTACCGTACCCATGGGATGTCTAGTATCTTAAATTTATACTTATTATAAAATTCGAAGTCCCCAAAACCTGTCTGTATGTGATCGATTTTTATCAAAATCTACAGAATGGATTTTGGAATGGTTTTTGTTAAAATATAGTGTAATTCATTCGATAGATTAAGGTTAATAGAACATTACCGTTTTATGTAAATAGTGTTAAAAAGCGCGCGTAGTTAAAAAAAGACTCGCCTGCTGTGAGCTTTACTCTCGTACGCCTTAACCAGCAGAGATGCACAAAATTAATGTACTACATAATTGTAGATCTACAAAAATTCTCCAAAATAATCCGAGATAACATGTCTATATCTCTTATGGTTAACCCACAATAACTACTTTTTTGTTGAAAATATCAATTCGGGTTAAATTTTTGTGAGACTGATTTCCACGTAGGCGAAGACCGTGGCGTAGCTAGTGAATTTATAAGACAGCTCACCTGCAAACTGCCTCCACCGCAGTACTCCATAGAGATCCAGAGTTTGTCCCTGCGCAAGTAGGAGCCGTAGTAGGCCACGATGTTGGGGTGCCGACAGTCCTTCATCATGAGGATCTCCTGCTGGATGATAGCGAAGTCATCACCCGGCTCCAGCTTTATCACCTTAATGGCGGCCAGCTCGCCGTTGCCGTTGAGGCGTTTCGCCTGGAAAAAAATCATGAACATCATCATTCCCTGCCCTTATCCCACAAAATGTTTCGAACATCTATTAAATGATTTAGCTAAATATTTAATGACCGGCCAGCTGCCTGACTTCAACTTACCCTAGTCGTCTTTTACTACGCCACGACGGTAAGAAATTAGGGTGATCTAATGTACTAAGCCGGATAGCACAAGGCAGGTCACCATACCTTGGGGTGCCAAAGTGGTCGGCCTCCTCGTGGCGCACCCTGGGCAAGCTTAGTCTTGGCGAACGGACCACTGAGGGGTGGCCAATCCAGTTGTCCCTCTGATTAGCAGAGGGCAATCTGGACGGGCCGGGGACTTCGGGGGGGTTGGGGTGAAGTCCCTAATGAGCGACGGGTCCAGTTGGGCTTACTCTAAGTCTGGCTGGACATGGTTACGGCCACCGTCGGCGAAACCCGGAAGCCCAGCAATGGGAACGGGGACCTTCGGGTTGCGAGGAAGAAAACCTCTATAAAAAATTACCCGGTGGGGGCGGAAACGCCCACCAAGGCGTTGGGGCCCCTACTTGGGGCGCGATCTCTCCCTGTCGACCGTGACATAGCAAACACGGTGGGCAGGGAGCGATCGTGGGCAGCGATGGCCTCCTTTAGCTCTGCGGAGGGGGGCGGAGGGAGGCGGCGGAGCGGTTCCACGAACTGTTGTTCTGGATCCAATCTGCTGCTGGTGAGTCCAGGTGTTAGTGACTCGCCCAAGCCCATCGTCTGCCGCCCTAACTGGGGACCTTCGGGTGTTCCGAACGGGGTACATCGGACACCTGGCTTACAGGTCCCCGAGGCGGTCGGTGCATCTGGTGCTCCCGATGCACCGGTTAGCGGAGGGGGGTTTCTCTTTCGAGGGGCCCCTACCTGGAGGTGTTTATTCTCTGGGATCAGAGCTGTCGGCGGGATGGGGGCAAAATGTACAATGATACCCTGTCCTTGCCATTGGCAGCGTGGTGGAGCACACAGGTCGTTTTAGTCGGTGCGAGTCCGACATAACCGCCACCTGTCCCCGTCGGGCGGCGGTACCCATAAGGGGTTTTTTCCTGTATAATAAAAAAAAAAAAAAAAAAGGTCACCATACCTTAGTAGACCTTTACGACACCCCGGTAAGAAATGAGGATGGTCTATTTTACTCAGCCAGATACCACAAGGCAGGTCACCATACCTTAGTCGCCTTTTACGACACCTCGATAAAAAATTACAGTGGTCTATTTTACTCAGTCGGATACCACAATGCGGGTCACCATACCTTAGTCGCCCTTTACGATATCCCCGTAAGAAATAAGGATGGTCAATTCTACTTTTCCGGATACCACACGGATACATGAAAAGAAAACATTTTTTTATATGTCCGTTTTATATTATCAAGGTTAGGTAGCGATAATTTGTTTCGCGCTAACACCGTTCGGCAACTCTTATTACCAATTACATGTGGTTCAAATCGAGAAATCCCTTAAACTGATCTCGCCTCAAGTTACATAGAACATATAAACTGGTAACCTATTCTCTTTATTTAGTAATAATACGTGGTTTCAATAAAACAATACGCAATGATTTTCGAAATTAACTTAGTACGTGATATATTACAAGTTAGTTTTTAGATTAAATGTTAAATAAACCTAAATTGAAACCATCAGAATAAATTTATGTAAATTTACGTGTGTGCTGTTTAACCAAAGTCAAGCTAATATAAAATGGTTTTCTTCTAAACTTAAGTTAACTTGTAAACACATAGAAACATCGTCGAAATTGCGAATTGGAAAGAGTAGAACGAAAAGCTCTACTAGCGTCGGGAAAGTGGTACTAAGGGTCCTGTGAGGCCAGACCACGGCTTAGGGCGACGTGTAGTGGAGGGCTGCTGGTATGACTGTGACTAGTCATCACGCTGTTCAATGAAACTCTACTTGCAACGGCCAATGTTGTACTAAGGATGCCTCCTGTGAGGCCGGACCACGGCTTAGGTTGACGTGTAGTGGAGGGCTGGTGGTTTGACTGTGACTAGTCATCACGCTGTTGTATGAAGCTCTACTAGCATCGGGGAACGTTGTACTAAAGGTGCCTCCTTTAAGATCGGACCACGGCTTAGGGCGACGTGAAGTGGAGAGCTGGTGGTATGACTGTGACGTGTCATCACAGTATTATTTGAAGCTTTCCTAGCGTCAGAGAATGTCGTCCTAAGGGTGCTTTTTGTGAGTCCGTACCATGAATATCTAGGTTCTAGCATTTATACATCAAAAAAAATATTTAACAATTTACGAGAAGGAAAATATAAGCAACACGTATACATATATAAACGAAACAAGGATAAACTGAGATATACTAGCAAATAAATATTAAATAATATTAAAACATAGAGCAACTTACACGTAAATTAACTAAACGTTTAATAAAAGGATTTTAAAAAATAAGAAACTCTAGATATCCTTAGAATTCTCTAGAAATATGCAGGTTTCCGCACGATGTATTTCAATGAAAAGCGTGTAATAAATTGCAGTTATCAATTAGATCCATAAATTTTAATAGAAAAAGTCGTTGGTGTCTGCCAGGGTTTGAACCTATGATCTCCTCTAAAGAGTAGCGCGGTGTCACCGATTAAAAACAATAAAATCGAACTTTGTCATACGAAAACTAGTCTGTGGTCAATCCGAGGTCATCGACCTCGGCCGGTCACATTTTCGCGAGTAGCACCAATATCCTGATTCCTCATTTCGTACAGTTATCTCGCACTACATCTATGTAATTCGCATGCAGATACCAGTTTCGAGTGTTTTGATTTTTTTTTATTAATGGCCAATTCACGATCGAGAATTTTATGAGTTTCGCGACTTCAATATACGACGCAGTCAGCTTGTTCGCTGACCTGATGAGTACCGGGAAGTACAAACGTGGATATGTGCAGATCTTTGTGATCATTATTTCATATATTTACGCGATTTCGTTTGTATTTATTTTGTAATACCATTAACATTTGGCTATTAATCACCGCGCTTGGCAGACGGGTTGGTGATCGCAGTGCTGACTATATTGCACCATTATTGCAGCTGCCCACTGTCGTAGGATTGTCGTCAGCTGTAATGTGGTTATACTTCCATTGATCAGTCGCCAGAAACTCTTTGATTACCTGCATGGTGGACGGCATGTGGGTAAGGTTGACAATTGAGGAGACTGAATGGGACGAGTGGGAAAATACATATATACTAGCTTTTACCCACGACTTCGCGGTAACTGTTGTAGCATGATAGATTGCTAATAGATGGCGCTTTTTAGTGTCATCCTATTCCTGTAGAATTAACAGGATTTCCATAGCCTATAGATTAAGGAATACTTGTGCCACATTTAATCGATATTGGTTCAGCGAAAGAGTAGCTCCGTGCGGTCCGAACGGGGTTTATCGGACGCTCGCTGGAGTTAGATTCCCGAGGCGGTAGATGCACCTGGTGCTCCCGATGCACCGTCCAGCGGAGGGAGGGGCCACTTTTAGAGAGACCCCGACCCAGAGGTGGCGCACTCTGGGGTACAGAGTTGCTGGCTGGCGGGGATAGGGGTACCGCCACCAGCAGCGTGGAGCACACAGGTTGTTTTAGTCGGTGCGAGTTCGTTATAAGTACCCATACCACATAATACACATATAGTACCCATAAGGGTTATTTCCTGTTAAAAAAAAATAAAAGGGAAAGAGTAGCAAACCTACATTAATACTCACAAAAATCGCATTTATAATATTAAGTACGAAGTAAATTTTGAATTAGCCCTACAATTAAACTCAACGTTCACAGTGGGGGACGGTAGCACCTAGAATGTACGTTACAGTGCGTCGGACGGACAAACATGTCATCGCTCATTGTCCCAACGATCCGCAGACGGCTGAGCGCGACAACTCGAGACAGATATTGAAGGGTCATGATATCCCCACGATTAAGTTACAAGTGTCGGCGTTAGGGGAGGATAAGAGCTAACTACATCCTTTACACGTACGTATTCAATTCTTAAATCTTATTTATATACTAGCTTTTACCCGCGACTTCGTTTACGTGAACTGTTGTCGTGTGATAGGTCGATAACAGATGGCGCTTTTCAATATCATCCTATTCCTGTAGAATTAAGAGGATTTCCATAGCCTATGTTATTACGACGTGTAAGTAATAATTGTGTTAAATTTCTTCGATATTGGTTCAGCGGATTCGCCGTGAAAAAGTGACAAACATACATCCATACATACATTAATTAGTATAATATTATTAGGATGTGAGATATTTAATAGTAAAATTGCAATGCGATTTTGTCAGGATTTCACACTCTACATTTAGCATTATATATATTTTCTACTTAACTTCATCGCAGATAATAGCAAAACAATTTTTTTATTACTTTTTTTGTATTATGTATCTGCGCAAAGTAAAGCCTAATTTTATAAATTACAGTATTTTTTTTTGAAACTTCATAAACTTTAAGCCTTCATGTTATGACCCTAGCTAGAGGTCATTGTATCGTCCTTAACTAACACTTGACGCGTGTTTATATTTTGATTGCCTGTCTGATAGCCTGGACATTTATATGTCACACCGTAAGCGACAACAATGGACACGATTAAGATGGTATGGACATGTAATAAGGGATGGAAATCATGTGACTAAACGAGTGTTAAATGAAGTGGTGACTGAGCGATCCAAGGAATTTTTTTTACAAGATAAAAAAGATAACTCTTAAAAAAAAGAAAAAATAATTGGGCAGGTGGGCCTCGATCCTAGGTATTTTTACTAGACAGCCTCTAGCCTCTAGACAGCCTGTTCCCCGAATGAGCTACCATGACTTCACGATCGAAAACAAAAATATGTCTTTTCTATTCAATGTCAATTAAATGATTTTTTCAGTACCCGAAAACAGGGACAAACGACATTTTTTTAAATAAAACTAAGCTAAATCGATTTTCCCAAAACCCTCTTCTATTTCCTCCCCAAAACATAAACATGCTGAATTTCATGAAATTCGTTAGAGCCGTTCCAAAAATTCCGAAATATACCTATATATATATATATATATATATATATATATATATATATATATATATATATATATATATATATATATATATATATATATATATATATATATATATATATATATATATATATATATATATATACATGATTTAGGGTCTGTCTCACAAGTTACTGATAAACTGTCGGATAGTTAACCGACAAATAAACTAAGTAGCCGATAAATGTCTCTAAAAAGTGAAAAAGTTTAAAAAAGTAAAATGCGGCCATTTTGATATACGTAATTGCTATCCAGCAGATAAACAAAATGAAAGCCACATGATCTACCAGTTCATCGTGAGGAAACCTGCATATCTCTAGGGAATTCTGGAGATATGTGTAACCTACCAATCCACATTGGAGCAGCGTGGTAAGTCTTAGCTCCAATCCTTCTCTCCAAAAACGGAGATAAGAGGCCTATTCCCAGCAGTGGGAGAGTAATAGGCCGCTACTTAACTTTTTTTTACTAACTTTCTATCTCATTTACTCAAGTCCCAACAGACAAATTCGCGACCAGAAGCCAGTCATCAAACATGTCTACACGTGTAGTTCACAAACAACTTTCACAAACTGTGTAAAGTATGACTTGTGGGTTGCACGTTTAATTCCGGCTGAGTCATTACTTCGAACATCATACAATGATGATGATATATAAAATTCGAAAATACGTGAAAAAGGGTATTCCCAAAATCACCACCGATCACTGACGATCGGCTGCGGTTTCGTTACAAAGTTTTTCATTTTTTCGTTACTAAGATTTTTTATAGAAATAATTATTTTTATTTATTTTCGAAAACAAAACACACATACCAGACTCAACACACACATCCACAAACACGCACACAAAGCACACATACGCATACTAACTATACTTTTTTCTGTTAAATTTAAGTTATTTTATCTTTTATTGACCTTATTGTGAAATAGCAATGTTTATAACTTGTGAAACTCTGTTGGATTACCAAAAAACAAATAAATTAAAGATTTTGCCAATAAAATAAAAGCGTTTGCCAATGTAGTGCCCATTTAATCTTTTTTTAATTTTGAAAATTGTAGGAGTCCGAAAAGATAGATTGGATACATCTATCTGTCCATTTATCTTTTTGGTGGGACCATTTGATCTGTATACCTTTTTTCAGACGTGGGACGTTCTTATTGCTGGAATATATATATATAATAGATATTTTGTGATAAAAATATTTGTATTTTAATGTCTAGCGACGACTCGATACCATAAATTATCTGGTGGAGGGTCGCAGGTTCAAATCCCGGGCAGACACCAATGAGTTTTAGTATTAAAACTTATGTGTCTAATTTATAATTACAATTTATCACACGCTTTTTGGTGAAAGAAACCTGCACATCTCTAGAGAATTCTGGGGATATGTGTAACCTACCAATCCGGATTGGAGCAGCCTGGTAAGTCTTAGGTCCAATCCTTCTCTCCAAAAACAGGAGGGAGGAGGCCTATGCCCAGCAGTGGGATAGTAACAGGCCGCTACTTTGACATGTGTTCTCATGATCAGCTGCATTAAGCTTGCTTCGGTGTAGGTTCGATGTCCAGGCAAGGTCAGGTAGCAAAGTGTGAAAGTCGTCCCTGACTGCGAGTCTTGCTACATTCTGCAGCATCAAATTCGTATGAGCAATCGTACACTAAATTTTAATTGAAACAAACTTTTGGAAGTGAAAAAACATAAAGATAGCTTATTTTTATTTTCCTTAAACTAAATATAATGAATAGCTATGTTTTTATTCATACTTTAATTTATGATAGCATATGCAGCACATTTTATACTATTATAATGCTATCCTCGCAGTATGATAGTATTTTGTTTAATTTTAATAAATTTAACAATACCCAGCATGTTCATTTTGAATTGTCGTAAATAAATAACTAATATATATATATAATAATAATATATCTTTACTATCTCTCAGGTTGGAAAGGGAAACAACCCCTAGATTGATGTCTCAGCGAATCCACAAGAAAGCCAAAAAAAGCTGATCTTAGATTACAGAATGGAAGATAGTAACAAAATGTAGCATCTGACAATTAATACTGTTCTTTTCAAATCTAATAAAAATATATTTATTCAAATAAACTCTTTCAAGCACTTTTGAATCGTCAAGGATCAATAAGATTAATGAAGCTACAACTGGTTCGGAATGTTGCTCTTACCGAGAAGAACCAGAAAAAGAGAAAGAAACTCGGCGGTCAATCTTTTAAACATTTTCAATTTATTAAACCGCAGTATTGTATGAAACTGAAAGGATTTTGAAATCCAGGCTTTTTTATCATCCAAATAACCTTAAATTTTGTATAATGCTTTACGTATAAGCATATCTTATATACTTTCTGTTCTAAAGAAGAAGAAGACTAAGTTTTATTACCCTGGCGATTATTGCAATAGCAAAAACCGAAAGAGGCAACAACGTTATCCCGATCAAGTGTGTGTCTTCCCTTCATAATATGTTCGTCAAACAATAAAACAATGCTGTCCGCCTAAAGGCTCACCCACTGTTTAAGTTCCAACAAGATTGCTAATTCAGATGAAAGAATTACATTCATCACGATGTAAAAAAATCAGAAGTGTGTGAATTACTTAAACATCAATGATGACATTTTTAATTCTTACTTATTTTTCCACAACTAAACAAACATTAAAGTAATTATTGTGAGTTAACCATAAAAGAGACATACTGTCGCGGACTTTTATGTAGAATTTGTGTAGATCTACAATTCTCTATTACATTACTCCTTTTTATCGCTGCTGGTTTACGCGGTGGACGCTACTAAAGCTCTCCAGCTGGCGAGATTTTTTATAACCGTGCAATCTCTTAAAGGTATTTAACATAAAATCTTATGTATTATTAATTTAAACTATCAGGAAGTATTTGCACTATCTTTAAGCAAAACCGTAAAAAAATCGTTTAATAAATTTTGCGATAATCACGTACAGACAGACTTTATTAGAGCTTTATTTTATATTATTTAGAGCTTTAAGGAATTTGTTTTATAATAAGTATAGAAGTTATGAATTTCCAAGCAATGTTTTAAGGTCATCTTTCTCCTGCCTTTATCCCACTCAACATTCGTTTCAAACATGTTATTACATATTTTGGCTAATTATTTTATGGCAGGCCCGTGCCTGACGTCACCTTACCTTAGTCGCGATTTACGACACTTCGGTAAGAAATGAAGGTGGTCTATTCCACTCAGCTGCATAACACACGGCGGGACTTACTAGGGATACATGGGACTTGAGTTCGCGCCAACTTATGCGTTGTCGTAAACTTAGGGCTTTTTTCACAAATTACTGATAAAGTGTATAGTTAACCGACAAATAAACTAAGTAGCAGATAAATGTTTCTAAAAGGAGACTAAAAAGTGACAATTAAAAAAATCTCGGCCACTTTGAAATAGGTACTTGCTATCCAGCAGATAAACAAAATAACAGCCACATGATCTACCTGTTAACTTATTAGAGACTTTAAGTAGTGAATAAGCCTATCAGAAACCTAACCTAATCAGAAACCTGAGAAAAGCAAAATTCCGAGAGGTGTGTCAGATATGTTCCTAATAAGATAACTGACAGTTTATTGGTAACTTGTGAATGCATTGTGAGTGCATTTGCCCTGTACCCGAAAGAAATACGGAATCCTCAATGCTCCTCTCCTCTCTGATCTTCGAGCTTAATTTCTGCTTAACTTCATTAACTTCAAACTTTCTTAACGTAACCAAAACATGTTACAACATGTTATGACCCTTATCAGAGTGGAATAAAGGCAGGAGTATGATGACTAATGAAAAAATTTGATAGTTTATCTTTATCTTGCTCATTGCAAGTGTTTTCGTGTTCCGCCGTCACATTCTTTGCTTGCGTCACTATATGACTAATACAGGTGTTCAGTACACTTGTGATTTTAATTACTATTCATATACTAGTATAGATCTTTTAAAATTGTCTAATTACTTTTACTTAAAACAAAAGTAATAATAATTTTTTTTTACTATAATCCGCCATGAAGTAAAATTGAAAATATTCTTTATTAAAATAAATTTATTAATTATTCAATTAAATCAGTGCTTTGGAATAGTCAACTCTACTGCTGGTTCGGAAAGCTGTTTCTACCGAGAAGAGCCAGCAAGAAACTCGGCGGTTGCTCTTTTAAAAATATGATTTTTATGACTAGTTACATTTATTTATTTATGTCTTGTACAGGGTCTAAGCGAGCTATATCCACACACTCTTGTCTTCCAAGTAATCCTCAACAGTATAGTAGGCTTTCTGTATCAGCCTCTTTTTAACAGTGTTTTTAAACTGATGTAATGGCAAAGCTAAAATTGATTGCGGAATTTTATTATAGAATCTTATACCCAGACCCACAAACGATTTACGTACTTTTGCAAGGCGCAAAGCAGGAGCCGCAAGCTTATGTTGGTTTCACCTTTGTCTATTATACACTAAATATATACATATAATGCTAAATATATTCCTGTCTAGAAGTTATAAATAACAGTCCGCGACAGCATGTGTCTAGCTTTTAAAGTTAACCCACTTTAACCATTTTTATGGTTATCAAATATGGTTACCGTAATAAAGTCTATATTACGGTTTTAATCTTTACGCCGTGTGGTATCCGGCTGAACAGAATAGTACCACCCTCATTTCTTACCGAGGTGTCGTAAGAGGCGACTAAGGTAAGTTGACCTATCGTGTGGTATCCGGCGGAGTAGAATAGACCAACCTCATTTCTTACCGAGGTGTCGTAAAAGGCGACTAAGCTAAGTTGACCCATCGTGTGGTATCCGGTTTAGTAGAATAGACCATCCTCCCCGAGGTGTCGTAAAATACAACTGAGGTAAGTTGACGTCAGGCAGACGGCCGGTCGTAAAAACGCAGCCAAATCATGTGACAGCATGTTTATAACATGTTGTGCCGACCCTACTTAGAGTGGGATAAGAGCAGGAAGATGATGATTATGGTTTTAATCATTCTATGCGGGCGGAGCCGCTGGCGATTGCTAGTACTTTATAACAATAATCGAGACAACATGTACAAACACGGCCGCACATGTCCCGCACAACGGTGGCACAGTGAGTGAAACATACAAAAGCGTCGCCGAGGCCACACGCCGACTTCTAAAGTAATGAAACCAAGTACTTAGCTTAATTGGAGTGATGAGATATCGCAACGAGCTAACGCACGACATTAGAGCGGACGAAAGCAATAATTGCATTATGACACAATTATCCTTTAAACTCTTTCGACTGTATGCCTATATCAAAAAAGGGAATGAAATTGCAGAGACATTAATGGTTGAGTTCCTTTTAAGTCTGCGCTTAGCGTTATTTTTAGTACCGGGTTGACCGAGCCTTGCTCGGTAATTTATAACAAAATAAAAAAAAGAAACAAAAAAAAAGTAAAATAATTAGGTAGGTGGGGCTTAGGTAGGTATTTTCATTATTCTAGAACGCCCTTTCCCCGAATAAGCTACGATGACTTGACTATTTACGACAAAAATAGTGTCATTAAATTTTTTTATGCCCGAAAACTCCAAATGCCCAAAAAAACTTTTTTTTTTTATTAAACGAGATTTAGATCGATTTTTCTCCCCCAAAACCCGTGCATGCTGAATTTCAGGAAATTCATTGGAGCCGTTTCAGAAATTCCGAATATATATATGCATACACACACACACACACACACGCACGCACGCACGCACGCACGCACGCACGCACGCACACACACACACACACACACACACACACACACACACATACATACATATATATATATATATATATATATATATATATATATATATATATATATATATATATATATATATATATATATTTTAAAGATTAACTCATTTAAATATTAAAGACGTAGTTTAAATTTTTTTTTAGTTTAAATAAATCACTAGATAATTTTATATTTATTATATACGTATTGTTAAAATCGATAGCTATTAAGGCACTATCGATTGCTTTTTTACTACTTCTGTTTCTCTACAAACGTGCATCGCGGGGAATTACCGAAATGAAGAGGTAGATTAAGCCCGACACACACCGTGATACTATGTATGTAATAGTATGTAAGTAACGCCGTGTGGTATCCGACTGAATAGAATAGACCACCCTCTTTCTTACCGAGGTGTCGTAAAATACGACAGAGGTCAGTTGACGTCAGGCAGGCGGCCGGTCGTAAAAACGCAGCCAAATCATATGACAGCATGTTTAGAACATGTTGTGCCGACCCCACTTAGAGAGGGATAAGGGCAGGAAGATGATGATTGAAATTCTAAAGGTAATAATATTCATCGTATTATTTATGAAGTTATTTCAAATGCCGACATCTGCTAGTATATGAAATGAAATAAAAATAAAAACTGGCTTGGAATTAAAAAAAATGTCAGTTAATCAAATGAAAGCAATTAAAAGTTAAGAACACGCCATGACTAGGGTGACCATAATTTCTATATTGACACGGAATTATAGTCATCATTCCCGCCACTCTAAGTGGAGTCGGCACAACATGTTTTCAACATGAGGTGATTTTACTAGGTATTTTAATACAGAACGCCTGTCTAACGTCAACTTCCTTAGTCGCCTTTTACGACATTTCGGCAAGAAATAAGGGTTATCTATTCTACTCAGCCTGATACCTAACGGCGGGTGGACAACAGTATACATACTAATATTATAAGCACAAAAGTCTTTTTGTCTGTCTGTTATGCTTTTGGGTGTAATATATATTGTATATATTACACACACGGTCGTCCGTCCCCAAAGTAAATAATAAATAAATAAATAAATATATGGGACACTTACATACACGGTCGTCCATCCCCAAAGTAAGTAACTTAATGCTTGTGTTATGGTGACAGACAACTGGTAATATATAATTGTATATGTTTTTTAAATACATACTTAAATACAAATATACACCTAGGCTCAAAGACCAACAAATTAATTTATAGAAATTGTTGGCCCTCGGCGGGAATCAACCCCCCACCCGCGGATCTGAAGGCAGGATCACTACCCACTGCATCAATCAATCAATATTATTCAATCCTGGCTGGCTGGCCCGCCAGCCAGGATTGAATAATAAAATAAAATGGGAACGATTCCGCAAAAGCGAGACGCATGGCGACCCTAACCATGCCCGACCCGGTCATCGAACCTGCACTTGACGCGGCGCGACAGAGTTTTACATCACACTTGCGCGGCTGGAGAGGACATTAAAATATTGGAGAAAGTTATCAGACAGTAAAATTTTTAATTTCAACACAGCCGCCTTGACCTATCGTTGTAGGATAGCTACAGCTCGCGACTTAAACGTCCGAGTTGAAATCAAATTCAAATTCAAAATATTCTTTATTCAAGTAAACTTGTAAACAAGTATTTTTGAATGGTCCAATGTTTGCTCGTTTCAAATATAATTCTTAAAACTAATTACATCTATACTAATATATAAAGCTGAAGAGTTTGTTTGTTTGTTTGTTTGATTGTTTGAATGCGCTAATCACAGGAACTAGTGGAGCGATTTGAAAAATACAAGCTAAAATACACGACGAATACAAAAAGTAAAAGTTTTGTGCAAAAAGTCCTACTAATATCATAAATGCGAAAGTTTGTGAGTATTGAAGTATGTTTGTTACTCTTTCAAGAGGAAGCCGCTGAACCAATATCGATGAAATTTAACACAATTATTTCTTATATACCGGGTTATATAGGCTATAGAAATCCTTTTAATTCTACAAGAATAAAATGACATTGAAAAGCGCCATCTATTATCAACCTATCACGCGACAACAGTCCACGCAAACACGGTAAATAAATGGACGTATGGATTGTAAAAATATATTACACGTATGCTTTTTTATATTAGAACTATAAATCGCCAGCGGCTCGCCTGCGTGGATATATTAAAACCGTAATACAGTATTTTGATAACCATAAAAATGGTTAAAAACCTTAAAAGCTAGATATATGCTGACGCGGACTTTTATTTAGAACATTTAGAGAGGAACAATTTTGTAATACATAATTTTTGAATAACTATCACGCAAGGACAGATTTAAATTTTGCCATTTTCATCATATTTATTATTGTTGCTCCTCTCCTATTCATCTTAGCGTAATGTTATATAGCCTTTAGCCTTTCTCTTTACACTATCTTACACTAAAAGAATCTTTCAAATAGGTCCAGTAGTTCCTGAGATTAGTGCGTTCAAACAAACAAACTCTTCAGCTTTATATATTAGTATAGCTAGACGACAAAATCGGAAATATCCCGCCAATGTCAGTTGCCTCATAAGTGCAGTAGCAGCGTTGTTCGCGAAGGTCAAGGTTGGTGACCGCGACGAGCTACGACGGTGTCTAATGAGCCTTATTGCGAAGAACAAAACAACTATTTTTTGATTATTATTATTATTATTTATTTTTTATTCAGACATTGTGTCCATATTGTTAGTTACAAAATTACTTAGCCTAGGTTAGAAGGTACTTAAAATAGAAATAAAACTAAGTGATAAAATTAAATTAAGTTAATCTTAAAAAGAAAATAAACACCTCAAATGTAATTAGTGTGATAATGCAACAGAAATGGAAATGGGTAGGTCACATGATGAGAGAGAGAGAGAGAGAGAGAGAGAGATAGATATATATATATATATATATATATATATATATATATATATATATATATATATATATATATATAGTCAAAAAGGAATAGAGATATAGTAGAGTAGTACCCACAGGGAAATTCAAGAAAAACGGGTAGAACTTACTGAAGATGGGAAGACAATATAAAAGGGTTGGAAATCTCTGGAAGAGGCCTATGTCAAGGGGAAAACGAAGACTAAGTTTTTATAAACAAATTAATTTGTTGGCCTTTGAACCAGGATGTATATTTGTATCTAAGTATTCAAAAAAGATATAAGTATATATTCTGTCTACCATAACACAAGTGTTAAGTTACTTACTGTGGGGACCGACGACCGTGTGTGTAAGTGTCCCATATATTAATATGGATTGTAAAACTTCAGATAATAAAGTCTAATAATAATATATTTCAAAAAGGCATATTCGAAAAGGTCGTAATTAAACAGCGAGCTGATCTCTGCCTGCGTGATTCAAGCTCAACATGACGCATCCACCGACATCGCATCACAGACGGCGACCGCAAACAATTGAAATAAACCTAGATGAGATAAGTATCACATATAAATTGGACATTCCTGAGCGGTATTCATAATTATAACTGTCTACATTTATCTCTCAATAACTCAGTCTACTTTCTCCTTTTTTTATACAGCAAAAAACCCCTTATGGGTACCCCCGTCCGACGGGGACAGGCGGCGGTTACGTCGGACTCGCACCGACTAAAACGACCTGTGTGCTCCACCACGCTGCCGATGACAAAATTCAAATTCAAAATATTCTTTATTCAAATAAACTTGTAAACAAGTGCTTTTGAATCGTCAACTCTACTGCTGGTTCGGAAAGCTGTTCCTACTGAGAAGAGCCAGCAAGAAACTCGGCGGTTGCTCTTTTAAAAATATAATTCTTAATACTATTTACATTAAGGCGTTACTGTCTTGTACAGGTTCAAAGAGAGCTATATCCACACATTCTTATCTTCCAAATAATCTTCAAGAGTATAGTAGGCTTTCTGTATCAGCCTCTTTTTAACAGTGTTTTTAAACTGATAAATAAATAAATAAATATATGGGACACTTACACACACGGTCGTCCGTCCCCAAAGTAAGTAACTTAATACTTGTGTTATGGTAGACAGACAACTGGTGAATATATACTTATATATTTTCTAAATACATACTTAAATAAAAATAAACACCCAGGCTCAAAGACCAACAAATTCATTTTCTTTTTTTTTATTTTTATAGAAAATGTTGGCCCTCGGCGGGAATCGAACCCGCGACCCGCGGAGCTGAAGGCAGGATCACTACCCACTGCGCCAACGGGCCAGTCAGTGATGTAATGGCAAAGCTGAAATTGATTGCGGAATATTATTATAGAATCTTATACCAAAACCCACAAACGAATTACGTACTTGCGTTACAAGGCGCAAAGCAGGAGCTGCAAGCTTATGTCGGTTCCTGCTTTGTCTATTGTATACATCACCTATCGTTTTATAATTCTTTATATTTTTATGTACATAAATTAGATTGCTTAAAATATACTGTGAAGCAAATGTAAGAATACCTGTTTCCTTAAACTTCTCTCGCAGGGAATCACGCGGTCTTAAATTATAAATGCCTCTTTTTTGCAAGGACAGGATATCGTTGTACACATTGCCCCCATCCCCGCCGACAGCTCTGATCCTAAAGAACACCTTCTCTGGATAGGACCCCTCGAAAGAGAAGCCCCCCTCCACTAACCGATGCATCGGGAGCACCAGATGCACTGGCCGCCCCGGGGACCAGACGTCCCTTTTCTTTCTCCTGCCCTAATCCCACTCTAAGTGAAGTCGTCAAAACATGTTTTTCTCTTTCCGTCTCTCCTATTATTTGTCTATCATATCTCTCAATAACTCAGTACATACAAAAGTAATAATAAAATTATTTTGCTATAGCCCACTATAAAATAAATAGAAAATATGTATAATGCTAAAATGTAGAGTGGACTATCCATTTTTATACCCCATTCGTAAAAGTGCTACAATCGTCAATGGACCAGCCAAAATATTTCCATCTACAGAACTTAAAAAGATTTAAAGAGAACTTAGAAAGAAGCACCAAGTTCATGTTTTTTAGCTTGTATTTATATTTATTATGAAAATTACTAAAAATAATTTGTAGCATTACTTTGTAGAGAAACCATATCAGATTTAATATTAAACAAATCAATTTCCTCTTTGTCTTGAGCCTACAAAGTTACTCTTTGATATGAAGTTAAATGCATTATAAATATACCACAGTAAGTGATATAAATCGGAACACAAACGATGGCCTGTTCATAATTGCACTACATACATTTAATTAGGCTAAGTGGAATGAATTTTGCTCTATTAGGAAGTGTTAAGGCATTGTGAATTCATCACTGAAATATTACATTGCAAATGCATGCAAAAACACGTGTCTAAATTTAATAATCAAGTAACAAGGCTTAAAACCTGGCTAAGACTGGCCCGTTGGAGCAGTAAGCAGTAAAAAAAAAAACCTGGGTGTATATTTGTATTTAAGTATGTATAAAAAAAAATATATAAGTATATATTCACCAGTTGTCTGTCACCTATAACACAAGTATTAAGTTACTTACTTTGGGGATGGACGACTGTGTGTGTAAGTGTCCCATATATTTAAAAAAAAAATTAAAAGTTGAAAAATCTAAATCACTGGTTCTCAACTTTGGTAATACAAACCCAAGGGAGTCACCTTATGTACGTACTAGCTTTAACTTAATTTGTGTGAACTATAGCCTTGAAATAAATAATATTTTCTGTCACTGTCAAACTTTGGAAATATCTCCATCACAAAAATCAGATCGATCTAAGGAAGAGAATTTATTGTTTTCTCGAGGGCATAGTTTATTTTGGTAAATAACCTGCATAACTTCCATTGGAACCATCAAACAACACCTATGTTTATATAAAAAAATATGGTTAACTTAGGATTTCAACCTATTTTAGAACAAATGCAATTACCATCTGGCCATCACTGCATGTAAAATTTAAGTGTACCATCTAGGGGGGGGGGGAAGGGGTTAGGAGAAGCCTGACAGTGCAAGGCCGGTGGCCAACTCTTGTGTCGGACTATTCCACCAATAGAGTATACCATACTTCTCTATTAATAGATAAAATATGTTGAAGCCGTCTCGCACGCCAATGTTCTAATTACATATCAATGTTCTAATTATGTAACAAAACAATCCAAATAAATGTTATCTATTATTGACTTCCTAATGTCCATTCCTAAGTTTTTAATAATTATAAAACATGTTTGGATTACTGATTTTGCCCACAAGTTAACTTGTAAGTACTAGAAAAACTCCCAATTCAAATTACCATATTTGATAATTTTTTAAAAGTACTAAAAAGATGTATACAATATTTGCCATGCTTTTACCTAGCTAACTTCATATATTTTAGATGCTAGTACTTTTAAATCTCATTTATCTTGCCCATTTAGGTGTTCAGGAATGACAATCGAACACAGTATTTATATATAGGGGGTTACTAGAAGATTATCATATTTTCCTTTGATGATTGTAACTATATTTTTTAACTACAGACCTCAAAAGAAATCTCATAGACAGATTTCAGATAGCAAATACTTGATCACTGCATTTAATTTATAATACACCTTTACAAATATTAGCCGTGTGGTATTTGGCTAAGTAGAATAGTACCACCCACATTTCTTACCAAGGTGTAAAAGGCTTCTAAGTTGACCCACCGAGTAGTATCTGGTTTAATAGAATAGACCACCCTCCTTACCAAGGAGTCGTAAAATACGACTAAGTTAAGTTGACGTCAGGCAGGCCGCCGGTCGTAAACACAGCTAAATCATGTAACAGCATGTTTATAACATGTTGTGCCGACCCTACTTAGAGGTAATAAGGGTAATAAGGGTTTGTAATAAGGGTAGGAGGATATATACACCTTTACAAATGTATTAAAAGTAAATAGTTACACAAAAATTATATGTAATCTAATCTGACTAACAAAAACTATGATGTAATACAATAACAAAGAAAATAAATAATGTACAAACTGAAATAACAAAAATATATCATAGCAAGCTACAAAAGCTATTGTTATTATATTGGTTAGGAAAATTTTATTTATATTTTTGAAATAAAAAACATTGAAACTAACAGTAAAAACTGTATGATATTAATAAGTAATAAATTTTTAGAACACCAATTAAGTTTTCAAATATTTACAAGAATACAAAAAATAGAACATTTTTTTTTACATTTGTTGCAAAATTATGTTTCTAGAATTATTATACTGAAGAATGTGCAAACACTTAAAGAAACAACGATTGTTAACCATTTTTTATTGTAAACCAATCATTTACAATTTATCTCCACAGCAATATCTCAAGGACAATTACTTATTAAGCGCAATCATAAAATTTTTCGAAACACCTGAAGTTTCTAGACAAAGAATTTTTAGGCAACAACTGTCTTGGGTGTGTACCTACTCAAATAAGTTGTTATATTCAAGGCCGCGGTCGCGTGCTATTTATTAAAAATATGCCCAGCGTATAGAAGTTTATGTCAATTTAATACGAAATTGAATGCAGCGACGAATATGACAGTAAAGTCGATATGGTATGCGAACGGTGTACCGAAAAACCGTTAGAAATCGCGCATGAACTTCATGAATCACCCGCAAACTAACATAATGGTTTAATAAACGTTCTGTTGATGAGAAAAAAAATAGTTTGGAAAGGTCCCCTACCTTGTAGACATCGCCGTAAGTGCCCGAACCAATCCTCTGAATGAGTTCGTACTCATCTTGCGGGTTTCTTCGAGATATATCTGAACTTAGTACACCACCACTATGCGCCATAATAACTAGCGAACACTAATCTAACATTTATTTACACTTTCATCTCATTATTCACATAATTATAACACAAAAACGTCGACAAATAAATTATTTTTTACTACACGAACTCGACAGTAATCTATGCTCGACATCTCTACCTGACGTCTGACACCACAGAATAATAATGTGAATTGTCACGTCTGCCATTATGTAGTTATTCAAGAATGTTGACATAGTTAAAAAAATATGTATAGAATATTATTTGCCAGGGTGGAAATTAAACAATAAATAACTAAACACAAATCTATGGATTTTAATATGTAAAGAGTGTAGATTGTCGGTCGTTCTATCCACATCCCAAGCATACAAATTTAACTTTACAATTTAAATTTACCTTTAACACTATTAAGATGGAATATTTTTTCTCTGTCGTTTCCTAATTTGCATAAATCTCATTTATGAACAATAAAATATTTTATATTTTAAACCACAGCATTTTTATGGATATACTAAAATGTCTTTAATTTATGAGTAATTACTTTTTTTTATATATATGGGCACTTACACACGGTCGCCCGTCTCCAAAGTAATTTAATACTTATGTTATGGGTGACAGACAACTGGTCAATATATACATAATTTATAATTTTAAATACAAATATACACCCAGGCTCGAAGAACCAACAAATTGTTTATAGAAACTGTCCGCCCCAGCAAAAACCTACCACGCTGCTCCAATGCGAATTGTTAGATTACACATATCCCTAGAGATATGCAGGTTTCCTCACTATGTTTTGCTTCACCGAAAGCGTGTGACATTTTGTAATTAGATACTTAAGTTTTAATAGAAAAGTCCGTCGAAAGAGTCACACGTTGTCACGGCTGGGCTAACTTAGCAAGCCGCATTGGAGCAGCGTGGTAGGTCTTAGCTCCAATCCTTCTCTCCAAAAACGGAGAAGAGGCCTATTCCCAGCAGTGGGAGAGTAATAGGACGCTACTTTAACAAAAATATTTATAATGCTAAATGTAGAGTGGACTATCCTGTTTCCATACCCGATACATGCGGAATTCCACCACAATACTCAAGCACTACACATGTTCACTATCACAAAATCAACAATCGTTTCGCCCTGCAATCGAAGCAACATCAGGAGATAGTTCCAACGAAATCGCAACCCCATTACTCCAGGTATTATATAGGCTGATATTTATAGGATCTCATTACACGATACGATTTTATAACGGGTTGGTGTGATAAAAATTTAAAATCAGTACTAGCCCATCAGATAATATATAAATTAAAACACTTTTTATAAATTAAAAAAAAAATGTGATAAATGTTAAAATGGTATATTTATTACAATCCAATATTTCGGCCGGCATTCGTGTAACGTGTTACAAAATTTGTTTATCGCCGACTACAATAATAACTTCTAACACTTTATTATAAAATTATATAATCTTTTGGTTCAATCCATTTAAGTGCACTTTTACATACGTTACGACATAGTTACGTAAGAACTTATCAAGCGAGTGGAAATTTACAATTTCCTAATCGAAATGTTGTTCGCGTCTACAGACTTGCATATATTACGCCTGAATTACATATAGCAAGCTGCAATATATCTGCGAGTATGGTGAATAAATATAATTATACATTTATTGATCTGGCAACACCAAATTTGTCTAAAAATCACTCATGAAGAAAATTATACAAATACTAAACATTGGAGTTAAAATAAATAATTAAAATCATAAAACAAACAATTAACTGTATAAAACATCCGATTTAGGCAGTTCGACACAAATAAAATTAACCAAGCGACAAAATGTCTGCTAATATTATATGAAAACTATACAAACAAAAAATCAGCCTGTTAAAAAAATCAGTTTACTTAATCAAATTATTATTTTTTTAATAGATAAAATATAGAGATTTTAAATACCTAAAATAAATAGATTAAAAAATATTAAAATTAAATTGCGAGTTGGTTACGCAAAGATTTAAAAGAATTTTGTGCTTTAGTAAGATATCTAATAAAATAAATAGATTAAAAAAACTGAAAAATTAACTATACTTGTGATTTAGTATGCTTACTCTGCAACAGATTAAAAATAATCTTTATTTGCCTTACTTTAGTTAAGTGAAAATAAAAAAAATATTTAAATAAATATAAAACTTGTTTTGTTAAAAATATTTCAATATCATATTATTATGAGAATTATATTTAAAAAATATATGAAAAATGTTGGTACAGAATTTTACCAAGATTGATTGTTATTATAAAGTAGGACAAATAAGAGGAATATAATATTTTTAAAGTAATAATTGCAGCTAGCTATGCGTTTGATGCCCATTCGAATAGTTTTCATACTACCGCAAAATTTATAAACATCTTATATGCCGTAGTTAGCTCGTATTATAGAGCGTTTATAATTTGTACAAAATACTCATAAGGGTGAACTCCTACTGATGTTGCGAAAGGGAAAGAGAAACAGTATTTTCCTATATTGTCTTTGATCATCGCTTCGCTTCTTCGGTGGAAATTCAACCTAATGATGGCATTAAAACAGAATTCAAGTTATAAGTTACATATAATTCTGCATTTGTAACACTTTTAAAGCATTTTATTGTGTCGCTTTTGATGCAAAACGTCCTATATGCATTTATCTGATCGTTGTTTCTGTTATACACAAGATATTAAAATCATATACATACAGTGGGACCGACCATAGAACATTAATTTTACATACCCACCTCAGCACCCTATATAAAAAAACAGTCAATCTAATAAAATATTTTAGCCACAGGAATTATTTACGTTTTTTAAAAAATAAACACCATTTATAGATATCAATGACCGTACATGCCAACATTGGCAAAAAAAAATTAAATATGGTACAACTAAGTGCGAGTTAGACAAAACTGTAATGTTTTTGTTTTATCCTGTTTTTTTAACTAGGTCGCCGCGCCAGTTCAGTCAACAATTACTAACAAAGCCAGATCTCAATTAAATTATATTTTAATTGATTTTTTTTAAACAATATTTAAGAAGATTCAATTATGCCAATGTTATCTTATAAGTTTAAGTGATTATTGGGTTCATTTTCTGTTATATCGTCGGTACCCTGTATATGACATTTGTTTTAAATGTTCAGTTTTGTCTGTTTTAGAAATGATTTAAAAATTTAATGAAATTTCTAAATAAACAAATGATTGATATATAAAAAACGTATTGCGTCAAAAGCGATGCTATAACTGGAATACGTTATGAAAATTTGTTATTGCTTTTTTTTTAACTATAACAGTATATATATAAACATTGTGACATTTCATTCGCTGTGTTGCCATTATAAAATTTCTATATATGTATATAAATATTATATAATTGATATATTTGTTTTATATGAACACACTCTTAACTCATACAAGTCAAAGACACGTAAGAAGCTGGGGTACATTAGGATTTGAAATTTGTTGGAACATATAAGTGATCATTTCTATCAAATGAATGAGAAAAGTTAATTTATTAAAGCATGTATCTTCTAAATCATTAAAAATTAATCAACTAAATTTGGTAGCAGTAAAGTAAAGCAGTAGAGTTGATGATTCAAAAGTTTAAAGTAAAATAATTTTAATAAAACTTATAAACCCATGTAGTGTGAAAGTTGCTTTATTTCTGTAAAAAAATTCCATCCGCTAGATATCGCGCTTTGGTCCTTCGAGCCGGATATGAACCGACCTAGGAATATTAAATCACTTGTTTTTAACGCATTGTTAAATTTCATAGGGTTTAGTTGTAAACGTTCTTATATTTTGAAATTTACATGTATTAAATTTAATTAGCAATATTTAAATTATACTTAATCTTTCGTTGTTTTTATTATAAAAGTGACTAAAAGAGAATGTAGTACTTTATGTTCCAACAAATTCGTAATCCAATTTTCAATCTAAATTCCCCCGTTCTTCGAAAAAAAAATACACTGAAAAGGATTTTTTCCCCCGCAAACGATCAAAAACATCGATGATATGCCTCTAGCTATCGATTGGCGTTTGAAAACATTTTTTTTTGAGATTTTCCATAAATAATTAATTCTTCCACCGAATTTGTACTAAACACTAATTTTATTTACAATGAAAACAAAGTTTTTTTTTTTGGTAAAAGCGCTTACAGTAAACGGGCGAAAAGAAAACCAACATTTAAGTACAGTCGAAGAAAGAAAAGCTAAATTTCAAAAAAGATTTTTTTTCTATTTACTACAAAACAGCAACATTTCTCAAACATCCTTTGGCACTTTCACCATACATAAAATTATATAATTTGGATAATGAAGATGGAAGTTAACATTAATTGCATTCAATAAAATCAAATTTACAAATTTAACCTATTATACTAAATTCAAACAAATATACACACAAAACTAAAAGGAGGGTAATACACGGCGCCGCGTGGACTAAAAGCACTTATTTATTCGATTCAACGCGTTTCCGTGTATCAACCACACACCACACACTATGGTCCTCCGAGCCGGATATGAACCAGTGACGCATGTATTCACAAAAGGCCACTAAACGTGTATCCGAACCTTTTGTGAATTTATGGGACTTTACTTCAAAATTAAAGAGATCTAACCGTTTTGAAGCTCCTGATTTACATAATTGACGAGAAAAAATTTCAAACTAGTATTTCAATTCTAAATTTTTTAAGGTATAACCTAATAATATAAAATTAATATTGTTCAAAAAATGAATCCCATATATTATGCAACAGTAAGCAGGCCAAGTGAAAATATTTTCAAATTCTACAACGGTTACAAAATAATATAATCATTAAAAATTGTTTTAATTTATTGGTCTACGGGATGAAGTGCATAATCACTCACACACATCCAAAATTATCTATTAATTAATTATCAATTAATCTATTCAAAAATACATAATAACCAACATGAAATTATTATTAGAAACTCTAATGGTAATAATAGGGGAAAAGAGTGACTTAAAAATTAATAGTAACATTAAATAAAAGGATTAAAATTAAAAATAAAAATAAAAACAGGTAGAGCCTGGTCCTAAACGAACTGAATGCTGTTACGCTTTGCGGTTTATTATGCTTTACAAAATGGCGGCATTTTTTTCAGAAAGTCAAATAACCAATGATTTAATGTATATGATGAATTTATGATTACAGTACAGTATTTCACGAATATGGAAGAAGGTAGGAGTATGTACGAATAATTTATAGAATTATGTGTTATTCACCAGAAATCCATACTTTTGCAATATGGATACAAAGTAACCCAAAAAAGCAAAATTATGGCTGTGATATCATAAACAAACGCATTACACGATTACGAAGAAAGTTAAGTGAATTTTAGTTAATTCGCTGTATATTTAATAATTGTAACGTATTTTGAACCATAAATAACCCTAACTTTTTAAAATAATATAACGAATTAAGCTAGTGTTATAAAAGGTTACAGCTCAGTATATTAGACGGTTAATATCGCAAAAGATTTTAGGGTTAAGTAAATATAGTAATAAAGAATGAATAAAGTATAGTAATAAATAAATAATGATTTGAAGGGAAACTACAAAGCTTACTTGAGCTTTTGTATCATATAATAGATTACAAGTGATAATATAAAAGTTCTGAGTTTAGTTAAAGTGCTGAGTTCAAATTGCATGTCACATTACCTGCTTATTTAATTTTACACACGTAAGTGACATACTCAGAAGAAACTTTACTTTAATTTTCCAACCACATTAAACCACAACCCTTACTTGAATTGTAAACTTTTACTGAATTATTTGAAGCCCGCTTTGAAAGAAGCCCGCCGTTTTTATCAAGCCATAAATATTTAACCGCGCCAGCATCCAAACATTCAACTCAATTAGAACGCAATGTTGTCGTTAATTAATTTCGAACTATATTTAGGGCAGCTATGGAAATATAACTTACTCTTTTGAATAAATAATTTCTTTTTTTTCCTTTACTATAATATGCATGAGCAAGCGTCCATATATTTTTTTAAAAATTTTATAATAACTGCATCACTATCTTGTCTCGTTTATTTGGAATTTCTCGAGGTTAAATAGCTGAGACGCCATAATGGAATTTATTATAGATATATTTAGTTGCCAGATGGCGTAACAGACTATAAATGATAATGAACGTTGTATATAGGGGATAATAGATGGCTTTGTGCTATGTCCTAATCGCAGAGACGAAAATCTTTAATCGTCCGATTAACCAACTCAAGTGGCAATTTGCTCAATAATAATTCAGTCGCGTTGAGTCGTTTCGCCTTATCCGAAGAATAAAGTCAAATGTCCCATGTATAAGCATAGGAAATGTGACTTTACTCTTCGGATAGGGCGATTTGTGTACAAAAAATGATGAAAATCAATGAATCTATCACAAATCAAGTAGAAAATCTAATTGGTGTTGATTAAAAACTACAAAAATTGCATTTTAATGGACAATAAGTGGTCTAAAGTGGCAGAAAATGTTCAAGGCACACGGGGCTTAAATGAAGCCTTATTGGCGATAATCCGGAACCCAATACCATTATCTTGCGACAAGGCTTTGTCTACAGTTGCTTGTCTCACGTAATAGGACATAGCGGATAAATATATGGAATTATGCGGGTAGGAACGATATTTCACCTACGACCCGCGCGTGCGCGAGTCGTACGCACCGGTGTCTTTTTCGCTTTACTCGCTTTGCTATTTCCTTTAACGTTACGCTTTCCTTTGGTATTTGATGATTTCGACCGAGTGCTCTCAATTGAATTAACCCTACGGTCCGATTCAAATGAAAATGCGGGTATAACGCTTTTCACTTCGGACGGCGACAGACTGATCTCTAGCCGTCTCCTTCTAGAACGAGTCATTCTCATTTGTGACTCTTCTACTGGCTCTTCTATTTTCAACGGGGCCAAGTTTCGTTTCGCTCTGGCGACTTTCCTCGTGTCGGTTTTCGTTTCGGCGCTGTTCTTGCGCGATTGCCTTCCGTTCTGGCCCTTTTCTCTGAGAACAGGTTTGGCGATTTCTTCGTACCGCCGTTTCCTCGTGCTCCTAGTTACGACGGTTTTATCGTTCTCTATGGACTCTTTGGTTGTTCTAGTTTTTTCCGCGCTGGCCTCTGGGACCTTTCTCGGCCGCCCTCTGCCGCGTTTTTCTGGCGTTTTGCCGCATTGCGTCGTGTCACCGTTGACTTTCTGTTTTTTAGCCGATCTCGTGTCCATTTTCCTTCGTTTCCTCGGTACAGGGGACTGTGATTCTTTCTTTGTTCTATTAGTTTTTGGGAAGGCAACCTCAGTGCCTTCGAGGCCTTGACTGCTTTCTATGTAAATGTATTCGTCTAATTTGGACCTAGATTTCGCATATGTCTTTTCTACGGGCTTCACTGATGGGACTTCGTCGTTGTCGTCGAAGTTTGGTTCTGGGCTCTCATTTATCGGCGTATCTAAAGTGTTAGCTTTAATTAGTTCTACGTCATTCTCTATCGAGTTCTTATTCATTCTGTTCTTGAGGTTGTTTATGGTTTCTATGAGCGATGTCTCTTTGCTATCGTCCGTGTCCATTGTCATGTCGTGTTGTGTGGAAGTGCCGGGCTCTGAGTACGTACTATGTTTGCGTAGCTTGTTTTTGTTACGTCGTTTGTAAAGATCGGCTTTTGTCATGTCCTAAAATTAGAAATTATTATATTTACGTTAACATTATAGTGTGGAAAATAAGTTGAGTTTAAAAATTTGCTTTGTGCTATCAGTTCATAAATGTTTGAAGTTAATAGTTTAATTTTCTTTTTTTTAAATAGTTACCTGAAGTTTAAAGTTGTTGAGGTCGGAGCAGTTCAAGCCCAACTCTATTAGGAGCTCATTGACGCTAAGCCGTTCCGAAGGCTCCACAGCCAGTAGCCGGGTGACCAGCTTCTTGCTTTCGCTCGAGATGCCATCCCATACTTGTCCTGAAGGACAAAGCCAAGTTAATAAGAGTCAATTTCTCCACGCAAACTATTCGTATTTGTCCAACAGAATGCGTTCGGAAATTAAATATTAATTGAATTGAATAGATAATTGAACGCACGTGTGGTATCCGGCGGAATAGAATAGACCATGTTGTCACCTATGACTTTCGCTTTGTATTTTATAGCAACACTGTCATGAAACGAGTATCGCGCCCATTTGACTGAAATGGTGGCAATAGTGTGTCGTGTTGTTTCCGGTGGAGTCTTCCTATATATCGCTAAAACGTTTCAGTTGCATGCAGTCTTTGTTCGTTTTTCAAGAGAGGAGCATCTCGGAACGGGAATTGTGGTATTTCTATTATATGTTATTGTATAGTGTTTGCACTAACAACCATCCTAATTTCTTACCCAGATGTCGTAAAATACGACTAAGGTAAGTTGAAGTCAGGCTGGCGGGCGGTCGTAAAATACGTAGCGAAAATCATGTAATAACATGATTTGCCGACCCCACTTAGAGCGGGATAAGAGTAGGAAAATAATGATGAAGATAGCTTCAACTGTGGAATATGAGAAGACCTGTTGCAGGTTAATCCAAAGGTAATAAGTTCGCCTAGTCAGCTATCTAGCTGACCAGGCGAACTTAAGGAAGGAATAAAAGAAGGCGAAGGAATAAAAGAAAAATACCAAAAACAATTTTTCCCATAAAATTACGCATTAATATTCACCTATAATCCTTTTTAAAGTTCTTCGTTATTGTAACCTTTAACTTTCATTTCAAAACTGAAAAAACGCGCTAAAAACCGTTACCTAGTGTACCATACATGCACATAAGAGTGTTTTTTGTATCTGTTAAGAACTTCATTAGTCTATGTTAATGTTAGTAGCTGCTGTGACAGTTACTTTAAACTCTCTCTTTAACCGCCCAATGGGAACGCCCATTGGGCGGTTGGATACCACAGTGCGGGTCAACTTTGCTTAGTCGCCTTTTACGACTCCTCGGTAAGAAATGAGGGCGGTACTATTCTATTCAGCCGGATACCACACGGCGGGTCGACTTACCTTAGTAGCCTTTTACGACACCTCGGTAAGAAATGAGGGTGATACTATTCTATACAGCCTGATACCAAACGGTTGACGTACCTTAATTATATAGTTTGCTATAAAACTGTATTTAACAAAATAATATACTAGAGATGTAGCGTGAAAGTTGTGTTTTATTTCTATATAATAATTTTGTCCGCTACACTGAGTTTTCGAGAAGTCAAGTCTAAAGTATAAAGTTAGTTTCAAGGCCGCGGTCACGCATATTTATACTTTGAAGGCCAAATACAATACACGATTAATCTGGAAGGTTACAAATATTGAGTCGTAACATTATATACAAGATAATATTACCTTCCATAGAGAAGCTGCCACATTTGATTCTGTCCATGAAAGCGGTCACAGGTTCCTTTTTGGAGACCGGCTGGAATGGCGCTTTCCCGCATAACAGACAGTACTGAAAACGACAACATATCACTTAGTAAGTAAAAGTATGTAGCGGCCTGTTACTCTCCCACTACTCGTAATAGGCCTCTTCTCTCCGTTTTTGGAAAGATTGGATTGGAGAGAGGATTGGAGCTAAGACCTATCACGCTGCTCCAATAAAGGTAGGTTAGACATACCTCCAGAAATACAGACAAGAGATACAGTACAGAGATTCCTTCGCGGAAGAGCGTGTGATAAATAGCGATTATCAATTAGACACATAAGTTTTTAACAGAAAAACTCATTGGTGTCTGCTCGGGTTTGAACCCGTGACCTCCTCAAAAGAGTCGCACGGTGTTACCGCTGGGCTATCACAGGTAGGCTATCACAGCTAACATGTATGTCACTTGATATCAACAAAAAGGCCAAAATACAAGACAAAAATAATTGCAATATCATACTAATATTATAAATGCGAATATTTATGAGTATGGATGTATGTTTGTTACTCTTTCACGGCGAATCCACTGAACCAATATTGATGAAATTCGGCACTATTATTCCTGATACAGCGAAATAACATATAGGCTAAAGAAATCTTAGTAATTCTACAGTAATAGGATGACATTGAAAAGCGCCATCTATAATCAATCTATCACGTAACAACAGTCCACGCAAACGAAGTTAAAAGCTAGTAAATAAATAATCTATAACCCCCGTGTGGTATCCGGTTAAGTAGAATAGACCACCCGCATTTCTTACCAAAGTGACCAAGATAAGTTGGCGTCAGGCAGGTGGCCGATTGTAAACTACCTAGCCAAATCATTTAACATGCCTTATACATGTTGAGCCGACCCTACTTAATGTGAGATGCACTTAGATAATCTACAGACTATATTTTACTATACTATATTACTATATTTTTAATGACTATATTTTTAGTTTTATAGGCTCAATTTTAATGCCAAAATATACACAGAATATATATGATAATTTATTTTTTTAATTTTGTGATAAATCATATGAAAAAAATCATTTATACACGTTTTTAATATCTGCTTTGTACACTTTTTTTAAACACATATTATTATTTTCAAAATGACAAACTGAAATTGACTTATTCTATTTTTTTTAGAAGAATAGAAAGGTTATTTTAATTCTGTAATTAAAAAAAAAAACTTACAAATATGACTCCCAGACTCCACAAATCACAGCCGGAGCCGTAACCGGAAGCGGCCGAACCGCCGCGTATGCACGACACAACTTCCGGAGCAGCATACGGCAAACTGTTCACAAATCATATAACTACGCTGACTTGGCAGTTTATGGCAAACATAGTGTTTTATATTCAGTATAAATTTTAGTATTTTTTAATGCCTCAAAACAGGGATAAAACCATTTTCTTTTCCTTAAAACCCTCTACATTCTGAATTTCAGGAAAATCGTTGCAGCCGTTTCCGAAATTCCGAATATAAATATAAACATACAAGATTAACTCATTTAAATATTAAACATACTACTTATTTTTAGTTATTCAATAATTGGTGTGGTGTAAATCAAACAAATATAACTTACCTGAAACATGGCGTCATCATCCGCTGTTTCTCGTCACATTCCGGAAACCGTCGGGCGAATCCAAAGTCAACTACCTTCACCCTGGCCTCGTTCAGTCTGCAACTGCTCAGGAGAATATTCTGGAACAATTGACATAATTAGAAGCGGTGATAGCCTAGATCAGGGCTTCTTAAACTGTGGGTGGCGACCCCCAGGGCGGTTGCGAGACTACTGAAAGGGGCGTCGCAAAGATCTGATACTTTTCAATCATTATTGATACAACTACAAAATTAGTAACCAAAATTTTAAAATAAATTAATTTGTACACACTACGTACAAATATAAATACAAATAAAAATCATACAAAATACTATTGTAGTTTTATTATAACTATTTTTTTAAAAAATTTTATATGGAGGAGGGGGTCGTTTAAAATTTCCTAAGCTTGAAGGGGGTCGCAATATAAAAAAGTTTAAGAAGCCCTGACCTAGATCAGTGGTCGGCAAAGTGCGGCTCCAGAGCCGGATGTGACTCAACTACCTACGGCACAAATATCTACGGAAGACGCAATATTTAAAAATAAAATTTACTTTTTTAAGGTTTTTTTTTAAGCTTAAGTAAGCTTGAGTAAGATGCAAGCCTTTTTACGTGACACTGGCTGAGTGATTTGCGCTCAATTTGTGCTGTACAGGCCATAAACAAGGTCAAATTCAAATTCAAAATATTCTTTATTCAAATAAACTTGTATACAAGTGCTTTTGTGATAATAATAATAAGATGCAAGCCCATTGTTCGCATTAATAAATATTTATGAAGTATTAAATTTTGGTTTTATTTAGTGTACTACTTATTTAGTGTAATAAACAAGCAGATTTAGCTTTCATTTTTTTTTAAATTATTGTAATGTTCGTATTGGCTCTTTGGCTAATAAGTTTGCCGACCACTGGCCTAGAGAAAAGACCGTACTACTCTTACGAGAGGGCCATGCGTTCAGACTCCGGGCAGGCACCATTGAGTTTTTCTGTGAAAACTTATGTGTCTAATTGATAATAGCAATTTATCTCACGCTTTTCGATAAAGGAAAACATAGTGAGAAAATCTGTATATCTCTAGAGAATTCTGTAGATATGTGTAACCTACCATCATTGGAGCAGCGTGGTAGGTCTTAGCTCCAATCCTTCTCTTTTAATCGTAGGGAAGGTTTTTTTTACTTGTTAGATGCTTTATGTTTAATCTATACTAATAAAGCTGAAGAGTTTGTTTGTTTGTTTGAACGCGCTAATCTCAGGAACTACTGGACCGATTTGAATAATTATTGCAGTGTAAGATAGTCCATTTATCGAGGAAGGCTATAAGGCTATATAACATAACGCTAAGATGAATAGGAGAGGAGCAGCAATAAAAAATATTACGAAAGCGGCAAAATTTAAAGCTTTCCTTGCGTGCGCTGAGTAAACAGTAATAGTTATTCAAAAATCATGTATTACAAAATTGTTCTTGTCTAAAAGTTCTAAATAAAAGTCCGCGATAGCATATGTCTAACTTTTAAGGTAAAACCACTTGAACCATTTTTATGGTTATCAAAATACTAAATTACAGTTTTAATGATTGGCCCGTTGGAGCAGTGGGTAGTGACCCTACCTTCACCTCCGCGGGTCGCGGGTTCGATTCCCGCCGAGGGCCAACATTTTCTATAAATGAATTTGTTGGTCTTTGAGCCTGGGTGTATATTTGTATTTAAGTATGTATTTAAAAAAATATATAAGTATATATTCACCAGTTGTCTGTCCATAACACAAGTATTAAGTTACTTACTTTGGGGACGGGCGACCGTGTGTGTAAGTGTCCAAAAAAAAAAAAAAATCTTTCCACGCGGGCGGAGCCGCTGGCGATTGCTAGTATGTTATAAAACTTTTCTGGAGTACAAGGGTTGCATAAACCGTATAGTTACCAACCTCAGGTTTAAGGTCCCGATGCACGACGTTCCTCGCATGCATATGACGAACGGCCAAAGCGAGCTGCTCCAATAGCCGCCGTGCTATTCTCTCTCCGACTGAACCGAGCACCGAGGAGAGCTCTCCGCCTGACGCTAAATCCGTCACTATGTATGTAAATGCCTGGAAAATGTGAAAACCATTAAAGAATTTATTTATTCATTTAACTGGCCCGTTGGCGCAGTAGGAAGTGACCCTGCCTTCAGATCCGCGAGTCGCGGATTAAATTCCCACCGAGGGCAAATATTTTCTAACAAAAATTTGTTTGTTCTTCGAGCCTGGGTGTATATATCTATTAAAGTATGTATTAAAAATTATCTAAGTATATATTCACCAGTTGTCCGTCCATAACACAAGTATTAATTTACTTACTTTGGGGACGGATGACCGTGTGTGTAAGTGTCCCTATATTTATTCATTTATTTAAGTATGTATATAAAATATATACAAGTATATATTTACCAGTTGTCTGTCTTCCATAAATATAATAAAATAAAATCTTCCACAAGTATTAGGTTACTTTCGGGACGGACGACCGTGTGTGTAAGTATCCCATATATTTATTTATTTAAGTATGTATATTATATATATATATATATATATATATATATATATATATATTTAAATCGCAGAAGTCTTCTTGCGTCATTTTAAACTCGAACCCTGTTGCGTCTACCATTTCTGAAGGGATTTTTAACTAAATTAAAGCGTATACTATACCTTTAAATCCGTATTATTTCAGTATACAACTTTAAATTCCATTAATAAGTTTTATACCGATATTCAATTTTAAAAATTTCTCAATCACTTAGCGGTTCCGTTCATCGTCGAAATAATGTGGCACATTGTATATTTTTGTATATACTTCGTACACTGTTTAGGCTTTCACGCTTCCTAATTAATTTATATCTAACTTGATTCTGTATATTATTCAATATATTTTATTGATATTACATTGACATTATTACATCCATTCTTTGTTTCAACTAAAATGCTTCCGAATATTGCTGCTGTATGAATCTATGCGTAACATTGACTTAACGGCTTCCATTGACTTCATCAGATTTCTAATACTTAAATATGGCACGTGAGTCATATTATTAAATATTTTTTTTATAGTCGTTTACTTATTACTAAGTGAGCTTTTATGAACAGGTAAGTAACTTAGTATCCTCGTCATTCAGTTAACTAATAAAGTAAGCTTTTATAGGCAGGTAAGTGATGTTACTAACCCAGAAAAAACTTGAACTGCAGGGAAGTAGTTAAAATTATTAGGTGAATGTGCGTATTGTATGTGTGTGTGCGTGCGTGCATGCGTAGGTGCGTGGAGTCCATGTGATGTGTGTGTGTGTGTGTGTATATATTATGTGTGTGTGTGTGCATTTTTGTTGTGTTGCTTGCTGCGTGTGTGCGCGTGTATGTGTTTCAGCTATAAATACTATAAATAAATATAAAGCTATAAATATCCCAGTGTGTCTTAGTGGGTTGCGTATCTCGTGCTGAAAATATCTGCATGGTATACCCTTAAGGTGGTATTAGCGTACGCGCTCACGGAGTCATAATCGGATTCGGAAGTGGAAACTCTATACGAGGATATAGCAAAAGCCTTACGCCATACCTCAGAGCCCACTTCAACGTTGTTATGGGGGACTTTAAGTCTAAAGTGGGAGTAAAATTGTGTTGAATTAGTTGTAGGACCTTATGGTTTGGGTCGAAGGAACGAGTTCGGACAAATGCTTGTCGACTTTCTCGAGAAGGAGAGGTTGTTTTTGATAAATTCTTTTTTCAAGAAACAATCCCAAAGTAGGTGGACTTGGCGAAGCCCCGGTGGGCAGACGAAATATGCGATTGATTTTATTATTACGGACAAGAAGCGTATATTTAGGGATGTCTCGGTGCTTACCACCGACTATTAACAACCATAGGTTGGTACGAGGCACTCTGAACATTTATCTAAAGCTGGAACGTGTCCGTTTGATGAAATCAACAGTCCGTCTGAATGTTCTCCAAACCGTAATTGGATCTGTAACATTCTAGAAACAACTTAAAACCAATTTCTACTCTGGAAACCACGGATGACGTAGACCAAAAACTCGATCGAGTAGTAGAAGTCCATCGAAATGAGGGCACAAAAATTTGCGAAAGCCAACGTAAGGGCATGAAGTCAAAGCTTTCGGGAGATACTCTCCTATTAATGGCAGAGCGACGAACCCTATTCTAACTTCGTGAGAAGTAGAGGCTTTAAACAAAATAATTACCAAGATGGATAACGACGCGACTTAGCTAATACGCTCAAAAATCAATTGAGCAGAATCGGGATCCAAAAGTGTTTATTAAGCCTCTTGGAAAAAGTCACCTGACGAAGTTAACCACATTAAAGGGAAAGTCGTTATTTCCAAACCGGAAATCCTCTCGGAAGTGGAAAGCCACTACGCCGAATTTTACGAATCGCATGCTACCACTGCACACAGAGGACAAATTAAGCCGCCACTATACGGAAGAACTGCCTGATATCCATCTAGATGAAATTGTTTTAGCCCTTGGACAGCTTAAAAATAGAAGTAGTCGCGGGTGAGGATGGTATTACAACAGAGCTGCTAAAAGCTGGTGGAATTCCATTGGTAACAGAGCTTCAAGAGCTGTTTAATACCGTTCTCTTTGCCGGGAGAACTCCAAAGGCATGGCACAGAAGTATAGTGTTATACAAAAAAGGAGATATAACACTCTTAAAGAACTATAGGCCAATATCTCTTCTGAGCCATGTCTATGAGCTGTTTTCAAGGGTTATCACAAACTGCCTCGCATGATGACTCGAAGATTTACATCCCCCGAACAAGCCGGGTTTCTAAGCGGGTACAGAACGATAGATCATATCCAGACCGTGCGGCAAATTGTACAAAAAACTAAAGAGTACAATCAACCACTATGCCTAGTGTTTGTGGATTATGAAAAAGCTTTTCACTTGGTCGAAACCTGGGCTGTTCTGGAGTCTTTACAGAGATACCAAGTCGATTGGTGACATATTGAGATGCTGAGATGTCTGTATGAAAACGCAAGAAAGGCAGTCCGAGTCCAAAACCAGCAGACAAGGCATATCCATCTGCAGCGAGGCGTAAGACAAGGAGACGTCATTTCTTCGAAATTGTTTTCAAACGCCCTAGAGGATATGTTTAAGACGGTGAATTGGACTGGACATAGCATAAACATCGATGGCGCTCATATCAGATTCGCCTAAGATGATATGGTCTTAACGACTGAATCCATAGAGGATTTGCAATGGATGCTGCATGGACCGGCTGTTTCTTCTCAAAGGATCGCTCTCCGGATGAACTTGAGTAAAACCAAAATCATGTGCAACGAGCACGTTGCTCCGGGACCGATTTCCTTAGATGGGGTCACTCTCGAAATTGTTGACAAATACATTTACCTAGAAGCTCGAACTAAAAAAAAAACAATTTCGAGTGTGAGATTATGAGAAGGATACAGCTAGGCTGGGCAGCATTCCGCAATCTACGTTGAGTCTTCTCGTCACCCATCCCGCAGAGTCTAAAGACTAAAGTATTTAACCAGTGTGTCCTACCTGTCTTGACTTACAGTGCCGAAACGTGGACACTAACAGCTAAGGCGGTCCACAAGCTTAAAGTCGCTCAGCAGGCTATGGCAAGAGCTATGCTCGGGGTTTCTCTGAGGGATCGTATTCGCAACTAAGTAATCCATCAGAAAACTAGGGTCACCGACATAGCTAAGCGCATTAACTCATATCTGAGGGTAGGGAGTGTCTCCATTGGTATCTCAAACACAATGAAGTACCTGGGGCTACTGATAGATAGCCGATGGAGATTCGAGGCTCACTTTCGATGGCTTACACCTAGACTGGTGGCAACTGCTGGAGCATTAAGTCGGCTCCTTCCTCGAGTGGGGGCGCCTAATGCAGGATGCCGTCGCTTATACGCGGGAGTAGTGCGGGCCATGGCCCTTTACGGTGCACCCGTTTGGGCAGGTCGTCTGAACTCTCGTTCCCTAGCTCATTTACGCAGAGCACAGAGAGTTCTGGCAATCAGAATTGTTAGGGGCTACCGCACTATCTCTTGCGAGGCGGCTTGCGTATTGGCTGGCACCCCACCTTGGGATCTCGAGGCTGAAGTCCTGGCTCAAGCCTACCATCGCAGAGTGAATGCACATTTAGGGGACGCATATTCCTCGACGATATGTGGGAATGCAGATTGGCGGAGCATAGCTCAAGCAGATGTTCTGCGTAAATGGGGGAGCAGGCTGGAATCGCCCAGTGCAGGGTACTGGACAATTTCAGCTATCCACCCAATTCTGCAGAGTTGGACGAAGAGAGGGAGGGCATGGAGTTCTAACTTTCCGCTTGACACAGGTCCTTTCAGGGCACGGCTGCTTTGGAAGCTTCCTGTGTCGGATAGCTCAGCGAGAACCTTCCAGTGTGTGTCATGAGTGCGGTGCTCTCAATGACACTGCTCAGCATACCCTTGCTCAATGTCCTGCATGGATGGAGCAGCGGACGCGACTGCTAGAGCACGTAGGACCTGATCTCTCCCTACCATCTGTAATTAAATCTATGGTAGAAAATAGTAGATCTTGGGCGGCGATGTCATACTTCTGCGAATATGTAATATCGCAGAAGGAGGTGGCAGAGAGAGTTCGGGAGGCAACTTCTTCCAACCCAATCCGTCGTAGACGAGCGAGACAAAGACGGCGTGCCCAAGACCATCGACTACCACCCTGATGAGGACCTCCGGGCGTCGAATAGGGGAATTCGACGCTCTGGCTTGAGTGAGGTTCTTCGAGAGGGCCGATGCATTAAGTGTTCCCAATGCGTCGGTTTATGGTGCAAGAGTCTGTCCAGGCTCTACAAGAGTAGCAAAGGTAGGCTGCTGACGAGGGTGTAGACGTGATGCGTCCAGTATTCCTATGCCCTCGCCACCGAGCAGCAAGGTGGAACACCATGAGGTTTTAGCCGGTAAGAGTCCGGCATAACTGCTTTCGCCCCCCAGCGAATAGTAGTACCCATGAAGGGTTTCCTCATGGAAAAAAAAAGGACAGAAGTTCGAACTAAAAAAAAAAACAATTTCGAGTGTGAGATTATGAGAAGGATACAGCTAGGCTGGGCAGCATTCCGCAATCTACGTTGAGTCTTCTCGTCACCCATCCCGCAGAGTCTAAAGACTAAAGTATTTAACCAGTGTGTCCTACCTGTCTTGACTTACAGTGCCGAAACGTGGACACTAACAGCTAAGGCGGTCCACAAGCTTAAAGTCGCTCAGCAGGCTATGGCAAGAGCTATGCTCGGGGTTTCTCTGAGGGATCGTATTCGCAACTAAGTAATCCATCAGAGAACTAGGGCCACCGACATAGCTAAGCGCATAAGCAAGCTGAAGTAAGTGACAATGGGCCGGCCATACCTGTCGCAGAACCGATGACCGTTGGGGTAGACGTGTTCTGGAGTGGAGATCGCGAATCCGGAAAAATAGTGTAGGACACCCTGAGACTCGATAGAGTGATATACGTAGGACAGCGGGATGGAAGCAGAAAGCCAAGGATCAGACTAAGTGGCGAATAATTAGAGAGGCCTATGTCCAGCAGTTGAAGAAAATGGGCTGATAATGATGATGCCACGTAATCCGGCAATCTATATGCCTTTTTATGCACGTCACCGGTATGGCCCATAAACGTAGCTAAATGTTTCATATCATTCTCAGTTATGCTAAATATTTGTAAAAAGGTTGCTAAATGTTTTCTGAGTCGCGTAGATCAAATTGATTTTGGGTTTTTGGGTCCAGATAGTCTTGGGTATCCCTCGAGAACTTTATATTAATAATAAAACTTTGCAATAAACGGTTACTAATAACTGAATATACGTTGCAACAGTAGTAGCCTGATTTGATTTTGGCTGCAGCTTCATTGGCTAACGGGACTATAGTGACTTTATTCCACTTCTTTTTGTTTAAATCTGTTGCAGCTTGACTGGAGATGACATGTCGCTAAATTGCATCTATAAGATGCATTAATATCTTAAGATCTGCTTCTGTTTCTGCGGTATTGATTTCATTGTAAGGACCTTGTTTTTTCAATGCACAAATAATGGCTATATTGCAGCATTGTTTAAAAGTAGTCGAAACATTCATAGCAAAAGAAGGTTTCGAATCTATCCTTTTTGGCATCACAGTTATCTACAACTTTAGTTGCCTCCGCCATAAGATCTTAATTGAATGGTTTTAAGGCACTCAATAAATTTATTATAGAATTGTTAATTTTTTAAATTTCGATTAATAATTTTGCTAACTCTCTTACTTTTCTTGAAACCACATTAATAAAATGTTTTTCAGAACGACTTTTTTAATATTGGGATCCGTAAGCACAAATAAGAAGATCTAATTTAGCAACTAGCGATGACTTATCCGCTCTCTTCATATTTACAGTTTTACAATATTAATAATATACGCAATTATGAGTACAATCACTTTGCAAATTAAAACGCGTCCTAACGGCTCAATGTTTGTTTATTAACAAAACGCAGGAATCGCGCGCGCACCCCTTGGGCCCCCGCATCACTTATTAAATCGATTAAATTGGGAAAAAATTTGGACGCAAGATAATCCTAAATAAAAATTGAAAAAAACTTTTTGAAATATACGTCGGAGGCAATAGAATGCTAGCATCAGAAATATAATATACGTGCCCAAATATACGCGAGCACGTAGCGACCTCCAAATTGTGCGCGGCAACTCGCTGAACTAATAAATACATCGGAATTCATTCCCGCGATAAAATAACGTCCCATCCAATTTTTTGCCCACGCATTATACATATAAAAACACGGCTCCTGACAAATTTTTAGGGTTGGTTTATCCTGCGTCCGTATACTGGATGCAACAAGTCGGTTGGACGCAACAAGATCGGTAAAAAGTGCCATGTAGGACGCAACATGATGTGCAAGATGTATATATATATATATATATATATATATATATATACACACATATATGTATGTATATATTCACCAGTTGTCCGTTCATAACACAAGTATTAAGTAACTTACTTCGGAGACGGACGACCGTCTGTTTAAATGTCCCATATATTATTTATTTATATATTGTTTTTTTTTTGTTTATCTAATCTAAAGACCACCACACCACCAGTTACAATACACTTACCGTGTCGTGAAACACTTCGTGCAGTGTGATGATGTAGGGACATCCCTGACACGCCTTCAGCAGTTCGATCTCTTGCTTAACGTCTTTTTTCTGTGACGATATAATCTGGCAAAAAAGAGAGAAGCAAGAATTATAAGGAAGCTCGTCTCAGTACGGCAAACAACTTTAAAATGCGATCTTTCCGATTTCCTATGTAAAGTTTGTCAACCGATTATATATCACTAGCTTTTACCCGAAAGTTCGTTTGTATAGACGTATGTCGCATGATAGGTCGGCACCCCACTTAGAGTGGGATAAGGACAAAAAATAATGATTCTTACTTTAACAGCATATTCCTTTCCGGTCTGCCGATGGATGCACTTCCTGCACACGGCGTACGACCCGTCACCCAGTAAGGGCGTACTGAGATCCACGGCATACTTTTGAAAGAAGGGCGAATCCTGGAAAAAAATTGAAAATCGCATATAAGAATTATATATAACCAACAATCGCACAGCGGCTCCGCACACGTGGAAAGATTAAAACCGTAATATAGTCTTTAGATAGCTATAAAAATGGTTACAGTGGGTCAACCTTAAAAGCTAGACATATGCTGTCGCGAACGTTTATTCAGAACTTTTAGAGGTGAAAATTTTTGTAATACATGATTTTTGAATAACTATTACCGTTTACTTAGCGCACGCAAGAAAAGCTTAAAATTTTGCCGTTTTCGTACTATTTTTTATTGCTGCTCCTCTCGTATTCATCTTAGCGTGATGTTATATAGCCTGTAGCCTTCCTCGATAAATGGACTATCTTACACTGAAAGAATTTTTCAAATCGGTTCAGTAGTCCTGAGATTAGCGCGTTCAAACAATCAAACAAACAAATTCTTCAGCTTTATATATTAGTATATAGATAAACTAGCTTAGCTACCGGCTTAGCCTATCGGAAATCAGTTTGTATTAAACTTCCCAAATCAAAATTTTGATCATAATAGTAGTTATTGTCAGTTAACCATAGTAGATAGAGACATACTGTCCTAGAATTTTTTGTAGTGTTTGTGTAGATCTAAGATTCTGTAATACATTACTTTAGTGTAGCTGTACTTGGCTGGTGGCGCACGCCACTAAAGGTCCCAGAAGGCAAGTTGTTTTTACAACTGCGCTACATCTTTCAATACAATTTTGATATAACACATATGTATAACCTAAATCCTCCGTGAAGTGCCCAATCTTTTGGTAGAACACCGTTTCAGAAAATCGATGACATACAGTCAGTTCTTGGGAATTTTGTTTTATAATAAGTATAGACTGTGTGTCACGATGTGGGTAAAATAATTAATGTAATAGCGACAGATCTCAGGAAACCCTTCTCTCCTGTCTAAAAACTTTGTATTAATCTATGCAGTTAATTATCTGTTAACTCAGTTTGGAATAAAACTTCAAAGTGCACGCATTTCATTTAACCTCCTAAAACATCGTCCATTCAAAAAGCAACCTGATTGCATTAAACACTCCCAAAATTACTTAATTGAACTAGTTCACATTAATTACTTTAATTACTTTACTATATAACAGATTCTTTACCTTGACGGCCCATCCTTTTAGTTTGTCGTGCTTCTGGCCGGTCGCCTGCATCCAAATCTGGTCCGAGATTATATTCTCCGAGAAGAGTATACTCGGCGCCACGTACGAATAACCTGTGGACACAAGTATTTTTAATTCCTGTGGAGAGTGGGGGGTATTTTTAACCCCAGAATTATGGTTCCATTGAATGATATTGAATTGTCCAACGAAGGTGTATAGAATAATTAAACGATATATTTCACCCATGTTGACACGAATGAAGTTACAGACCCAGTTTATATACCAGTACCTTATTGGCCGAGTCTTGGACGGTACAAAATAATGCTTGTACAAAATAAAAAAAGAAACTCCAATAAAAAAGAAAAAAAAAATAGAGCACGTGGGGCTCGATCCTAGGTATTTGCATTTCCCCCAACCCGTTCCCCGAATAAGCTACGCTAACTTGACATTTAACTGCAAAAATAGTTTTATATATTCAATTTGAATAATTTCCCCAAAAATGCCCAAAAACAAGGATAAAACGATTTTTTTAAAATAACCCTAAACCTAACTAGATCAATTTTTCGATTTTTCTCCCCCAAAACCTCCTGCAAATCCTGAAAATCTTCGGAGCCGGTTCCAAGATTCCGAAAATATACATACAGGATTAACTCATTTAAAGATAATTGGAAAATACAAAGCGTGCATAATAACTACCACTGCGACACTAGCAGCGCACGCGTTCCATAAGACAACCTAATTCATCCAAGATTTATTAAATTGATCTATAAATCGCACTTTTCGGAGAATAAAATCACATTTCCTATGCTTTTACATGACACATGTGACTTTATTCTTCGGATTGGGTGAATTGTAACAATATAGAAGTTTGCTGCAGTGTATATTTCAAAATTGATTAAAATATGAAAATACCTATTCCTCATGACGCTAATGTCGAGACAGGAGGCAATCAACGAGCAAGGCTTAATTTTATTAATGGTGTCATATCTATTAACGGGTGTAAAATTGTGTCGCCTGACTAGTGTAGGCGGCTTAGATTTGGTGGACGCACAAAAAAATTGGTACTTGTTGAATTCCATATAATTTCAGTCAGACCCATCATCATCATTCCCTTACCCTTATCCTACTCTAATTGGGGTCGGCACATGTATTCATCTTCCATTCTCCTCTATCATTCGTCAACTCTGGTGCCACTCCTTTAATATGACATTTTTCACACAATCCATCCATCTTTTTTTCGGCCTCCCCCTAGTCATACATCCATCTACATTCATATTTAAAACTCTTTTGGTCACATGATTTTCATCCCTCCTCATTACATGACCATACCAACTTAGTCTCGCACTTCTCATCTTTTGTGTAATGGGCGCAACTTTCAGTCTTCCTCTTATTTCTAATTTCACTTACACCCATATTGCTACTAATAATATTTATTACTATAACTTAATCCAGTGGTCGGCTTATAAGCAAAAGAGCCATATAAACATTACAACAATAAAATAAAAATTGGGAGCCAAATCTGCTTGTTTAGTAAACTTTTATTACACGATATAATTAGTGCTTTAGATAAAACTAAATTTCAATCTTCAAATGTTTATTAAAGCGAATAATGTAATGACATCTTCTTGGAAAGTTTGAGTAACTCAATAAAAAAGTATTTTGAGTTTAAATATTAACGTTGTTTACAATTCGCGTCCCGTATCCTCGCCACGGTACTAACGACGTGTAATCGAGAAGTAGAACCTTCTCGAAGGTTAAGCTCGCAATATAAGCGGTAGTATCGCGCTCCTATATTCAGTTTGCGAGTAGCAATCGAGGATAATTGATTGCGGAAATTTATTATGGAATCATGAACTACGAATACCACTCAAGAAGTCTTAATTCAAGAAGAACTTTCAGCTTATAAATAATATTACCAAGGAACAGCTTGTCGTGATGCTTCGGCGCTTGAGCTGGTGAATCGGTGGGAGGCATCCTCGTGAACTCATCAGCGAAGTTACACGTGTCCGCGGCGTGGGACAGCTGGGGCACGAACGGGGCTTGGATCTGTCGACGGGACACCGCTTCCCAATCGAGGTTCTGGGAATTTTTAATAATTTTATGATAACAGGCAACCTATTACATAAATATATAAAGAATTATAAAACAATAGGTGATGTATACAATAGACAAAGCAGGAACCGACGTAAGCTTGCGGCTCCTGCTTTGCGATTTGCAAAAGTGCGTAAGTCGTTTGTGGGTTTTGGTATAAAATTCTATAACAAAATTCCGCAATCAATTTCAGCATTGCCATTACAGCAGTTTAAAAACACTGTTAAAAAGAGGCTACTATACTCTTGAAGATTATTTAGAAGATAAGAATGTGTGGATATAGCTCTCTTTGAACCTGTACAAGACAGTAACGACTTAATATTAATAGTATTAAGAATTATATTTTTAAAAGAGCAACCGCTGAGTCTCTTGCTGGCTCTTCTCGGTAGGAACAGCTTTCCGAACCAGCATTAGAGTTGACAATTCAAAAGCACTTGTTTACAAGTTTATTTGAATAAAGATAATTTTGAATTTGAATTTGAATTAATAAAAATCATATATATTTTTATCAAAGCCAATGTTTACAAAAGTAATAATAAAATTATTTTGCTATAATCCGCGATGAAGTAAAATAGACACAGGTAGTACAGATCTTGATTTAAGAACTTATTTATTGGGAAACAAACAGCACTTAAAGTATTACAGAAAATTATCACAGAAAAATTAACACGCAAACCAATAAAGTTTCCACAAATGAATGAAAGAAGTGAACACAGTAAAATAAATAAAGCTAGGTGAAGAATATAAATATGATAGTAACAAAAAATTAAACTATTTATACATAGCTGCCGTGCCTTTGTTAGTTTAAGAGCCTGTTTCAGAAGTTACTGATAAAGTGTCGAATAGTTAACCGACAAATAAACTAAGTAGCAGATAAATATCTCTAAAAAGTTAAAAATTAAAAAAATAGCGGCCATTTTGAAATAGGTTTTTATTATCCAGCAGATAAACAAAATAACAGCCACATGATCTACCTGTTAACTTATTAGGGACTTTAGGGACTTTAGGAGTGCTGAATAAGTCTATCAGAAACCTGAGAAACGCAAAATTCCGAGACATTATTCCAGATAATTCAAGCCATATAGATGTTTAAAAATAATAAAATGAACATAATATCTTGCCTGGAAAAACGGGTGCCTTTTCAATTCTTCCGCGTCCTCTTCACTGCCGCCGAGACGACGCCGGGGGTCTTTTACTAACAATCTGAAAAAAAAACATAATTTTTTTTAAATTTTTACAATATGGAACCTTTGCAACAGCTGATCATATATCATCCTGTCCTTATCCCACTCTAAGTGGGGTCGGCACAACATGTTTTTCTCTTCCATTCTGTCCTATCTTTCGTCAACTCTGGCGCCACTCCTTTTATATGCATATCATACTTCACACAATCCAACCATCTCTTTTTAGGCCTCCCTCTAGGCACATATCCATCCACATTCAAATTTAACACACGTTTGGTCACATGATTTTCATCCCTCCTCATTACATGTCCATACCATCTCAATCTTGCACTTCTCGACTTTTCTATAATGAGCGCAACTTTCAGACTTCCCCTAATATACTCGTTTCGTATTTTATCCAGTTTTGTCACACCACACATCCACCTTAACATTCTCATTTCATTTGCATGTACTCTTCTTTCATCCCTACTTTTCATTGCCCAACATTCTGATCCATACAATACGACAACACAGCTGATGAGTTTACTAAAAACAGTTATCTTTAATGAAACAAGTATCCGCCTTATAGCTAAACGCCATATGTACTGATTGCTTATTGGTTGGCTAACTGATTGGTGAAGAAAAACTAAGCTGGCAATCAAATGAATCTAAACGAATCTCTATTTAAAGGATATTATGAGTTTCATCGAAATTAGTATGCTATAAAAGTTGACGCCGTGGGGACACCAATGAAATCATTGAACCAATATGGGAAATTGGTTGGACGTAATAGGCAGTTCCCGCCGCGATTACGTCGTGTAAAGAGCTCATGAATAAGTGCCCCGGATGGGTTCGAAACTAGTCGGGCTAACCCGATAGAATAACACGTGAGTATAGCAGGTTCTATACATTAAATATCTATTATAGATATTGGGGGACCTGTTATAATTTCTCTCCCCCTGTATTCTGCGTCCGCTCCCCTGTATATATCTCTCTCCCTATCCCCCCCTTCTCTCTATCGTTATATATATCTCTGCCTTTATCCTCACTTCTCTTCTACACTATATATATCTTCATTCAAAAATATCCTCATTTTTATTAAACTATGTATAATTGCCAAAACTACTTTTGGTCAAAGGTCAATTTTACTTCTAGATAGCTAACTTCTATCAAGAGACTTAGAATATAACGTATATCTATCGCTCTTTACATATATCGGCTTATATCCCACTCTCTTCTTCTCTATACATCTCTCGAGTCTTTCAATCAATGCCTAATGTAATGGTGCTTACTTTTTAATGAAATCCTGCACTTCAGGACTAACATCGTTGGGGACGGGATAACTGCAGCGCACTATTCGCTTGGTGATCTCTTGTTGGGTGTTCTTCTCGCCCTCCACTGTGAACGGGGAGGCGCCTGTGAGCAGTTCGTAGGTGAGTACTCCGACAGACCACCAGTCTACCGCCTGCGGACAAACGAGATGATTCGATTAAATTTCACAGTATATTGATGGATTCCTTCTTTAATACGTGTATTTCGCGTAAAGGGGCATCAGAGTAGATCCGGTTAAAGAAAGAAAAAACATTTATTTCTACTTCCTGTGATACACAGCACGCATATATAATAATCTAATACAAACATTAATACCTTAAAACTTTAACGAACCTTATAGTAATATATATAGCACAGAAAGAGGAAAATGACAAACAGCTCAGTATGAATTGATTGGACAAAATTTTGTAACACAACACTGTTTTTCAGTTGTAGCCAGGATGGATAGCGTCATGGGTAAGATACATATTTGAATTTTATCAGCACAGACGAGCGAGGCCTCCGGCGTTTCAATCGAGGAATTGGATGCCCAGACTGATTAGTTCAAGGTAGTCGAATCTGCAAGGACGTTTATCTCGCGTAAGGGTGCAGCAAGCGCATTCCACCTTAGCGGGGACCTTCGAGCCTTTTAATACCGTGGAACCGGGAGCCCAGTTAGAGTAGCCTCAAGGCGGTCGATACATCTAGTTCTCTGTATTCATATAAGCGAAGGAAGGAACCTGTTTAGAGAGTCACTGACTTAAATGTGTTGATCTCCAAAGTACAGAGCTATTGAGGATTGAGGCAATATTCATAACATTACTCTGTCCATATCACCAGTAGAGAGATAGAGTTCATGGTAGAGGACTATCAGGTTTTTACACGGTGCAAGTCCAATATACTTGCCAATACAGTTCCCGTATGACGGTGATAGCTAATATAAAAAGAGTGTTACCGATATATAAAAATAAGGTACTGTATATTGAAGGCAGTATTGCTTAACCTAAACACTAGAAGCTGAGTGTATCTAATGATATTTCAGTTACAAGAAAAGAGATTTTTTAGATTGTGGTAGTGGACTAGTGGTAGTGGTAGTGTTTTGTAGCGGTGTTAGTAGGTAGTGGATGAGTTATTACGAATGCTTTATCGGATATCAAAACGGATCCGTAGTACATTTTACATTAAGCATAACACATCAATTTTAAAAAGTAATAACAAAAATTATTTTGCTATAAACATCGATAAAATTTACGTTTATGAGATGAAAGTACAATGAAATATTTATCGCGGATTATTGCAAAATAGTTTTATTATTAATTTTGTATTATGCATCTCTGCAAAATAACGCAACGCCTAATTCTATAAATTACACCATCATCCTCCTGCCCTTATCCCACTCTAAGTGGGGTCGGCACAACATGTTACAAACTTGATGTCACATAATTTATCTTCGTATTTTAATACCGACCGCCTGCCTGACGTCAACTTACTTTACGTATTTTACGACACCTCGGTAAGGAAGAGGGTTGTCTATTTTACTCAACCGGATACCACATGGCGGGTCGACTTACCTTTGCCATTTACGACACTTCGGTAAGAAATGAAGATGGTACTTTTCTATTCAGCTGGACACCACACGGCGTATAAATTGTATAAATTACATATATTTTCTTTTATCGCGAGTTATAGCGAATTAGAGTTATCATTTTAAAAAATACACATTCAGGAAATGTTTTGTAATTATATTTATGATTAAAACATATTGTTTATAGTATGATAATCGTGATAGCGCTATATCTGTACTCCAAGGTCCTCGACGCGGAAACTAGGCACGCATATGTTGGCAAACAAGCGATTCGGCAATGTTCGCACGAGATATGAATGTTCCGTGTAAGGAACTATTGGAAACTGATGAAATTGAATGAAAATAGATAGAGAAATTATTTATTTTATTTTATTTATGTACTTTATTGTACACCACAAAGTTATAGTATACACACTACAATCACTAAAAGTAAACATTTTAAAATCAAATTCAAAATATTTTTTATTCAAATAAACTTGTAAACAAGTGCTTTTGAATCGTCAACTCTACTGCTGGTTCGGAAAGCTATTCCTACCGAGAAGAGCCAGCAACAAACTCGGCGGTTGCTCTTTTAAAAATATAATTCTTAATACTATTTACATTAAGTCGTTACTGTCTTGTACAGGTTCAAAGAGAGCTATATCCACACATTCTTATCTTCCAAATAATCTTCAAGAGTATAGTAGGCTTTCTGTATCAGCCTCTTTTTAACAGAGTTTTTAAACTGATGTAATGGCAAAGCTGAAATTGATTGCGGAATTTTATTATAGAATCTTATACCAAAACCCACAAACGAATTACGTACTTTTGCAAGGCGCAAAGCAGGAGCCGCAAGCTTATGTCGGTTCCTGCTTTGTCTATTGTATACATCACCTATCGTTTTATAATTCTTTATATTTTTATGTATGTACATTTTTAAATTTTCTTTATATTTTAAAGTACAAGAGGCGGTCTTATCGCTAGGTAGCGATTTCTACCAGACAAGCTTAGGATTAGGAAAGTTCTAATATAAATGTAGGTAGGTGGTGTATTATAATAAACATACATACAAATAAGTACACGCTAATACACAGACATATTACACAAACTAAATTATGCTATTAATAATAATAATAATAAATATATAGATTACTTACACACACGGTCATCCATCCCCAAAGTAACTTAACACTTGTGTTATGGTAGACAGACAACTGGTGAATATATACTTATTTTTTTAAAATACATACTTAAATACAAATATACACCCAGGCTCAAAGACCAACAAATTCATTTTATAGAAAATTGACTGGCCCGTTGGCGCAGTGGGTAGTGACCCTGCCTTCAGCTCTGCGGGTCGCGGGTTCGATTCCCGCGGAGGGCCAACATTATCTATAAATGAATTTGTTGGTCATTGAGCCTGGGTATATATTTGTATTTAAAAAATTATATAAGTATATATTCACCAGTTGTCTGTCTACCATCATCTTCATCTTCCAGCCCTTATCCCATAAGTGGGGTCGGCACAACATGTTATAAACATGCTGTCACATGATATGGTTGCGTTTTTACGACCGGCCGCCTGCCTGACGTCAACTTACCTCTGTCGTATTTTACGACACCTCGGTAAGAAAGAGGGTGGTCTATTCTACTAAACCGGATACCACACGGTGGGTCAACTTACCTTAGTCGCCTTTTACGACACCTCGGTAAGAAATGAGGTTGGTCTATGCTACTCAGCCGGATACCACACGGCGGGTCGACTTACCTTAGTCGCCTTTTACGACACCTCGGTAAGAAATGAGGGTGGTACTATTCTATTCAGCCGGATACCACTCGGCAAAGTTGTCTGTCTACCATAACGCAAGTATTAAGTTACTTACTTTGGGGACGGACGACCGTGTGTGTAAGTGTCCCATATATTTATTTATTATTTATAATATTTAAATGAGTTAATCTTGTATATATGTATATGTATATTTCCGAATTTTGTAAACGGCTCCAAACGATTTAAATATAGGGGTTTAATGGAAATCGGTTTAGCTAGGTTTCATTAAAAAAAAAAACTAAGTATAATACTAAAGGTTACATAAATTATAAAATTATGGATGTTTAATTACTCCAATCTTGCACAAGATAGCAATGACGATATTTAAATATGAATAATATTTTGAAAACAGCGATCGCCGAGTTTCTTGCAATTTACAATTTTATTCGATAAAGAATATTTTGTAATTAAATCGGACTCTATAAAAGAAGAAAATAAAAACCAAGTTCGCAATATATTTTTAGCTTGGTCAGTTATTTTTTCAATACGCGATATATATCATACGGTTGATTATTCAAATTGATAATAGACAAGCATTTTTACACGCACCAGTTGCTAAATATATTAGTTACATTACCCCTTAACACCTCAGATAGGATTCGAACCTTGAACGTGATAGTAACGAGGCCGTATTCGCTCTTGCAGAAGGTTACCTTGTACATAATCGCAACTATATATTAACATAAACTCTACGCATTACGCTTTAAAGTCTAAAGTTTAGCAGCTTGTATTGCGAAAACTCCAGAGTATATTAGTCCTTATTTTGTATGACTAAGGCGTTTTTTGCAATTTATATAATGCTATTGGTTCGAACTGGGTCAACTATGAAGCAAATTTTTGGCACTTTTTCGCATAGCAACAAGAGCATTGCAGATAAACTCTTCTATTGCGGTAAAGTTGCAGTCGTACTACTAAATAGTAGCTATTACTGTTAATATAGAAAAGAAAATGTGCTAGTCCAGTTATTTAAAATTCAAACGAAACAGCGGTTTTTATGTAATTTTTGGTATGATTATCATAGAGTTATTATACTAGAGTAAATGACCTGATACATGAGGTATAAAAATGGACAAATTAATAGGCGCAGACAGAACAACAGCTTATAAGCTGAGTCTACGCCCTTTTCCTAAGCATACGTTCATATATGTATATAAAAAACTCTGTTGATTTTGTGGAAATGCATGTTGTTGTATAAAGTACATTTTATTTTTTTAAATTTGTCCATCCACTATAAAGAGAAAGCAAAAGAGACTTATTGTCTCTCTTCTTTCTGTGTGAGGAGACAAAAATAGGTATATACCTATCTTTGATATATACCATGACAAAGATAGGTATATAGCTATCTTTGTCTCCTCACTCAGAAAGAAGAGAGACAATAAGTCTATAAGATAGGTATATACCTATCCTTGGTATATACCACGACAAAGATACCTATCTTTGTCATGAGTTTAATGTTCCCTCTCGTTATTAAGTGCGACACTCTTACTTAGTTCGCGACACAACGTCCTCGCAGATGGAAACCATCGCTGCCCACGATTCTTCCCTGTTCATCAGGCTTTCATTCCCTTCATCAGCAATGTTAGAGTACATTTAATTATATAATATGGGTTTTTTCTTGTTCGGAAAGAAATAACACGAATTTTATAACCCTATATGTTATTTCAGGACATAACACACGCAAACGTAATGGACAGATAAGAAAAGAAGCAAATAGATATTCTTCATCAATATAATGGATTGATTGATTTAAATAATTCTGGTCCACTGTTGTGGAAAACTATAGCAATCGCATAGCATAACTATATAATCGATAGCTCCGTATATACAACACCACCTCAAAATGAAATAACATGAATTCGCGAACATCACAATGACTATTCTTAATAGAGAAGTGGTTGAAATATTATTTGCGCATTACAAAAGCTTTGTAGCAAAATGTGATTGGAGAGTACTGTTATTGTGTTATCTACATACTAGCAATCGCCAGCGGCTCCACCCGCGTGGAAAATCTAAAACCGTATAACTTTTGATAACCATAAAAATGGTTACAGTGGGTTAACCTTAAAAGCTAGACATATGCTGTCGCGGTTTTTTATTTAGAACTTTTAGAGGGGAACAACTTTGTAATACATGAATTTTGAATAACTATTACCGTTTACTCAGCGCACACAAGAAAAGTTTAAAATTTTGCCGTTTTCGTACTATTTTTTATAACTGTTCCTCTCCTTTTCATCTTAGCGTGATGTTATATAACCTATAGCCTTCCTCGACAAATGGAGAATTTTCAAATTGGTCTAGTGGTTCCTGAGATTAGCGCGTTCAAACATACAAACAAACTCTTCACCTTTATATATTAGTATAGATTTATTTGGCGAGATAAATTATCGATTTTTATTAGTGGATGGAAGTGGGATATAAACTGGTTTTTTTTCCGACAATTACCGTGTGCATACAGTAATTCGTCGGCTTTGTAGATAATAAGATATTTGAAATTCTCAAGGGAAGGTCTCCATCTGATAAACAAAACGTAATTTTAAAATTTAAAATTATGTTCAACTCAGATATTACCATTGAAATGTTAAGTCGGTACTGTCCCGGTATTTAACCAAGGTCTACTTACTGTTGTGAATCTAATTTACATTAGCAGTTTCTACTTTGAACGTTCGTAATATTACAGACGTTGACAACAATTGCTCCGAGTCCATATATCAACCCCTTATAGCAGGGGTGAGCAACCTTTTTAATAACAGTCCAATTTATATTTTATTTTTGGCAGGCCGCACATGAAATAACACTTATTAATAATTCACAAAACTATGTTTTTAACAAATTTAGGAATAAAAAATTAAAATTGAAAAAGTTAAGGATTCAATTTAGTATGTACAACCATTTTATTATATTTCTTTTTATAACAATACTAGCTGGCTAAATCACTGAAAAATAAATTCTCGAATTGAAATTTTGAACATAAAAGAAGTTATCGTGAGTTAACGCTAAGAGATTTTTGTATCAGTTTCACCGTTTTACTTAGCAAGGAAAGCTTCACATTTTGCCGTTTTCGTCTTCAATATTTTTTAATTGCTGCTCCTCTCCTATTCATCTTAGCGTGATGTTATATAGCTTATAGACTTCCTCGGTAAATGGACTATCTTACACTCAAAGAATTTTACAAATCAGCCCAGTGGTTCCGGAGATTAGCACGATCAAACAAACAAACTCTCCAGCTTAATATATTAGTATAGATATTAACGGATAGTAATAATAGCGTCAACTTAATACATTATAATTAATGTTAGTGGAAACTTAATTGGTTAATAATCTATATATTTTTACTAACTATTAAGTCTTACTTATTTTTTGTATCCCTTAAAAATAAATAAATAACTAAAATTTTCAGACAATTCAATATGTTTATGTTGGCGCTATTGTAAGTGCTCATTATAGCTTTAGAAAATCCGTACTAATTCGCATAACGCAAGCGTTGCGTTTGACATTGAGGTTTTCACCAAAATTATCTTACACAAGGTCGGCCCGTTGTATAGTAGCGTACTGCCGCCTACAAGACGCGTAATACAATAAATAATTTCATCCATACTAAACATCATCCTCGGTAAGAAATGAGGGTGGTACTATTCTACTCCTAAAATTAGTACTAATTAGTAGTACTAAATAGATAATTTAAAATTATATAGGAATTAGTTGGATTATTAAATAGTAGCAATCGCCAGGGGCTCCGCCCGCGTCTAAATTAGTATTTTGATAACCATGAAAATGGTTAAAATCGGTCAACCTTAAAAGCTAGACATATGCTGTCGCGGACTTTTATTTAGAACTTTTAGAGGGGAACAATACAAGAATTTTGTTAAACATGATTTTTGGCTAAATATTACCATTTACTCAGCGCACGCAAGGAAAGCTTTAAATTTTGCCGTTTTCGTACTATTTTTTATTGCTGCTCCTCTCCTATTTATCTTAGTGTGATGTTATATATTCTTCCCTCAATAAATGGACCATCTTACACTTAAAGAATTTTTGAAATCGGTCTAGTAGTTTCTGAGATTTTAAGTGCCCAAAAACAGGGATAAAAAGAGATTTTTTTAAATAAAACCTAGCTAATTAATGTATAGAAACCGGCTATACTCACGTGTTATTTTATCGGATGAGCCCGACTAGTTTCAAGCCCATACGGGGCTCTTATTCATGAGCTCTTTACGCGGCGTTATCGCGACGGGAACTGCGCTAAAATAACACGTGAGTATAGCCGGTTTCTATACATTGATTATGAATTCCACTCACGATAGTTTAAATTCAAAAACCTAGCTAGATCGATTTTTCTCCCCCAAAACCACTTATATGCTGAATTTTAGAAAAATCATCGGAGCCGTTTCCGAAAATATATTTATATACATACATACATACAAGATTTACTCATTTAAATATTAAAGACAGGGTTAGTCGCACTAATATAATATTATCAATCGCAATTAACAAACAGCTAACCGACTCGTATGTAGGTTTGTGCGTTCTAAATAAAACGCCCTATTTGCGTCGATTGCTCAATACTATGTATATTATCGTTTAGGAATTAGTTTGCATTGATAACGAACGATTTAAACTTTTGTACCATTACAAAAGGTAACGATATGAAAGCAATTAATTTTCTTCAATTCACTCTAACGTTATAAATAAAAATGTTTTTTCCTTTTTTTCTTCCGAACAGAGTACTGAACAAGTTGAGGTTTAAATAATTTATAGAATTAGGCGTTACTTTGCGGGGATCTATAATATAAAAATAATAATAAAATTATGATGCTATAATCAACGATAAAGTAAATATACATATAATGCTAAATGTAGAGTGGACTATCCGTTTTCATACCTGACACAAACAGGATTCATGAAACACATGCACAAACCTCAATCACCGCCACCACAATACACAAGCACTACACACGGTCACTATCACAAACTCAACAATCGATTCGCCCCGCAACCGAACTTTCATCAGGAGATAAGACTTAACGACAAAAACACAAAGCGAAGCACTAAACAGGTTCACTATCACAAAATTAACAATCGTTTCGCCCCGCAACTGAAGCATCATCAGGAGATAAGACTTAACGACAAAAACACAAAGCGAAGCACTAAACAGGTTCACTATCACAAAATTAACAATCGTTTCGCCCCGCAACTGAAGCATCATCAGGAGATAAGACTCAACGACAAAAACACAAAGCGAAGCACTAAACAGGTTCACTATCACAAAATTAACAATCGTTTCGCCCCGCAACTGAAGCATCATCAGGAGATAAGACTTAACGACAAAAACACAAAGCGAAGCACTAAACAGGTTCACTATCACAAACTTAACAATCGTTTCGCCCCGCAACCAAAGCATCATCAGGAGATAGACTCCACGACAAAATCACTCCTGTAGAATTAACAGGATTTCTATAGCCTATGTCTTACCTCGGACTAACTGTGCCCAATTTCATCGATATTGGTCCAGCGGATTCGCCGTGAAAGAGTAACAAACTTACATCCACACTCACAAACTTTCGCATTTATAATATTGGTAGGATAAACGCTATACACACTTTCTGCTCTTCTGCTTTTATACAGGCAGACAGGCATATTATATTTTTATTATATATATATATTTTTTTGACTTTGCAAATTCTGATTATTTATTTGTAAGACAACTTTATCTAATTTATAGAGTTAGGCGTTACTTTGCAGAGGTCCATAAAACAATACTAATGAAAATATTATTTTGCTACAATCCGTGATAAATATAATTAAATGTGAGTAAGTTTATCGCGGATTATAGCAAAATAATATTTTCACTAGTTCTGTACTATTTTATGTAGTAAAAGATACGTACTTGACCATTATCAATCTGGTTACAGTGGTTGTAGGTATTGGCAAACAAACCTAACGGCCTATTTAGGACGCGTACAGACCTACTTAACAGCTAGTGGGTCAGCTATTGTTTGAGTAGATAATATGGATGGAATGGTTTACGTGATCAAATCGTAGTGACAAAGCTATTTGAGCTGCGGAACTGAAAAAGGATGGAGGAAAGAGCAATAACGTTCCGAAGCTAGACTGCCACAGAATCCTGGATCTCAAGATAAAAAAAGACGTTCAGACTAACTCAAAATCGTCGTTGGATCAAATGTTGAAATCCTTTATTCATTTATTTATATCATCATCATTCTCCTGCCCTAATTCCACTCTAAACGCTAATACTGTAACGCTAATATATATATATATATATATTCTCCTTTCTCTATTATGGAACACTAACCCACTATACTATGTTTTATTTTTATGTGATTCCTTCGCTCAAAAGGGTTGTCTGGAAAAGATCACTACTTAGTGATAAGACCGCCCTTTGCACGCTTTACATTATTATTTATTGATTTAAGGTTTATTAATTTTGTGCAATAAAGATGTTTATCTATCTATCTATCTATCTAAATGTCGTCTGCACATGTTTTTTATGCCATTCTCTCCTATCATTCATCAACTCTGACGCCACTCCATTTATATGCATGTCATACTTCACACAATCCAACCATCTCTTTTCAGCCCTGTCTCTAATCACATATACATCCACATTCATATTTAACACTCGTTTGTTCATGATTTTTCCTCCCTCCTCATTATATGTCCATACCATCTTAATCTTGCGCTTCTTATCTTCCTTCTTCTCTCAAAAAACGGAGAGATGCGGCCTATTTTCAGCAGTGGAATAGTAACAGGCCGCTACTTACATATTTAGGTTATACCAAAATATTTTGAGTTTCTAAAGGAAAACTCAAAAAAAAAATATCTCAAGTGGCAAGATAAGCAAAAACGTCGTGTCCATACATCAAATAGCTGTAAGCTATCGTTTCTAATATATGTTATTTTATCGTTTCCTTGACCTACTCCACTTAAAAGAAACAATTTGAAGATATTGTTTTCCTCAGTATACACGAAGTTCTAAAGTGTATGAGGATATTCAAATATAATCGCTTAAGAGTGCCTCATCATCTTCCTGCCCTTATCCCACTCTAAGTGGGGTCGGTACAACATGTTAAAAATATATTGTCACATGATTTGGCTACGTATTTTACGACCGGCGGCATGCCTGACGTCAACTTATCTGTCTTATTTTAGGACATCTCGATAAGAAAGAGGGTGGTCTATTCTACTTAACCGGATACCACACGGGAGTCAACTTACCTTAGTCGCCTTTTACGACACCTCGGTAAGAAATGAGGGTGGTCTATTCTACTCAACCGGATACCACACGGCGGGTCGACTTACCTTTGTCGCCTTTAACGACACCTCGGTAAGAAATGAGGGTGGTACTATTCTACTTAGCCGGACACCACACGGCTACGCTTAAGAGTGCCTCATCCTTACCAAATCCGGCACTAATAAACTTTCTATAAGACCGTGTACTTAAATTATATATTCAATCAATGACTAAGGGCCTGGTCCACAAGTTATTGATAAAGTGTCGGATATTTTTATCGACAAATAAACTAAATAGCAGATAAATGTCTCTAAAAAGAGACTCTAATAAGTAAAAAATAAAAAAAATCGCGGCCGGTCGTAAAAACACGTTGTGCCGACCCCACTTAGAGTGGGATAAGGGCAGGAGGAAGAAAACATTTAAGATATAATAAAAATCTAATGATGCAGCGTTTACACCGAGTTATAAATATATAGCAAATTAAAATTAGTAATTGTTTTTTTTTTAATATATTTTTTCGATATTTGAGAAATATTTTCAAGAGATTTCAAACAGGTAAATTTATTACCAACGTTTATTTTACAGGTCACGCGACGGCCTCCCTTGGCGAGACGGACACGTGATCTAACACGTTGTGATTGCAAAGGCTTCCACAGACCATGAGGTACATGGAGCTATGTACCAATCAATTCCACAATCAATTTTAACTTTGCAATTACAGCAGTTTAAAAACACTATTAAGGAGAGGCTGATACAGAAAGCCTACTATACTGTTGAGGATTATTTAGACGATAAAAATGCGTGGATATAAATATTGTTCGACCCTGTACAAGATAGAAACATTAAATGTAACTAGCATTAAGAATTGTATTTTTTAAAAAGAGTAACCGCCGAGTTTCTTGCTGGCTCTTCTCGGTAGGAACAGCTTTCCGAACCAGCAGTAGAGTTGACGATTCAAAAGCACTTGTTTACAAGTTTATTTGAATAAAGAATATTTTGAATTTGAATTTGTAGAACGATTCTTTGAAAGTCTAGCTGACTTTATTACTAACAAATCTAGTTAAAAAAAGCTTTTAACAAAATTTGATATCCGTACTGTTGAGTTGATAAGCTGTGGTAGCCCAGCGGTAACACCGTGCGACTCTTTCGAAAAGGTCATGGGTTCAAACCCGGGCAGACATCAATGAGTTTCTTTGTTAAAAAAAACTTATGTGTCTAATTGATAATTGCAATTTATCACACGCTTTTCGGTGAAGGAAAACATCGTGAGGAAACCTGTATATCTCTAGAGAATTCTGGAGATATGTGTAACCTACCAATCCGCATTGGAGCAGCGTGGTAGGTCTTAGCTCCAATCCTTCTCTCCTTAAAACGGAGAGAAGAGGCCTATTCTCAGCAGTGGGATACTAACAGGCCGCTACTTACTTACTTACTTACTTACTTACTGTTGAGTTCCCTTATCTGGTCCTCCTGTAATTAGCGTCAGGTCATGCTTATCATAAACATGCATTGTCATCGGGACTGGAGCAATATGTAAAATTTATTTTCAATTGGACACCGGGAAGTGTGTCAAGTCGTTTTTTACGACACCTCGGTAAGGAGGGTGATCTATTCTACTAAACAGGATATCACACGGTGGGTCAACTTACCTTAGTCGCCTTTTATGACACCTCGGTAAAAAATGAGGGTGGCCTATTCTACTCAGCCGGATACCACACGGTGGGTCGACTTACCTTAGTCGCCTTTTACGACACCTCGGTAAGAAATGAGGGTGGCCTATTCTACTCAGCCGGATACCACACAGTGGGTCGACTTACCTTAGTCGCCTTTTACGACACCTCGGTAAGAAATGAGGGTGGCCTATTCTACTCAGCCGGATACCACACGGTGGGTCGACTTACCTTAGTCGCCTTTTACGACACCTCGGTAAAAAATGAGGGTAGTACTATTCTACTCAGCCGGATACCACACGGTTAAATAAAAAAATTCTATTTTCAATTAAAATATTTCAGTTACTTTTTGATGCTTTAACTGTTACAAAACTAATGATATTATTATTTTATTATAATACGCGATAAATCAAGTAGAAAATATATTACACGCTTAGTATGAATTCAAAAAAATTGTTTTATGGCGAAATGAAATAAAGCGTAGCGTAGCGCCTACAAATGTGGTTAGTGTTCAAATTCAAATTCCAAATATTCTTTATTCAAATAAACTTGTAAACAAGTGCTTTTGAATCGTCAACTCTACTGCTGGTTCGGAAAGCTGTTCCTACCGAGAAGAGCCAGCAAGAAACTCGGCGGTTGCTCTTTTAAAAATATAATTCTTAATATTATTTATATTAAGTCGTTACTGTCTTGTACAGGTTCAAAGAGAGCTATATCCACACATTCTTATCTTCTAAATAATCTTCAAGAGTATAGTAGGCTTTCTGAATCAGCCTCTTTTTAACAGTGTTTTTAATCTGCTGTAATGGCAGTGATGAAATTGATTGCGGAATTTTATTATAGAATCTTATACCTATAATAGTGTTAGACAGACCCATAATTTGGAAGAGCAAGAAAATGCTATTTTTTTTTAATTATTCGTAGTGTGATAGAGTGGCATTGAAATATTAATCACAATAATTGGAACTCAATCAAAGACCAAATTTTGAATTCGGTCAGTTTAATACTACAGGTGCGATATGTATGCTAAACGTAGAGCGTACTATCCGTTTTATACATTTTTTTTGTAAACTTTTTGTAAAAAACTTGTAAAAACTTGTCTTTGAAGAGATTGGAACCGAGACCCATTAAGCTACTCCAATGCGGATAGGCAGGTTACGTACATCTAAATTAACGGGATTTTGTATTAACCTCCGTAATCCAGAATTATTTTTATAACACATGTTATAAATCGCTTTAAAAAAAATTGTAAGACAACTAATTATGTGTAACTAAATAACTTAACAAAACTTTAAAAAGTTATCAAAAAAAATTACATCTTGTCTATGCAATTCGGTGAACGTGACTAGACCGCATTCGGGGTATTGTTGGCAATCGACAACGGGTATCGATAAATGAATCGATATATCGCAATGCATCGATTGTGCAATCGATACAATAGAGAATTAATACGATGATTACGCAATCGGGCAACAATTCGTGTATAGATTGTTATTATAACAGATATATATCTAAATTTGATTTAGAATTTCATTTCGTTTGTAAAATTCATTAATTATAATTAATAAAAAATATTATCTTTAATATTTAGTGTGGTATTCGGCTGAATAGAATAGGACCACCCTCTTTTGAAGCTGTGGTAGCCCAGCGGTAACACCGTGCGCCACTTTCGAGGAGGTCTAGGGTTCAAACCCCGGGCAGGCACCAATGAGTTTTGTAGTAAAACTTATGTGTCTAATTGATAATTGCAATTTATCACACGCTTTTCGGTGAAGGAAAACATCGTGAGGAAACCTGCATATCTCTAGAGAAATCTGGAGATATGTGTAACCTACCAATCCGCATTGGAGCAGCGTGGTAGGTCTTAGCTCCAATTCTTCTCTCCAAAAAAAAAAAACGGAGGGAAGAGGCCTATGCCCAGCAGTGGGATAGTAACAGGCCGATACTTACTTACTTAACCTCTTTTCTTACCGAGGTGTCGTAAAAGACGACAAAGGTAAGTCGACCCGCCGTGTGGTATCCGGCTGAGTGGAATAGACCACCCTCATTTCTTACCGAGGTGTCGTAAAAGGCGACTAAGGTATGTTGACTCACCGTCTGGTATCCGGCTGAGTAGAATAGACCACCCTCATTTCTTACCGAGGTATCGTAAGAGCCGACTAAGGCAAGTTGACCCGCCGCGTGGTATCCATGTTATACGTTATAACATGTTGTGCCGACCCCACTTAGAGTGGGATAAGGGCAGGAAGATTATGATTATCTTTAATATTTAAATGAGTTAATCTAGGTATGTATATTGTAATAAATATTTTCCTGAAATTCAGCATATAGGGTGTTTTTGGGGAGAAATCGATCTAGGCTTTATAAAAAAAAATCGTTAAATCCCTGTTTTTGGGCATAAAAAAATTTATTAACATTAAAATTTAATATAAAACACTTTTTTTGCCGTAACATGTCAAGTCAGTAGCTTATTTGGTTACGGGCGGTTTCAAGAAAAGAAAATATCTACGATCGAGCCCCACCACCCAATCATTTTTTTTTAAATTTCTTTTTTTAATTTGGTAAATAATAACTGAGCAAGGTTCGTTCAACCACGTACTTTAATTTGAAAGCAAACGACAAACTCTATGAGGAATATTTAAAATCTACTCGTAAACTAGACAGATTTACATAATATTTCATTATAAAATAAATTACTATACAGTCCGAATGCTCGACGGATACGAATGGAATTGGGTCTCTAGAATTCAAATTACGCATTCCGGAAGAGGAAAGCCAGATAACTTAAGCTTACATTCCAAACAATATAACTGCAATAAAACTAATATAACATTTATATGAAAAACTATTAATATGGAAAAATAATTTACGTTAATACGTAACTTTGTGTTTGTGAGCTTAAAGAATTAAAATAACAAATTACACTTCTATAAATAAAATTTAGATACATTGTTCGAATATTAAAATTTAAAAAAATATTAAATATCTTCTTTAATTTTAAATTTAAATAAGACCAAGATGTGAAATGAATTAGGTAAAGATTTTCTAGCAAATTAAAGTTATTTTGAAATTTCGAATACGCCATGCAGTGACAAAGTGACTTGACATAACACATAAATAATTAAAATTTCGATCGTATTTAACCTTCAAACAAAAAAAAAGTTATTTTGTAATTTCTAAAACTTCACCCAGTGCTAAAATCAGCAAAATAATTTTAAACATTCAAATTTGATGTAAGTCTCGCAACACAAAATGGAGGACGTTGTTTAATTTTAAAAACAAGATAATCGCATATGATAATAATTCAAATTTCGATTAGCCAGCTTACATTTCAAATTTCAAGTTATTTTCAAATTTCGAATACACCTCGCAGTAACAAAGTGACTTGACATAACACATTAATAATTCAAATTTCGATTGTATTTCACCTGGCAATTATATAAAAAAAAAAAGTTATTTTCGAATACACCACCCAGTGATAAAATCAGCAAAACAATTAATTAAACACATTCAAATTTGATATAAGTCTCGCACCACAAAATGGAGGACGTTTTTTAATTTTAAAAATAATATAATCGCATATGCTAATAATTCAAATTTTAATAGTGTAGTCATCTTTCATTTCAAATTTAAAGTTGTTTTCGTATTTCGAATACACCACCCAGTGCTAAAATTAGCAAAACAATTGTTAAAAACATTCAAATTTGGTAAAAGACTAGCAGTACAAAATGGACGTTGTTAATTTTAAACACAAGATAACATTGAATTTCAAATTTCAAGTTATTTTCAAAATTCGAATACACCATGCAATGACAACGTGACTTGATATAACACATTAATATTTCAAATTTCGATCGTATTTCACCTTCCATTTCAAACAAAAAAAAAACAGTTATTTTCAAATTTCGAACACGCCACGCGGCGCTGAAGTGACATAACATTGGTCGTATAGTGCGAATCCCAGCCCAAGTTCAGGGCTGACCGACCGGTTAGATCCGCGGTCCCACTTCGCCGTCCCACTAACCCCGTTACTGTGACCTCGCAGCGCTGGCACGTTTTACTGCTGCTAGTATAGTACAAAATAATTTAGTCTCTATCTCTTGCAACATAGAGACTATTTTAAGATGGTACAATAAAACAATGGCCTTAAGGTTAGGTGAAATTATTTGGTTTATCTTTGTTGATTATGTTACATTTGTTTTAAAAAAAATAGTACATGATATTAATTACTTGGTTAAATTACAATATATACGAGGAGAAATATTACAAATCAAAAATTGGAAAATTATTCAGTATGCAATTCTTCCAAGAGGTTTATGGACTGCTGGCTATCAATTGAATTAAAAAAAATAATAAAGAATAAAAAAAATATTGCATATGCCTTAAAATCTGCCGAAATGTCTCACAAACACTTAATTTACAGAATTAAGTGTTACTTTGCGAAGATCCATAATAAATATGTAACGATACGATTAATTTGTTATAATCCGCGGTAAGGTAAATAGAAAATATATATAATGCTAAATGTAGAGTGGACTATCTGACTATGCGTTTTCATACCTGACACATGCAGGATTAGTAGAAACACATGCACAAAGCTGCACAACCGCCAACACAAACAAGCCCTACACATGTTCAGTATCATAAACTCAACAATTGCTTCGCCTAACATCCGAAGAATCATCAGAAGATAGACTCCACGACCAAAATCGCAAAACTTTGTAATTGTGATAGTGAATGTGTGTAGTGCTTGTGTTTTTACGAATCCTGCATGCATCAGATATGAAAACGGATAGTTGACTCTACATTCATCATTATATATTTTTCTATTTACTTTATCGGGGATTATAGCAAAATAATATCATTATTACTTAATTTAAAGCTTTGAGAAAATTTTGGTATAATTAAAGCTTACACAACAGAGTATCATATAGTAATCATATAAAAAAATCACGTTATAGGGAAAAAGCACATTTTCAAGTATTAACGGTACCTAAAAGCTATATTATATATACGGATGTCCCAAAACAATAAATGAGGTTCTCTACGGGCTAATCAAAAGATACAAAACAAGTTAGTCACTACGCGGTGGCCGAAGTGGTGCCGACAGTTTTAGAGCACAGAAATAGTTGACGACGTTGCTTACGAGCCTACTTTTATCACATTATCATTTAAAGAACCTACTAAATTCGAAAATATATGTATGCCTGTATAAAAATCTATACTAATATATAAAGCTGAAGTCTGTTTGTTTGTTTGAACGCGCTAATCTCAGGAAATACTGAACTGATTTGAAAAGTTCTTTGAGTTTAAGATATTCCATTTATCGATTAAGGATATAGGATATAACATCACACTAAAATGAATAGGAGAGCAGTAATAAAAAAAAATTACGAAAACGGCAAAATTTAAAGCTCTCCTTGCATGCTTTGAGTAAACGGTGAAAGTTATTCAAAAACCTCTTATAATTAAAGGAAAGAAATTTGTGACACTGATTTCCGTGCGAGCAAAGCTGCTGCCACAGCTAGTTATTTATATCACTGTAAGTTACATTAATTTATTAATTAATCGACACGTAAAGAACCTGTCCAATAGCGGCTATACACTCTCTGCGAGACACCCCAAGTCATGACGAGTGCCCTTACAAGGTATCTCTCGCTCCTCAGTATGCATTTGGCTGTCTCACTCACTCGTGTCGGTTTTTGTGCTCGACTCTAAGGGCCTGTCTCACAAGTTACTGATAAGTGTCGAATAGTTAACCGACAAATAAACTAAGTAGCAGATAAATGTCTCTAAAAAGTGGAAATTTAAAAAAAAATCGCAGCCATTTTGAAATAGGTATTTGCTATCCAGCAAATAAACAAAATAACAGGTAGATACCTATTAACTTATTAGGGACTTGTAAGTGCTGAATAAGCCTATCAGACAAGTGAGAAACGCCAAATTCCGAGGTATGTGTCACATTTGTTCCGAATAATCTAACTGACAGTTTATTTGTAACTTGTGAAACAGGCCCTAAAGGTCTTGCGCCGCCTTGAACCATCGGAAGGCGCGTCGCTGTTCCACTTTAAAAAGAGTACGTGGCCACTCCGAGCTTACTCGAGCGAGACATAGTGAATGTTCTCGCACGAGAGTGTACAGACGCCATAAGAATTCATTATTTCCATACTTATTGCACAATATTAACGTATATTGCATGTCGCCTTCTGTTATTCGATTGTTTTAATTAACTATCGGTTTTCCGCTGTTTACGAACGTACTTTACCACCAATAAATTTTTATTGAGGAAAAATTTATTTTTTATCTTTTTCCTTTCAATATCGGATGAGCGAGATGCAGATTTGGCCGCCATGTTTATTATTAATTATTAGTATATAATCGGAATGGTTTGTTTATTATTTCACGTATATAATCCAATCTCAGATCAAAGATTAAGGCAAATGGATTGTTGCATTTTATGTATGTATTTTTAGTTTAATGTGTTTATGCAACGTAGGGTTAGGCATAGTAAGCTTGATTAATTTCTAAAATCGAAATATAATCCGCATTCCCTTATGATTCCATTAGTATTGCTTGTCACTGTGTGCATTAATATTAATGTTATAAATGTGAAAGTCGATCTGTCTGTCTGTAACATTTTCACGACTAAACGTTTCTTAACACATTCATTGCCACCAATGCATACATAGATACTTTTCAAATGTCCGTATTTAAACGACTAATCGTGCGAACCCAAATCCAATATTTATAGTAAGTTACGTCAGGTGTATGGCTGGTGTACGTTACGCGCCGCTGTCGCGACGGCTGAAGTCATACTGATGCATATTGCGTAGAAACAATTGAGTCATGATACACGGCGCCGTGTATGCGGTCCCCAGCCACCACACGGCGCAGTTAACACGGTCATGCACGTGTACACGGCTTCTTGTATTAAATTTGTAAAACTGTGTTTCGCGGAAAGGTGTCCCGCGATCACTCAGAGATCTCCACAAAACGTTCCGCTTGCTTGTTGTCGCCAATGACTTCCTGAAGTAAATGAAAGACCGTGCACTGTGATCGCTCGTTTATTACTGCGTCATCGCTAGCTATCCATACATAATGTAGTGGTGTGAGTGTAAATATGCATCATTCCTCCCCACTAATTTTCGACCTTGAACAATATAAGAAATAAGTTAAAATTATATAACATTACCGCTTAAATTCTGAACAAAAATTTTTATAATCTATTTTCTTCCGGGGTCGTCGAGATCGAGGTTCGAGTGAGGGTGAGGGGACAACCTCAATGTTCTGAGGCACACAAGCCTGCGGAATGACAGGGGATTTGTACTGATCTACAGTTGAAGTCATCTCAGTTTGCCCTTGCTCACTCTCCTCATCACAGTCGTTCCATTCCACATCAGAATTCTGACCCTGATCATCTCTGTTCACCGGCACCACCTCTGAATCTACTATCTCTGCAACCGGAGACGGTAGATCGTGCCAGATCTCATTTGAGGTCTGGCTCTGACATACTGGAGGGTATGGAGACTTAGGTGTGGGTGGAATGGTATGAAATCTCTGTGTTGATATTATATCTTTAGGCCTTTGACGAAAAGATCCCTTGTACTTTATTATTTGGTCTACGTGTCTAATAATAGTATTAGTATCTAAGTTTACCGGTTGCAGTTTGTACATTCTATTACCTATTTTATCTTGCACTGTACACAATTCCCAACATTCTTTATGGCCACCATACCATTTCGCCCAGACCAAGTCACCTATCTTAAAAATTCTACTATTTTTACACGTTTCCAGGTCGCTTTTGACTGTTTCTTTTGGAAAAATTAGATCTAATCGCGTTCGTAGCGCGCGGCCGAACATAGACTTAGCCGGGGTTTCTCCTGTAGTACAGTGTATGGTATTTCTATAAACGAACAAATATTCTAATAACTTATTATGTATGATTTGTTGGGACGCTGAATTATCTTCTACAATACATTTTATCATTTTTTTACACGTACGGACTGAATTTTCGGCTTGCCCATTACTCGCCGGGTGATAAATGGGTGAAGTCATATACTTTATCCCGTTGTTGGAACAAAACTCTCTAAATTCTTTCGAATTAATTTTTACATCATTATCCGAGACTAACACCTCCGGTAAACCGAATATTGAAAATATAAATTTTAACTTAGCTATTAGAGCACCCGTAGTAGTCCCGTTCTGCATATATAAACATTCCAACCACTTGCTGTGCGAATCAACTACCACTAAATAAACACGCTGGCGGATCGTCATATAATCTATGTGAACACGGTGCCAAGGCCGGGGCGCGCGCGGCCACGGTGCCGGCGGCTCGCGCGGCGGTGAGGGGCGCAGGCTACTGCAAGTGTCGCACGCGCCTATCCATCGTTCTATGTCCGCGTCGATGCCGGGCCACCACATCCTACTGCGCGCGTTGTTTTTAGTTTTAGTGATACCGAGATGCGTGCCATGCAATTCACGTAACAAGCGTTCTCGTAAAATGGTCGGGATAACAACCCTATGACCGCGTAAAAGGATTCCATTTTCCATTTGTAAATCGGTTTTACATTGAAAAAATGGCAAAATTGATTTACAAATTATTTTTCTAGGCCATCCATTTAACATGTACTTTTTTACCATTTTAAGAATTTTATCTTCTCGAGTAGCCAATAGGAGCTCATCTGAACGCACCGCGGGAATGACGGCTTCAACAAATTTTAACGATGTGTACGTATCGTATTCTTTGTCGCTTTCGCACACTGTATTAGGTAGCGAAGCTCGCGAGAAATAGTCTGCGACAAGATTGTTTTCGCTAGGCGTATATTGTACGACGTAATTATATGCGGATAGTATGATAGCATATCTTTGAAGTCGAAGGGCTGTAGTGACCGAGATGCCCTTTTGATTTTTAAAAATTGACACTAACGGGCGATGGTCGGTTTTTAATATGAAGGGTTTGTTGTTACCGTACAAATACTGATGAAATTTTTTTACCCCGAATATTATAGCTGTTGCTTCCTTTTGTATTTGACTATAATTACGTTCGCTAGCCGCTAGCGATCGCGATGCATAAGCTAAAGGCCGTTCGTGGCCCTGAGAGTCGCGCTGCGCGAGCACTGCCCCCAGCCCCGAGGGGCCCGCGTCCACACTCAATACGAGCTGCGCTCCGGGCTCAAAGTGCGCCAGGACGCGCTCTGAAGCCAACTCCCTTTTTACTTTGCGTACCGCCTCTCGATGGTCGTCCTCCCACTTCCACTCCATGCCAACTTGTAATAATTCATGAAGTGGCCTCATTAGGGCGGATGCATTCGGTATAAAGTTCCTATAGTAATTTACTACACCCAGGAATCTTTTGACTTCAGTAACGTTTGTCGGTTCGGGGGCGTTTAATATTGCATTAACTTTGTCTGGGTTCGTCTGTAGGCCGCTTTTATTTATAGTAAAACCTAGATATGTTACACTTGGCTTAAAGAAATCACATTTATCTCTCTGAAGACGTAACCCGGCCTCACTTAGTCTACTAAGAACTTCCTTGAGTCGTTCTAAGTGGATTTTTTTGTTCGGTCCAGTAACACAAATATCATCAAGCCAGCAGCTCACCCCATCGATACCTGAAAGGAGTGTTTCCATTGACCTCTGAAAAATGGCTGGCGCGTTTGCCAAACCATACACTAATCTAGTATATTTAAATAAGCCTTTTGAAGTATTTATTGTGGTTAGCTGCTGGGATGAGTCATTTAACAAAAATTGATTATAGGCGTTTTTTAAATCTAATTTTGAATAAAACTCGCCTCCCCCTAATTTGGCAAATACCTCCTCTATACGTGGTAAGGGGTATTTATCAATCACAAGGTCTTTATTTAACGTCACTGAAAAATCACCCGCTATCCTAACGTTCCCGTTTTCCTTCAGTACAGGTACTATAGGTGTCGCATATTCGGAGTTATTAACGGAAACCAAAATGCCTAAATTTATTAATCGTTCTAGTTCTTTTTCTACTTTTTCTTTTAGGGCAAAGGGCACCGGGCGCGCCTTAAAAAATTTCGGGAGCGAATTTTCTTTAAGTTTTAATTCGACTTTAAACTTAGTAAACGTGCCTAACTCGTCACGCCATATGGCCGGAAATTGTTCCAACAACGATTGTACGTCTATATCATTAGATAACTTATTTATTTGAACCGTTAATACTAAATTAAAGGCGGACATAAAATCGCGGCCTAACAATGGCGGGCCTCCATTTTTGACCACAAAAATTTTAATAGGCTTCGTATTACAATTATATGTGATATAAGCGCTAAAATAACCTAACGGCGAGATTTTATGTCCGTTATATAAACACATTTTAACATCACAAGCATTCAATTTATATCCTAAAAATTTCTCATGATACAAATTATGTGAAATTACTGAAGAGCCAGAACCAGAATCGAGTTCCATGGTTATATTTATGTTATCTAATGTTACATTTAGTTGAATCGGCTTATCTGTAACGTACCTTAGGTTAAAGTTATGACATTCATCACAACACATCGTCTCGGTTTTAGCCGCATCACATTCTATATTATTCACACGTGAATGTGAATTTTTGCACACTTTTTTTAAATGCCCTTTTTCACCACACTTTTGACACCGATATCCTTTGAAACGACACTTAGCCGAGGCATGGTTTTGCATACCACAAACAACGCAAACTGGGAACACTTGACTTTCACTCGAGGGAGTCACGAACGCACGGCCTCCCGGGCCGCCGCCGCCGCCTCGCCGCGAGCCTGCGCCGCCGCCGCTTCTACTCGTGTAGGCCGCCCGGTAAACCGGTTCCTCTTTGATAGAAACTGCGCTCATCGCGCTCATCAAGGTCTTCGCTTCCCTTGCAGTATCTGCTTTTTGCGCTATTTCTAACGCCTCTGCCAGATTAAAATTATAAGCGTCGTGTTCAAATAATTTGTCACGGACGGGCCCTGCATCCATGCCCAGAACGAAGCGATCCGTGAGGTTCTGTTCCAGAGAATTGCCAAAGCCACAATAGCTCGCTAATCCTCTTAATCGAGCCGCCCATTCGGCTAACGTTTCCTCCGAGTGCTTCGTAGCTCCGTAAAATTTTGCTCTTTCTACATATGAGCATTGTCGTGTCTTGAAGTGTGCGTCGAGTAATGCAACGAGCTCAACAAACTTATATGCACTAAGGTCCTTTGGGAACGCAAGATTACGTAACAGACAATATGAGTCATCTGACAGGTGGGTCAAAAGAATTGCTCTTTGCTTTGTTTCGTCAACGTCATTAATGATGAAAAATTCATTTAAACGTCCTTTAAATATTGACCACTCACTCGCTTTATAGTCAAAAACAGTTAAATTTCCGATAAAAGTCATTTTAAACGTTTTTTTTTTTTTATATAGTTTGAAACGCGGGTACTTGACGCTCGTCGCCAGTGAAGTAAATGAAAGACCGTGCACTGTGATCGCTCGTTTATTACTGCGTCATCGCTAGCTATCCATACATAATGTAGTGGTGTGAGTGTAAATATGCATCACTTCCGCTTTGTATTATATAGCAACAGTCATGAAACAAGAGTATCGGGCTCTTTTTGATTAAAATGGTGGCTACACCATTGTTGTTTCCGGTGGATTCTTCCTATTGATAAAACGTCTCAGTGACATTCAGTTTTTATTGTAGATAGTGTGCGTTAACATGCTTGTGCGTTGTTGCATGCATGTTTTTAACATTTAAGGAAGTTAAATAAAAATTAATAAAAATTTAGCAGCACAACTAAATTGGAAATTTAGTATTAATTTTTAATTACTTTTAAAAAAATAATTAAATAATTGTATCTTTTGCCAATAATCCATTTACCTAATGTTAAATTAAAAACTTAGTATTGAAACGAGGGCTTTCACAATAAAAGTAACTACTAACAACAGTTCAACATATTTAAAAGACCAAGAAACGCTGCACTAGAGCAATGGGGATTATAGCAAAATATTTCTATTATAACTTTTGATCTATGGAATTCCGCAAAGTAACGTATACTTTTTATACTTGATAAATAATATTTTGAATTTGAATATAATTACTTATACCGACACTGCATTAACTATTCATAAATATGTTATACCTACATTAATTGCTCCAATACTCATAAATATGATATGGGTCCGGCGTAACAGACAGACAGCCTTTCGCTTGAATATCCACTTTGATTATAACGTAAAACGACGACGTCACAAACCTTCATTGATAAACCGGTTATAACTCCTAGCATTTAGAAAAATCTAGAATACAGTCTACACACGTGCGGAAATGTTTTGCGTGTATCCAATCTCTATTGTAAAGTCAAGTGTAGGGTAATATGACGTCATATACTGCGAATTGTTGACAATGTCTCTAATCTTTACAAAAGCCTAGAATTGAAAACAATATATACACGTGCGCAAATGTTTTTGTGCACAATCCAATCTCCATCGTAAAGCCAAGTGTAGGGTAATATCACGTCATACACCATAATATTTTTTGTCATTTTTATATATGTTGTCGCCACTGACTTCCGCTTTGTATTTTATAGCAACACAGTCATGAAACAAGAGTATCGTGCCCTTTTTGACTGAAATGGTGGCAACACTGTGCCGTTATTGTTTCCGGTAGAGTCTTTCTATTTATAAAACGTTTCAGTTACATTCAGAATTTGTTCGTCATTCAAGGGAAGTGCATCTCGGAACGGGAATTGTGGTATTCCTATTATATCGTGTTCTTGTATATAGTGTGCGTTAACATATACATATCGCCCGATCCGAAGAAGAAAGTCACATGTCCCATGTATAAAAATAGGAAATGTGACCTTATTCTTGGGATACGACGATATATTTACTAGTTGAAACACTTTAGCGGCCTGTTACTATTCCACTTCTGGGCATTAGGTCTCTCTCTTCCAACCTTCTTGGAGACAAGGGTTTTGGAGCTTTGAGACACCACGTTACTTATTCCCCTTTTTTTACAAATTTTAAAAATTACAAGACTCGGTCACCTAGCTCACTAATACATAATACGTAAGATTTAGAAAAGTCTAGAATAATGACCAATTATTAAAAAAGATCATTTCTATCACACACGTCAACTATGGTTTTCATTGAAAGTCCACTCTCCTTTGTAGCGCAAACCATATGACGTCACGAGTTCTAAATTAATGCTAGCGTTGCGTTGACGTGAAAAATATTTAATGAATCGTTATGTCCTAACATTTAGAAAAATCTATAACACTAAATAATATCAAAGACCATTTCTATCAGCCACGTGAACTATTGTTTTCATACAAAGTCCACTCTCCGTTGTAAAGTGAACCGTGTGACGTCACGCGTCCATGATTGATTATATTGTAGCGGTGACGTCACACGCCGTCAATAATCTAATCGCACGTAAAAGAGAAGGCTCGTCTAGCGACAGGGAAACAAATGACGCAGATTCCGAGTGACACCGATATGTGCATACGTTGGTAACTGCGTCATAACGGACTTGTGCGGAACTAATCATAATACGTACAGACATACGACCATCGAAGCTGTGGTAGCCCAGCGGTAACACCGTGCGCCTCTTTCGAGGAGGTCTAGGGTTCAAACCCCGGGCAGGCACCAATGAGTTTTCTAGTAAAACTTATGTGTCTAATTGATAATTGCAATTTATCACACGCTTTTCGTAGAAGGAAAACATCGTGAGGAAACCTGCATATCTCTAGAGAATTCTGGGGATACGTGTAACCTACTAATCCGCATTGGAGCAGCGTGGTAGGTTTTAGCTCCAATCCTTCTCTCCAAAAAAAAAAAGGAGAGAAGAGGCCTATGCTCAGCAGTGGGATGGTAACAGGTCGTTACTTATACGACCATGATTCTCCTGCCCTTATCCCGCTGTAAGTGGAATCGGTAGAACATGTTATAAACATGTTTGTTAACACACACACACTATACAATAACACGATATAATAGACATACCACAATTCCCATTCCGAGATGCACTTCTCTTGAATGACGAACAAAGACTAAATGTCACTGAAACGTTTTGTCAATACGAAGACTCCACCGGAAACAACAACAGCACAGTGTTGCCACCATTTTAATCAAAAAGGGCGCGAAATTCTTGTTTGATGACTGTGTTGCTATAAAATACAAAGCGGAAATCATTGACGACAACTTGTTCCTATTTTACGAACGGCCGCCTGACTGACGTTAACTTACCTTAGTCGTATTTAACGACACAGTAAGAAAGAAGGTGGTCTATTTTACTTAACCGGATACCACACGGCGGGTCGATTTACCATAGTCGCCTCTTCCGACATCTCAGTATGAAATGAGGGTGATCTATTCTACTTAGCCGAATACCATACAGCTAACAGACATACGACCAGTGTTCTAATACTAAAAGTAGCAAGTCAAATGTGCCATCTATTATCAATATATCAAGGTTTTTTATTCACTATGTTTCAAAGTCAAGTATGTAAATTAAAGAAATAGGTTCTAAATGTTTGCGTTACATCGAAAAGTTATTTTAAGAAAGTTTTTATATATTTCGGTTTTTGTTTAATGGATAAATTTTACTGAGCTATTTTAATATCTAATACCTGGATGACCGAGCCTTGCTCGGTAGTTTTTTTTACAAAAAAAAAAGAAAAATAGTAGGATAGGTGGAGCTCGACCCTAGACATTCGACCACCCGTTCCCCGAATAAGCTAGGCTGACTTGACGGTTAATGGCAAAAATTCAATTCAATATAAATATTGGTGTTTTTTAATGCAAAAAACAGGGATAAAACAATATTTTTTTTACATAAAACCTAGCTAGATCAACTTTTCTCCCCCAAAACCTCCTACATGCTGAATTTCAGGAAAATCGTTGGAGCCGTTTCCGAGATTCAGAAAATATATATATATACAAGATTAACTCATTTAAATATAAAGATAAAAAAAACATTGCAGAGACTTCCTATAGCATTGACTAGAAGAATGTAGAGTTAACACCCACCAAGCTGCAAAATATTCAGATTGGAGAGCGATTATAAATCCGATATAACGCAACCAAAATTGCAGCTATCTTAGTAACAGAGATCAATTTATATCAATTCATTAACAAAAAACACAATCTACCGTGATCTATTCGTAAAAAGCTTCCCAATGTCACCAGACGATGTAAGAAAAGTCAATTAACACAGAACACTGACTCTTTATATAAAAACTGAATAAAGATTCAAGTCCTTTCACTTTAGAAGATTCTAGATGCTTTTTTTCTTAACATCAGGAAGTAAATATGGATAGAGCTTCAAATAAGCATAGTGTTTCAAATACGGATAGCAAGGCTGAATTATCAGATGGTATGTTTTTAACTATAAATCGTTATCCTCCTGCCCTTATCCCACTCTAAGTGGGGTCAACTCAACATTTAATAAATATGTTGGCACATTATTTGGCTACGTATTTTACGACCGGCTACCTAACTGACGTCAACTTACCTAAATCGTATTTTACGACAACTTGGTAATAAATGAGGGTGGTCTATTCTAATCAACCGGATACCACTCGGTGGATCAATTAACGTTAGTCGCCTTTTACGACACCTCAGTAAGAATTGAGACTGGTCTACTCTACTCGACCCGGATACCACACGGTAGTTCAACTTACCTTAGTCGACTTTTACGGTACTTGGATAAGAAATGAGGGTGTTCTATTCTACTAAGCCGGATCCCACACGGCATAATACCTACGCTACCTAAGTTATGCCATATATACCATACGGCATAATAGCTACTTAGTTATGTAGCCTTTCAAAATACATAATCGTAAAAAAGTGTCTTAAATCGTTCGAAAACCATTCAATATTAACTAATAGTAAGAAAAGATGGCGTCAATACATTTTACCGTCAAAAATAAAGTTCACCGCTCGCGCTGCATCGGTTCGCGATTTTTATAACGTTCACCGGTTTCACTTTTGCGGGCACTTTCTCTGCTAACGGTGCGCCCGTTAAAGCCGCTGCACACAGACACTTCACACTCCGTTGGGAGTGTTCGCGGAAAACTAAATTCATTTATCTGTATTACTAGAAGAGTAACAACAAGTTGCTTTTGTATTTAGGATTTTCTATGATTTTATATCCCCTATTTAAGAACATTAAGCGCACGGAACAATGTCAATTAAAAGCCAAGGCACGACCAAGGTGACCTTGGTCGCGATAGATGCGCTCCTGACCAAGGACATTGGCATCAACCAAATTTCTTCTCGACTTCTACACGGTCCATTTTTACACCATAAGGCCTTTTAGCGTAATTAAGATAAAAGTAAAAAGAAGTGTTAAAAATGAAATTTATACATATATGTTTTCCATACAAAAGAAAATATTCATTTGGACTTAATAATTACTAATCAAAAAATGATTAGTGATTATTAAAAGAAGAACAAAAGATTTATATCAAATAAGATATAGCAACTCTTCGCCTCATCATAATATATTATATAGTTGGATAAATAAACAAAATTATATGAATTACGTTATCATACTAATATTATAAATGCGAAAGTCTGTCTCTTATGTTAATCCAATGGAAATTGATGGAATTAAGCACAATTTAAACAGGGTTATTTATTTCGGGAATAGAGACAAAAATATTGCATCATTGAGGATGATTAATCGTTTCATATAGCGCGAGAATTGTAAGTCGCAAGTATAATAAGTATAAAACAATCACATTTAGTTTAAAACTACAAAAAACAACACTTCCTTATTAACATTATTTAAAAATCAATTTGATTTGAATTCATTCATAAACAAACAAACCTTCACTAGTATTGATACATCGTTTGATATACACACATGTTCGCTACAGTTGCTAAGTGCGGAACCTGATTTGACCTTACAATTGGCCATAATATGTAACAAACATTACGGTATATGTTATGTGCTGCCGGCCTAATACACAATAGACGCCGCACAAGCGAAACTAAACCGTAACGCGTTGAAATAAAGTCTTTATTTCTATACAATCTTTTAATATCAAAGCAAAATGTCGTAAATTTTAATGATACATCATACTATAATCAATCGTATTACTAGGTAATAAAGCAGCTTTTCCTCTCACGACTTATAAATCCATTAATGCTCGCAAGCAAAAATAAAACTAATATTATAAAAAGTTGGAAATATGTATTGGGCAGCAAATAGCCGTATGGGCATTCGGCTGAGTAGAATAGACAACCCTCAGTTCTTACCGAGTTGTCGTATGAGGCGACTAAGGTCATGTGACGTCAGGTAGGCGGCCAATCGTAAAACACGTAGCCGAATCATGTGACAAACATGTTTATAATATGTTATACAGACCCCACTTAGAGTGTGATAAGGGCAGGAGAATGATCGAAATATTGGCAACAAAGTAATAATGTCAGGGGAGCAAATAATAGTAAATCAACATTTCTGATATCAATGAAAAAAGAGCACTAGTACAATGCAACAAGGTCGAAGTTTATCTACTAGTAGTTACAACAAGTTAATATCTATACTAATATATAAAGCTGAAGAGTTTGTTTATTTTGTTTGAACGCGCTAATCTCAGGAACTACTGGACCGATTTGAAATATTCTTTCAGTGTAAGATAGTCCATTTATCGAGGAAGGCTATATAACAACACGCTAAGATGAATAGGAGAGGAGCAGCAATAAAAAAAAGTACGAAAACGGCAAAATTTAAATATTTCCTTGCGTGCGCTGAGTAAACGGTGATTGTTATTCAAAAATCATATATTACAAAATTGATCCCCTCTAAAAGTTGTAAATAAAACTCCGCGACAACATATGCCTAGCTTTTAAGGTTTACACCCACTTAAACCATTTTTATGGTTATCAAATAAATAAATAAATATATGGGACACTTACACACTCGGTTGTCCGTCCCCAAATTAAGTAACTTAATACTTATGTTATGGTAGACGGACAACTGGTGAATATATACTTATATTTTTACTATATTTTTAAATACATACTTAAATACAAATTCACCATCATCTTCCTGTCCTTATCCCACTCTAAGTGGGGTCGGCACAACATGTTATAAACATGTTACCACATAATTTGGCTGCGTTTTTACGACCGGCCGCCTGTCTTACGTCAACTTACCTTAGTCGCCTTTTACGACCCCTCGGTAAGAAATGAGGTTGGTCTATTCTACTAAACCGGATACCACACGGTAGGTCAACTTACCTTAGTCTCCTTTTACGACACCTCGGTAAGAAATGAGGTTGGTCTATTCTACTCAGTCGGATACCACATGGCAAGTCGACTTATCTTAGTCACCTTTTACGACACCTTGGTAAGAAATGATGGTGGTCAATTGTATTCAGCCGGATAAAACACGGCTAAAAGAAATAATACCAGGGGAGCAAATAAACAACAGTAAATCAAAACTTCTGATATCAATGCAAAAAGAGCACTATAACAATGAGACAAGGTCCAAGTTTATATATCAATAATTACAAAAAGGATAATATTTATACTAAAAGCGACCTTTGTGAGATATAAATAGAGTTGAATTTACAATGTATTAGCCAGCCGATGATACCCGAAGTGACCCGAGCGTGTTCGCGACATGCGCGTGCGCTGCGGGTTTGAAAGTCGGTGCCCGAGTGAGTACCGTAATCTTGTGTCATCCGTTACGGCCCGGTGAAACTTATTACTTGGACCGCTATCTTATGGGATAAGCATGGGGGCTACCTGACCGGAATTCGTCCAATGTGCCACATTATGTTCGACATTGTGGACAACAGACGAGTACATACAGGGCTAGAAGGAAATAGGTAGTCTTACATTTGCTTCACAGTATATTTCAAGCAACTTAATTTAGTAGAATTATTTTATAGAATTAATTTAGAAGTAACTTAATTTTTGCCTTAAAAGATTTTCATGAAATTCAGCATGTAGGAAGAGTTTAAGGAGGAAAAAATCGATTTAAGTTTTATTTTAAAAAAAATGACGTTTCATTTCTGTTAACAGGCATTGAATAATTGCTTATTTTTGCTGTCATTTGTACTCAGATCTTGTCAATCAGGTACAAAAAATATCAATAATTATTTTTTTTAAATGGTGATTTACATAATAGACAAAGTACGGTCCGATAAAACTTTCGAGCTCTTGCTTTGCGCCTTGGAAAAGTACGTAAATCGTTTGTGGGTTTGGGTATAAGATTCTATAATAAAATTCCGCATTAAATTTCAGCTTTACCATTACAGCAGATAAAACACTGTTAAAGGAAGGCTGAAAGCCTACTATATTGTTGAGGATTATTTAAATGATAAGAATGCGTGGATATAGCTACTGTTCGACCTTGTACAAGATAGTAATGACTCAATGTAGCTAGTTATCAATAGTGTAAATAAAGAGCAACCGTGGAGTTTTGCGCTGCCACAGCTTTCCGAACCAGCAGTATTATTACCATCAATTGAATTTACCAATCCGCATAGGACCAGTGTGCTGGGTCTAGGCTTACCCCTTCTTCCTTATAACTCTTCCCTCCAAAAAAAACAGGTCGTTACTTAAAAAGCGAAACGTTAATAATATGCATAAAAAATTTAAATACTAATATAACAATAATTTATAAAATAACTGAAGATGACATTGACATTATACTAGATATAAAGGATTTAAAAAGATTAACAATAGAAAATCAGAAATCGGAAATTCATAAAAAGGCTTGTTTTAATAACTGACATTAACACCACAAGGACAGTACATCGGCTAAAGCAAGAAGAAATAATTACTTAATTGTATAAAAAGATTATGTACAGGAAATAATGAAAGATAAAGCGTTTTTTTGTAACCTTAATAACGTTTTGCTATACGGAATTTGGTAGACAAGATTAAATCGAAATGAACTCTTAAAAGCCGTAGAATGTTTGGATGTTAGCCAACGAGTCGGAGGGAAAAATTATATTTCGCACATTTCACACCATCGGAACAATGTTATATATGATAATTTAGGAACGTTGTAAGATATGTGGTGTTTGATTATTACCTTGTAAATTTTAAAAAAGGCACAAACATATCATACATACATAAATATGCTTACACCGTGGCAAGCGCACAACGTCAGTTACACGACAGCCGCGTGCGAGAGTGGACGTGTAGGGATATACTGTTAGTGAACGTTTGAGTCTGGCGTCAGTTGAAAGCGAACGAGTTGAAGACCGAGCTCAGTTGCATGATATGGGAGAGACCTATGTCCAACAGTGGACAAGGATAGGTTGATGGTGATGATGATGATGATGAACGGTTGAGACATGAATATGAAATTCATACAATACAAAAAAAACCCATACAAAACAGACACGATACAGTTGCATATTATTGGATACAGTTGCATTTGGATATGCAAGACGATACATTCGCATAACAAAAATGCAATTGAAATGATTTTACAAATGAATGACGATGAGTAAACTACCGTGTTTAAGTTCAAGGAAATGATGGTTAGAATGTCGAAATCATATAAAAGAAAATTGGTTACTGATTTATACTATAAAAAGACAAAAACACTACAGGGATACATTACGTTGATTCAATTAGATACTCATCTAATGAGATGTTCTAAAATGGTAATGACCTCTTGTATTTAACTGGAACAACCCACACGCAAAAAACATCGCCAAGTTGACGAATATTAACTATGAACATTAGACAAATATAATATGGAATACTAGCCGTGCCAGAGATTGAGACCTGTTATAGAGGACTTTTTTGTAGTATTTGTGTAGATATACCTACAGGTTTTATTATGATGTTTTCCTTCAACGAAAAGCGTTTAATAAATTACAATGATCGATTGGACACATAAGTTTTAATAGAAAAACTCATTGGTGCCTGCCCGGGGTTTAAACTCGTGGTTCCCTCGAAAGAGTCGCACGGTCTCACCGCTGGGCTATCACAGCTTAACTAAAAGACAAAGGAAAGTTAATGATTTTTGGATGATTTTAACTAAAAGATAGTATAAGGTTTTCCCTGCCGGTAGCTTACCTCGCGTGCGTCGCGTAAACCAGCAACGATACATTCAATTTATGTACTACAAAATAAGAGATGTATAAAAATACTACAGTAAAATTTGTGACAGCATATCTCTATTCCTTATGGTTAACTCACAATAACTACTTGTGCCAAATTTAAATTAAATACACTGATTTTCACGCGGGCGAAGCAAGTAAGGTTAGTGCACTAGTAACTGACAACGTACTACTACTATAAATATACTATATAATACTACTAATATAAATATACGTTTTATTTGTTGTAGCTAATAAATAAATGTGTAATTACCTGTAGCCATCTATTAGCAACTGCCCAAAACCTCATAACTGTAGCCCATTGTTCGATATTTAAAATTTAATATTATAAATTTACATTTTTTACTAGTTACAACAAACAAAACGCTTATTATTTAAAATTTCATACAAAAATGTCAACTTTTAGTGTATGGTCTATTACTAAAAACTAGTAATAAATTACGTTAGTTCAAGTATTGCAAACATTGATATAGACATAAATAGCGTAATGAATACCGTTAGGAAATGATAACCACGCCGATGGCACAAATAGATGGCCTTAGGCTGAATAGTTGCGAGTTTGTGTCAATATTTAATAACTCACGTCACTTGTATCTGTCGGAAACAGTGGACTATTAGAAAATTGAAAATTTAAGGAAAAATAAGGTTTAAATTAAGTGTAAGAGATATGCTTGTACGTAGCATGTTACAAAACTGAAGATTATTTGGTTGATAAAAAGCCTGGATTTGAAAATCATTCAGCTTCATAGAAGACTAAGGTATAATAATGTTAAATTAATCATGTTTAAAAGATTCACCGCCGAGTTTCTTCTGGTTCTTCTCGGCGGAGAAAGATCGATCTAGATAAGTTTTATTAAAAAAAAATGTCGTTTTGTCCTTGTTTACGGGCTCTAAATTTTTTTTTAAATTTACGTTGAATACAATCACAATTTTTCACTGTGAAACATAAATTCGTGGTAGTTCATTCGTGACTACCATGACCGGTCTAGAGAAGTGAAATCACCTAGGATTGAATTCTATTATTTTTTAATTTTTTTTTTACATTATTTTAAAAATTATCGAGCAAGGCTCGGTTACCTACTTAATATATAAATAGGGGAGCGTGGGATTACTTTGTTTAGACTCGTTGATATCTGAATAAACCACTTCTTTAAACTTATTACTTCTTTAATTCTTTTCACGTGTTTACAACACATCTTACATTTTATCCAATTCTTGAATCCTAATCCCTTTCTCTATCCTCTCTTTTCCACACACCCTTCCTATTCCCTTACTCACCACTACGTTCCGTTCTTTCACGGCATCCCTTGAAACATTACTCCAAGGTGAGTTAATCTACTAGGCAATACTCATGGCAAAATCACCAGTAACATCCTTACGGAAAATGCGATCTCACGAGCGAGGTTATTATTTTTCATCACCTTCATACCAACGTGAATAGCAAGAGTGCGAGCGAGACGTTAAATATGGCACGTAACTGTTATCGTTCTATTTATAATTGGACAGATGCGAAACGAGTTATCAACTCGATGGGATATATTCTAGTTTGTCATCTATGATTCTTGAAGCTTTCTCAGTCCCTTTACGTTTGTCACAATGGCTATTTAATTTGGTCGTTTTTATAGTGCCGTCTTCGGCAATCCGGCTGAGTAGAATAGACCACCTTCTTTTTGTACTGAGGTGTCGTTAAAAACGATTAAGGTAAGTTGACGTCAGGCACGAGCAGCCAAATAATGTGACAACACGTTTATAACATGTTGTGTCCCTATTTTCGGGCATTGAAAAAATGATAAAATGTAGAATCAAATGCAAATGAAATTTTTGGCTGACAAAAGTAACGTTCATAATCATATCTCAAATCAAATCAAAACCTTCTATTCGGAACTGTTACACTCACCCTAAAAATATGGAATTTCGCAAAATAACGCCTACTTTTTTTTAATAATAAAAAATACAAATTACTAGCAATCGCCAGCGGCTCTGCCCGCGTCGAAAGATTAAAACCGTAATATACATCAGTATTTTGATAACCATAAAAATGGTTAAAGTTAACCTTAAAAGCTATGCATTATTAACATATGCTGTCGTGGAATATTATTAAAAACTTTTAAGAGGGCAACAATTTTGTCTTACATGATTTTTGCCGTTTTCGGAATACTTTCTATTGCTATTACTGTTGCCTTCCTGAATAAATAGACTATCTTACGGTAACTGAATTATTAAAAATCGGTCCAGTAGTTGCTAAGATTAGCGCGGTCAAACAATCCATCAAACGAACTCTACAGCTTTATATTACTATAGAAGTACCTTTAGACACTACAACTAATTTTTAGACTAAACGGTTCACTAGTCTCAGCCAATTTTTTACGTCTCGATTCCGCAAAACTGTAACTGAAACGGATTAAACCTTAATCCGAGGTTAATAACAGAAGGTTGGCAAAATTTTTATGCTCGTTGGTGGCCGTGCGAAATATGCGGGTTCCGGTTGAGGCAGACGTTAGCGTAATACATATTAAACTAATGAGAATATTATTTTGCTATAATCCGCGATAAAAAAAATTAAAAAAAAAATTATCGCTGATTATAGCAAAATAATATTTTCATTAGTTGTGTATTGTGAACCTCCGCAAAGTAACGCCTAATTCTATAAATTAAATAATACATATAAATCAAAGCGGTACAACTTTAATTTCTAGCATTACTTAAACTGACTGACAGACTGAAAGACGTCTGTCAGTTTCATTCGCACTTCAAACACTTTATTTATATCCTAGTCTCAGATTAATAATAAACTGGCTGTGAATTGTCACTAAGTTATTCCCGAATTGAAATTTTGTATATAAATAAATATATGGGACACTTACACACCTCAAAGAAAACAAAACCAACAATCAAAACTCAAAGAACCAACAAAATTTTGTTAGAAAATGTTGGCCTTCGGTGGGAATCGAATCTACAAATCGTGGAGCTGAAGGCAGGGTCACTAACAACTGCACCTACGAGTATAAAGGTAGTGTTAAAGAATGTCCAGAAGTGAGTATTAATTAAACCCTGATCCATAATTCAACTTGTATTACCGCACTCTTAATCAATATCATATCCCAAAGTAAACGTCACATCACACAGGATGGCTTGTTATTCCGTTGCCATTGCAACCTACATTCCTTATTGCGCACTAAGCCGGCACTCGGGTGTGTTCGTAGGACGCTCGATGACAGAGAGCCGCGGCGAATGGTAATACGCACGAAAGCAGCGACATCTTGCAATATCCGTTTACAGTAGTTATTGTAACTCAACCATAAGAGATAGAGACAAGCTGTTGCGGATACTGTACAGAATTAGGTGTTATTTTACGGTGTTCCAGTATATTAAGGTAATAATACTATTTTGCTCATCATCATTGCAGAAGCTATGATGATCTAATTCTGTTTATGTGTATTTAAAATGCCTATTATTTCTTCGAGATAGGGAAAATTGAGGATATGTATATGATTACTCTAAAGACCCAAACAATGTCACAGGAACAACTAATATTGCTAGGATTCAATACCGGGTCTATGCTATGTTCAAAGAAAAATAGCCAAACTATGAATGTATATTTAAATAATAAATAATCCAAACCAAAAAAAAAATGAAATTGAAATAGCTATCACCACTAATTATTCCACGGACACGTTCAAAGTAAATAAAACATGAACACAAACTTACATTGCGACACCATTGTACTTAGAAATAAAACGGGTACAGCTGTAAATATCTGTAAAGACAGCTTAACAGGTATTTTGGGGGTGGCCTTGGAGAAATCCGAGGCCATTTGCTTCCACAGGCCTCGGATGGCGCCCCCAGTGGGTTCCCGGTTGATGGTGGACGGGACGTCCATTGGAATCTCAGGTACTTTACAGTACCTGGGATTAACTCTCGACAGCCGATGGACGTTCGACGCCCACTTCCAGCGGCTCGCCCCAAGACTTAAGGCGACCGCTGGAGCCCTGAGCAGGCTCCTCCCAAATGTGGGGGGGCCAAATGCAGGCTGCCGGCGCCTTTACGCCGGGGTGGTCCGGTCAATGGCCTTGTACGGTGCTCCCGTATGGGCGGAGCGACTGACCGCCAAGTCTCTGCGCCTTTTGCGCGGGACGCAGAAGATTGTGGCGGTCAGGATAGTGCGGGGCTACCGGACCATCTCCGCCGAGGCGGCCTGCGCCTTGGCTGGGTCCCTTCCTTGGGATCTAGAGGCCAAGGTGCTTGCTCAGGCTTACCGCCGCAAAGTAGATTCCCGTTCATTGGGGAGAGACTCTGCGGCGGTGGAGACGGATTGGCGGAGGGTAGCTCAGATGGAGCTCCTCCGCCAATGGAGGCGGCGGCTGGAATCACCCAGCGCAGGGTTCTGGACGATTTCAGCCATCCAGCCCATTCTCCAGGGTTGGGTCGCCAGGAGGCATGGGGTCCTCACCTTCCGCCTGACGCAGGTACTTTCCGGTCATGGTTGTTTCGGGAGGTATCTGTGGCGGGTGGCCCAGCGCGAAGCGACTGGTGAGTGCCACGAGTGCGGCGCCGAGTTCGACACGGCGCTGCACACGCTTGCAGACTGCCCAGCTTGGGCGGTTCAGCGGGCGAAGCTCGTGGCAGAGGTGGGGCACGATCTCTCCCTGCCCACCGTGGTTCGTGCCATGGTGGACAGGGAGGAATCGTGGGCAGCGATGGCCTCCTTCTGCGAGGACGTTATCTCGCGGAAGGAGGCGGCGGGGCGGATCCGGGAAGTCGAGTCCTTGGATCCGATCCGCCGCAGGCGAGCGGGGCGCAGGCGACTCGCCGAAGTCCGTCGCATGCCGCCCTAACGGGGACCTCCGAGCGATCCGAACGGGGCTCATCGGACGCTCGCTGGAGTTAGGTCCCCGAGGTGGTCGATGCATCTGGTGCTCCCGATGCATCGATTAGCGGAGGGAGGGGCCACTGTTTAGAGAGGCCCCGACCCGGAGGTGGCGCTCTCCGGGGTACAGAGCTGCTGCTGGCGGGGATGGGGGGCAATGTCTTCATAGGTACCCTGTCCCCGCCACCAGCAGCGTGGTGGAGCACTGTCAGGTTTTTAGTCGGTGAGAGTCCGACATACCCGCCGCTCGTCCCCGTCGGGCGGTGACGACCCATAATGGGTTTTCCTGACATGAAAAAAAAAAAAAAAAAAAAAAAGCTTAACAGGTATTGCGTATCGAATGCCTATAATCGAATCTTTAGTAACCGGAACCCACCAAGAGGAACACGATACTAAATTAAATTCAGTTATGTAAAGAGAAAACGAGTCGGGTTTACACGTAGCCGAGATATGGCCAGTATTTGAACAAGGAGCTAATGAAAGTAACAGCTAATCTTAATCTATAGGATCCGGATATATAACTTTTGTCTCAGCACAATCGATGTTTTTTTTATTATTATTATTCTCATTTAAAGAGCTTAATCACTTATGTGACTATGTTGCTCTGGTAGGTATCCCTAACCTAAACTTACACTACTTATATTAATTTCGGTTACCTATATTATAATTAGTTAATCTATACATACATCAATGTTTGTAAGGAAAAAAAAATAAGGTGAAAGTACCTATCAGTCTAAAATTCGAAATTGGAACGCGCCGACCTCATTCCGGGCGCGACTCCGCAAGAGAGTGCACGTATGATGCGAAAATAACGATTCAAAAATAGAACACACAATAAATATCCAACCAGGTAGTGGTTTGCACAATACTGTCAAAGATGGTTTTTCTTTTAAAACGTGTTACGCTCTGTTAAATAAATTATATAGTTAGCTTTCACTTGTTGAATGGAATCCGTTGAACGTTGTGAGAATATGATTCGGATTCGTATGATTCGAAAACGGAAACGCAGTTTCAAAATATAGATTAACATACTGAGTCAGCTTTAATTATTGTTCATTTGGTGTGCCACATTTATATGTAAAATGTGGGAAGCTAGCGACGGAATACTTTGTATTTTGAGAAAGTAGAAATAAATACATATTAAACGGTGGCTAACACTCCAGTTAGATCTAGCAACCGAAAATATTTATGTCCTAAAAGCATTATTATTAAAATGGCCCTAATGATCCGATGGCGATCGTAAATATAAAATCACATATTACCGCTTCTTCGTCAAACTTGACGAGGTCCTTTTCTGTAGTAGGTCGGCCAAGTAGGTTTTCTCGCAAGACTTCCGATAGCATCATGAACACCATTCATTTTCATTCCCTTATCCCAATCTAAGCAGGGTCGGGATAAGATATTATAAACATTGGGAAAACAAACTTTGCGATCTTGATGTGGAGGCTATGTCCTTCTGATTATGTCACTGAGGTCTCAGTGGCAGCGGCACGGCCTACATATGCCACGGTAGCCGCTCGCCACATTCCCTGTGATGACGAAAAGGTGCTCTAGCACCCGCAGCCGACTAAGGGTCATCGATCAGTCCCAACAACTTTAGGAGAACCATGACCTCGGTTAAGCCCGCATTGATCGTGGAGCCTTGCGAGACAGATCAGACACGTGAGTAGTTTTTAGTAGATTTTGACGACCCTTAAAAAGGTGTGTCTTCAGGGAGCGTACTAAGAGCCCGAAAGCTTGAAACTAATCTCACACAATAAGCTGAGAGTGGAGTTAGAGATTTCCTAGCAACGGGATGACGCACTTAGCATGATTAATGGATCAGGCAAGCTTTGTGCGCAAAGTGCGCGTAAGCGGTGGCCTATGCTGATCCTAAAGGGAGTATTGAAAGACGTTAACTCTTATTAATAACGAACTCGTTGACACCATCATCAGACAAAACCCTGGTATAGTAACTGAGCGGGGAAGGGAGGATCCTGTACTAAAATTGCGGTTGCGGGGCGAAACAACCACGACATCATCATGTCAAACACCATCCCCCTATATTCGTATATAACGACCTTAATCCTCGCAGAGACAGCGACTTTGTAAATTTTATTTGACGAAATAACAGTTCGTAAACAATCTAAAACATCTGCTCAATTTTAATCTATGAAAAGAATTAGTCCCACTTTAATATCATAAATGCGAAAGTTTGTGAGTATGGTTGTATGTTTGTTACTCTTTCACGGCGAATCCGCTGAACCAATATCGATGAAATTTGGCACAATTATTCCTTCCAATTATTACACCGGAACGTCGTGTGGTATCCGGCTGAATAGAATAGTACCACCCTCATTTCTAACCGAGGTGTCGTAAAAGATGACTAAGGTAAATTGACCCACCGTGTGGTATCCGGTGAAGTAAAATAGACCACCCTCTTTCCTACCGAGGAGTCATAAAATACGACTAAGGTAAGTTGACGTCAGGCAGGCCGGTCGTAAAATACGTAGCCGACCCCACTTAGAGTAGGATAAAGGGAGGAAGATGATGATTCGTTATACACCGGAATAACATACAGGCTATAGAAATACTGTTAATTCTACAGAAACAGGATGACATTGGAAAGCGCCATTTATTATAGACCTATCACACGACAACAGTCCACGCGAACGAAGTCGCGGGTTAAAGCTAGATAGTCAATAAACGAGGACTCGAAAGCACGATGAGACACGAATTAAGCTAATTTGGTAATAACACTGTGGCGAGTTAATACAACGTTGGCCGGTCAAGGCAATCTTTACGTTTCTCAACTTAATCTAATTCTTACGCACACTGAATTGGAATTAGAATTTATTTGTAAAATAATTGAAATAACTTTCTTGTGGTATCCGGCTGAATAGAATAGTTCACCCTCATTTCATACTGAGGTGTCGTACAGGGCGACTAAGGTAAGACGACCCGCCGTGTGGTAATCGGCTGAATAGAAAAGACCACCTTGATTTCTTACCGATGTGTCGTAAAAGGCGATTAAGATAAGTTGACATCAGGCCGCCGTGCGTAAAATACGTAGCCAAATCATGTGACAACATGTTTATAATATGTAGTGCCGATCCCATTTAGAGCGGGATAAGGGCAGGAGAAAAAAACAAAGACGATTTGGTTTCGCATTTTACGACCGGCCGCCTGACTGATGTCAACTTAACTTAGTCTTATTTTACGACACCTCAGTAAGGAATGAGGATGGACTATTCTACTCAGCCGGATACCACACGGCTAGTATAGAATCTTTGTGTTAAGTAAAAGGCCTTTGTTATTGAATAAAAAATGTACTTGAAAAGATAAATTAATGTAATAATAATAGACCGTTTGCACTTACATCAAAATCATTGTATAGGTAAATGTGATGTACATTAAATTGCTGGGTTTTCCACATCAAAAGTAACTTTCCCATCCATGGCCTACACACACGACTTTTGATGATTTTAAACAACTTATAAAACCTTAACAACTTTCGACTTTCTAAAGCAATTGTTACGCTGATGTCGCTTGTCCCTAATTTGTTCTTCGTATATCTAAATAACGGATTTATGTCCCTTTAAATGTCTTAAAAATCCGTGGCGATGACGGGAGAGCTTATGTCTCAAGGGCACGTTGTTCCGATCCCGGGTAAATCTAATGACACCTAAAGATGTGAAAAAATGATCGATTTTAATAATAATTGATTATTTTTAAAATAATCGATTTTTTAAAAAATCATCACCTCTTTCTCTTTTTCTTGTTTTTTTAAATCATTGTTCAACAATCCAACAATGCATTGTTGGATGAAACCAATGTAGCCAAAATGCAGATTTTAATAGAATTTCACAAACAGCGTTGTTAATATTTATTGGTAGATGTCCATTTTAATTAGGCTTTAAATATCTTAATATTTAAATGAGTTAATCTTGTATATATATATATATATATATATATATATATATATATATATATATATATATATATATATATATATATATATATATATATATATATATATATATATATATATATATATATATATATTTTCCGAATCTCGGAAACGGCTCCAACGATTTTCCTGAAATTCAGCATGTATGAGGTTTTGGGGGAGAAAAATTGATCTAGCTAGGTTTTATGTAAAAAAAATATTGTTTTATCCCTATTTTTGGGCATTAAAAACACTTACATTCATATTGAATTGAATTTTCGCCATTAACTGTCAAGTCGACGTAGCTTATTCGGTTAGCGGGCAGCCTCGAGAAATGTGAATGCCAAGGATCGATCCCAACTAAATAATTGTTTTTTCTTTTTTTTAAGTTTTTTTTTGTAAAAAATTACCGGTCACCCAGATATTTAATATTAAAAAGGAATTATTTCAAATAGTCAGAAAAAAATCGAGTATTATTAATCGATTATTTTGATTCGAAAAAATTGATTTTTTCTACCAAGATAATCTTTCCAAGATAATCTACATCTATATTACAAAACAAAGTCCCAAATAGCTATCTGTCTGTATGTGATCGATTTTCTCAAAATCTACTTACCTGATTTTAGTACCGTTTTTACTAAATGATAGTGCAATACTTCCCGATGGTTTAGGTTAATGGTACGTTATGATTTCTTGTTGATCATAAAACAAAGTCTCTAAACGCTGTTTGTCTTTATATGATCGATTTCTTTAAAATCTACTGACGGATTTTTGGTTTCTACTAAAAGATAGTATTTACGATATTATATAAATTGTGTTGAAGAGGACGCTTATATTATAAATACGAAATGAGTATGGATGTGTGTTTGTTACTCTTTCACGGCGAATCCGCTGAACCAATATCGAATATTTGGCACAATTATTATATACACCGGAGTAACATACAGGCTAAAGAAATCCTGTTAATTATACGGGAATATGATGACATTGAAAAGCGCCATCTATTATCGACCTATCATATGACAACAGTCCACGCAAACGAAGTTGCGGTTAAAAGCTAGTATTAGACATTACTACATCGCCTTAAGACAGTATTAAGGTCACGTTGACCTAAAACTATGCTTTAGGCATATAATTGCGTCAAGGATAACTATTTCGTATAGCTTTAGGGAAAATGTCAAATTCTATCACGACAAACAAATATTTTCTGTTAATATAACGTGAACTGTTGTTTGTTTGAAGCTGTGATGGTCTAGCGGTAATACCTTTCGACTCTTTCGAAAAGGCCCGGGTTCAAACCCGGACAGACACCAATGAGTTTTTCTGTTAAATCTTATGTGTCTAATTGATAATTTCAATTTATCACACGCTTTTCGGTGAAGGAAAACATCGTGAGGAAACCTGTATATCTCTAGAGAATTCTGGAGATATGTGTAACCTACCAATCCGCATTGGAGCAGCGTGATAGGTTTTAGCTCCAATCCTTCTCTCCAAAAACGGAGAGAAGAGGCCTATTCTTCAGGTATTATTCAGCAGTGGGATAGTAACAGGCCGCTACTACTACTACTGGTTGTTTTCTTACAAACAAAAAAATCTGTCTTTCTGTCTGAAATACCAATATTGATGAAATAAGTCCATTTAAAGCTTAAAGATCCGGTTATTATATAAAATTTAAAAAAAAACTAGCATTATTGAGGGTACTTAAACGCTTAAGATGGCGTCAAATCGTGGCTTTTACTAGTATTTGTAAAGAAGAGCCAGTGTAAATAATGATAATAGCCAAATCATGTGATTCTCCTGCCCTTATCCCACTCTAAGTGTGGTCGGCACTATATGTTATACGCACGTTGTCACGTGATTTGGCTACGTATTTTACGATCGGCCGCCTGCCTCACGTCACCTTACCTTAGTCGTATTTTACGACACCTCGGTAAGAAATGAGAGTAGTCTATTCCACTCAGCCGGATATCACACAGCAAATACATCAGTTTACATATTAACATTATTGATACTGGCACTACGTTACAAATACTAGTAATACCCACGAGTTGACGCCAACTTAAGCGTTTAAGTACCCTCAATAATGGAATGTCTTTATCCCAGTTTTTAAAAGAAAATACCTGGAATTTTGAAATTCTATATGTTAATCAGATGTGTAAGATTTAAATTAACTAATTTGCCCTTTTTATGTATATGCAATATATGTACAACAGAACATCGGATATGGTAATATTATAGTAAGTAGGAAACCGGCAGATCACTGGAAATTCTTAGCAGTGAAAGTGCGCTTGCGACTTGCCAATGTTACTTTTACTCACGCTTTTTTTTATTTTTTTAGTCTCCAGCGTATTGTTAGAACATTAAATAAGTTAAAAAAAGCTTTTAACAATATTTAATGTCCCTGCTGTTAACAGTTGAAGAGTTCCCTCGTCTGGAGCCAATCCTGGCAGCATCAGGTCATGCTTATCATAAACATTGTCATCCGAACTGGACCAGTGTATAAAATTTCAGCTCAATCGGACACCGGGAAGTGGGTCAAATTTAACTTGCAAGATTCCACCTTCACATACATACACGGCAAGTTAAATAAAAGCTTTTAATAATATATAGAACTAGGCTTTACTTTGCGGAGGTCAATAATACAAAAGTAATGATGTTATTTTTCTATAATCTGCGATAAAAGAAAATATATGTAATGCTTAATGTAGAGTGTACAGAATTCATAAAAGCTCATGCTCTACCCGCCACAAATAACAAATCAAATAAAAAAACCTTTTATTTATAACGTCACAGTAAATTAACAAACAGTAAAGTAAATAACAGTAAATTAAGAAGAAGTAAAATGAAATAAAACTAAGACAGATATACAGAAATGTGACGTTACAAATTGGATCACCATTCAGCTTAAGTTGAGGAGTACCTCAACGCTGGTTTTCAATGGCGACCATTTTTACTTAAAACTAAAACTTAATCTAACGAGAGTAAAAACGACAGTGACAGACAGTTACAGAAGTATAGTAGTAGTAGTAGTAGAGACTAAGTAGTAGATAGAGTAAAGACTATATTTTAATTAATTAATTTATAAGGTTTACTTACAATTACATACATTGAAGCATTTACAACTTCTAACTTACTAGAACAATTTCTTATTTACTAGAATTTCTTTATAAATGTAATAGTTATTTAAAAGTAAACACCGCATTTGTCATTAAAGAAGCTTACATATTAAAAAAAAAATAACACAACCACTGCACACATTCACTACTATAATGTCCATAATCGTTTCGCCCTGTAACCGAAGCTTTCAGGTGATTGACTCCACGACAAAATCGCAGATAATCATCCAATCAAGTAGTTATATAGTAATAAGTTTAAGCCCCAATATCCAAAATCGTTTCGCTCCTTAATCCAAACATCATGAGATAGGCTCCACGCAAAGCAATACATTCCCATGTGAGATTATAGAAAAATAATCTCTTAAAGAGATATGATTACTTTAGCACTATTGAATTCCATAAAAGTGAATGGACAGTTTCATGAAAATATTAACACATAGACAATCAAATAACATGAAATTTCACAACATTACAACAACAAATACAATCCTACGTGAACAATAATTGCAATCCATTGTGAAATTGCAAATACCAATAACACTTTAACTTTGAAAAATATATTTTATCATGTGTTTTACAGTTTTCGAAGGAAAACGGTAAAAACGGTTCTTTCACCGAGCAAGGCTCTGTCACTCAGATACTACATATTAAGCTTCAATAATTGATGAATTTTGCTTCATCTGATTAGCCGTGAAACTGTCACAAACAGACAGACTTTCGTATCTATAATTAATATGAAATATAAACCAAAAAATTAAAAACAAAATCCCCACAAGATTTGATGTATGTTCAAATTATTTAAAGTCAAAATACTAAAATTATTTACATATTTTTTTTAATTCAACAAAAAAAACCTATTTTCACTTTTAAAGTATTATTCAAAGTGGGTTACGCAAGTGAGTTGAAATAGAAATCGTGAGACGATGTAATAGGATGTTGTTAAAACTATATAATTTAATATAAATAGTATATAATAATTTTTAATATTTATTTTTTGAATTTTATGTGAATTGGCAAATTTTTTTTGATGATGTTTAGATAACAATACAATAAAACCGTGTGGTATCCGGCTGAGTAGAATAGACCACCCTCATTACTTACCGAGGTGTCGTAAAAGGCGACTAAGGTAATTTGACCCACCATGCGGTATCCGGTTTAGTAGAATAGACCACCCTCTTTCTTACCGAGGTGTCGTAAAATATGACCAAGGTAAGTCGATGTCAGGCAGGCGCCCGTTCGTAAAAACATAGCCAAATCATTTGACACCATGTTTATAACCGACCCCACTTAAAGTGGGACTAGGGCAGGAGGATGGTGATATATAATGGATAGACAAAAAAGACGAGATTTGCAAAATTGGGATGGTATTGACATGTAATGAGGAGGGATAAAAATCATGTGACCAAAAAAAGTGTTAAATATGAATCCCGATGGATATGTGACTAGAGGGAGACTTAAAAGAGACGGTTGGATTATGTGAAGTATGTCAGGCATTTAAAAGGAGTAGCGCCAGAGTTGAATGAAAGGAGAGAGTGGAAGGGAAAAACATTTTGTGCCGACCACACTTAGAGTGGGATAAGGGTTGGAAAAAAAACGATAGACAAACTAAACAACAATATTTTCTAAATAATATTTTTAATTATATTAAAAAGAACTAAATTAACGATAATTGCTGCAAAAATTGCTTGAATATGCTAAAATGTTACCATCAGTAACGAATCTGTATTATGATAAAGATATACTTTTTACTACGAAGTAATAGAGAAAGATATAAAATCAAATTAAAATATAATTTATTCATTCATCATTCTCCTGCCCTTATCCCACTCTAAGTGTGGTCGGCACAATATGTTATAAACGTGTTGTAATTTGGCTAGTTATTTTACAACCGACCGCCTGCCTGCCGTCAACGTACCTTAGTCGCCTTTTACGACACCTCGGTAAGAAATGCGGGTGGTCTATTCTATTAAGGCTGATATCACACTGCAGCTTACTAAACTTACTTTAGTCGCCTTTTACACTTTTGTCATTTATAGTAATCATATAAAGAATATATGTATTTCCATACGTTTGAATGTTTCTTTTCTCTAGACGAGTAACTCTATCACTATCAAGGAAGTATATACATATTAGTGTATCAAACGTTAAAATAAATAATAATTTAGTTTGGAAATTCGTAAGTAGCCGTGGTGATCGCCGTGACCCACATAGTCGACGCCATTTTGAATACTGCGCGCGCGTTGGTAGGACATTTCACGCGGTATCAAAACATTTGTCATGGTTTTTTATGAACGTGCAAATTAAATTCTTATTGCTTTCTATTAAATATATTATTATTATTCTATTAAATAATGTAAATTCTATTTTCTTATTAAATTCTTAACCAATTTTTATTTTATTCTTAGAAACTTCTGTTATAAAAATCAAGAAATAAAAAGCGTTTATATTTCTTACCAAAATTTTTACACATTATTATAAAAAATCCAAGAAAAGAGTAAATTTTTATTCAGCATTGGTATACCAATGCTGGGCAACGACCTAACCTACCTAAAAAGTAAAGTAACGGCTTCTTGTTATAGTCGTTATTTTACTTTTCTTTATGGTAATAAAAAGTAAAGACTGCTAGCGCATTGAAGCAAAGCGGTGCAGCTAAGCCTCAATCCTTTCCACCAAGAATAGTCGTTCAGAAGTGGGACACAAGAATAGTCGTTCAGAAGTGGGATACTAGAATATTCGTTCAGAAGTGGGATACTAACAGCTCATGCTAAGCATAAATTCAACCTGCTCAATATTATCAAAGAGTAAATGACGTTGGTACTTATTTAAACAACCGAAAAGTGATGACCGCTTCGCTTGGAGCAGCGTGGAGGATATAAGTCCCAAGCCCTCCCACTAAGAAAAGCTTTCACCCAGAAGTGGGATAGTAACAGCTTATACCCTGCCCAATATTATCAAATGGCGAATGACGTTGGTCTTAATTTAACCAACCGAAAAATGAAGACCGGTTCGCTTGGAGCAGCATGGAGGATATAAGTCTTTAAACTAAGAATATCCTTCACCCAGAAGATATTTATATTATATTATAAAAGTAATTGTTTTCGAAACTTACAAGTTCTGTGTGAGGTGTTAATAGCCTTAAGGAACATTGTCGTCTTCTTTACTGGTGTATTCTTAGAAATAAGAAATGCATACATGTATGTTTATGTTGTTCTAAATAAATAAATAAAAAAAAAAATTTGCCTAGAAGTGGGATGGCAACAGCACATACTGCTCATAGCCTGAACCTGCTCAATATTATCATATAGCGAAAGACGTTGGACCTTATTTAAACAACCGAAAAGTGAAGACCGCTTCTCTATGGAGCAGCGTGGATTATATAGATCCCAACCCTTCACACTAAGAAAAGCCTTTACTCAGAAGTGGGATACTAACAGCGCATATTGCGCACAACCTGAACCTGCTCAATATTGTCAAATAGCGAATGACGTTGGCCCTAACTTAAACAAGTGACGTAAAGAACTAGCGTGATTTACGAATCATGATTATTTGCATTTATCATCCATTCAAAATCGTTACCAACAAGTGTATGCATTCAACGCAAAATCATTTGCAGAATAAACAAGGTGAGATGACCTTCCGCATTTACTCTACGGTGAGTGATATTAATTTATACTACAAATTAATATCATTTTATTTATCAAGAATATTCTTTAGCAATGAATATTTAATAACCATTTATTTACTAGCTTTTACCCGGGACTTCGTTCGCGTGGACTGTTGTCGTGTGAAAGCTTTTCAATGTCATCCTATTCCTGTAAAATTAACAGAATTTCTATAGCCTATACGTTATTCCAGTGTATAAGGAATAATTGTGCCAAACTTCAACGATATTGCTTCAGTGGATTTCGCCGTGAAAGAGTAACAAGCATACATCCATACTCACAAACTTTCGCATTTATGATATTGGTAGGATTATTTTTCAAGTTGTGCCACTATTTCAGACATGTTTTGATACAAAGAGCGCATTCACACAACACGTGGCTGTTATACGAGAGCTGTGTGTATGACAAACGCTCGCGGAATGTCATGTAAACAACGTCGATGACCGCGCGTCTCCTACAACCTACGAGTATGCTATACATACAATTATGACAACTTAAAACAATACAAAGTCATAATTTACAGAATTAGGCGTTACTTTGCGGAGGTCCATAATAAAAAAGTAATGAGAATATTATTTTGCTATAATCCGCGATAAAAGGAAATATATGTAATGCTAAATGTAGAGTTTCGTTCTCATACCTGATACATGCAGAATTTGTAAGAAATCATGCACTATCCGACACCAATGACACAACAATACACAAGCACTGCACGACAAAATCGCAAAGCCTGCGATTTTGTCGTGGAGTCTATCTCCTGACGATGCTTCGGTTACGGGGCGAAACAGTTGTTGAGATTGTCGTGGTTAATGTGTTCAGTGCTTGTGTATTGTTGTGTTATTGGTGGCGGATATTGCATTAGTTTTAACGAATTCTGTATCAGATATGAGAACTTATCATATAATACACTCTACATTTAGCATTACATATATTTCCTTTTATCGCGGATTATAGCAAAATAATATTCTCATTACTTTTGTAATACAAAGTCGCAAATCGAATAAGATCGCATATGTGGAACATATCTTGAAACCCTAAATGTAGGGTTACATGGCACCTTACGTACTGTTGTCGCCAATGATTTCCGCTTTGTATTTTATAGCAACACAGTCATGAAACAAGAGTATCGCTTCCCTTTTTATTAAGATGGTGGCAACACTGTGTCGTTGTTGTTTCCGGTGGAGTCTGCCTATTGATAAAACGTTTCAGTGACATTCATTCTGTGTTCGTTATTCAAGAGAAGTGTATCTCGGTACGGGAATTGTGTTATACCTATTATATCGTGTTATTGAAGGAAGTGTGTGCTAACAATACATGGAACATATTTTGAAACCCTACGTTTAAAAACATTATTACATACACTGTTATTCACTACTACTACATTATACTTTTTGCTGATTAACAAAAATAAAATATACATACTTTTTATATCCTAAAGCATCATAATCGTGCCCAAGATAAAACAAACTTTATTATTTTTAAGTAAAAAATAACAGAAGTAGTAATAAAATTATATTACTATAATTCACCATGAAGTAAAAATTGTAAATATACCTATATAATACTAAATGTAGAGTGAACGATCCGTTTTCATACCTGATACATGCAGGATTCGTAAAAATACATGCACAAACCTACACCACGGCCGCCATAATACACAACAACTACACACGATAGACTTCACGACAAAATCGCAAAGCCCTTTGCGATTTTATCGTTGCTTGTGTATTGTGGTGGCGGCAATGACAAATGACAGTTCAAATTACAGATAATAAAAAAATAAATGAGAAAAAAATATCGGTCAATTTAGTATGAATAATAATGAACAATAACCTAATACGCACATAAAGCCTTCTAAAAAAAGATGTACACATTCAACAATTAAGAACACCTTAACGACCGTCACATTATAATTTATTCGCATTATAACCGAATTAGCATCAGTGCGAGCATGTAGGTCACGGTCCGCGAAACGAGATGGCAGATGTGAAATATAACGAGACGGAAAGGGATAAAACAACGTGCGGCCTACGAAATTGGAGCGAGTGCGAAATATTAACTTCTTTGCAAATCGCGAGGTTGCTTAAGTTTGTTTTGCACTTTTAGTGTGAAAATTAACATCGTTGAAAATGTTCTAAGAGTTAGACTTAAACATATTTATCGTAGCTTTGACTTTACTATGTCAATGTGGTTGGCACAACTTGTTCTTCTCTTCCATTCTCTCCTATCGTCCGTTAACTCTGGCGTTACTCCTTTAAAACTCATAGATCAGCAGAGATTTTATATATCGTAGTTTCATATATATTGTTTAATTGTTGTAAAAACTCATGAGAGTCGATACTAGTCGTAGTTTAATAAATAGGAATTAAATTTGAATAATTAATTAAAACGAAATCGTAGTTCGAGGTAAGTCTATAAAGGTTAACTAACCTTTTTAATCTTTTTCAACTATCCCATAGTTGAGAAAGGTTAACAGTTTTATTTTACCAAAAGGTCAGTATATTATGTGTTTTTATTTCGAATTGTAAATGTAAACAATCAATTATACGTTTAATTTGTAAGACGATAAGAGCAAATATATTAAAGAGTTCAAAGTAAAGCTTACAAAATTAAATTATTTATTTAATATATTTTAATATTTATTAATATTTAGCTTATAATATTATTATTTTATATTAATTGATTATAGAAAATAACTTTTTACAAAAAAATAATGACTGCTATGTGAAAACATAGTTTTAATATGAGTTTGCGTTTTATTACCTCCAGACAATCCTGGATAGGTACGTTGGTAAAAAGGGATAGTACATCAAAACTAAGCATACACTCTTGTTCTGTAACACAAATGTCTTTCAGCAACCGCACGAAATGTCGAGAGTTAAAAAACTCTCGACATTTCGTGCGGTTGCTACAGACAAACTACAGGAAATGAATATCCCTGCGGTATATCTAACATTACTACAGCACTGTTTAGACTCGAATTTTTTCCTGTACAGAGGCCAATATTACCTTCAGATAGATGGATTAGCGATGGGAAGTCCGGTCGCTCCAGTGGTTGCCAACCTGTGGATGGAATATTTCGAAGATCGGGCTATTTCCACTGCACCTATAGAAATTAAAATTTGGAAACGGTACGTTGATGATATTTATGCTATCCTGCAAGGAAGGCAGCGAGAAGTGGAATTAATTCTTAGTCATTTAAACAGCATTCACCCTAAAATGTCATTTACGTACGAGATGGAAAAAACAGAGGGTTACCATTCCTGGATGTCCATATAAAAATACGTTCTGATACATCGCTTGGTCATTCTGTGTATCGAAAGCCTACACACACGGACAGATACTTACACGGCTCGTCTCATCACCATCCACGCCACCTGGCATCAGTAGCCACGTCCCTTACCAACCGCGCTTATGACCTCTGCGATGATCTGCACATTCAGAGTGAGCTCGACCACGTGCGCAGGGTATTACGGTGGAATGGTCACAACACTCCAATGCAGAACTTACAACGCAGACGAAAAGAACGCCCTTTGGAGGTTGAAAGACAAAGGGCTTTCCTTCCTTTTATAAGAGGAGTGACTGATAAAATAGAAAGAATACTCAAACAGCAATATAATATCAAGACTGTATTCACTCCTTTACAAAAGATAGCCCATATGATGCGGTCTCCAAAGGATCGCTTGCCGTATCAGTGTCCTGGTGTCTACAAGGTTGACTGCAGCTGTGGAAGCTCCTACATCGGGCAAACAAAGAGATCCATAGCCACCCGTGTCACAGAAAAGCAGTCAAAAACAACGACATTTTAAAATCTGCGATCGCGCAACATGTTACACAAGCCGGAACAAATCACTGGATAGAACTTCACAGCCCAAAAGTTCTTTCCACTGATCGCCACTACATACCGAGGATAGTTCGCGAAGCCATTGAAATTAAGAAATATAAAAATTTCAATCGCGAAGACGGTTTTAGATTAGCGAACACGTGGAATCCAGTAGTAGAACTGTGTAAAACTCAGAAACGGCGCCAAAATTCAAAATTTAAAAGTGACGTTGTGAGTGTAGTATGCCGAACAATCCGTGACGCGCCGATAAAAAGAACGAGACGGCGGGTAGTTAGATACTGCCCCTAACGTCTCAGCTTGAAGTACCGCCTACCTGCAGTTCCGTCGTGACCACGATCCATGCAACTGGGTCGAAATATCGGCGAATCAAAACAAATTACCGTGGTATGTTACCCGAAACTAATACTTTTTAATTATGTCTTCAAACCACGAATATTCAAGTATAAAATCATTAATATTATCAATAGACATATGTATGTATTTATATATTTTTTTTCTTAATAGTCGTAAAAATTCAAAATTATAGATATGTTTTTTTTTAATAAAACATTTTACCATTTTAGTTTTAATTAATTAATATGATCTTTATTTCACGTTAAAAAAAATAAATCAATAAAAAATTATAAGTAATAAAATCGACTATTTATTACAATATTAAATGAGTTTTACTTAAAAAAATCTGTTTATATCGTTCGCCCCAAAAAACGGTACAATTATGAAAACAAAAAAAATTGAATCAAATAACAGTAAGCACAGTTTAAAAAAGTATTTTTTTAGTAAGTAACGCAAACAAAGGCAACGATAAGAGACCATCTGCACTCATTATTCCCATTAATTGCTTTAAACTGGTTCAAGTAAACAGACAGGTATTTTTAAATGTCCCACTTGTTAACAATGATACGTTTGTGCGAGAATTATTAATTATAATAACGAATTACTCATAATTCTCCTGCCCTCATCCCACTCTAAGTGGGGTCGGCACAACATATTGGCTAGTAATTTTTTTAACCGGCCGTCTGCCTGACGTCATCTTAGTCGCCTTTTACCAAAAATAAAATGTCTGTTCTACTAAGCCGTGTGGTATCCGGCTGAATAGAATAGTACCACCCTCATTTCTTACCGAGGTGTCGTGACTAAGGTAAGTCGAACCGCCGTGTGGTATCCGGGTGAGTAGAATAATCTAACCTCATTTCTTATCGAGGTGTCGTAAAAGGCGACTTAGGTAAGTCGACCCGCCGTGTGGTATCCGGGTGAGTAGAATAATCCAACCTTATTTCTTATCGAGGTGTCGTAAAAGGCGACTAAGGTAAGTCAACCCGCCGTGTGGTATCCGGGTGAGTAGAATAATCCAACCTCATTTCTTATCGAGGTGTCGTAAAAGGCGACTAAGGTAAGTCAACCCGCCGTGTGGTATCCGGGTGAGTAGAATAATCCAACCTCATTTCTTATCGAGGTGTCGTAAAAGGCGACTAAGGTAAGTCGACCCGCCGTGTGGTATCCGGGTGAGTAGAATAATCCAACCTCATTTCTTATCGAGGTGTCGTAAAAGGCGACTAAGGTAAGTCGACCCGCCGTGTGGTATCCGGGTGAGTAGAATAATCTAACCTCATTTCTTATCGAGGTGTCGTAAAAGGCGACTAAGGTTAGTCGACCCGCCGTGTGGTATCCGGGTGAGTAGAATAAGCCAACCTCATTTCTTATCGAGGTGTCGTAAAATACGACACAGGTAAGTTAACGTCAGGCAGGCGGCCGGTCGTAAAAACGCAGCCAAATCATATGACAGCATTTTTATAACATGTTGTGACGACCCACTTAGAGTGGGATAAGGACAGGAAGATGAAAATGTCTGTTCTACTCAGCCCGATGCCATACGGCGGTTGGATTAAATAAAGTCATTTCCAACCTCATTTCTTACCGAGGTATTCTGTAAAAGGCGACTAAGGTAAGTTGACCCGCCCTGTGGTATCCGGGTGAGTAGAATAAGCCAACCTATTTCATACCGGGATGTCGTAAAAGGCGAATAAAGTAAGTAGAACTTAGTACGCAGTAAGTGAGACTGCATGAAGTACGCAGGCGGCGGACGTAAAACCTAGTCAAAACATATGACAACATGTTTAAAACATGTTCTGCCGATCTAACTTAGAGAGATAAGGGCAGGAGAATGGTGATTGACAAGAGTTAGTAAACAAGAAATAATTTACACGATGAAACAGCTGTTAGATGCAGCGTGCAAAACGAAGTGGAGAAAGTTGTGAATGCAACGCTCGATTGAACGTATACGGACAGATTGATTTGAGATATTTACATGTTATTAATATTGTAAATAAGTATAGTTTAAAAAATATCACTTCATTCCTGCCCTTATCCCACTTTATGTGGGGTCGGCACAACATGTTATACGTTTTGGCTAGCTATTATACGACCGACCTGCCTGCTGACGTCAACTTACCTAAGTCGACTTTCACGATACCTCGGTAAGAAATAACGGTGCTCTATTCCAGACAGCCGGACCAACTAACCTTATTTATTTATTTATTTTTTTCTTTTTACACATATATTTAGAAATAAGAAAGAAAAAATAAAAATTAAAAAAACCACATGTATAAAAGCTGACTTATCCATAAAAGGGATCTCTTCCAGTCAACCTTTGAGACAAAAGGAAAAGGACAAGAATTGAAGACGAAAGAGAGTACGGGTCATACAGAAAAAAAAATACATTTACATCTTAACATCCTTTTACATCTGGGTAAGAAATGAGGGTGGTCTATTCTATTCATCCGGATACCATACGGTTATTAAATAATATCAATTTTAATCTGGAAAAAAAAAACTTTTTTTCAAAACTCCTCCGCTCCTCTCCGCTTTGGTAGAAACCGGGTCTTAGCGTTAATAATAATAATAATCTTATTAAAATAAATATCTGGGTGACCGAGCTTCGCTCGGTAATTTTTTACAAAAAAAAAACTTAAAAAAACAATTATTTAGTTGGGGATCGATCCTTGGCATTCACATTTCTCAATTTTGCCCGTCACCCGAATAAGCTACGTCGACTTGAAAGTTAATGGCGAAAATGCAATTCAATATAAATGTTAGTGTTTTTTAATGCCCAAAAACAGGGATAAAATAAATTTTTTTTTACATAAAACCTAGCAAGATCAATTTTTCTCCCCCAAAACCTCCTACATGTTGAATTTCAGGAAAATCGTTGGAGCCGTTTCCGAGATTTGGAAAATATATATATATATACAAGATTAATTCATTTAAATATAAAGATTATTATTATTATTATCGTTACAGACAAACGAGCAAACTTTAGAACTCAATTAGTACCTATGGATATTCATGAGTGTATATAAATTCTCGATATTTAAATGTGACGATTTCTCGAGCAACAAGTGTTCTCGTAAAAGAAGATTAATGTTGTATGTATTTTGGGTTTGTTTAAGTGTTTCACTAATGCGTGGGAAGAGGCTATAGAAATACACTGGTCGCGATACTTAAGTCTCGGGCTAGCATTTTTATAAAAAAAAGTTAATATATTTTAATATGTGGTGTACGACTGAGAAGAATAGATCACCATAATTTCTTGCCGAGGAGTCGTAAAAGGCGACTAAAGTAATTTGACCCAGATATCCGGTTAAGTAGAATGGACCACACTATTTCTTACCCAGGTGTCGTAAACGGCGACTAAGGTAAGTCGACCCGCCGTGTGGTATTAGGCAGTAGAATAGACCACCCTCATTGCTTACCGAGGAATCGTAAAAAGCGACTAAGGTAAGTTGAACCACCGTGTGGTATTCTGCTACGCAGGGCGCAGAGGGTCATGGCGATCAGACTTGTGCGGGGCTACCGGACCATCTCCGGCGAGCCGGCCTGCGCCTTGGCCGGGTCCCCTCCATGGGACCTAGAGGCCAAGGTGCTAGCTCAGGCCTACCACCGCAGAGTCGAAGCCCGTTCACCGGGGGAAGACTCAGCGGCGGTAGAGGTGGACTGGCGGAGGGCAACTCAGAAGGAGCTCCTCCGTCAATGGAGGCGGCGGCTGGAATCGCCCAGTGCAGGAGCCTGGACGATTTCAGCCATCCAGCCCATTCTCCAGGGCCGGGTCGCCAGAAGGCATGGGGTCCTCACCTTCCGCCTGACACAGGTGCTTTCCGGACATGGTTGCTTTGGGAGGTATCTGTGGCGGGTGGCTCAGTGCGAAGCGACTGGTGAGTGCCACGAATGCGGCACCGAGTTTGACACGGCGCTGCACACGCTCGCGGACTGTCCAGCTTGGGCGGTTCAGCGGGCAGAACTCGTGGCACAGGTGGGGCATGATCTCTCCCTGCCCACTGTGGTTCGTGCCATGGTGGACAGGGAGGGATCGTGGGCTGCGATGGCCTCTTTCTGCGAGGATGTTATCTCGCGGAAGGAGGCGGCGGGTCGGGTCCGGGAAGTCGAGTCCTTGGATCCGATGCGCCGTAGGCGAGTGGGGCGCAGACGACTCGCCGAAGCCCGTCGTATGCCGCCCTAACGGGGACCTCTGGGCGTTCCGAACGGGGTTTTATCGGACGCCCATCGAAAATGTCCCCGCGGCGGTCGATGCATCTGGTGCTCCCGATGCATGGTCTAGCGGAGGGAGGGGCCACTGTTAGAGAGGCCCCGACCCAGAGGTGGCGCACTCTGGGGTACAGAGTTGCTGCTGGCGGGGATGGGGGATATCTTCATAGGTACCCTATACCCTTCACCAGCAGCGTGGAGCACACCGGTTATTTTAGTCGGTGCGAGTCCGACATAACCGTCGCCTGCCCCCGTCGGGTGGCGGTACCCATAAGAAGTTTTTTCCTGTTAAAAAAAAAACCGTGTGGTATTCGGTTGAGTAAAATAAACCAATTACTAAGTACCAAGACTAAGTAAGTTGATATCAAGTAGAAGGCCGGTCGTAAAATACGTAGCCAAATTATGTAACATGTTTATAACATGTTGTGCCGACCCCACTTAGATTGTAATAAGGGCAGGAAGATGATGATCATGAATTTAACACTTAGCTTGCGATTAAATAAAAGACGTCTTTAACGAGCAAACAAAATCTGTACATCTTTGTTAGCTACTCCATTACAAGAATATAATTTACTCAGAGGTACCGCGGCCTAGTTTAAAGATATGATTCGTAAATATTATTGGCATAATTGCAGACACTCCAAATACCTATTCAGTCTAGGTCAGGAGCTTATCTAAACAGAGGTATGGATCTATCTAATAGATGAATCGGGCCACGAATATGTTGTCACGTCGCATCATCGACGAAGCAAACATTTTTATTTTTGTTTCGAGTCAAAATCTTACTGTGCCACAGCAACGTGTGGCCGTGACCGCTAGTTATAGTTTCCAAGCTCAATCAGCGGCCAGTGTGTTCAGCACGATTTTATTTAACCTACTCGATCGCGTTTTTTTTTCGAAATGACTGTATCCTGTTAGCCCTAACGACTTTTACAGCGCCACCGGGCGAGACGGGCGAGCGCAGAAGCATCACCAAGGTTGTGTAATGCGGAGAGTAGAGCGCAGAAGCTCTACTAGCGTCGGGGCGTGCAGTCCTAAGGGTGCCTCTTTCTTTTTATTCGTATTTAAGTATAACTAAATTTAAGTATGATAATTTTTTATTGATTATTTTCATTTCATTGGTTTTCTGTTGTTTTAAGACTGTGGGAACAGCATATGCAGTCCATACTATTATAATGTCATCCTCGGATAATAATAGTGTTATATTGTTGTAATTTTGTATTTAAGTATTTATATAAAAAATATATAAGTATATTCACCAGTTGTCTGTCTACCATAACACAAGTATTAAGTTACTTACTTTGGGGACGGACGACCGTGTGTGTAAGTGTCCCATATATTAATTTAAAAATAATTATATATGTCGGCGGTGGACGATACGACCTACTTGTAAACAACATGTACGTCAGGCAGAGGGTTTGACAGACAGCTAGCGATATTAATAATCGAAAACCGAACGGGGAAAAGGCAGTAGAGTAAATAGCTGGATCCTCCTGTGCTCGGACTACGGCCTCGTGTACTTGTTCTCGTGCCATCAATGTTATTCTCATATTGGCTGATATCAATAGAGTGATTTAACGGAATGCATTAAAAGACGTCAATTCTAATTGGTGTTTAATCAATACTGAATCCCTTTACGCCTATATAAATATAAAAGTTACTTACGATATCGTGCCCTTGACTGCCGCTCCGGACCACTTCTGGCGCCATGTATTCTATGGTCCCACAAAAACTGTACGCCCTGTTCTCTCCACCGCAGAACTCCTTCGAGAGCCCAAAGTCTGTGAGGACTATGTGACCTTCCGCGTCGAGTAGGATATTCTCTAATTTGATGTCCCGGTAGATGATTCCGAGCTGAGGGGGTGATAGAAACGATTCATGGTTAAATATTAAATAAATATTCGTGTACTATATACATTCATGGCATAATAGTCGGATTGTAACATCGCGTGAACCTCAACAGAAGCTGGCGTTTAATTCCCAGTAGGTACCTTAAAATACAATTTTTTTTCCTCTATGAAATGCTTTATTTTATTAATTACCTATGACTTTTTCACTATAATCCAATAATCCGAACATTCTTAGAATCCGGCATCCTCCGTTTTGTAGCGAAATAATACTGTACATATTCACCAGCTGTCTGTCACCCATAACACAAGTATTAAGTTGTAGTAACTTTGGCGACAGACGACCGTGTAAGTGTCCCATATCACTACATATTTTAAAACAAAGTCCATATTTCCGTATGTACGCATAAAACTTTAAAACTACGCAACCGATAAATAAAAAAATAATAAAAAAAAAAATTCTAGGGGAAGGTTTGTACGTATAATATATATAACGTATAATATATATAACGTATAATAACATTCAATACGAAGTAGAGAAATACTGTAATTTTTGAGGTTTCTGTAAATAATTACATTTTTTTCCGCTTACATTGCAAACGCAGGCTAAACCCTACGAGATTTATCAAAATGATGTACTAAGTATTTGTACACCTTAAAAAGGTCTACAGAAAAGTCCGCGATGGTATATATCTATCTCTTATGGATAACCCACAATAGCAGTTTTTTTCATTTACTTTTTAAGAAAAATGATGCCTTATGTTCAAAGCAATTTTTATACAATACAGCATTAATCCTTATCCAATTGAGTACCTTAAATAAATAGTTGATTTAATATAGATCAATATGGCAGTTTACAGCATGCAATTTCAGTGAACATTTTCGGAGATATTACAGATTTAAAATGCCGTGAGGACGCCGCGCTTCACCCTATAGCACTTCGAATCTTTTAGAGTTTGTTTAAAGACATTCTGTAATTAATTGTAAAAATAAAATACATAGGTAAAATGTAAAAGAAAATATGTAAAAATGTACTATATGAGTTTAGATATTCCAAAGATAGCAGGAAATCGTCTTGGTATAGGGAGAGGAAATTGTTTTTCTCCAAATTTTAAGCTTGCGGGCCACGGGCAGTAATGAATAAATCAAAACTACTGGATCGATTTTAATCATTTTTTTACACTGACTGACATGGGATATATATTTTATACCCGTGCGAAGCAAGGGCAGGCCGCTAGTCTTTAATATTTATATGAGTTAAATCTTGTATGTAACGGTTCCAACGATTTCACTGAAAATCGATCAAAAAAAGTTTTATTTAAAAAATAATGTCGTTTTATCCCTGATTTCGGGCTCTAAATTTTTTTTGAAATTTACGTTGAATACAATCACAATTTTTCGCTGTCAAACGTAAAGTCATGGTGGTTCATTTGGGGAACGGGCGGTCTAGAGAGGTGGAAATACCTAGGATCGAGCCCCACCTGCCCTATTATTTTTTCATTTTTATTTGCAATTTTTTTTACATCATTTTAAGGCACTATTTATTTACATACCTTATGTAGCTGCTCGAGCGCTAGAATGATCTCCGCGATGTATATCCGGACCTCGTTCTCGTGGAAGTGCTCTCTCTGGTAGAGATGCGTGAAAAGCTCGCCGCCTGCTACGTAATCTGCGGACAAAGGGGAATATACAAAACGATTTCTGATTCATACAAAGCCTTCATACATGTCGAAAGCTGTGATATTATTCTAGCGCAGTGATTCTCAACCACTGTGCCGCGGCACTTTGGTGTGCCGCCAAATTTCAAAAGTGTGCCGCCAAATTTTCAAATATATAATAATGTTAATATTATTAAATTATATCATTTAAAAAGAAAAATATTTTTATTATTAGCTTGTAATTTATCCCTTAGTAAACGTTATGTAGTAGTAGTAAGGTAGTATGTAAATAATTTTTATCTTTTTCTTTGTGTGCCTCCAAATTTTGAAATCTTTAAATATGTGCAGCAACAAAAAAAGGTTGAGAATCACTGTTCTAGCGGTTAGGATCATTACAAATTTGTCGGGGAGCCTGTCTTCCTGCTGATGCTTCGGTTTCGGGGCGAAAGGATCGTAGAGATTGTGGTAGTGTTTGTAGTGCTTGTATGGAGTGTTGGTGTGGCGGCGTATTGTAATACGTGTGGTGACGTGTCCTGCATGTATTAGGTATGTGAATGTTACCTTCTTTATACATTTAGCATTACATAGATTCTCTTAACAAATGCGGATTACAGCAAAATAATTCTATTGTAACTTCTTAAGTAGCGGCCTTTTACTATCCCATTGCTGAGAATAGGCCTCTTCTCTCCGTTTTTGGAGAGAACGTTTGGAGCTAAGACCTACCACGCTGCTCCGATGCAGATTGGTAGGTTACACATATCTCTAGAATTCTCTAGAGGTATGCAGTTTCCTCACGATGTTTTCCTTCACCGAAAAGCGTGTAAGTAAAAAAAAAAGCAATTGCAATTATCAATTAGACACATAAGTTTTACAGAAATACGCATTGGTGTCTGCCCGGGTTTGAACATGACATCCTCGAAAGAGTCGCTCGGTGTTACCGCTGGACTACCACAGCTTCTGTAACTTCTTAGCTGATCATGATTCTACTGTAATTTATATCTTATTTACTCTTACTTTACATTGAAGGGAAACATTTATTTATTTATTTATGTATCATAAAAAATGTTGGAAAAAACATTATTGGTAAAAAAAGTGTACAAAGGTAAACTTATCCCTATGACAGAGATCCCTGCCAGCTGACCTACAAAGTGAGACAATTTATATTAAAGAAAAAGTTTGTACGCAAATATCAAACATCGTAGTGAGACCTCAATATCACTAGCGAATATTTAGATTTTTGGACGTGAGTACTTTTTAGAAGCAGTTAGTCACACATTGATCAATATTTTTGGGTAATTTTGTTTTTAAATACACATTGTTTCCTCATAACACATTTTTAGAAAAAAAGATGCAATGTGGAAAAAAGGGTTGATATCTGGGACTTGATCCGGAGCATTTTCACTTCTTTCGTCCTCCCGTTCTCAATTGTGCAAATGACAGCGTAATTAACCTGTTTTCTAATTATGCGTTACTACATATAATTTCTGTGCCTGAAAACGGGGATAAATGTTTGTTTTTAATAAAACCTAGTTATATCGGTTTGTCATCACCTAAGCTCCCTACATACTAAGTTTCATGACAATCGTTGAAGCTGTTTCCGAAATGTCGAAAAAAGCTGGTGATAAGGGGGTAGTGTGAACTGACAGTGGCTAGTCAGTTACTATCATACCAGTCTGCTTAATAACTATCAATACAATCTCATAATTTGAACCCAGAAGTAGCGATGTGAAAAAACAATCGATTATTTTGAAAAAATAATCGATTTTAAATAATCTATTCTTTTTTTATCAAAAAATCGATTTTTTTTTAATCGATTATTTTAGGTATCCTTCTTTTATTTTTTACTCTTTTTCTTGTTTTTTAACATTAGATATGCATTGTTGGATGAAACTAGTTTAGCCAAACTACACAATTTAATTCAATTTCACAAACAGCGCATCTGATATTATTCCTTGGTAGTTGTCCAGTTTAATAAGCCTTTGTTGTAATTAATTATTAATATTAAAAAAGAGAACTTTTGAAACAACGGTCAGAAAAAAATCGATTATTTTTAAAAGGATAAAAATCGATTTTTTATTAATCGATTTTTCTACTCCAAGTCACATTCCTACCCAGAAGCAACTAACTGCTTAAGCGAGTGAGCAAATTACTCAATCGTAAAGGTCTCACAAACACTATAAATACGCTAATGTTGAATCCAGTGCAGTATTTAATAATCCATTCAAGGCTAAGTAAAAAAAACCATCAAGCACTAAAGCAGTGATTCTCAACCTTTTTTTTGTTGCGGCACATATTTAACGATTTCAAAATTTGGCGGCACACAAAGAAATAGATAAAAATTATTTACTTACAACACGCTGCATAAATAGTTTATGACAAAAATTTGATATATACGAAATAAACTAATATATACTACAATAATAACTAAACGTTTATTAAGGGATTAATTACAAGCTACTAATAAAAATATTTATCTTTTTAAATAATATAATTTAATAATATTAACATTATTCAAAAGTAATAATAAAATTATTTTGCTATAATCCGCGATGATATTCATCGCGGATTATAGCTAGATATGTAATAATTTTATTATTACTTTTGTATTATGGATCTCCGCAAAGTAACGCCTAATTCTATAAATTAATTAACATTATTATATATTTGCATAATTTGGCGGCACACTTTTGAAATTTGGCGGCACACAAAAGTGCCGCGACACAGTGGTTGAGAATCACTGCACTAAAGTATTCGCCGACAAGCAAATTGAGTTACTGGGTTACATCTACGGAATACAGATTTTAATCGAAACACGAATAAAGCGCAGCGCAGCGAGGCTTTCGACCTAGATTGCGGCGGAAGAATTACAAAAATTTCTAAAACCAGATGATATCGTTACGCGAAAGACGTTCATTAAATCGTATTTCGATTTTGCCTTTTTTTACTGATAAACTTTGACAATAGAGTAATATAAAGATTCAAAAGTGCTTGTAAAAGCCATCTTTTTTTTTCAATGTATGGGACACTTACACATATGTGGTATCCGGTTGAGGAGTATTCTCCTCATTCACCACCCTCATTTCTTACCGAGGTGTCAATTAAGATAAGTTTACCCGCCGAATGCTAATCGGCTGATTAGAATAGACGTCGTGAAGATGTATTGATAGGCGACTAAGGTAAGCAGACGTGAGGCTTCTGGTCGTAGGCTGTCGTAGCAAAATCAAGTAACATGTTTATAACATGCGAATACAACACGACAGAATAACAAAACTAGCTTTTACCCGCAACTTCGTTGGCTTGGACTGTTTTGATAGGATGATAATAGTTGGCGCTTTTCAATGTCATTCTATTCTTGCAGAATTACCCTGATTTCTATAGTATATGTATAAGCCGGATTATAATGAATAATTTTGCTAAATTTCATCGATATTATAAGGGTCTCGTCTAAAAATCAGCGCTGTAGTCTAAACTGCAGCTTAATGCTGAGACGACGACCTTTTCAGCTAAATACAGAAGACAGTATTTGTTATTGTAAAGTTTGGGAAAAAAAGGAATTAATGTAACTAGAGTAGATATATGAAAACTTGAAGTAAATAAGGCACTAAGTACCTAAAAATTAAGTAAAATTAAGTATGCGATTTGGTTCTAAAAGTTTAGAACGAAATTGCATACTTAGTTCGAATTTTAATTTTTAGGTACTTGGTGCCTTATTTACTTCAAGTGTTCATATTTAAGACTGTGTATGTATTTTTGACTGAATAAATCTTATTATTATTATATTAGTTCAGCGGATTAGCCGTAAAAGAGTAACAAACATACACCATACAAATTTTCGCATTTATAATATTAGTAAGATAAGATAAGATTTAATGTATAGAAACCGGCTATACTCACGTGTTATTTTATCGGATGAGCCCGACTAGTTTCAAGCCCATACGGGGCTCTTATTCATGAGCTCTTTACGCGGCGTTATCGCGACGGGAACTGCGTGTAGCAGCTCGCAGGGCGCGACTCGAGAGTGGTTGGAGCGGGGGGAGGGACGGCAGCGGCGCTGGTCGCACGTCTTCTGAGCACTCCCCGTCACTGCTCTGGTCATCGTTATCGGATGCCCGGAAGAAATTTGTGCATGCGACGCTTACGGTGTCCGGTTCTAGCAGGTCTTTAGTCGTGCCAGTAGTGCCAAAAATAGGTTTCCACGCTGGAGGCAGTGCCCATCCACAGTCTCTGTTAAAGTTCGGGTGACGGCTTATTTCAATTGACTCACGTATTTTTCTAGGTACTAGAAATTTTTCCTTCGATAACACGGTAGCCTTATCAAACCTTATGTAGTGGTTAACACCCGAATCGTGGACGTGTTCCGCTATGGCTGACCCATTTGTGTCCATGTTTTTGACACTACGTATGTGCTCTGAAATCCTCGTCAAGATGTTGCGACGAGTTTCACCTATATAGTTCTTGCCACAACCGCAGGGAATCATATAAACACCAGGCACGCCAAATTGATCAGGATCTTTCGGTGAGCGCAGCAGGCTACGTATTTGACCAGGAGGACGGAATATCGTCTTGATATTGAACTTACGACGAAGATAGTGGCCTATCCTATCCGTCACTCCCTTAACATACGTTAAGTAAGCAGGCGACCGTGCTACTTCCACCGATTTTCGCGTTTTCTTGTTACGTGCCACACGATAACACTGGCGCCAGTTATACCCATTGCTTTCCAACGCCAGTTTTATTTGGTTCAGCTCTTGTTCCAAATATTGTGGGTCACAAATATTTAAGGCCCTGTTTATTAGAGTCCGAGGCAGAGAGGACAGATGCGCCGGATGGTGATGCGATCTGGCATGTAAATATTTGTTGGTGTGAGTAGGTTTTCGTAAAAATTCCCGTAGAATCGATCATCTGTAATATTGAAGATACTATAGTACGGAATTCGATTCCCAGTCGTGACGCTGAATGTTTACGGCAGGATATAGCAACAATTTTACGTCGTTCTAGGTCACCTAAGTCAAACATCAGTAAGGGAGATTGGGCTGCTTTGCGAGATTTACACGACAATAAAGATATTCTCGTATTACCTGCAGACAAAGGCAACGCCACAGTGATTGTTGATACGGTGTCTTATGAGGAGAAAATCTATCGACTATTGGCGGACACCAGCACGTATAAAAAAGTTAATTACAACCCTACAGCTAGAACAGCCTGTAAGTTAACTAAATTATTGCAGATGTTTGACAACAAAGCCCTATTGTCACAGTTACGTCCCCTTAATCCCACCCCTCCAAAAATTTACGGGTTACCGAAGATCCATAAGCCAGACTGGCCATTAAGACCAATCGTCAGTCAAATAGACTCACCCACTTACAGGGCATCAAGGCATTTGGCTGCATTATTAAAGCCTTTCACAGGTAACACAAACAGTTATATACGAGACTCAAGACAGTTTGTACAACAACTACAAAACATGACAATATCTGACACAGAGGTCATGGTCAGTTTTGATGTTGAGTCATTGTTTACTAATGTTTCTGTGGAAGTGGTGAGCCAACAGATCACTAACTTTTTAAAACAATCCGGTCTACACCAGGAATATATTAAATTAAGTGAGTTTTGCCTAAAAAGTGGCTATTTGCTCTGGCGGGGTGATTATTACCTACAGGTGGATGGCGTGGCCATGGGTTCGCCAATCGCTCCAGTGGCAGCAAATATCTTCATGGAGTGGTTTGAACGTGAATTCTTGGAAAAGATCCCTCTTAAGCCGCGATGTTGGTTACGCTATGTGGATGATATTTTCGCAATAGTCAACAGAAATAATGTACTGGACTTGTTACTGTGCCTAAATCAATTACACGATAAAGTTTACACTAGAGGAGGAAAGGGAAGGAAGGTTGCCATTTCTCGACGTCATGGTCATTAGGGGACCTGGTGGCAAGTTTTCCACAACGGTGTACCGAAAACCTACTCACACCAACAAATATTTACATGCCAGATCGCATCACCATCCGGCGCATCTGTCCTCTCTGCCTCGGACTCTAATAAACAGGGCCTTAAATATTTGTGACCCACAATATTTGGAACAAGAGCTGAACCAAATAAAACTGGCGTTGGAAAGCAATGGGTATAACTGGCGCCAGTGTTATCGTGTGGCACGTAACAAGAAAACGCGAAAATCGGTGGAAGTAGCACGGTCGCCTGCTTACTTAACGTATGTTAAGGGAGTGACGGATAGGATAGGCCACTATCTTCGTCGTAAGTTCAATATCAAGACGATATTCCGTCCTCCTGGTCAAATACGTAGCCTGCTGCGCTCACCGAAAGATCCTGATCAATTTGGCGTGCCTGGTGTTTATATGATTCCCTGCGGTTGTGGCAAGAACTATATAGGTGAAACTCGTCGCAACATCTTGACGAGGATTTCAGAGCACATACGTAGTGTCAAAAACATGGACACAAATGGGTCAGCCATAGCGGAACACGTCCACGATTCGGGTGTTAACCACTACATAAGGTTTGATAAGGCTACCGTGTTATCGAAGGAAAAATTTCTAGTACCTAGAAAAATACGTGAGTCAATTGAAATAAGCCGTCACCCAAACTTTAACAGAGACTGTGGATGGGCACTGCCTCCAGCGTGGAAACCTATTTTTGGCACTACTGGCACGACTAAAGACCTGCTAGAACCGGACACCGTAAGCGTCGCATGCACAAATTTCTTCCGGGCATCCGATAACGATGACCAGAGCAGTGACGGGGAGTGCTCAGAAGACGTGCGACCAGCGCCGCTGCCGTCCCTCCCCCCGCTCCAACCACTCTCGAGTCGCGCCCTGCGAGCTGCTACACGCAGTTCCCGTCGCGATAACGCCGCGTAAAGAGCTCATGAATAAGAGCCCCGTATGGGCTTGAAACTAGTCGGGCTCATCCGATAAAATAACGTGAGTATAGCCGGTTTCTATACATTAATTATGAATTCCACTCACGATAGTTTAAATTCAAAGATAAGATTTGGAAGTTCTATGAGAAATCGAGTAATGTTCTCTTTAATCATAGGGATATCGACCCTATCGGTAAGGTGTGCATTCCTTTTACCACTGTATGACCACCGGGCAATAGTATCATATATTCCTAACGGGGTTTAATCGGACGCCTGCTCTATAAGGTCCCCGCGGCGGTCGATGCATCTGGTGCTCTTGATGCATCGTGCGGAGGGAGGGGCCCCGACCCAGAGGTGGCGCACTCTGGGGTACAGAGTTGCTGCTGGCGGGGATAGGGGCAATGTCTTCATAGGTACCCTATCCCCGCCACTAGCAGCGTGGTGCACACAGGTTGTTTTAGACGGTGCAAGACCGACATAACCGTCACATGTCGCCGTCGGGCAGCGGTACCCATAAGGGGTTTTTTCTGACTTGACTGGCCGGTTGGAGCAGTGGGTAGTGACCCTGCCTGCAGCTCCGCGGGTCGCGGGTTCGATTCCCGCCGAGGGCCAACATTTTCTATAAATGAATTTGTTGGTCTTTGAGCCTGGGTGTATATTTGTATTTAAGTATGTATTTAAAAAATATGTAAGTATATATTCACCAGTTGTCTGTCACCCATAACACAAGTATTAAGTTACTTACTTTGGGGATGGATGACCGTGTGTGTAAGTGTCCCATATATTTATTTATTATTTATTTATTTATTTTCCTGTCTGAAAAATAATAGTATCATATATGCCATATATAGATTCATTTTATAACCTCAATGTTCGAAGCGGCACGCGCAAACAACGCCGGTTCGATCGACCAGCTCAATACACACGGTTAATATATCCGCCATTATGAGATTGTTCTGTCGTTACCCAACCACTACAGCGAGTGGCGTGTGGCGCAAGTCATAAGCGATCACTCGCGGCGTCATATAACTTTAAACAAACCTATACGAAAATTATAAGCGCTAGAGTCTGGCTGTCTGTTTCGATGAAATTTGGCACAATTAAAACTTATATACTCGTACGTATATATAATATTATACTGAGCTAAAATATAACATGAAAAACAACTTTCGGTTTTTATATTTGTATAATTTATGTATTTTGTAATAATTTACGTATGGTACCCCTTGTAAGCATGCTAGGTTCACATCAAGATGACAACAATTATTGCAAGCAAATTATTATGTTGAATTTTGATATTCTCAAATGTATTATCTTTATTATTTTGTGAACTAAAAAATAAAGAAAAAATCCCGTTGTTGCTTCGGGGACAGTAACAAATACAAATTACATAATAAAAAGTATATTAACACTTTAGTTGACGCGTACGGAGCCGCGGCTACAAATTCAGTTTTCATCAATATTGCTTAATCGGATTAGATTTGACAGCGTAATCAGACAGACTTAAATCCGACAGCTTCCTTCGCCAAAAGTTATCTAAATAAGTAAACATAGTTACCAACAGGTATGACAACAACAAAAATCGGGAATTTATCTTTAATATTTTCAAACACAAAATATTTCAACGTAATAAAAAAATAGACTATATTATTCAAAGCTTAGACCTACCTAAATGAACAAAATGACACAACTCCCTCAAAACGTAGCAACGTTAAAGCGTCAAGAACTACAGACGCATGCACGCACATGGACACACAAGCGCACTCAATCACACACACACATACACGACACACAAACTCATTTGCAAATTTTCGCCTTCATAATATTTGTTAGGTATTAATATGTTTAGAGCAAAACATCAAATATACTGCGCTGATGCTTTATTAGCTATGTAGCTAGACAGTAAGTGACTTATTTTATTCCACAACAAAGTAAGCAAAACCACAGACAAGACATATACATAACAGGTACAATAATATTTTCACTTGTAACTTGGACCACGGTCTCACATAGCCAATGCACGTGCAACGTCTAACAATAGGTTCGCAACTGCTATTAAGGAAAAAGAGAAGCTATGATGGCGGATAAATAGAAATTTCTTGTTTACACGACGCATAGCTAAAACATTTACTATAATGAGATTAGACGCGAAACCAAACCTACTAGTAACCGAAATAAGCGAGGAGATTTCAACACAAATCAGATATAGTCATTTAAGCTAAGCGCAAAGGGGATGTTGAAATAACGACGATGATGAGGACCACTCATCCTTTTTATGTGTGTGAATGTGAGTGTGTCTTTTTTTATAATATGTAGTACTTGGTTGACCGAGCTTGCTCGGCAATTTTTTACAAAATAAAAAAGAAACTTCTAAAAAAATTTCATTATAAATAGGGTAGGTGGGGCTCGATCATAGGTATTTTTATTTTTCCCGTACCATACCACCCGTTCCCCGAACAAGTTACGCTGACTTGACAAAAAACGGCAAAAATAGTGTGTTAAATATTCAATGTAAATTTGAGTATTTTTTTAATTTCCAAAAAAAGGGATAATTTTTTTTTAAATAAAACTTAGTTTGGTTGATTTTTCTCTCCCAAAACCTCTTGCATGCTGAATTTCAGGCATTGCAAGCAAGAAATCGTTGGAGCCCTTTGGAGATTTTGGAGATGCCGAAAATATATATATACTTTTTGTACGGTTTTTACTAACAATACTACAATTCTTAGGGAAGGTTTAGGTGAATAGTGCATCACAGTTAAATTACATTATTAGGATTTATGCCGGCAAAACTTAGTAACACGCTCATTTCTAAACGGGCAAAGCCGTGGGCGGAACTAGTACATTATAAAAAATTCAAAATAAAGAGTCAGAATAAATTTCAAATTACGCATTTCGAATTAATAAAAATTATATCTCGCTATTCTTCTCAAACATGAATCTGTCCGTTGTAACAATGTGTATCAACAAACAATAGAACGCGTGAAAGAAAAAGTGGCGCGCGTCCGGCGGGTCAAGGTATCCAGTGCGAGTTAGGAAATTGTTGTCTATGGAAATTATAACCGAATTAACGCTTGTAGGGCTTAGATCGGTATGATTAGTGTAATAAAATGTGATAGTACTAGAAAAAATTCAAGATAGAAAGATAAAAAAAATGTAGAGGTACAAACTATAGAACGCGTGAAAGAAAAAGTGGCGCGCGAAAGGTATCCAGTGCGAGTTTGGAAATTATTTTCCATGGAAATTAAAATGCATACAAAGCTCGTAGGGTTTAGGTTGGTAATATTAGTGTAAGAAAAAAAGTGATAGTGCTAGAAAAGATTCAAGATAGAAAAATAAAAATATATAGGTACAAACTATTATAGAACGCGTGAAAGAAAAAGTGGCGCTCATCCGCTGGGTCAAGGTACGTGTTAGGAAATTATTGTATGGTAGAAATAAAATCGAATAAACGCTCACATTTCAACCTGACGTTGCAGAGTATAGTGTAATAAAAGACACGCTTGTGCCAAAAAAGATACAATACAATTAAAAACAAAGTCCCAAAAAGATGTCTGTCTGCATGTGATCGATTTTCTCAAAATTTTTTTGTACGGATTTTTATTCGGTTTTTACTCCAAGATTCCGGAAGGTTTAGGTTAATAGAACATAACCGTTGTATGTAAATTGTGTTGAAGAGGATGCGCGGGTGTAAAAAAATTTCACCTCTATATCTTAAGCAGTGGAATTAACAGGCTGTAGCTTTTTTTGTAATTGGATTACTTACAGCACATAGTAAATAAGCGCGCACAAACAACGTGCGGCCTTAATGAACTTAATAATGAAACATTTTTAGCACATTTCTCACGAGCGTATGGAACAATTAAAAGGCCTACACTGTACAAATCTCCAAGGATAAGTGAGGCATGATTTGTTATTTAGATAATGTAATAATCATTTCGGTCCCAAGATGTCGAAACGGCAACCACCGTTAGCCTGGTATATAAGTTTTAATTCATCATCCTCTTGCCCTTATCCCAGTCTAAGTAGGGTATAAATATATTGTCACATGATTCGGCTAGGCATTTTACGACCGGCCGCCTGCCTGACATAAACTTCATAATATCAAAAGTTAAATAAATCGTTGGAAATTCTATAGTATGGACTACTTGATTTCCTTTTTCTGATAAAGCTTGCTAGTCGATGCAATTAGACTTTTTACAAAACATTGCGTATGTTTCCAAACGAAGAAGTTGACAAAATCAATCCGTATTCTTAAATATAGCTGAAATAGTTAGCAAACGGAACTCCGATATGGTGCAAGCCGGCGTGGAAAATCGTAGCGTTTATGATTAGGCAACGCAGTGGCAACATTGGGGCCTACTTTGACTGGCCTTGACATACTACGATATGCTGATTGCAATTGGGAATTTATCTTGGCTGATGAGAAGTAATTTCAATCTCTGTCCCAGTCATTTAACCATAGTAAAAGCTGAATTAGCCGAACAGAGAGACTATGTGCCTCGTTTTAGGGAGTTACGGTAAGACCCCTAAGGTAAGGCAAGTACACATGAGTTTTAGACTAAAATTTATTTGCATTGTGATCTATGTTATATCTTATACCAGGATAGCGCTGTAGCGAGGTTTCAGAACAGTTTTCAAGCTATGATACCCTGGTAAATACGATTACGCTGAAAGTAGTAAAGGATCTGGCTGATCCTATTACACAGTTGGGATAACGCTGTCTCTTCTTACTTAAAGTAAAGGGTTGGTAAAGACCCAACACGCTGCAATGTAGCTTGGTAGGTTACACATACATATCCCAGGATTGTTCTAGACATATGCAAATTTCGTCGCGATGATTACTATTTACTTAATCGCAAAATGATTTTATTATTATTTAAGTATTATTTTACTATATTTGTTGACTCTATAAATCGTACATGCACATATCGAAGATGCATCTCAAATATTGGCATCAACGATAATCTTGTTATATCATCGTGACATAACCGGCATGCACTTGTGCAAATCAGTTCCTTTACCGAGCGGCCGAGATCTTGCGTTAATGGTATTTGATGTTGTTTGAATTGCATTATAAATAGCGAATGTGTATGTACGTCTGGTTTATCGTAACAATAACTTGAGAAAAGAAAGAAAGGATATATAAAGAGGTAATAGATCTTAGAAACACTATGTGACCCCCGAATGCCACTTACAGTTAAGGGAAATATTAATAATACGGGCATAAGAAGTCGTTGCGGAGAGGAACAATTTTGTACGCACGCAAGGAAAGATTTAGATTTTGCCGTTCTCGTAATATTTATTATTGCTGCTCCTCTCCTATTCATCTTAGCATCAAGTTATACCTATAGCCTTCCTCAATAAACGGACTATCTTAGACTAAAAGAATTTTAGGTCCAGTATTTCCTGATATTTGCTCGTTCAAACAATCAATCAATCAAACAAACTCTTTACTTTCTTGTACAGGGTCTAAGCGAGCTATATCCACACATTCTTATCTTCCAAGTAATCCTCAAGGCTTTCTGGATCAGCCTCTTTTTAACAGTGTTTTTAAACTGATGTAATGGCAAAGCTAAAATTGATTGTGGAATTTTATTATAGAATCTTATACCCAGACCCACAAATGATTTACGTACTTTTGCAAGGTGCAAAGCAGGGGCCGCAAACTTATGTCGGTTCCTACTTTACCTCATATACACATCACCTATAGTTTGTTTTATAGTTTTATAATTCTTTATATTTTTAAGTACGAATATATACGATAACTTACCAAGTATAAGATGCAATTTGGCGTCTGTCTGAAAGGCGTAATGGAGTGTGACCAAAAATGGACACGCCCTCACAGCCTCAAGTACCTGAAGCAAATGAACGTTATCTTAAGTATTTAAATTTATAAACAAGATAGATCCGACACTTCGTTCACGTCAACTTGAGTGATATTATACCCAATTATGTACTTTATGTTTATTTCCTGTTCCCGGAGCAAAAAAGTTGTAGATAACAAACGTAACAAATTTCAAATAATTTATAGAGTTAGCTGTTACATTTGACTTCCGTAAAGTACAATACAAGAGTAATGAAAACATTATTTTGCTATAATCCGCCATAAAAGAAAGTATATGCTAAATATAGTGATATCCGTTCTGATACCTGACACACACGCACACACACACTCTCTCACTCTCTCTCTCTCTCTCTCTCACACACACACACACACATTTTCTTCTGTAGCGGGCTATAGCAAAACAATCTTTTATTTAAATTTCATCAATATTTGTACATACAATTAAAATTAAAAACGTATAGAGTGACAGACAGATTTTCTAATAATGAAAATAAAAATCATGCGACCAAAAGAGTTTAAATATGAATGTGGATGAATAAATGACTATAGGGGGATGCCAAAAAGAGATGGATGGATTGTAGAAAAATGATATGCGTATTAGTAATTAAAGGAGTGGTACCAGAGTTGACGAATGATAGAGGAGATAGGAGGAGAAGAAAAAGATATATTATGCTTACCCCACTTAGAGTGGGATAAGGGTAAGAGAATGATAATGATGATAAGACAGCCAGACGTTCCCAGATGTAATCTTTAATATTTAAATGAGTTAATCTTGTATGTATTTAAATATATCGGCTCAAGCGATTTTCATGAAACTCGGCATATTTTTGAAATCGATCTAGATCGGTTTTATTTAAAAAAAAAGTTTTATCCCTGTTTTCACTCATTGAAATATTACTAAAATTTACATTGAATACAAAAAAACTATATTTACTATAATTTGAAAAGTCGTAATAGCTCAGTGCGGAACGGGTGGACTAAATAAGTAAAAATACCCGGGATGAAGCCCTATATATCACAAACCTTATTTTTTGCTATTTATTTATTAATTTGCTTTTTTTAATATAAAAAAGCGACTAAGGTAAGTTGACCCGCCGTGTGGTATTCGGATTAGAATAGACCACCCTCTTTCTTACCGAGGTGTCGTAAAGGTCGACTAAGGTAAGTTGACGCTGGCAGGTGGCCGGTCGTAAAATCCCTAGCCGGATCATGTTACAACATACTTAAAACATGCTGTGCCGAGCCCACTTAGAGTGGGATAAGGGCAAGATAATGACGATGATTTAATTTGCTTTTTATATATTCTTAAAAAAAAATAACGAGCATGGTTACTCAGGTATTAACCAGTAATTGGAGCAAACGTCGCGCCGATGTACTCGACACTCGTAATTGGATTAAGCACTTTCTTTGTTAGTAACACGATGTTTGAGTTTGTCGGCAGCATGTAAGCCGCTACTACGTACACTGTGTGTAATATTTACATGGTGTCAGACACGGGGACATTGTTTTCCTACTATTCACACTGCGCCTACAATCGCCTGCTTTTCAAGGTCATATGGACACACGTGAATTATAACTTTTGAGTGTTATGTCGTAGTTAAATTATAACCTTTGTTAATGATACACCTTATTATGAAATAGCCGTGTGGTATCCGGCTGAGTAGAATAGACCACCCTCATATCTTAACGAGGTGTCGTAAAAGTCGACTAAGATAAGTTGACTTACCTTGTGGTTTCCCGTTTAGTAGAATAGACCACCCTCTTTCTTACCGAGGTGTCGTTAAATACGACTATGGTAAGTTGACGTCAGGCAGGCGGCCGGTCATAAATAACACAGCCAAATCATGTGACAGCATTTTTTTAACATGTTGTGCCGACCCCACTTAGAGTGGGATAAGGGCAGGAGGATGATGAAACTTTATTATGAAAATTACAAAAAATATTGACTATAAACCACGAGAGTTATTTACGAGTCGAACAAACAGTGTCTTAGGGCTCATTTTCACTGGTCGATAACTCGGTCGTTATACTGCATACGGGGAGTTCCCGAATACGGAATAACGACTAGTGAAAATGCGCCATCGATATCTCAGTCGATATACCGCATGCGGGTATTTCCCGCACACGGCCTAACAACCAATGAAATTCATTGGTTGTTAGGTTAGGTTAGTAGTAGTACATAATGCTATGGCCTGCCCGCACTGTTCCCCGTTCTTCACTTGTAAATAACAACAACATACGTAGCACTAACATATAACACGTGCAAACGTATAGTTATACTTGCATATGCGTGTAACCACACACACGTCCATATGCCAGCATATGCACGCCATGCCGAAAACATTAAATGTTTAATGTAAGAGAAAAATGAATACTTAATCAAAAAAATATTCAAATTTTTATTGACTTGGGCATGTTGTATACCAAAAATTGTGTTCAAATACCTTTAATTGTGCACTTAGTGTTTACTTTGTGTTGCCGAAGTGATAAGGGGGATTTTTTTAACTTGTACAAAGGCTGGATATATTGGATCAGTGTTATAATTTTATCCCGTATTTTATGTGTCATGGCACATGGCACTAAAAGTTATTTTAGTTTAAAAATTATTTTGCCTCCCCTAAGGAAAAAAAAGAAGAATTTGTTTTATTTTTTAGATTCGGCACCTAAATCTAGCATTCCATATAAATGGCCCGGAGCAAAAGGGGTAAACTCGTGTTTAGTCTATTTTTTGATGAATACCCCCTCCCCCCCCTTAACAAACAAATTGCCCCCTGTAACCCAACCCTCTGAAAACACTGCTCTCGAGCATTTTTGATAAAATTTGGCATTAAAGCGTAGCGTACGATTAAGATGGAATAATACATCCAATGAGGAGGGATGACTGGGATGGGAAATTGAATGTGAATTTAGATGGATACTTGACTAGTGGGAGGCCCGAAAAGTGATTGTTAGATTGCGTGAAGTATGACATGGATATAAATGGAGTAGCGCCACTGTTAATAATATAGTTCATGATTGAAGGGTGATTTTTTTTATATACAGGAATAACCCCTTATGGGTACCACCCCCCTTCGGGGACAGGCACTCGCACTCGGCGGTGGCGGCGGACTCGCACCGACTAAAACGACCTGTGTGCTCCACCACGCTGCTGGTTTTTCCTCGCAACTCAAATATCCACATTCCCATTGCTGAACATCCGGGCTTTGCCGACGGTGGCCGAAAACCATGTCTAGCCAGACTTAATTAAGCCCAACTGATTCAGTCGCTCATTAGAGAGTCCGCCCTTAACCTCCCCGGAGTCCCCAGCACGTCCAGATTGCCCTCAGCTAATCAGAGGGACAACTGGATTGGCCACCCGACAGTTGTCCGTTCGCCAAGATTAAGGAATACATATTCCAAAGGCCTGCCCAGGGTGCGCCACGAGAAGGCAAACCACTTAGCCCCAAGGTAATTTAAAACTAAAGTCAACGTGAACGAAGTCGGACTAACAATAGTTAACAATGTTAATATAGATACATGGCACTCACTTGTCTTTCCGTACGCGTGTGTTCCGCAGTCTTTAACTTCTGTACTATCGACGCTTTCTTGAGCACTTTCATCGCATACAGCTTCCCCTCGTCCACTCCACATCTTTTTCTAACTAGGAACACTTTGCCGTAAGCTGTAACAAAAGGACACTTATTGAATTTTTTTATTCAGCACGTAATTCTTTTACTTCAACTTATTCTTGGTTAAGTAACTTTGTACCCCCTTTTTCAGATAATTAGAACTCACACACAACTCTTTTGTTTATGGTTATAGTCATCATTCATCATCCTCCTGCCGTATCCTATTCTAAGTGGGGTCAAACAACATGTTATAAATATGTTGTCGCATGATTCGGCTAGATATTTTACGACCGACCGCCTGCCTGATGTCACCTTACCTTAGCCGTTGTTTACGACACCACGGTAAAACACGAGTGGTCTGTTCTACTCTGCCGGATACCACACGGCTTTCGAAATATATACAAAATTTGGCCCTGAGCCGAAATCGAATCTGATGGCATGGTCACTTCTACTCGCGCCAACAGGCCAGCAAGTCCAGTCTTTGAAATTAGACCTTAATCCTTTAAACTTAAAATTTAAATGAATTAGGATCGAATTTCGGCCTTTGGTCGTCCAAAGTTATTAGTTAGTATGGATTGCTTTTAGTTAATCTGTATCGACTTGACCGACCATCGGGTACAGCAGCTGTTGGATAACCGTTATCGGATCCCTCTGGGTAACATCCGTTCCGGGAAAACAAGATAAAAGCAGGTACCTTCTATTTCTACTGAGCCTTGTGGTATCTGGCTTAATAGAATAGTACCCACCGTGTGGTATCCAGTTGAGTAAAATAGACCACCTTCTTTCGTACCGAGGTGTCGTAAAAGGCAACTAAAGTAAATTGACCCACCGTGTGGTATTCGGTTGAGTACAATAGACCACCCTCTTTCTTTCCGAGGTGTTGTAAAATGCGACTAAGGCAAGTCGGCCCGCCGTGTGGTATCCGGTTGAGTGAAATAGACCACCCTCTTTCTTACCGAGGTGTCGTAAAATACGACTAAGCTTAGTCGACATCAGGCAGACGGCCAGTCGTAAAATACGTAGCCAAATCATGTGGCAACAACGCTACTCACGTTAACTACGTTTTATATTCAAAATTTCAATTCGGGAAAAAAATTGTGACACACTGATTTCCATCATTTTCCGAATAGCTAGTAAATAATACAATGATAATAAATAAAATCTTGATTTATATTGATGATGTTATCTAGTCAGTTAATTTGTCACAAACGTCCGAGGCTAACCGTTAATGTAGCCGCACCATAATTATACGAAGGTTGTGAAATAAATTTCTGGTACGATCAATTTATCAAAGAGTCTAGAGCAGCTGTTATGCGGCGGTAAGCCGATATATCCGGCGACATCAGCTCGAGGCAAAGCCAAGGTAAGGTCAGATGTCAAACAATTTCGTTACGAATGTTTATATATAGACGACTGTGAATCTGTTAAACAAGTACTAGCGCTCATCAGCAAGAGTGAAAAGTAAGGTTGGCAACCTCACTCTACATCCGAAGAGGCTCTAGAGCAGTGGGGGTCGAACTTTTTTAATGGGGGCCCACAAATTTTAAGAAATTCTAGATTGCCAGGTTTTTAATCGGGGGCCCCACCAAGTTTAAGAAATTCTTGAAGAGGGGGCCAGATTTATATAAAAAATGCATTTTGTGTCATAATCGGATCCAAGGACTTGACTTCTCGGATCCGCTTCGCCGCCTTCTTCCGCGAAATAACGTGCTCGCAGGATGCCATCGTTGCCCACGATTCCTCCCTGGCCACCATGGCACGAACCACAGTGGGCCAGGATAGATCGTGCCCAACCTGTGCCACAAGTTCCGCCCGCTGAACCACCCAAGCAGGGAAATCTGCGAGCGTGTGCAGTGCCGTATCACACTCGGCGCCGCACTCGTGGCACTCACCGGTCGCTTCACGCCGGGCCACCCGCCACAGATACCTCCCAAAACCAGCATGCCCGGATAGTACCTGCATCAGGCGGTAGGTGGGAAGATAGATGGAGAATAGGCTGGATGGGTGAAATCGTACTGAATCTCGCACTGGGCGATTCCAGCCACCGCCTCCATTGGCGGAGGAGCTCCACCTGAGCTGCTCTCCGCTAATCCACCTCTACCACCGCGTTTCCGAGTTTCTCCCCGATGAACGGGTTTCGACTTTGCGGCGGTGGGCCTGAGCGAGCACCTTGGCCTCTAGATCCCACGGAAGGGACTCAGCCAAGGCGGAGGCCGTCTCGCCGGAGATAGTTCGGTAGCCCCGAACTAGCCTGACCACCACAATCCTCTGCGCAAGCATGATCTGATGATGCTAGCGGGATTAGCTTCAAACTAGGGGACTTCTCAACGGTTATTATTAGGGACATAAAATATAACTATCTTTGTATCCTCTGTGGTACACTATCCTACCAGTTATTTTATTCAGCTCCATAACTTTTATGGTTGCCTGGAAGAAATCGCTGGTTAGCAATAAGGCCGCCTTATTATACCTGTATTTGTTTATAAATTTCTGTAAATTTTTTTTCTGAGTGTACAATAAAGAGTATTCTTCTTCTTCTTCTTAAAAGCATTTTTAACTTGACTTGGTTTTTAATTACATTCTGTAATTTATCTCAATCTTCCCACTCTAAATGGGGTCGGCACAACATGTTATAAACATGTCGGCACATGATTTGGCTACGTAATTTACGACCGACCGAATCTCTAGTAAATCTCAAAAATAAAAAATAAAAATGGGCTGAAACTTTTATAATATTTTATCTTTGATATCGCAAATGTCAATAACACCGCAACCTGTGTGTATGTCCGCCACGACCTAGATGGTGAATGCATCCTAGGTCGGTCGCCGACCTCCTGAATCCGAATGTTTCAAGAAATAACAAGTCTGCTATAAATATATATGACAGGTTATTATGTAAGGGCATTTACAGACTATTGATAACAAGAACGCGTGATAAGACAAGAGTATATTGGAAATAAAAAAAAGAATCTATCATAACTTTTCCTCTTAAAGTTAAGGGAAAAATTTATAAAGCAGTCATAAGACCTGTCGTATTGTATGGATCAGAATGTTGGGCAATGAAAAAGACGGATGAAAGAAGAGTACATGCAAATGAGATGAGAATGTTAAGGTGGATGTGTGGTGTGACAAAACTGGATAAAATACGAAACGAGTATTTATATACTCGTTTCGTATTTTATCCAGTCTGAAAGGGTAAGTCTGAAAGTTGCGCCCATTATAGAAAAGTCGAGAAGTGCAAGATTGAGATGGTATGAACATGTAATAGAGGAGGGATGAAAATCATGTGACCAAACGTTTGTTAAATTTGAATGTGGATGGATATGCGCCTAGAGGGAGGCCTAAAAAGAGATGGTTGGATTGTGTGAAGTATGATATGCATATAAAAGGAGTGGCGCCAGAGTTGACGAAAGATAGGACAGAATGGAAGAGAAAAACATGTTGTGCCGACCCCATTTAGAGTGGGATAAGGACAGGATGATATAATCTATCATAACTTTTTGACTATCTTACAAAGAAACGCTTACGTCTATAAATTATTTACTTTTATTTATGTACTATAAAAATGATACAAAAACAATATTAATAAAGAAAAGTGTACAAAGGTCAACTTATCCCTAAGACAGAGATCTCCACCAGCAAACCTACGAAGTGAGACAAGAGTTTTAGTTACAGTGTATAAGTTATGTGAAATTTAGTTTAAAAAAATAAAAAAATACGTTATTATAGCACATTGATGATGATGTAATGTTTTTTGTTTGTTTTTAATCTATGTCTGTTTCATCTTAAAATTAAAAAAAAAGGCAACATTATCAAATAAAATTAAAAAACCGATCCCTAATGAGTGTACCGACTTTGAATTAAAACTATCTGCTCAAAATAGGACAAAATTGAGTTCAAAGAAGTCAGAAACATACATATATACATCATTATTCTCCTTTCCTTATCCCACTCTAAGTGGGGTCGGCACAACATATTTTAAACACGTTGTTTTCCCGACCACCCTCATTTCTTACCGAGGTTTCGTAAAAGGCGTATAAAGTAAGTTGACCCACCGTGTGGTATCCAGCTAAGCAGAATAGACCAACCTCATTTCTTACCGAGGTGTCGTAAAATACGACTAACGTAAGTTGACGTAAGGCAGGCAGCCGTGCGCAAAATACGTAGTTAAATCATGTGACAACATGTTTATAACATGTTGTGCCGACTCAATTTGGAGTAGGATAAGGGCATGAAGACATGAGTAGGAAGTAGAATCATCTGATTGCGAGACTTTAAATTACTATATAGACCAAAGTGGCAGAAATAAAATAAAAAATAGCTTGTAAACAACCTTATTGTCATTCATAACCTCAATAAAACTTATTCAAGGAAAGTTACAACACGTTAAGGTTATATAACACGTATTATTGGTTCCTGCTTTCCTCATATTCACAAATTTATAATTAAATAAATATATGGGACAATTACACACAACGCCGTGTGGTATCCGGCTGAATAGAATAGTACCACCCTCATTTCTTACCGAGGTGTCGTAAAAGGCGACTAAGGTAAGTCAACCCGCCGTGTGGTATCCGGCTGAGTAGAATAGACCAACCTCAATTCTTACCGAGGTGTCGTAAAAGGCGACTAAGGTAAGTTGACCCACCGTGTGGTATCCGGTTTAGTAGAATAGACCACCCTCGTTCTTACCGAGGTGTCGTAAAACACGACAGAGGTAAGTTGACGTCAGGCAGGCGGCCGGTCGTGAAAACGCAGCCAAATCATGTGACAGCATGTTTATAACATGTTGTGCCGACCCCACTTAGAGTGGGATAAGGGCAGGAAGATGATGATGGGACAATTACACACACGGTCGTCCGTCCCCAAAGTAAGTAACTTAATACTTGTGTTATGGACAGACAACTGGTGAATATATACTTATATATTTCTTAAATACATACTTAAATACAAATATACACCCAGGCTCAAAGACCAACAAATTCATTTATAGAAAATGTTGGCCCTCGGCGGGAATCGAAATCGCGTGTAATACAGGTCATTTACTAAAATAAATAAACTATCATCATCGTCCTGTCCTTATCCCGCTCTAAGTGGGGTCGGCACAACATGTTATAAACATCTTGTCACATGATTTGGCCTTTCGACCTAAGTCGTATTTTACGACACCTCAATAAGAAACAGGTCTATTCTAGTCAACCGGATACCATACCACACGGTGGGCCAACTTAAATTAGTCGCCTTTTACGACACCTTTATAAATACAAAATTCAAATTCAAAATGAGTCCGTCCTTTACGTTTTCATGGCCAATCCTCTGAACGAATATCGATGAAATTTCGCACAATTAATGCTTATATACCAGGGTACATATAGGCTGGATAAATCTTGTTTCCTCTACGGGAAAAGCAAGAGATTGAGAAACGCCGTCGATTATCAATATATCAAGGTTTTGTGACAAAGTCAAGTCTGTAAATTAAACAAATAGGTTCTACATTACGTTGTTTGCTTTACGTCGAAAATCTTATTTTAATAATTTATTATATATTTCGGTTTTTGTTTAGTGGCCAAATTTAACTGAACTATTTTAATATTTATTTCATTTTAGATATACGGGTTAATTATTAAAATAATTAAACTATGCTCTAGAGAAAACGATAAATCTCTCTGTCTTCCCAGATCAATCTGATTTTTGTGATGGAAATTGCAGGGTATAAGACTGACAGAAGCTACTATTGATTCCGAGACAACAGTCCACGCGAACGAAACTACGGGTGAAAGCAAGTTAATATTTACCTCATATTTACAAATCGTCTGAACGTAAAACCTCTAAAGGCAACAACACACATAAAACGATGGCCGTTCTTCGTCCGCCATCGCTCCAATGTCGTCGGCCTGCAAATGGCCTTATTATCACCGTTTCAGAGAAAGACATGATATACCAAGGTCGTAATGATTCGTTCATAACTGAATTACTGCGTTTTCGAGAATTGCGCAGATCATCGTCATATTTAAATAAATTTCGTCTCGAAACATCGCTTACACAAGCGACGGCAAATACAAAAACACTCACACATATAAACCCATCGCTATAATTCTTTAAATCCACTTTTATGTTTCTTACGGGTTGTGATAGCCCAGCCGTGAAACCGTGCGACTTTTTCAAGGGGTAACGGGTTGAAACCCTGGGCAGGGACCAAAGAGTTTGTCTGTTAAAACTTATGTCTAATTGATAATTGCAATTTATTACACGCTTTTCGGTGAAGGAAAACATCATGAGGAATCATGAATATCTTTAGACAATTCTGGATATATATGTAACCTACCAATCCGCAATGGAGCAGCGTGGTAGGTCTTAGCTCCAATCCTTCTCTCCAAAAAACGGAAAGAAGAAGTCTATTCTCAGCAGTGGTATAGTAGCAGGCCGCTACTTATTTTACTTAAGCTGTTCCAATGCAGATAAGTAGATTACATCCCCAGAATTTTCTAGAAATAGTGGGATAGTAACAGGTTGATTATTCACTTTTTTACATCTAACAAAAATCTGGAGACCACCTTAGCTTAACTAAAGAAGGCTCGTATACGCGTCGTGACGCCATGACACCCTCGTTTGCCTATCTACTTAAATATCAATTACATTGTATCTCCAACGAATTTCCTTAGGCCATTGTTTCGGGGGTCAACGTACGGCGCGCAATAGATTACCATTTTATCATTGGCTATATATACATTTGTTTCGAATATCACGTGTGATATATTATTATGCATATTCCCTGTGACACTTCGGCGGCCTTACTTACATAAAACTAATCACAATCTGTAACCGCGATCACAAGAATAATCACAAATGATCACATCTAAAATAAGCCAATGTCGCGTTCACAATTTCGTATATAATCCTGACAAATCACTTTGCGATCACCGTCAACATGAACATAATGATAGTACCTACTGTCTTGTCTGTCTCAAGGTGCTGGAATGGTGACCCCGCACCGGAAAACGCAGTGTCGGCAGACTCCCCACGAGATTGACTGACGATCTCAAAAAGGTCGTTGGGAGCCGCTGGGTCCAAGCGGCACAAGATCGTGTATGGTGGAGATCCCATGAAGAGACCTATGTCCAGCAGTGAACGTCCATCGGTTGATAAAGAAGAAGAAGAAGACTGTCTTGCTCTTTTTTTTCTTTTATATTCATAAAGGACCCTAACAAGGAAGAATGAAAAGACGAGAAATACAAGATTAAACTGGTATGGCCCTTTCATAAGGGATGAAAATTATGTGACCAAACGAGTGTTAAATATGATTGTAGATGGAAATGTGACTAGAGGGAGGACGAAAGAGATGGTTGGAGTGTGTGAAGTATGACATGCATATAAAAGGAGTAGTGCCAGAGTTGAATGATAGGAGAGAATGGGAGAGGAAAGCATGTAGTGCCGATCACACTTAAGAGTGGGATAAGGGCAGGAAATGATGGCGAAGGTAGAACAATACTATTCAAGGTTAGCGAGGAAGGTGCAACCTTAAGGGATGAAAATCATTTGCCCGAACGAGTGTTAAGTATGAATGTGGATGGATATAAGACTAGCTGGAGGCCGAAAAAGAGACGATTGGATTGCGCGTACCAGTAATATCTGACATATAGTTCGAAATATTAACGGAGATTTATTGACGTATTGGCGTTTTGACGTCACAATGAATGGAGAATACGATGATGTTTATTGAATTAAAATTGGGAAATGATAGAATAACATGAGCAAGGTGTGCAAGTGATTGACTTGGCAAGGTAGCACGGCGTAGCACATTAATGATATGTACTATTCTAAAGCTAGTTAAACTATGGTAGCCGAGCGGTAACGCCGTGCGACTCTTTCAAGGAGGTCGAGGGTACAAACCCGGGCAGAGACCAATGAGTTTTCCTGTTAAAATACTTGTGTCTAATTGTTAATATTGCAATTTATAACACTCTTTTCGGTGAAAGAAAACATGAGGAAACCTGCATATCTCTAGATAATTCTGGAGATATGTGTAACCTACCAATCCGTATTGGAGCAGCGTCGTAGGTCTTAGCTGCAATCCGTCTCTCCAAAAAACGGAGAGAAGAGGGCCTATTCTCAGCAATGGGATAGTAAGGCCACTACTTACTTAACTATTCTCAAACAGAAGAAGTTTAAAGAGGGTATAATGCTAAGGGCGCTATAATAATTTGTAAGCTCTGGACCTCACTCCATGAAGAGATGCAGAAAGTATTGTTGGTGTGGGTGGCAGAGACGCAGCTTGTAGGAGGAACCTTAACACAGCATTATATGTAAGAATATATGAGTGATTTACGGTGATTTGCTGAAGACAACCGAGGAGGGTGTTTTGGGAGCTGGAACGGATTAATGGAATTACCAATTTATTCCATTGGCTGAAATTGCTTAAAGATGAGAGAAATTTGACATAAGAGCGAAGTTAAACAACGTTCAACGGGTATGTCGCGGTACCACTGTACTGCACAACATATAGGATAAACAAAATGATTGTGAATACATCCTATTAATATTCATCATCCTCCTGCGAATTCCACTCTAAGTGGGGTCGGCACAAATGTTACAAACATGTTGTCACATGACTTGGTTACGTATTTTACGACCGGCCACCTGCCTGACGTCAACTTACCTTTGTCGTATTTTACGATACCTCGGTAAGAAAGAGAGTGGTCTATTTTACTCAACCGGATACCACACGGTGGGTCAACTTACCTTAGTCGCCTTTTACGACACCTTGGTAAGAAATGAGGGTGGTACTATTCTATTCAACCGGATACTAGACGGCGTAATCCTATTAATATTATAAATGCGAAAGTTTGTGAGTATGGATGTATGTTTGTAATTCTCACGGCAAATCCGCTAAAATAATATCGATGAATTCCCTAAATGAAATCCAGTTAATTCCACAGGAATAGGATGATATCGAAAAGCGCCATCTATTATCGCTCTTATCACACGACAACAGTCTACGCGAACAAAATCGCTGGTAAAAGTCACTATTTTAACAATCAAGAGTACGCGAACGAAACCGAAGCTTAATAGTAGTGTATGGGACATACAAAAAAAATCGATTAATTTTGGATAGCAAATTTATTTTCATCCAATTTCATTACAGCCTGAATAAACTGGTTTGAATAAAGCCCATATCAAACGTTGAACTCCTAAGGGTTGAAATCGTTCAAACAGAATATTGAACTCGCCCTTCAAAAGTGTTTTGCTCTTTGACATTTCCGACGTTCGCGAGTGTTATGACTAATGAAACCGACATGTCACTTAGTACTTAAGCCTTATGGATGTTTTTTTTAACCACATGTTACAGATATTTATCTATGGTTCATTTGGAACCGGTTGCTGAGGTCAGCAAGCAATCGCTCCATGTATGAACTGATGGCGTCTTCCCCCATATGGGTTTAACGTAATGTGGCAAACCTTTGTTCGACATTACCAATAAAAATAGGAAGCAATTGCCGGTTCATAATTGACTGTTTAGCTTTTGCAAAAGTACTCGTACGTAGAGGCGTTTGTGAGTTAAATTATATGACTTTATAATACGCTTTACCATTACAGCAGTTTAGAGTAACTATTGAAATTAGGCTGATAAAAAAACCTACTATACTATTAAGGATTATCTGAATATATATGTATATATATTATCTGAATCTCGGAAACGGCTCCAACGCTCCAACAATTTTCCGCATGTAATACGAAATTTATCATGTAGGGATGTTTTGGGGGAGAAAAAATCGATCAAGCGAGGTTTTATTTAAAAAAATAATCGTTTTATCCCGGTTTTTGGGCACTTAAAGAATTACGAAAATAGGAATAGCCTACTAATAGACTATGGCAACTTAACGGTAACGCGCAAACCAAAAAAGTTTCGAAACCTAGGTACGACCAATCCGGTGCTTTTTTATTTTTTTTGTACCTTTAAAAAATTACCGAGAAAGGCTCGTTCGCCCAGATACTAAGAATAATATATTGAAAAGTATTATTGTTTCTAGTCGTTTACTTTAATCGATATCTTATTTTATGTGTGCTAAACACATTTTTAAATACTTTTCAACTTCCAGATTTTTGTGCTTATATTTTTTCATATTTGAAACACATAATAGTATCGCTTTTTTCAACTGAGATCAAACAGGCTATGGCGACATCTTAAAATTAAATCTTGATTTTTATCTATTCGTATGTGAAACCTCTAGTAGCCATTTCACTTTTAACATCACCTTTGCACTGTACAGTTGCATTGATTAGGATGCGATGTATATTGATAATACACATCATATTTTGCATGCGAATATGCGTGTCAGTTTGTACAAAGCCAAGCGCGTTCGGTGCGGAGCAAAGTACGCCACGCTACGTTCGCCAGGTGGCGACGCGAGGGCAGATGTTACGCCAGGGGTTGTTTACCTCGACTTAGGTAAAGGGCGTTTTTTCTATCGCTTTTTAATTTTACGTGGCCCATGGATACTAAGCATCTTCTTGTTGAATATCTTTAATATTAAAATTAGTTAATCTTGTATGCACATACATATATATTTTCGGAATCTCGGAAACGGATTAAACGATTTTCCTTAAATTCAGAATATAGGGACTTTGGGGGAGAAAAATCGATCTAGCTAGGTGCTATTTTTTTTAAAATTCATTTTATCCCTCTTTTTGGGCATTAAAAATACTAAAATTTATATTGAATTGAATTTTTGCCATTAACTGTCAAGTCAGCGTAGCTTATTCGAAGAACGGGTGGTCTCGAGAAATGAAAATACCTAGGATCGAGCCCCACCTACAATATTATTAATTTTTTAAAACGTAAATTTAAAACGTTAAATTTTTAAAACGGCTACTTCTATAGATTAAATTATTTTATGTTAACAACTCACAAGACTTAAATTTACATTTGCATGCAGACAAAGAGCAAATAAATAATAACGTTTAGAATTATGAACATAACTATTTAACACTATAGTTTTTTTTTAAGTTCCACGACGACGACTATGGTGGTAATGTCGTCAATTAGGATGAATAACTGCGTCACACTACCATGGTTACGGATAACCGAAAAATGTTATAAGCTTTGGAATTATAAACATGTTTCGAGAAGTAAATGTTATAGTTAAACCGCATAAATATAAAACACAACGATTTTCTTTCAAATTCCTATGTAGAGGGTTCGATCGATCTAGTTAGGTTTTATTGTAAAAAAAATGTCGATTTATCATTACTTTCAGGCACTGTAATACTGCTACAATATTATTAGAATCAAAGGCTAATTACGCCGTCGAAAAGTTATAATAGCTGTGATAACAGACACACTTAAAAAACTAAAATACCCCGGGACAATACCCAGATATCACCAGCCCTTTCTTACTTTTTTTATTTTTAGTTGCATTTTTTTGTATCTTAAAAAAAAAAATTATGGATCAAGGCTCGGTCATCCAGATACTACAATAATATAAATGCGAATCTACTAGCTGTTATAGCAGTGAGTCCGTGCGAATCTTTCGCTGGGGTCTTGGATTCAAACGGCCAGGCACAAATCTCTGAAGCCGCACACAATCGTTTTTTTACAGCCTGCCTCTAGTCGTATAGCTCATGGGCTGCAATGTTTGCAAAACACGTGTTTTCGACTAGGAATAGGAGTAAATGTTAAAATACACATTCTTATTAGAAGCAATACGGCCCAACTAAAAATTAACAGTAAGCCGCTGCTTTAAGCAAATTAAAGGATTTACTTTAGCAATGAAAACTTTAAACCCATTTATTCATCTTAAAACAATTTATTGAGTTGTACTACTAATGCAGGCCAGGAGCGACATATATAGTGTGATAGCCCAGCGGTGAGACTCTCTAGAGACGATCATGGGTTCAACCCCTGGTTCAAACTAATGAGTTTTTCTATTAAAACTTATGAGTCTGATTGATAATTGCAATTTATCACACGCTTATTAGTGAAAGAAAACATCGTGAGGAAACCTGCATATCTCTAGAGAATTCTAGGGATATGTGTAACCTACCAATCCGCATTGGAGCCATCTCCATCTAGTGATTAAAAGCTCCATTTAAGCAAGTAACGCGTGTGCTTGGAGCCTCCATCCTTCCATATCTCTATAAACAATCAATTTTATAAATAAAAATGTGTAAACGCTGTGTGTTTGTGTGTGTGTGTGTGTGTGTGCGCGCGCGCGTGTGTGTGTGTGTGTGTGCGCGCGCGTGTGAGAGTGGGTTTGCGCGTGTGAGTGTGTGTGTGTGTGCGCGCGTGTGAGTGTGTGTGTGTGTGCGCGCGTGTGAGTGTGTGTGTGTGTGCGCGCGCGTGTGAGTGTGTGTGTGTGTGCGCGCGCGTGTGAGTGTGTGTGAGTGTGTGTGTGTGCGCGCGTGTGAGTGTGTGTGTGTGCGCGCGTGTGAGTGTGTGTGTGTGCGCGCGTGTGAGTGTGTGTGTGTGCGCGCGTGTGAGTGTGTGTGTGTGCGCGCGTGTGAGTGTGTGTGTGTGCGCGCGTGTGAGTGTGTGTGTGTGCGCGCGTGTGAGTGTGTGTGTGTGCGCGCGTGTGAGTGTGTGTGTGTGCGCGCGTGTGAGTGTGTGTGTGTGCGCGCGTGTGAGTGTGTGTGTGTGCGCGCGTGTGAGTGTGTGTGTGTGCGCGCGTGTGAGTGTGTGTGTGCACGCGTGTGCGTGTGTGCATGCTTATGAGTGTGCATGTATTATTATTTAACAAACAAAAATAACAGAATCCTGTTCTAATTTCGGGAATAGTAAACATTTAAAGTATTTCAAAAGTAAAGCTATAAACAGTCGCGGGTTCAACTAGTTTCAGATTAAATCCTCTGGGCCTACGTCCAAGGGTCAAGGGCGAAAGGGCCTAATCCTCAAGTTCAAAGGTCAATGCCGAAGCGGCGACCGAGTTCGTTACTCCACCGGGTACCCTAGGAAACTATTATATGAATCTCGATCCGCCCTCTAGTTAACGGGCTACCGTTAAAGCGTGATTATAACATAAACACCTATTAATTACTAAAAGAAACGAATGATGTTATTTTACTGTATTTAATTTTTTTTTGAGCAAAAATGTACAAGTTATATCTATCTTAAATTACTTACACGCTAGGACTATACAAATCATGCCCACGCGGAATGGTCCCAAGAATGCTGGCAGCGTTTCCGCGCTGAATCGCTAAACCGATTCTTTGTGCGAAAAAGGAGCCAGCCGTCTTGTCAAGTGCACTGTTTTCAGTACTTAAGAATTGTCAAATGTTTCTATTTTAATTCTATTTTAAAGAATCTACCTATAATTAACCATATAAGAAAAATACAATACTAAATATAGACTGGAATATGCGTTTTCGTACAACTTCAATACATTTAAATTCAAAAACTTCAATACACTTCCACTAAAATTTACTAGTACATATATTCACTCCCACAATCTCAATAATCGTTTGACACTCACATATGGTATTTATGGCAAGTCATGATGGCATTCTATTCTCAGGAACTGAAATAAGGAATAAAATGTATCTAAAGTAATTAAGCGTAATTTTGAAATAAGTCACTTTAATACTAAGACTGTCAGTATTTAAGTATGTTGTTAAAAAAAATTATTTTTATATTTACCAGTTGTCTGTCACTCATAAGACAAGTATTTATTATTTTCTTTTAGCACGTACATATAGAGAAAGAAAAAGTTAAAAAGGAACATGTACAAAGGCGGGCTCATCCCTAAATGGGACATCTTCCAGTCAAGCTTAGAGTAACAGAAAGAAAAGGACAAGAAGTAAAAAACTGGCAAAATATAGAGAAAAAGAAAAAACAAAAACAGACAAAAAACACGCAGAAGACTCAGGTTGTTTTATCAACCAATCGACTAGCTAGATTTTAAAAAGAATTTAAAAATTTACATTGAATATACGAAACACTATTTTTGCTGAAAACTGTCAAAGCAGCGTAGTTTATTCGGGGAACAGTTGGTCGCGAGAAATGAAAATACCAAGGATCGAGCCCTAACCTACCCTACTATATTTTTTTCTGAAATTTCATTTAATTTGTGAAAAATTACCGAACAAGGCTCGGTCAACCAGGTACAATTATAGACCACGTTATAGAACAAAAGCGTTTGTTTGGGTCAATCGGTATTCCTAATACCACCATTTGCAAGTTAAATCCTTTACCTCAGGTTCTAGTCTTCTAATCCACTTATTAAAGCATCACTCGTGCCAGAGATCTTTCAGCTATCCTATCAAATGACTCAACACGAATAGGGAATTTGATACGCGCGTAATTCTGGGAATAAACCGCTATAGAAAATTAAGGGATATAACGTGGGTGGGCAGGGGCGATGTCGTCGCATTGACTTCTCTTTGAAAACAGCTCTGATTAGTCCATTATAAGTTAATTTACACTTGAATAACATGAATTTACTAGACTAGTGATGCCCGCGAACTCTTTCACGTGGAAACCAGTGTCACGAAATTTCTCCAGGAGAAAAAAGTTAATAATAAATTAATATATGGGACACTTACACACACGGTCGTCCGTCCCCAAAGTAAGTAACTTAATACTTGTGTTACGGTAGACAGACAACTGGTGAATACATACTTATATAATTTTAAATATATACTTAACTACAAATACATACCCAGGCTCGAAGAACCAACAATTTCTTTTTATAGAAAATGTTGGTCCTCGGTGGGAATCGAACCCACAACCCGCGGAGCTGAAGGCAGGTACACTACCAACTGCGCCAACGAGCCAGTCAATGTCAATCGGTCCCATTAAAATCAGTTTAATCGTTTTTGAGTTTGTACTATTAACCTATACCTTCCCCCATACAATCACATTAGCTTTTATTTTAGCAGTAGATTTTGAAAAAATCGATAACATACGGCTTTTGGAGTCTTTTTTATTATGTAGACATACCCTCAAATCAGGTACGATATTGTTTTTATCTGTTCTGCATTAGATAGACACCAGACACTACCTGATCTGAGACGATCTAAGAGCGGAAAAATGTTTGACTATAAATCCTATCGCAATCCATGTTTCATTTCATGTGAAGTGTATGTGGGTTAATGTGTGATTATTACCATGTATATTAATATACAAGACATATAATACATACATGAACAAACTTAAACATAAACACACCAATAAACTAGTGTACAAAGGAAATTTTACACTGTTCTTAAGAGGCCAAGCGCACCATGTCAGTAACATTAGAGCCGTATGCGAGCGTGGACGTGTAGTAACATACATATATGTTAGTGCGTGTTTGAACCTTTGCTAAATATTACAAGTGAACCTATACACGGAATAGACACACACACCCAATTTCAACTGCGTGCGGTAAAGAACGAATAAATATTCTATTTAATATATATATTTGTTGCTTCAAAACTAATACTGATATTATAATTTATCTGTTTGTCTGTTACGCTTTTACGGCTAATCTTATAGATTAATGTTAATGATATTTGGCACAATTGAAGCTTATACACTGGTATAACATATAGGATATAAAAATTCCCGCTTTTCCCTCGGGAACATGGAAGAAATATAGAACATAATTAAAGGTATTTTAATGCTTTTGTCATCGCAAAGAATTCTCAGTACCCCTAGTTAGTTTATAAGTATAATCCACTAGTACCATAGAATCTCTACAATGTCTACGCTATCTCAACGCTATGGTGCGGGTGGTCTGCCACAAGTGTCAACGCTCGCGTCCCCTTAAAACCATGACATTTTTTTATGGTGCTGAGATCTGATGGCAGTAATATTGTATATTATTATTTGGTATCTATACTTATTATCAAACAAAGCCGCCAAAAGCTATCTGTCTGTATATGATAGGTGAAAATCCGCGATAGAATGTCTCTACCTCTGATGGCTAACTCATAATAACTTCTTTTACGTTCAAAATTTCAATTCGGGAAAACTGTTTTGAGACACACTGATTTCCACGCGGGCGAAGTTGCTGGGATAGCTAGTTAATACATTGCACCTGGGTAACCTACCTAGGAACCAGGAAAAGTACGTAAATTGTTTGTGGATCTGGGTATAAGATTCTATAATAAAATTCCGCAATCAATTTTAGCTTTGTCATTACAGCAGTTTAAAAACACTGTTAAAGAGAGGCTGATACTAAAAGACTACTACGCAATTGAGGATTACTTAGACGATAAGAATATAACGATATAGCTACTGTAAAACCGTGTACAAGACAGTAATGACTAAATTTAATTTATAATAAGAATTATATTTTTAAAAGAGAAACCGCCTAGTTTATTGCTGGTTCTTCCCGGTAGGAACAGCTTTCCGAACCAGCAGTAGAGTTGACGATGCAAAAGTACTTGTTTACAAGTTTATTTGAATAAATAATATTTTGAATTTGAATTTGATTGTTGCCTGCTCCATACACTTAGTTTAACATATATTCTCTTAACAAATGAACACTGGAAGTAAATAAGGCACTAAGTACCTAAAAATTAAAATTGGAACTACGTATGCAATTTGGTTCTAAAAGCCTTTTAGAACCAAATTGCATACTTAGTTCCAATTTTAATTTTTAGGTACTTAGTGCCGTATTTACCTCAAGTGTTCAAATGCGGATTACAGCAAAATAATTTTATTTTAACTTCTGTATATTTTTTATTTAAGGTACGGAGTCGCACACGCATGTGTTGAAGAAATATCTCGACCATAAAAATTGTTCGAACGGGACTCAAACCAGTTCCCCCTCTGCATCGGCCTGGTTGCACTACCAATTAAGTCAAACGGCCGTAAACACTCGAGTGGTTTCGTGCCCTTCCTGAATCAGTAATGTGTGTTATGGGCTTTATTATTTCATTGTTACGCTTTAGTGCGTAGTAGCCATAATTAGGGTTGCCATCCGTTCCGATAAATCAGGACTGATACGATCAAATTGTTTTAAGAAAATGTTGATCCACGGTAGGAATCGAACGCGTGACTCCTGAAGTTGAAGGCAGGGTCAGTCAACCCAATTCTGATATTGTTTTAATTTTCATTTTACGCGCATTTCATTGAAACATGTTTTGCCTTAATGATAAGATAACAAGTCAAGTTAACAAAATTCCATGTCCCTGCTGTTAACAGTTCTTCAACTGTTCTCCCTCGTCTGGAGCCAATCCTGGCAGCATCAGGTCATGCTTATCATAAACATGCATTGTCATCCGGACTGGGCCAGTATTTAAAATTTAAGCTGAATCGGACATCGGGAAGTAGGTAAATTTAACTTGCAAGTTTCCACCTTTACATACATACACGGCAATCTAAATAAAAGCTTTAAAAAAGGGCAGCTTAAGGGCTTACCAAAGCGTACTTAGGACAATACCTTATACCACGAAAAGACAATCTACAATTTTGTAGTATAATTAACAAATCAAATTAAAATAATCTTTATTCAAATAAGCTCTTTCAAGCACTTTTAAATCGTCAAGGATCAATATGTTTAATGAAGCAACAACTGGTTCGGAATGTTGCTCTTAACGAGAAGAACCAGAAAGAAAACTGGCCGGTCAATCTTTTAAACATTTTCAATTTAAAATGATTAAACCGTAGTCCTGTATAAAGCTGAAAGGATTTTCAAATCCAGGCATAATCTTCAATTTTGTAATATGCTTTACGTGTAAACATATCTCTTATACATTCATTTTCCATTTCTGTAGACTGGTCTAGTATAGAGGTCTCACTGTAAGTGGAGTCGCTACAACATGTTATACTTAATTTAAACCTTTCTGTAGATTGGTCTAGTATGAATTGCGGAATTTTATTGTAGAAATAATCAACCTATTTAAAAGCATTTAAAAGCGAGACAATGCAAGTATCAACGCAAATAAAACAACAGCTCAAGTTTGTGAGAAATCTAGTCTCATTATATCCTTGGGTCTTTGAACGTATAATTCGCGGTAAATAAGTTTGACATTGCTGGATCGATCTCGACGCTCTCGCGTCATACGGATCACTCATTCATGGTTTTACGTTATTCAAACGTTTATTACATACGAACAGGTAAACCTGTTTCGCGAGCCGACTGTACCCACCTGCTTGTGATCAACAAGTCATGCTGACAAGTTTAATCATTTCGCAATTTCACAGAATTGTCTATGGACTACTGGGTTCAATGGACGGTGGTCTTATCATAGCGATCTCGATGCTAACATCCAATTTAATACGGCCTCTTATTTGTATTAAAATAAAGTTAATTAAACAAGAAAAAGTACTATTTTGTTACAACATGTTTCAAATACAACCTCCTTCGTATAGTTGGTCACTAATATAGAAAAACATTGTCGCCGTCATTGTGTCATATTGACTTGTTGAGAAAGAAATTAAATGGGTTGACTTTTGAGTAAATTGCTTCTTATTTATTGAATAAGTGTAAAGGATAAATATCGCTTACATAATCTATTAATAAATTGGACGCGCCATGTGGTTTATTCCGCCTTATAAAAAGTAAATGACGATTTAAAAAAAAAATTTCACATTGGTGTTCCCGGAAAATATGTGTGTTACTTCCGGTGTAGATCTCACTGTACACAAAAATTGAAGTAAAGTAAAGTATTAAACCGTTGGAGAGTTAAAGCAGTACAAACAAATATACACCCAAAAAAAAAATCACCTACACAAATACTATAATGTTGTTCTTTTAGAATTTAATTACACGATGAAATACATATCTTATCAAAATATGACCAGCACATATTCTTTTTATTGACAAAATGTGCAAACAAAACTTCGGCATTCAAAACATGTTATAATTTATTATAATATTCGAAGTAATAATCATATTTAACCTATTGGTTAATAGGGTATATATTTCTTTGCGGAATTAAAAAAAAATATAATACTCTTTAGCAAAAAATCATCATCTTCCTGCCCTTATCCCACTCTAAAGTGGTATCGGCATATGTTATAAACATGTCATATGATTTGGATACGTATTTTACAACCGGCCGCCTGCCTGACCTTAGTCGTATTTAACGACACCTCGGTACGAAAGAGGGTAGTCTATTCTACACAACCAGATTCCACACGGTGGTGGGTCAACGTACCTTAGTCACCTTTTACGGCACCTCGGAAATAAATGAGAGTGGTCTATTCTACTCAGACGGATGCCGCCCGGCTAAACCTTAGCAAAAATTATATTATTATAATTACATATCTATACTAATATATAAAGATAAAGAGTTTATTTATTTGTTTGATTGTTTGAACGCGCTTATATCAGGAACTATTGGACCGATTTGAAAAATTATTTGAGTGTAAGATAGCCCATTTCTCGAAGAAGGCTGTAGATTATATAAAATTAAGCTCAGATGAATAGGAGAGGAGCAGCAATATTTTATATAGCAAAATAGCGGTTCAGCTAGTATATTAGGATATTAAATAGCGTTAATTTAATAAATTAAATTTGTTTTATATTTTATTTATTAAATTGAGAAGTTTATCAATTTTTTATCGTCAATAATAAGCACGCAGAGTACCAGGTGGACATAAGGTCACAAGCGTTGTAAGGACGGTCGGGTAACGACCGGGCACCGCTACGCGCCAGTTTCGGGGGTCGACGACCCGTCGCGACGGACGACGTCCTGGGATCATACTCCTACATACCCATAGCGCCCTAGTACCCAGATCGGATTCTCATACTTATTCCTCATTACTTTTGTTTAGAGGAAATAAAAAAAATTACGTCCTCTACAGGGTTATTTGAACAGCTGACCGGACATCCGCGCTTTTGAAGGTTATTTATTTACAGAAAGTTGAATAACACTGATTCAGATTTCGAGAATAAATCGCATGGTGATTTTTTTTGTAGAATTAATTGCTTCTCATGGACTTGACTAAATACATTCCATATTCGAGTGTGCCGTATTGTTTTTTGTAGAACAGGTTTTAAATCAAGTAACATTTTATCATCTGTGAATATAGACTTTGTAATTTGGATAAGGTAAAGTTAATAAAAAAATAGTTACAATTTAATTTTTTTTAAATTAAAATTCATATTCCGTAATAAACCGTTATATGATATGCAAATAAAGTGAATGCATACCATTCAACCAAAGTTAATAGATTCCAAAAACTTTAAACACTTTGAATGTAAGAAGGGTACATAATTTCAACATTTTACGTGATATATATATATACTCGTATACATAAAATATTTATTTGCATTTGATTAAATCTACTACTACAGCCGTGTGGTAGATATCCGGCTGAATAGAATAGTACCACCATCATTTCTTACAGAGGTGTCGTAAAAGGTGACTAAGGTAAATCGACTCGCCGTGTGGTATCCGGCTGAGTAGAATAGACCACCCTTATTTCTAAACGAGGTGTCGTAATAGCGACTAAGGTAAGTTGACCCACCGTGTGGTATCCGGTTAAGTAGAATAGACCACTCTCTTTCTTACCGAGGTGTCGTAAAATACGACTAAGGTAAGTTGATGTCAGGCAGGCGGCCGGTCGTAAAATATGTAGCCAAATCATGTAACAACATGTTTATTACATGTTGTGCCGACCCCACTTAGATTGGGATAAGGGCAGGAAGATGATGATGTTGATATTTAAATCCATTACTAGAATCTTATTCCACCTGAGTCGATTGTTTATGCAAAAACACATTGTCGGGGTAAATCCTATGCTATCCTACTTATATTATCAATACGAAAGTTTGTGAGTGTATATAAGAAAGAAAAGAAAGAAAGAAGATATTTATTCGAAATAATGCATCACTTACAGGCTAACAATCTGAAAACTATACTAAACATGCCTTAACTAATAACGAAATAACTATTTTAATTACTAACTATAACTACTACTACTACTAGTGGTATATATGATTATATACCACTAATCCTCCACTCTTGTCACGTACCTGTCGGTGGTGCAATTTTTCCAATAGGTATGCCACTCAGGATAGTACTGACATCTGCCGGCGCAGCGTGTCAGCCCTGATTTTCAGTGGCACCCTAGATATATTTATATACATACATAAATACTATATATATAATTATAATACATATTTTATATGTGATAGGCAGAGTGTGCTGAAAGTTATATATTAAGTTCATAATACAAAACACACTACAATACTACATACATGAGAACTAATAAAAAAAAAACAAAAACAAAACAAAAACAAAAGCGGAAAATAGCACAATAGGTTTTTAACTTTGAAGTTGCTGGGTAAATAAAAATGCTTTATATTTAAGTCTGAAACCGATTACATTTTTAAGACTTCGTAGTGGCGGTGGAAGATTATTCCAGCACTTCGTCGCCGCATATCGAAAACTACCCCTAAAAGCTGCAGATTGATGCGATGGTATGAGTAATTTGTTACTTTTTCACAGCGAACCTGCACCTACACCAATATCGATAAAATTTGGTACGAAATGAGAGTGGTTTATTCTACTTAACCAGATACTTACTACACGGCGGGTCAATTGACCATAGTCGCCTTTTACGACACCTCGGTACGAAATGAGAGTTGTCTACTACTAGCTAGAATAAGCTAGTAGTTTATACAATGTATTTTCAATAATTATTTTTACTAATTCTCTATATTTCTCTCTCTATCGTCGGTCCCTCATGTCTGAGGATCATGGTCAGCATCAGGGTTGTGTCTGGAGTTGATGATATTATCCCTGTTTTTGGACATAGAAAAAAAACAAAAGTTTACTTTTTAACATATTGAATATATACAAAACAATTATCGCCGTGAAATTTCAAGTCAGCGTAGCTTATTCAGCAAACGGGTGGTCGGGCAAAATGAAAATACCTAGGATAGGACCCCACCTACCGTATTATTTTTATTTATGTTTTTGAAGTACCTTTTTTATTTTGTAAAACATTACCGAGCAAGGCTCGGTCAACCTGGTACAGTTACAAAAAAGGCTTACAAAGTTTTTATATTTACGTATGTAATGTACAGATTGCGAATTAATTACTTGTATTACCGATACAACCGTTACCTTCAATAATATTTCTCCAACGGCCAACCTGTGCATTAGAATTTTAAATTATCAAAGCTTACACGATATGCATTAATTAAAACTGTTATGTAAGTCGTATAAGGGCATCGTGCATGCGACCAGACACACCAGGTGTTATTTCCCATGCATTTCATTCACGGCTAGTATAAGTTATGTCAACTTATTGAGATGTTACTCATAGGTGCTTAAGAAATACTTTAACTTTTTATTGAACTTTCATTAAAAATTTTTATATTTTAATAAATTAATTTTTTTATACAAATTGTTAGAAAAGAGAACGAAAAAGTAAAAAAGCACATGTATAAAGGCGGACTTATCCCTAAATGGAATCTATTTCAGTCACCTTTGAGTAATAGAAGGAAAAGCACAAGAACTGAAGAAGAAAGAGAATACGGATATTGTAGAGAAGAAGAAAAGCTTAATATGAATTTAACTATATAATCTATTAAATAATTAAAATTAATTAAGCCGCGATAGCCCGGTTTGACAGTGCGACTCTTCCGAGTGTCACGAGTTCAAACTCTGGCAGCCACCAATGAGTTTTTCTATTAAAACTTATGTGTCTAATTGATAATTGTAATTTATCACACGCTTTTCGGTGAAGGAAACCTGCATGTCTCTAGAGAAATTTCTGAGATATGTGTTACCTATCAATCCGCATTGGAGCAGCGTGGTAGGTCTTAGCTCCAATCCTCTCCAAAAACGGAGAGAGGAGGTCTATGCCCAGTAGTGAGATTGTGAGGGGCCTTTACTTTACTACTACTAATCTATTAATTAATTTTGGTAATATAAATAGATGAAAAGATCATTGTTATTATACTTGCGCGCGCTCACGCTCAACTGGCTAGGTATTTTACGGCCGCCCGGCTGCCTGACGACAACCTTACTCACCGTTTACGAGACCTCGGTAAGAAATAAGGGTGGTCTATTCTACTCAACCGGATACCACACGGCGGGTCAACTTAACTCAGTCGCCTTTACACAACCTCGGTTAGAAATGAGAGTTGCCTATTCTACTCAGTCGGGTACCACGCGGCGGAAAGACGTTTGAAACGAGCGTCGCACAAAAATATAACACGTATTCGAAAAAGTTATTTTATTTCATATCTGCTACGCACGTGACATAGTAAAAATATCGCTGCTGCGATCATGAAATTTTGACGTAATCGGTACAAATCGTATAAATTGTTAAGATATTTTACTTCAGGAATTCTTCAATTTATTACCACTACACACACTACGTACAAATAATGTAAATACGTCACCATAAGGAATTCGTACGTAAATGGTACTTCCTACTAATATTATAAATGCTAAAGTTTGTGAGTATGGATGTATGTTTGTTACTGTTTCACGGCGAATCCGCTGAACCAATATCGATGAAATTTGGCACTACTATTACATCAGGGTTATAGAAATCCTGTTAATTCTACAGAAATAGGATGACATTAAAAAGCACCATTTATTTTCATTCCAACCTCTCACGCGACTAGAGTTCACGCAAACGAAGTTGCGAATACAGCTTCTATTAACTGTAATGGCGGCTCTACACTCCTAGATTGTGATAGTGAGTATGTGTAGTGCATGTGTGGAGTGTTGGTGTTGGTTTTAACTTCTTTCTAATTGCAACGGAGCAATATATCGATGTTAAATAATTTATAGAAGCAGGCAAGATTTATAGGAGCTATCCTCCTGATGCTTCGGTTTCGGGGCGAAACGATCGTAGTGATTGTGTGTAGTGCTAATGTTGGCGGCTTAATAAGAAACACGAATAACAGCAAAATAATTCTATTGTAACTTCTGTAAAATAATATAATCATACTTATGTTTGAATTTAGTTTGGTGAATGCATCTGACCCCAGTCAATGGCTCGCAACGTGACCGCTCGCACGTGTACACACTACGGACGCGGTGCAACGTGTTGCATACGGTTTCGCACGGTCCATTATAACACGTACTATTACAATGAACACGGCTCTATTGTAGAAATGGATATATACGTACATGATATACTTAACATGACCTTAACGGCGGCCGTACAATCTCGCCCGAGACACTACTAAATCTGGCATAAAAATCATATCCTACTGGTATAAAAACCGACACAGAAGCGAGAGCGAGTGGGCCACCCCGAGATACCAAGGCGAGGCGAGAGCTGATCTGTACATTATCGTACTCTGCATGTCTCGCAGAGAGTCTAGAGCCGCTTCATTCTCGTCGACTTAAATGTTAAATCATCATTTTCTTACCATTTGGTGTGTGTGTAATTTAACAATAACATTAGTTTAATCGTATACACCGTGTGATATCTGGCTGAGTACAATAGACCACCCTCATTTCTTACCGAGATGTAAAAGGTGACTAAGGTAAGTCGACTAGCCGTGTGGTATCCGGCTGAGTAGAATAGACCACCCTCGTTTCTTGCCGAGGTGTCGTAAAAGACTTACCTTAGTCGCCTTTTACGACACCTCGGTAAGAAATGATGGTGGTACTATTCCACTTAGCCGGATAACACACGGCTATCTTGTTAGCGTTTAATAATCGATTTTAACGAGCACTTGCGAAACTGCAAAGCGGAAGTTCGCCAGCGAATAAAGTTCCGACATAACTGTTACACAACGTACAGTAATATCGGCTTATTACGCAACAATTAATACTTCACAGCGGCTGCACACCCCCCGGGCATCGCGTCCAGCGACCGTTGCATCGTCACATCTCGAGACCAATTAAAACTGTAATCATCTTAATTTAGTAAGTAAGTAAGTAGCTATCGCCTGAATTTGTTACTTTTATCCTGCTGCTGTTACTAATGCAGCAACCTTAAGGCATTTCAATCAATAGCCTTTATTTATTTTAGCCTGGTATAGTGCCTACCCTACCTACCCTTGAGCCATTTTCTTTACCGACTGTTTTCAGTATTTTGAAAGCGTATTTAAGAAAAATCTTTCGTGCGTCCTCGTCATTTGTTATGTAATTATGAGTATCTGCTGTTAACTCTAAGTTCAAACTATTCTCACATGAAAATCTATGTAGATGAAATTTAGGGCATTCCAGAAGGACATGGCAGAAAGTTTCCTCGGTTGAATCGTCGCAATTACAAAACGGGCTGGGTTCCAACTTATACTTAAACAAATAAGATTTAAATCCTCCGTACCCAGTAAGTATCTGGCTTAGCGCATTTGTCATGCTATCGCCTGAGTCGCTCAGTAGGTGCATAGCATACCCAAGCTACCTAACTTCACTTCAATTATGAGGTATGGCCGGTTATTCTGTTGCAGTGTGTTAAAATGTATTTAATTAGTCTGAGGAGCTATTCACCTACATATAAAAAAGTTTACTAGTAAGCCGAGGTCGCACTAACTATATCACCAACATACCAGACAAACCTCTTTGGTTTTAGGTTTGTATTTTTTGTTATAATTGTGTTTCTTTGGGTTAAATAAGAAAAAAGTAAGTAACGGCCTGTTACTATCACACTGCTGAGAATAGGCCTCTACTCTCCGGTTTTGGAGAGAAGGATTGGAGCTAAGACCTACCACGCTGCTCCAATGCGGATTGGTAGGTTACACATATCTCCAGAATTCTCTAGGGATATGCAAGCTCCCTCACGATGTTTTCCTTCACCGAAAAGCGTGTGATAAATTGCAATTATCAATTAGACAGATATGTTTTAATTAAAAACTCATTGGTGCCTGCCCAGGGTTTGAATCCTAGACCCCATCGAAAGAGGCACACGGTGTTACCGCTGGGCTGCCACATCTTAATTTACGTCAAGTATAACCGGTAAGTTGTCTTATTGCAATCGATATAGGGTGTTATAGTGCCACCCTCATTTGCTGAGATGTCGTAAATGGCGACTAAGGTAAGTGTACCCACTGTGTGGCATCCAGCTGAGTAGAATAAACCACCCTCTCTCTTACCGAGGTGTCGTAAAAGACGACTAAGGTAAGTTGACCCACCGTGTGGCCTTGTTAGGTAATTTTTTACAAAAAAAACATCAAAAAAATATATATTAGGTAGTTGGGGATCGATCCTACGTATTTACATTTCTCGAATTCCCGTTCCCCGAATAAGTTACGCTGACTTGAAAGTTTATGGCAAAAATAGTGTTTCATATTCAATATAAATTTTAGTTTTTTTAATACCTAAAAACAGTGATAAAACGACATTTTTTTTAAATAAAACTTATCTAGATCGATTTTTCTCCCCCAAAACTCCCTGCATGGTGCATTTCAGGAAAATCGTTGGAGCCGTTTCCGAGATTCCGAAAATATATATATACATACAAGATTAACTCATTTGAATATTTTGGCACAACTAATGTATATGTATAGATCGGGGAAACATATAGAATAAAAAAAATCCCGTTGTTCTTTCGGACACAGAGAAAAAAAACACATGTGCAATATGAGTTTTTTATGCAGGTTACTTAAATGCTAGAAGTCATGGGTGGCAGTATATTAAAATATATTTTGCTCTTGTTCACACGGTACTTGCGATAATTGTATTCATTTAAATATTAAATATTAATGAGGTGTCATTGACTTCCTTGTACAGAACGGTAGCTACTGAAAATCAGCGTTGCGGTTAACACATTTAACCGGGCGATCTGTTTTGTAAGGTCCGCGTTATCTTCATTTAACGTTACACAGTGTACAAATTTCGTAAATTAGAAATGATATTACATGATATTTTTTTTTAAGTGGGACAGAAATTTTTACTACTTTGCTTATAACTTCTTTATTTTTTAACTGAGGGTAAAAGTTATATGTACATACTCATAGACAAAACAATTTGCTACAAATTATGACATCACAATTTTTTTGTAAAACGCTTAGATTACCATATATCGCAAAATAGTGTTCACCCCTTTTTCCAAGATGGCAGCCAGGGGACAAGTATGTAGACACCACAAACTTGAGGCTAAGCTTTTATTGACCCCCCATGTGTCCCAAAAATAAAATGGCGTCCTCTAAAAAATGCAATATTCGGTCTTTATATTGTAACATTCCTATAGACTATATTCAAATTCCATTTTTTTTTTATTCAAATAAACTTGTAAATAAGTGCTTGTGAATCGAAAGCTCTACTGCTGTTCGGAAAGCTGTTCCTACCGAGAAGATTCAAATTTTTTTTTCAAATTCAAAATATTCTTTATTCAAATAAACTTGAAAATAAGTGCTTTTGAATCGTCAACTCTACTGCTGTTCGGAAAGCTGTTCCTACCGAGAAGAGCCAGCAATAAACTTTGCGGTTGCTCTTTTCAACATAATACTTATAACTAGTTACATTAAGTCATTACTATCTTGTCGGACAGTAGCTTTATAAACGCATTCTTATCAAGGTAATAATCCTCAACAGTATAGTAGGCTTTTTGTATCAGCCTCTCTTTAATAGTGTTTTTAAACTGCTATAATTATTGATTCATTGTCTTACGTATTTCGTGGAAATTCCGTGAACAGACATATATCTAATAATAAAGCCGGTTGTTCCTTTGTTGGTTAAAGTGAGATAGAATTATAAAACACATCTAAAAAAGTATCATGGTACCTTAAAACGACGGTCGCTTAATTACCTCATTAATCAAAATTTAACGACTACTTCACACATATTGACTGCACACCCTCGTGTATTAAACACTGCGAACGACACATCATCACGTCCACTAATTAACCGCGCCTTCACGCGCGCCAACTTAAGCGTTTAAGTGCCCACGATAATGAAATATAATACTATATAAACTGCATCTCTAGATTGTCATCGTGAGTGCGTGTAGTGCTTGTGTGGTTTGTTATTTGTGGCGGCGTTTTGTGAAACATGTGGTTACTGATACTGCAGATATAAGGTATGTGAATATTGTCTCCTTCCCACACTAAGCATTACATACTCTCTTAACAAACGCGGTTAAAAAATGTTATATCATAATTTCCGTCTTCTTTCCTTTTTTTCCTCGAGCCCTCTCTACCACTCTAAGTAGGGTCGGCACAATTTATAAACATGTTGTAACATGATTTGGCTGCGTATTTTACGACCGGTCGCCTGCCTTACGTCAACTTATAAATATGTATACAATATACTAAATAAATAAATAAATAAAAAATAAAACTTACCTTAGTCGTATTTTACGACACCTCGGTAAAAAGAGGGTGATCTATTCTACTCAGCCGGACACTACACGACGGGTCGTCTTACCTTAATCGCCTTTTACGACACCTCGGTAAGTAATGGGGGTGGTCTATTCTATTAAGCCGGATACCACACGGCGGTATATCACAACTTGTATATAGTAGAGTAATTTCTGTATAACTTATGATATAATTTATAAAATCTTTCATAATATAATTTCTGTATAATATTAAAACTAAATATATCTTAGCGTCAGTGTGTCTTTGACACAATGATATCGCTTATCTTATCTTTAAATATCAAACGGGCAAATGAAAATTGTTTGTTGTCAGGATAAAAATAAGGCTTAACTTTCATGTTTGTCTTTCAATTCCAGTTGCTATATACCACGACTAGTAATATCCCGCCGGTGTCACCCGCGTTATTTTTTTTTAACTCCTTATTAAAGTAAAGAAGCAGCTTTGTAATGGTGAAAGAATTTTTGAAATAGGTCCAGTAGTTTTGTGTGAAAAATTACAAACATATATACAAATATTTCCTCTTTATAATATTATATATATATATATATATATATATATATATATATATATATATATATATATATATATATATATATATATATATATATATATACACACACACACACGACGATGTGCTCTAATGCTGGGGCTACATAAGCGGACAAACATTCGTGTATCGCGCACACACGATCTTCTTGACTATCAGTCACCACAAGTATCACATAACGCCCCCACCAACAACACAGCACACAAGCACTAAACACACTCACTACGCAACCAATACGATCGTTCGCCCCGTAAACGAAGCATCATTGAAGTATAGGCTCCATCTACTACAAGGATAGGTTACATCTACAGGCATTACGATTTTGTCGTAAATATAAAAAAATAAAAGTCAACAAAAGAATACGAATTTCGCAAACATTGAGGTACAAATTTTGAACAATTATATAAACATCGTTAAAAAAATTAAAAACAAGAAGCCTGATTTCTCAAACTTTTTAAAATTTCTTTCGAAAACAAAAACATCTTCGGAGCGTATTTCGAAATTCTTCAAAAGCAATGTTTACATTTCCCTGCCGGTCCACCAAATATTGCAAAAGCAACGTGACTACTTTTGCCCGATATTGCGAGTTGCGAACTCTACTAAAGGCCCCTACACACCAAACCCGCCGGGAAGCCGGCCACCGGGTAGTTTTGCTAAAATCTGCTGATGCCGATGATGCCTTCCCAGGCACAATATGCGTAATATCATTTTTAAGGCGTTTTATTCAAATATCAATTACGAAACTAAATTTATATAAATCACTTTATTCACGAAAAACTACATTTAACACTTAAAAATACTTATTCTACAATAATATCGTGAAAAGGTTATGAAACACAGCTTAAAGCTGCTTTTTTAATTTAATGAAACTAAAACAAATAAAAATGTAATCTAAATAAAATTTAAATAGTGCGAGAGGTGTTTAAACGATTTATTATCTCCTGCAAATCACAAACCGGCGCGTACCGACTCAGAATATTAGTCACATTAATAATAATAAAATAAGAATTGAAAATATTTATTATGCTGCTAAAAAAGTTGATCATATAAATAAGTAAATTAGTATTTCATTCAAAAGTTTGATTGCCTTCCGATTTAATACTACTAAATAGCAAATATACACATCCAAGATTAGCAATTACTAACTGGTGAACTGTACAGGCCGCAGATGCGACGACCCCTGTCGCCGGCAAAGGTAAACAATATCTAATGCCGCCGGTTGAATCCGGGCCAGCGGGTTTGGTGTGTAAAGGCCTTAACAGCCCAAAGTTTATTCATTAGCCAAAAGTGCGCAATATCGGTAAGGTCGGCAAATAATCACGAATTACAAAATTTAAAAAGGGTTGTTCAATTTCATTTTCTATTTAGTTTGTTTGCAAAAATTCGGTTGACTTTACCACGTTTTTCCAATCTAATATTTGTAAACAGTTTTAAGTTTAATAAGGTTGAATTTTGACATAGTTACGTAATATCGATTACAAATAGGATGCCATCGAGATGATTTGACGAGTGTTGTCGCCATTGAACATTTTATTGAAATGTTGGCAAAACTGTGCCGTTGTTGTTTCCGGTTTAGTCTTCCTATTGATAAAACGTTTCAGTGACTGTCTGAGTCTTTGTTCGTCATTCAAGAGAAGTGCATCTCGGAACGGGAATAGTGGTATTCCTAATATATCGTGTGCGTTATTATTTATAGTGTGCGTTAAAATGAGGGACCTGGGATGCTGGCCCAAAATATTTGAGACAGATTATAAGTTAAACACAATATAAAATACGATACACGCTAAATAAAGTTTTTGTAGGATAATTTAAATTGAAATCTTTTTAGTATTGTTCTAGAAGCACTATCTACTGACGTCCAAGTTACACCGCTTTGGATTATGAAATATGCTGAATATATTCTCCTCATAAGCAAATGTAGAAGTGAACTACAAGCGCAGTTACGTATATGGAAGAACACCCATGGGAATGCTGGATTAAATCAATAACGCTTACACGGAAGTCTAACACGGCTTTCATAAAACCAAAATCCAATATTTCTTTCTGTAACAGGAAAAAACAAACACAAAACATTAAACGTTTTGTGTGTATTTGTATGTGTTCGACGTTTTTTTTAATGTCAGGAAAACCCATTACGGGTCATCACCGCCCGACGAGGATTAGCGGCGGGTATGCCGGTCTCGCACCGACTAAAAACCTGACAGTGCTCCACCACGCTGCTGGTAACGAGGACAGGGTACCGTTGTACACATTGTCCCCATCCCCGCCAGCAGCAGCTCTGACCCCCAGAGTGCGCCACCTCTGGGACGGGGTCTCTCTAAAAGTGGCCCCTCCCTCCGCTAATCGATGCATCGGGAGCAGCAGATGCATCGACCGCCTCGGGGACCTAACTCCAGCGAGCGTCCGATAAAACCCCGTACGGACGTTAAACGTGTCGTAATAGCTTCTGTCTACCTAACTAAATCGTAAACAGTACGTATTAAAAAAGCATCAAGGCGAATGACACGAATACTTGTGTATAATGGAACCTTACGCTGTCTCAAGCGCACCACGTCAGTAATACCACAGCCCTGGGCGAGGGTGGACGTGTAACTACATATTATTATTGCGTGTTTTACCCTGTACTATATTTGTACAGAGCTTTACCATTATATTATTTTGGAGATTTCATATAACAATATAGTATACTATATATTTAATAATTCTCTGCTTACTTAAGATATTACATCACTCACCTCCAGTGCCGAGGACTTTGAGCAAGTCGAAATGTGATATGTCCACTTTAGAAGCGCCGTTTAGGTTAACTGGAACAATAAAAGAATATTATTGCTAATGATCTGATATTTTTACTATGTAGTCTTATATAAGCGTAGTTTAAATGCATTTTTTTAAATCATATATTCCTATGTGCTAAACTGTATTAATCCAGTACTAGCTATCGCCAGCGCCCCCACCCGCGAAGATTAAAACCGTAATAAGTAATTTGATTATCATAAAAATGTATCAAGTGGGTTAATCTTAAAAGTTTGACATATGCTGTCGCGGACTTTTATTTAAACCTTTTAGAGAGGAACAATTTTGTAATACATGATTTTTGAATAACTTTCACCGTTTACTTTAATTTTTTTAATTTTGCCGTTTACGTACTATTTTTTATTGCTGCTCCTCTCCTATTCATCTTAGCGTGATTATATAGCCTATAGCCTTCCTGTATAAATGAACTATCTTACAGTCACAGAATTTTTTAAAAATCGGTTCAGTAGTTCCTGTGATTATTCAGACAAACTCTTCAGCTTTATATATTAGTAAGAATATTATAGATGAAGTCTACAAAAGGCATGGATGAAAATACTGCTAATATTCTTTTCTTTTTATTGATGCTAGGCCTGGCCCTAGATAGCAACATAGATTTTTTCGTTTTTCGAGTCATCAACTCTACTGTTATTTTCAAAATTGTTATCTCCGAAAAAGTTATCTAGAAGATAAGCAGCCGCGTAGGTGGTGACTCATAATAAAATATTGATATACCCAAATTTCATCCTTGTATCAAATTAAGAATATTAATTTTACAAGTAAAGTTATAATCAAATGTTTTTCAATCATCTCTACTGCTGGTTCAGAAAGCTGTTCCTACAAAGTAGAGCCGGCAAGACACTCGGCGGTTGCTTTATTAAAAAAATCTTACAACTAGTTACATTTAGTCATTACTATCTTGTTCAGGATCTAACAGTAGCTATGTTGTGCAAGATCGGATTAACGGTTTCTGTATAAGACTTGCTTCTTAATAGTTTTGCTAATATAGATAAAATTATAATAGAATTTCATCATAATATTAAATACCAAAATGTTTGTAAAAAGAATATTTTAAGTAAATATTTTTGTGTCCAAATAATTGGCATTTTTGAGATGTCGTTAACTACGACTAAGGTAAGTTGACATCAGACAGGCGGCCGGTCGTAAAATACGTATTTTTTTTTCGAATTGACTATATGCTGTTAGCCCTAACGGCAAAAAAAATACGTATCCAAATCAACATTATTCAACATCAAACAATATGTTAATAACATTTGTGCCGACACCACATAAAGTGGCATAAGGAGGATGTTAAATGTATGGGTATTTTCTTGATCAATCATCATCTTCCTGTCCTTATCCCACTCTAAGTGGGGTCGGCACAACATGTTATAAACATGCTTTGGTGTCACATGATTTGGCTGCGTTTTACGACCGGCCGCCTGCCTGACGTCAACTTAACTCTGTCGTATATTACGACACCTCGGTAAGATAGAGGGTGGTCTATTCTACTAAACCGGATACCACACGGTGGGTCAACTTACCTTAGTCGCCTTTTACGACACCTCGGTAAGAAATGAGGTTGGTTTATTCTACTCAGCCGGATACCACACGGCGGGTTAACTTACCTTAGTCGCCTTTTACGACACGTCAGTAAGTAATGAGGGTGGTACTATTCTATTCAGCCGGATACCACACGGCGTGGGTATTTTCTTGATCAATAAAACTGTTAAATTTGCAGTTAAATATTATCAATTTATTATCAACAATATATTAACACTTCATACTGCGGTGCAATTTCATAATAGTTTTAGCACTTAGTTGTGTGAAGAAAAAAAAACAATAAAAACGCTCCGACCTTGAATTTAGGACACTCAAGTTTGAATGTCAAGTAATATTTGAACAATTATGGGCGTTTAAGGTAATTAAGTGGAAATAATTTTGATACTTTTATGATTTTGTATTACTCGGGTCGACATAAGGTCATTGCTATTATCTGCTGATGAAACACTTGTTGAGAACTTGTTCTCATCTGAAAGTCATATCATTGTATGATAAGTATTATTCGTATATGCTGTGAATCTAAGTTAGGATCATCATTCTCTACCGAGGTGTCTTAAAAGGCGTCTAAAGAGGGTTGACCCACCGTGTGGTATCCGATTGAGTTGAATAGACCACTCTCTTATCGAGGTGTCGTAAAAGGCGACTAAGGTAAGTTGACTCGTCGTGTGGTATCCGGATGAGTAGAATAGATCACCTTCATTTTTGCCAAAGTTTGTAAAAGGCGACGGTAATTTGACCCGCCCTGCGGTATCCGGCTGAGTAGAATAGACGACCCTCATTTTTTACCAAGGGTTGTAAAAGGCGACGGTAAGTTGACCCGCCTTCTGGTATCCGGCTGAGTAGAATAGACGACCCTCATTTTTTACCGAGGGTGTCGGAAAAGGTGACTAAGGTAAGTTGACTCGCCGTCTGGTATCCGGCTGATTAGAATAGACCAGCCTCATTTTTTACCAAGGGTTGTAAAAGGCGACGGTAATTGGACCCGCCCAGTTGTATCCCGCTGAGTAGAATAGGCCGCCCTCATTTCTTACCGAGGTCGTAAACGGCGACTAAGGTATGTTGACGTCAGGCAGGCGGTCAGTCGTAAAATAGTCAAATCAAATCACAACATGGTTAAAACATGTTGTGCCGACCCCACGTGGAGTGGGATAAGGAAAAGAGAATGATGATATTATATTAACGATATTTCATTGGAGCAGCGTGGAGGTTCTTAGTTCCAAATATTCTCTACAAAAACGAAGAGTAGAGGTCTATGCTCAGCAGTTGGATGATAATAAGTGGCCGTTACTTTACTATATAGAAATTTGTGTACAACAAGATTCACCTACAAAGACTTCTTTTTTTTTTAATTCTGTGATTAAAGGGCTTTTACACTACATGTGAATGTCAGCCCTATTATACCTTAAAACTAGACTAATCACACTATTGTAAGGAGCTTATCAAAAACAGCTTGAACAAATTGCAAGCTTCCTCCGAATCAGGTTTTGACAATATACTATGGAAAGCACCAACTTGCAATTTGTTCAAGCTCACTGAATTTAACATAGAATTCCTAGCCGAGTCAAATCGGGAACATTCCATCAGCCAATGATGTATGTCATCGATTAGATGACATACATCGCACATGGGGGAAGTAGTTTTTCCCATCAAAAACTTGAATTTGTTGCTCGGAATGTGTCCCGACCTGACACGGTGAGCAAATACTAACAATTTCCTACTAATTTGACTATAATACCTACAAAGACTTGTGAATGATGCTCTTTGGTAAACAATCTAGCGCAACTTGCCACGTTCATTTTAACTTGTCGCGATAAGAATCATTTACATAAAAACCGAGATAGGTAAAAATAACTGCGCAAAGTCGAAAGTTCACTGAACTAACTAAATTAATAAATAAATACTGACATTATGTCATCATCATCATCCTCCTGCCCTTATCCCACTCTAAGTGGGGTCGGCACAACATGTTACAAACATGTTGTCACATGATTTGGCTACGTATTTTACGACCGGCCACCTGCCTGACGTCAACTTACTGTAGTCCTATTTTATGACTCCTCGGTAAGAAAGAGGGTGGTCTATTTACTCAGCCGGACACCACACGGTTGGTCGACTTACCTTAGTCGCCTCTTACGACACCTCGGTAAGAAATGAGGGTAGTTTATTCTACTCAGCCGGATACCACACGGCGGGTCGGCTTACTTTAGTCGCTTTCTACGACGCCTCGGTAAGAAATGAGGGTGGTACTATTCTATTCAGCCGGATACCACACGGCGTACATACTGACATTATGTATAAGCGTTAAAGTACCCTCAATATTCAATATGTGCTATTTTCCAGTTTATTATTGACTAGCTGTGGCAGCAGATAAGCCCTTGTGGAAATCAGTGTCACAAATTTTCCCTGAAATTTTGAACATAATAGTAGTTAGCGTGAGTTAATTTTAAGAGATTTTTTAATAACTTTTACCGTTTACTTAGCGCACGCAAGGAAAGCTTTAAATTATGCCTTTTAAAATATTTTTTATTGCTGCTCCTCTCCTTTTCATCTTAGCGTGATGTTATACAGCCTATAGCCTTCCTTAATAAATGGCCTATCTTACACTCAAAGAATTTTTCAAATCGGTCCAGTAGTTCTTAACATTAGCGCGTACAAACAATCAAACTCTTCAGGTTTATATATTAGTATAGATTACATTTATATTTTAGTGAGAAATCAGTACGCAAATACAAAAGATTGCAATTTTAATTTTAAGAATATAAGATATTTATAAGAAGAATATAAGATATTTATTTTAATTTAGTATTATATTCTTCCTTTTTTCCTGCTTTTATCCCACTCTTAGTGGGGTAAGCACATGTTATAAACATGTTGTCATATGATTTGGCTTCGTATTTTAAGAACGGCCGCCTACCGGACTTCAACTTAGCTTAGTCGTATTTAACGACACCTCGGTGAGAAAGAGGGTTATCTATTCTACTCAACCAGATACCACACGGTCGGGTTAAATTACCTTAGTCGCCTTTTATGACACCTCGGTAAGAATGGAGGTGGTCTATTCTATTTAGCCAATTCTTACCCATCACAAAAAGTGCACAACACCGCTAAAGAAGTAAGTAAGTAAGTAACGGCCTGTTACTATGCCACTGCATGGCATAGGCCTCCTCTCTCCATTTTTGGAGAGAAGGGTTGGAGCTAAGACCTACCACGCTGCTCCAATGCGGATTGGTAGGTTACACATATCCCTAGGATTCTCTAGAGATATGCAGGTTTCCTCACGATGTTTTCCTTCACCGAAAAGCGTGTGATAAATTGCAATGATCAATTAGACACATAAGTTTTAATAGAAAAACTCATTGGTGTCTGCCCGGGTTTGAGCCCATGATCATCTCTAGTGATTCACACGGTCGCACCGCTAGGCCATCACAGCTTTTTTTTCAGCTAAAGAAGTGTTCACTTCAAAAATATTGGGTGTATTCAAATGGCAGTAACTTTTGTAATGGTCACTTAAAATCCAGGCCGCTGTCCATAACGATGTTCGAACGCCAACTATTTTGAGAAGTGAAAGTAACTTTCGCAAAAATATATATCTAAGTGCCTTGTTATTATAATGATATTGATCGCAATGACTTAACGATTTCATTAATTAAATGTCAGTCGTGACCTTTCTGTTGGATACTTTTTTATGTGATTTTTGCTTCGTTTATCGTGGGTACGTAGTTTGGAGGCACCATCTCCATCTAATCCAACTTCATTGTTAGAACCTCGATAGCTCAAAGTTGGGTCCATGGGTCTATTTATTTTGGCTTCTTGAAATAGAACGCGATGTGAGAAATAGTGTTGAAACAATATCCTACCATATTTCTCTTACCCTTATCCCATTCGTAAGTAGGGTCGGCACAATATGTTTTCTTCTTCCATTCTCCTCTATCATTCAACTCTGGTGCCACTCCCTTTATATGCATATCATTCTTCCTCAAGTCAGACATCCATATTAATATTTAAAACTCTTTTGATCACATCTCATCTAATGAGGTGGCTCATGTAGTTCAAAATTCAAAATTTTTTATTTAATACACACTTGTAAACAAGTGCTTTTGAATCGTCAATTCTACTGCTGGTTCGGAAAGCTGATCCTACCGAGAAGAGCCAGCAAGATACTCGGCGGTTGCTCTTTTCAACATACTTATAACTAGTTACATTAAGTCATTACTGTCTTGTACAGGGTCGGACAGTTAGATACTTTTCGTATTCTATCCTATCTTTATAACATTATACATCTACCTAATATTCTCATCTCATTTGCATGCATATTGTGCCGACCCCACTGAAAGTGGTAGAAGAACTAAGAAAATGACGACGACCACACAATAAGTATCGTGGCTTCTTGCCACCCTTCCGTCGTATTGACTTATCGAAGTCATACCACCAGCCCTCCACTACATGTCGCCCTAAGCCGTGGTCCGGCCTCACAGGAGGCACCCTAAGGACGACGTTTCCCATAGCTAGTAGAGCTTCTGCGCTCTACTCTCTGCATTTCGCAACTTCGGCGATGCATCTACACTCTCCCGTCCCGCCCGGTGACGCTGTAAAAGCCGTTAGGGCTAACAGCATATAGTCAATTCGAAAAAAAAAAACCTCAATAAGTATTTATTTATTTCGATACAATATATCAATTTTAATTTAATGTCCGAGAGTTACCGATTGTAAACCATAACTGATAACAGTTATCGCGGTTTACGTCAAGGACCCGATAGTAAGACGTGATTCCCACCGGCGTACTGACATGTAGGGGTATTTTAATAACATTTATGCTTTTTTAAATCCCATATAAGAGCTGAGTCACTTTTGTCACTAATTTGCTTTGGTAGAATGATGATGGATAATGATGTTTAACTAGCAATCGCCAGCGGCTCCGCCCGCGTTGAAAGATTAAAACTGTACATAATACAGTCTTTTGATAACCATAAGAAATGGATAAAGTGGGTGAACCTTAAAAACTAGACATATGCTATCGCGGACTTTTATTTAGAAATTTTAGAAGGAAACAATTTTGCAACACATGATTTTTTAATAACTATCAGCGCACTTACAGGTTTACTCAGCGCACAAAAGGAAAGTTTTAAATTTTGCCATTTTCATTATATTTTTTGTTCCTGCTCCTCTCCTATTCAACTTATCAGATATCGCCTCTTGCAAGTTTTCTCTCTGCTTAGTTTTGGTGAAAATGGATCAAGCGGAAGAGATATCTTATTTTTGTATGGAATTTTGTGTGTCAAGCAAGCAAGCGGCGCCACAGAGTAACTATAGTCTACCCGCGAGTACGATCGTCTTGACTTGAGAATCCTTGCAAAGGTACGTAAGTCGTTTGTGGGTTACGGTATAAGATTATATAATAAAATTCCACAATCAATTTTAACTTTGCCATTACAGCTGTTTAAAATAAAACTGTTAAAGACTGATACAGAAAGCCAACTATATCGTTGAGGATTATTTATTAAGAATGCGTGGATATAGCTACTGCCCGACCCTGTACAAGATAGTATGACTTAATGTAACTAGTTATAAGTATTATTTTTAAAAAAACAGCAACCGCCGAGTTTCTTGCGGGCTCTTCTCGGTAGAAACAGCTTTCCGAACCAGCAGTAGAGTCGACGATACAAAAGTACTTGTTTACAAGTTTATTTGAATAAAGAAAATTTTGAATTAAATTTGAATTTGAAACGTGATAACGGCTTGTTGATTGCGTATTACATCATAGATAACATGACAAGATAAAAGTTTACAATATTCAACAACACCAAATCTTTTACTTCCTCAATTCGTATGTCATGATTGTTGAAACAATTGTTAAAATAATCACTTCCATTACATACCATCTTATCAATGTACTTATGAGATCTAATTATAAGGGTAATTGGAAATGAATTATGCAAATTTAAAATCAAAGTACCTGGGTGACCGAGCCTTGCACGCTGGTATAAAAAAAAATTTAAAAAAAAAATTGAACGAAAAAATAATATGGCAGATGGGGCTCGATCCTAGGTATTTTCACCTCTCTAGACCGCCCGTTCTCCAATGAACTACCGTGACTTGACGTTTGACGGCGAAAAAATGTGATTGTATTCAACGTAATTTTTAAAAAAAATTTAGAGCCAGAAATCAGGGATAAAACGACATTTTTTTAAATAAAACCTAGCCAGATCGATTTTTCTCCCCCAAAGCTCCCTACATGCTGAATTTCATGATAATCGTCGGAGCCGTTTCCGAGATTCGGAATATACACACACACACACGCACGCACGTACGCACGCACGCACGCTCGCTCGAACGCACGCACGCACGCACGCACGCACGCACGCACACACACACACACACACACACACACACACACACCTTTCAAATAATTTGAAAGGTAGCATATGATATTGCCCTCGAGAAACAAATAAATTCACGTGTATTTTTCTATTGTAAATACATATTTAGTGATAAATCATCTCTATGATATATGTTGCCAATTAGTCTTTAATCAACTTACATATTACCAACCCTACAAAACATTGACACACATTCTACTGTTACCTTGATTCTTCAAGATCATTACAAAAAATACTCAAATTAATGCATAATCATTAATAATGATCATGGAAGATTTCATTTGAACTTGTTATTAAGTGAATTGATGAGTAAATTAAATAAAAAGTGCACCAAACTAAAAATCAAAGCATTTTTTTGGTCTAATATTTTAAAACTTAATTTAAAATTTTAATTTAAACATAGCACCAATGCCTTATTCTGTTAAAACTCATATCCAAGGAATAACGTTACATTTCCTAAAAAAAAAAAAAATGAAAAGATAAAACGGTGGTTCCCCAAATGAACCACCGTTACGTTAGACAACGCATAATTTTGATTGTATTAAAAGTAAATTTTAAAAAATTTATTGCCCGAAAACAGAAATAAAACTAAATTTATTTTAAATAAAATTTTTTTGGATAGATTTTTTTTCCTCCAAAACCACATGCTGAATTTCAGGAAAATCGTTGGAGTCGTATTCGAGATTCCCAAAATATATATATATATATATATATATATATATATATATATATACACACACACATACAAGATTAACTCATTTAAATATTAAAGATGTATAAATTTCAGTATATATAAATGCATCCTTTAACACTTAACTCAACCTCTATAAATCAAACCTCATTTTATTTTTTATTAGAACCTACAAATAATTAAGTAATTAAGCTCATATATCAACCAATATTAAGTGATGACTGAATGAAATCATTAATGGAAAAAATTACATTGTATTAATGTAAATTTGGAACAATTAGTGGGCCTTATCATTAGAACAATTAATTCCTTTAAACAATTAGTGGAAGTAATAAATAAGATGTGCATAGGATACTGCTAATATATACAAACATCATCTACACATCAATTATATAAACCCTAACAACACATTTTTATTGCTTTTAAAAAGTTATCAAGAAAAAGTTTGATAATCTATAAAAGTACTGATGCTGGTGTTATCTGGCTGAATAGAATAGTTACACCCTCATTTCTTATCGAGTGTCGTAAAAGGCGACTAAGGTAAGTCGACCGGCGGGTTGATGGTATCACCTGAGTAGAATAGACCAACCTCATTTCTTACCGAGGTGTTGTAAAAGGCAACTAAGGTAAGTTGACCCACCGTGTGGGTCCGGTATCCGGTTTAGTAGAATAGACCAACCTCGCTCTTACCGAGGTGTCGTAAAATACGACTAAGTTAAGTTGACGTCAGGCAGGCGGTCGTAAAAACAAAGCCAAATCATTTTACAGCATGTATATAACATGTTATGCCGACCCCACTTAGAGTGGGATAAGGGCAGGAGGATATATATACATATATAAAGCATGGATCCACCACTCTACGCTAAATCTTATGTGGATTGGATGTATTGGTAGTTATAAATTAGGCACATACACCTTTAAAGATATATTACTAATAGTAGTTTATTAGTAAGTACAATTCAAATTCATAATTTTTGATATTTGGGTACCAACATTTACTTTACTATAAATTGAGAGTCTTAGGGATAAGTTGACCTTTGTACACTTTTTTTTATTAATAATGTTTTTCCAACATTTTTTATGATACATAAATAAATAAATTAACTTATCAATAAAACCATTTATGCAATTTGTTCATATTGACCAATTTAACCTTAAGGGAAGTTTTAGTCATACACCTTTTATTCTGCAAAATGATGACTCAGTACACTACATTGCCAGAATACTTCCAAAGTGAAACTAAAATAGCAAACTTTATACTCAACACATGAAAATAGCACATTTATAATTACAGATAAAACATCCAATCTCCAAAAATCATAAATTTATGAGTGAAATTAATTACAAGTATTTATTACAATTACCAAAGAAATTAAACTCCCATATAAATATAACAATCTAAACATTTTAATGTGTAAACTGGGAATATTATTCTGAAATAGAATTCATTAATAGAATTCACTCAGAACTTTTATTAGCTTTTTATAATATAAATAAATTAGACATCATCTTCCTGCCCTTATGCCACTCTAAGTGGGGTCGGCACAACATGTTCAAAACATGCTGTCATATGATTTGGCTGTGTTTTTACGACCGGCCGCCTGCCTGACGTCAACTTATCCTAGTCTTATTTTACGACACCTCGATAAGGAGGAGGGTGGTCTATTCTACTAAACCGGATACCACACGGTGGGTCAACTTACCTTAGTCGCCTTTTACGACACCTCGGTAAGAAATGAGGGTTGCCTATTCAACTCAGCCGCATACCACAAGGCGGGTCGACTTACCTCAGTCGCATTTTACCACACCTCGGTAAGAAATGAGGGTGGTACTATTCTATTCAGCCGGATACCACACGGCGAAATATAAATAAATTAGACATTAAAAGAATATTATATTATTCAATATTATTATTTGATTCTTTTAAAGTGATGTTCTGGTTAAAACAGAATACGAAAACAGGGATAAAACTACATTTTTTTTTAAATAAAACTTATCTAGATTGATTTTTCTCCCTCAAAACCCCCTACATGCTGAATTTTAGGAAAATCATTGGAGCCGTTTCCGAGATTTAGAAAATATATATATACATACAAAATTAACTCATTTAAATATTAAAGATAGAAACAGTCAAATGGAAGCAAACGAGTTGCAGGTACGACTAGGAAAACATATATCAAAGTCAAGTACAAATGTTATTGACTTGAAGACATTGGCCTCAGCTTTATCGTTGATATCTGATGATAATGGAAATCCAGAGGCTTTATATTGCGATGTTGAAATACAATGAGTAAAATTATATTTAAAATCTTGAGTAAACTATAAGAATCTAGAATTCAGTTCTTATTTTAAAGAATCTTGTGCCTTATCCTACTCTAAGTGGGTCAGACTAACATGATTTTTACTTTAATTCTCTGTTATTATTTAACAAAGTTGTACTCAGTCTCTAATAAGCATGTCATACACACAATCCATCAAATCATGAGACCAAAAGAGTTGCAAATATGAATGTGGATGGATGTATGGTTAAGGGGAAGCGGAAAAAAAATATGGATGAATTGTGTGAAAAATGCATGTTAAAGGAGTGGCACCAGACTTGATGAATGATAAAGGAGAATGGAAGAAGACATATTGTGCCGACCACACTTTTAGTGGGATAAGGGTCAGAGAATAATGAATGATGACTTCAAACAAGTCATCCATATCTTTTTCAGCCTCTAGACACAATAAAATCCACATTTAACTTAAGATTGATTACATCATCTAATACAAGAAAAGTAACTTGAGTAAATCAAAAATAAACCTTATTTCAACATTTTTTTTTTTTTTACGAAGAAAGGCTAGCGCCTGGCTGCGATCTCGCCTAATGGTAAGCGAAGGATGCAGCCTAAGGTGGACTGCGCTTGCCACTATAGTGCCTATCCACTCTTTTTTTGAATCTTTGTGGATCGTAAGATTCCGGAAAGATAGATGCAGGGAGGGAATTCCACATTTTGGCCGTGCGCATGAGAAATGATGAGCCAAAGCGTTTCGTGCGTAATTTGGGGATATCAATTGTGTAGCGATGGAGCCCCTCGTGGCGTCTGCTTGTTCAGTAGTAGAATGGTGATGGAGGGATCAGATTAAACAAATCTGTGGCACACTCTCCGAAATATATTCTGTAAAAAACAGAAAGTGATGCAACTGTACGCCTGTGTTTTAGTGTCGCGAGTCTTCTTTGAGCCAGCTTACTATTGCCTATAATTCTTCGGGCGCGTCGATCTACTGAGTTGAGTGCCTCAAGCTGGTACTTAGCGGACCCATCCCAAAGATGACTGCAGTACTCCATACAGGAATGAACTTGAGCCTGGTATAAGGTTAAGATTTGTTCCGGTGTGAAGTACTGCTTCACTTTGTTTAGGATACCGAGTTTTGAAATATGTACCGAGTTTGAACATATGTTGAAATAGATGTTGACATATTATGTTGCAAGATGCAACTTCTCAACATATTTCAATATATTCTGAAGTAAAATATTATCAATTTGTTGTTAGGTAAACAGAAATTCCCTCAATGGGTAGGGTTTTGCTGTAAGACCCATCATACTTCTTAATTATTAACATAGAATTCATAGCATAGTCTTTTTGCAGAATTTGCAGAAATCCATAATACAAAAGTAATAATAAAATTATTTTGCTACAATCTGTGATGAAGCTTCATCGCGGATTATAGCAAAATAATTTTATTATTAATTATGTTACCATATACATATACTTTAAAATCATTTCCTTTGATGTGCTCTCCTTAAGTAGACAAGAGTTAAATAAAAAATATGTTTTTAAAAATGAATCATAATATGTATTAGATAAGATTCTTCCAGATAATTGTCAAACATTAGTTAATTAACTTCTAATTTCTTTTTATTTAAAATAAAGTAAGTAAGTTTCAAATAAGTCATTTACCGAAATATTAATTACATTAATTTGCGTGTTATTGCAAAACTATTGTTTAATGAGTATTTAATGATGTTTAAATGTATACAAACAACTTTCTAAAGGTAACCAGCAATAATATTTAAAAAAAGAAAAATTAATGATGGAACATATCGCTACTGACCTTTGCTTCTCTTCCTAATTTTACTAGCCTCAACCAAATTCCAATCAACCGAATCCCTCGCCGGTGCAGGCACTGTACCACCTATCAACTCAACAGAACTGCTCCGCTTACTAGGACCAGGCAAGGCTACTTCATCCACTTTTTTATCCTTCACAGACACTGTGTACTCAACAATTTCAACACTTTTGTCAATATGTATATTATGTCCATTGACCTGCTGGTCAGGTTTGAACTTCTTAGTAGGCACCTTCTTAAATTTATGAGCGCTGTGTCTGCTCTTCAACTTTGTCGAATGCGAAGAGTTCCTCGAACTGACTGGCGAAGGGCACCCGCACTCCATGCTGCCCTCCTGGTCGCTGCCTTCGTAATATCCCGACTCGTGTTCAGGCTTCTTGTCAGGCAGGCTCATCTCTGCTGTCGCCATGGCTCAGCCCTTCACAACCATGTAGACCTCTCAGCGAAAAGCCCCGCCGCGTCACCCAACGCGGCGGCCGACCGCAACGTGCCAATTAACACTTGAGAACTATTTCTCAGCGAAAGTAACCACGACACGTAATATAATTCACGAGCATTCTTAAACCTACAATGAATCGCGCAAAGTTCAAGAAACACCAGTCAACGGAAGAGGGCGCCCCTGCGACAATACCCGACCGATTTAAAGATCCATTTTAACTGTACTGTGTATGTGCGCTAAGGCGCCTACGTGATTATTCCACGTCAATTGTCACTCGCGACTACTTTCGCTCTGTTGAAACGTCAAACGCCTTTTCCTCTTTGGATTTCAGCAAAAATCACAGCCTATTCTTCGTTTCGTCGCACGGTCTCGTTCACAAACATCCAAATACTTGTTTACTATAAAAAATTCACTACACTCTCGGTACAAGTACTTTTGACACTATAAACAATGCGTATCATAACCTTTCACTATCACTAAATTGTTGTTTGTCTAAAAAATATATATCTTAAACACTATGTATATAAATTAAAAAATGCTAGCGCGAATGATGCCTCACTCAGCGCGATAAAGTAACTAAATTGAATTCGAGAAACGCAAAATAGAAACCGTGCGACGTGCGAGAGGCGCTGCCCCCACTACGATACGATTTACGAGGCCAGACAGTACAAGCTAATTCATCACATAAATATATCACCTTCAAAAACAATAATGTAATATATATAATTCCAGAACATTTATTTATTACTGAATCATAAACACTTAATATTTTAGATTTTTTCAAAACGTCACATAAATATGTTATGTATGTGACGCTTATAAATATTTTATTAAACTGAATTGTAACTGAAATAACATGTGAACACTTATTTGAAACACCTACATATGTGAACACTTATTTGTATCCAACAAAAAACATTTTATTACGTTTAGTGTTTTCTTCTATAGGTTTTCTTATATACATTATGATAAAGAAATATTAATTTTCTATTACTAAAAGGAGCCCCCTGACCGTCAGAAAGATTCGACATTAGAGTTCTATTGGTTTTTTTTTCTTTTTTTTTCGATTTGACTATATGCTGTTAGCCCTAACGGCTTTTACAGCGTCATCGGGCGGGCTAAGTTCTATTGTCTAATACTCCTTAATGGTGTGTTTCTCTGTCTATCTAAACACCTCCTTTTGGGTTCAAACCGAACCAGGTGGGGGTGATGGGTTTCACGGTGTTCATTAATGCCGTGTCAAACCTTTCTTAAATTAACCCTTTAACCATAGTTAAAGGATCAATTTAACTATGGTTTAAATGTTAAATTTACAACACATAGGTTGTAACTTAATCACCTTTAGAAAACTTTAACTTTAAAAAAATTGCATCAGCACATGACATGCAACACATCTTTAATGGTTTAGCCAAAGTTGAGATGAGCTTGTTTGACAGATTCCTAGTTTGATTTAATTTTTTTAGTTATATATAAATTGTACTAATAATATTTTAAATATATTGTGCGCGCGTCTGCGTGTGTCTCGATTTTTTATTTGTTTATAATTAGGATTATCGGGTTGATGGCTTACATCTGAAGCTTAGCTTATATATAACCAACAAGATGTAGACCCACTTAAAGATAATCACAACTTGCGCTTTGCAGTGAATAACCTTTACACAAAGTTAAGCAAAATAAATAGCAATGAAGACAAACCTAAAAAACGAGAAATATTGTTAATTACGAGATAATCGAAATGATTTCCATGTGATAGCATTTCACTACGACAGGAATATGACCCCAGCTCGCTCTAACATTCATCTATGTTTGTGCATATACTATCAAGTCAACATTTCATGGACGTAAACAAAGCGAGACAAAGGTATCGCTTATCTATCAAGTAGAATGAGACAGAATATATAAGAGCGTAACGAAAGTCCAAACTATTTTACATCTCTTTCTAGATTCTTTGCGGTGTTCAAATTAAAAAAGGGAATGAGATATTTATTGTATTCAATTACCTCTGTGTTTATAATCGACGTTGTCTGCCACGTATATAAACGTTAAATAGCTTTTCTTATAACTAATGTATTATTATTTTTATGATCGTTTCACCTTGGATTTTCTATCTATTAAGTATATTTTAAAAACCGAATTTCAATTTTAAAAAGCTTTCGCTATTAAGGATGCCCTAGTATTTATCGATAAAATGATGTAGAAAATATGTACCACAAATTTATTGTAGAATAGACTGATAAACACTAACATAATAGTACCTAATTGTGTTTGTATATACAGGTTAATTAGTAATGTGGGAGTAAAAAAATCGATAAGGGAATTAGGACAAATTTTATTTCGAATGGAGTGATACTAACATAATAATAATTCAAAATGTCGTGTTTGTATATACGGGTTAAATAGTTATGTGGGATTAAAAAAAATCGATAAGGGAATATAACTCTGGTTGATTAAGAAGGTTTTTAAAAGTACATATTTTGTCAGGTGATAAAATTCAGGTTTTCGAGAGAAGTAAATTCTCATTTTTATTAATTCTCATATTCTCAAATTTTCTTGGAATTAAACAAAAGTAAATACAAAATTATTTTGCTATAACCCGCGACAAAGTAAAAAGTTAGGTAATATAAATACCTAGTACTAAATGTAAATTTTACTATCCATTTTTATACCTGATACTTGCACGATTCGTAAAAACACATGGATTACAAAACCCCACCACTACAACCATAATACACACCTTCACTATCACATTATTACTTTTGTATTATGGAACTCCGAAAGTGACGCCTAATTCTATAAATTATTGTAACACAAACTCAAAAAGTTAAATTTGGTCCCAAATACGATACAAAGACGTGTACCCACATGATAACCTGTAATATAGCTGTGCATTCCGCACGAGTGTCTACAGGAAGTGGCTTTTTAATTGCTAAGTACCTCTATTATTGTGAATTGAGCAATCTGATTTCATTTTCATTGTTAAAAGGTCTCATTCCAATTGTTTATATAGAAAGAACTAGTACAAACCTCAATGTTTAGACTAAAGATTGAAGAAAAATTGGATTGCATAGTTTTACAGAAGAGTCAATACTTCCATGAGATATATGTCATAGCTACATAGGTGTGTATATTATTAAAGCTTTAAAAATTTCAGATTTAAGGTTTTTAAAGATTTGTGCTTTGATATTATAAGTTTTTCTTTAATGACAGGAAAACCAATTATGGGTTCTCACCGCCGAACGGGGACGAGACGGACAGATGTATCGACCGCCTAGGAAACCTAACTCCAGCGAGCATCCAATAAACCCAGTTAGGAACGCTGGGAGGTCCCCGTTAGTACGGCATACGACGAACTTCGGCGAAAAGCCTTTATTTTAGCCTTATCTTATAGACAAATAGTTTGTCTATGCAATAAAGCGTTACAATAAGATGAATAACTGGAAGAAGCATTGTGATCGATAAAACTCTCAGTGCATTTATAAAGCTTATTATCCTGTTTCGTTGGGTCTCGCAGACATCGTTTCCGATGACCTCATCTTGTTAATGGCGAATATTTGCAAAGAAAAAATCAAGCATATAGTACAGTCCGCTAACATGTTGCTTAGTATTGTAGGTGTATTAGATACAGACAATTATATTTATATTCAAATTCAAATTCAAAATATTCTTTATTCAAACAAACTTGTAAACAAGTGCTTATGAATCGTCAACTCTACTGCTGGGTCGGAAAGCCGTTCCTACCGAGAAGAGCCAGCAAGAAACTCGGCGGTTGCTCTTTTGAAAATATAATTCTTAATACTATTTACATTATGTCGTTACTGTCTTGTACAGGTTCAAAGAGAGCTATATCCACACATTCTTATCTTCTAAATAATCTTCAAGAGTATAGTAGGCTTTCTGTATCAGCCTCTTTTTAACAGTGTTTTTAAACTGCTGTAATGGCAAAGCTGAAATTGATTGCGGAATTTTATTATAGAATCTTATACCAAAACCCACAAACGAATTACGTACTTTTGCAAGGCGCAAAGCAGGAGCCGCAAGCTTATGTCGGTTCCTGCTTTGTCTATTGTATACATCACCTATCGTTTTATAATTCTTTATATTTTTATGTACATAAATTAGATTGCTTAAAATATACTGTGAAGCAATATGATACTGATAGGCCTGATAGCCAAACAATTGAACCATGTGACTTTCGTCAAGCGGTGGCTCGTTTAAGTCCAGGCATTTCGTATTTCCTACAAAATATAATTTGTACTAAATCAGGGCGCCGTTATAGGTAAATATATAGGTAGGGTGATTGATATAGCTCATCATGTCCACTGAGAGCGTCGTAAAAACCTCAATGTAGCTCAGTAGGCAATGGATAATCAGTGTCTACATGCCTCATCGTTTAGTGGAGCTGAAGTTACGATGAGCGATGGTAGTTCAAAAAGCGGATGGATTTTAGTATTCCAAAGTGTTCGAAAGGCAATGTCACTCTATATGAAACATCGTTAGTTATCTTATAGAAGAAGAAGAATAACTTTATTGCACAAATAAAATACAGAGTGAAAAGAACAAGAGACATAGATAATAGAAACAATTAAAAGTGCAAAGGGCGGTCTTATCACTGTTGTGATCTCTTCCAGACAACCCTTTGAAAGAGAGGATCTTTTATATAATTATCCGCGGGCTAGCACGCAGATAAGTATGTAAAAGAAGAGAAAATAAATAGTAACAAATAAATATAAATATAAGTATAAACAAAAACACATAAATAGAGAAAAATAAACCAAAAAGAGAAAAAGAAAAAAAATAAAGTTAGTTTAAAATTTTTCGTCTAGTTAGAGATTGAAATAATAACTCATTCATCCTCCTGCTCTTATCCCACTCTGAGTGGGGCCGGTACTGTTTTACTACGTTTACTTTAATTTGGCTACGTATTTTTCGACCGCCTGCCTGCTGTCAACTTAAGTTAGTCGGTTTTACGACACCTCGGTAAGAAATAAGGGTGGTCTATTCTACTTAGCCGTATACCACACGGCGGGTCGACTTACCTTAGTCGGCTTTACGACACCTCGGTAAGAAATAAGGGTTTTTTTTTGAACAGGAAAAAACCCCTTATGGGTACCGCCGCCCAACGGGGGCAGGCGACGGTTATGTCGGACTCGCACCGACTAAAACAACCTGTGTGCTCCACGCTGCTGGTGGTGGCGATAGGGTACCTATGAAGACATTACCCCCAACCCTGCCAGCAGCAACTCTGTACCCCAGAGTGCGCCACCTCTGGGTCGGGGCCTCTCTAAAAGTGGCCCCTCCCTCCGCTGGACGATGCATCGGGAGCACCAGATGCATCGACCGCCTCGGGGACCTAACTCCAGCGAGCGTCCGACACCCCGTTCGGACCGCTCGGAGGTCCCCGTTAGGGCGGCATGCGACGGACTTCGGCGAGTCGCCTGCGCCCCGCTCGCCTGCGGCGGATCGGATCCAAGGACTCGACTTCCCGGATCCGTCCCGCCGCCTCCTTCCGCGAGATAACGTCCTCGCAGAAGGAGGCCATCGCTGCCCACGATCGCTCCCTGTCCACCATGGCACGAACCACGGTGGGCAGGGAGAGATCGTGCCCCACCTGTGCCACGAGTTGCGCCCGCTGGACCGCCCAAGCTGGACAGTCTGCGAGCGTGTGCAGCGCCGTGTCAAAGTCGACGCCGCACTCGTGGCACTCACCAGTCGCTTCGCGCTGGGCCACCCTCCACAGATACCACCCGAAACAACCATGTCAGGAAAGCACCTGCGTAAGGCGGAAGGTGAGTACCCCATGCCTCCTGGCGACCCAGCCCTGAAGAATGGGCTGGATGGCCGAAATCGTCCAGAATCCTGCACTGGGCGATTCCAGCCGCCGCCTCCATTGGCGGAGGAGCTCCTCCTGAGCTGCCCTCCGCCACTCCACCTCTACCACCGCCGAGTCTCCCCCGGATGAGCGGGCTTCGACTCTACGGCGGTAGGCCTGAGCTAGCACCTTGGCCTCTAGGTCCCATGGAGGGGACCCGGCCAAGGCGCAGGCCGCCTCACCGGAGATGGTCCGGTAGCCCCGCACAAGTCTGACCGCCATGATCCTCTGCGCTCTACGCAGCAGAGGCAGGGACCTGGCAGTCAGCCGCTCCGCCCATATGGGAGCGCCGTATAGGGCCATCGACCGGACCACTCCGGCGTATAGGCGCCAGCAGCCTGCATTCGGCCCCCCCAAATTCGGGAGGAGCCTGCTCAGGGCTCCGGCGGTCGCCGTTAGTCTGGGAGCGAGCCGCCGGAAGTGGGCCTCGAACGTCCATCGGCTGTCGAGAAGCAATCCCAGGTACTGTAATGTACCCGAGATTTCGATGGACGTCCCGCCCACCACCAACCGGGAGCCCACTGGGGGCGCCATCCGAGGCCTGTGGAAGCAAATGGCCTCGGATTTCTCCAAGGCCACCCCCAGTCCTAGCCGGCGAATACGGGCCACGATATGAGCGGTGGCCGCGGTCGCCAGCACTCGGGATTCCCGGTGGGTGCTCGCACGGGCAGTCACGAGGGTGTCGTCTGCGTAGCAAAACAGACGCACCCCCGGGAGCATTTGCCCGCGCAGCACCCAGTCGTAGCCGATGTTCCACAGGAGGGGGCCAAGAACCGAACCCTGTGGAACACCGCACGACATCCTCCGCTCTTTCCACCCACCCCCAGCCGTCGGGTACCTGACAGCGCGGTCTGCCAGGTAATTACCGACAACGCGCTGTAGGTACATGGGGATGCGGTGAAAGCGTAGGGCCTCTCTGATCACTCCCCAGGGCAAGGTGTTGAATGCGTTAGCGATGTCCAACGACACCGCCAACACCACCTCGCCGCCGGGTTGTCGCCTCCTCCACCAGAAGTCTGACACCCTCAATACAGTCGAGGGTGGACTTGCCCTGGCGGAATCCGCACTGGAGGGGACTGAGGTTGGGCCCAACCTCTTGGAGGTGCTGGACTATGCGGGAAGCTATTATGCGTTCGAGCAGCTTCCCCGCCTCGTCCAGCAAGACAATGGGCCGATACGCAGAGGGTGTATCGGCCGGTCTTCCCTCCTTCCTGAGCAGGACTAGTCTCCCCGTCTTCCACCTACGGGGAAAGAGGCCCTGCTCTAGGCAGGCACTGAACGTCGCCCTGAGTCCAGACTCCAACGGACCCAGGGCAAAAGAAATAAGGGTGGTCTATTCTACTCAGCCATATACAACACGGCGGGTCGACTTACCTTAGTCGGCTTTTACAACACCTCGGTAAGAAATAAGGGTGGTCTATTCTACTCAGCCATATACCACACAGCGGGTCGACTTACCTTAGTCAGCTTTTACGACACCTCGGTCAGAAATGAGGGTGGTCTATTCTACTCAGCCGTATACCACACAGCGGGTCGACTTACCTTAGTCGGCTTTTACGACACCATACATTCTACGACACATAAACATGTTGTCATATGATTTGTCTACGTATTTTACGACCGGCCGCCTGCCTGACGTCAACTTCCCTAAGTCGCCTTTACGACACCTCTGTAAGAAGTTTTAAACAGTATAATTATAACAATAATGCAATCAAGCACTGTTTATCATTGACGACGCGGAAGTACTAGTATAAATGACCTTTACTTTTATATTAAAAAAGTCACGTAACGACAGTATCTACCTTATAATAAGCTATTCAATATACATTTCTATCATCGTTTAAAGTAATTAAGTATTTAAATACGTGCTAAATGTTTTATGTACAATTAGTGTGACGGTAACAAATCATTTATGGAATTAGGCGTTACTTTGCGGAGATCCATAAAACAAAAGTAATAATAAAATTATTTTGCCATAATTCGCGATGAAGTAAAATAGAAAATATATATATATAATGCTAAATGTAGAGTGGACAATCGGTTATCATACCTGATACATGCAGGAGTCGTTCTTTGCGATTTTGATCGTGGAGTCTATCTCCTGATGGTGCTTCGGTTGCGGGGCGAAACGATTGTTGAGTTTGTGATAGTGAACGTATATAGTGCTTGTGTATTGTGGTGTCGGTGGTGGAGGTTTGTACATATGTTTTTTACGAATCCTGCATGTATCAGGTATGATAACCGATTGTCCACTCTACATTTAGCATTATATATATTTTCTATCTTACTTCATCGCGGATTATAGCAAAATAATTTTATTATTACTTTGGTAACAAATCAGTACGGTATGGCCAATTTTTTTCCAAATGTATTAAGTTAAACATATTTGTCCTATTTCCTACATGTTTGTCTACTTGCATGTGTTCTACAGTATGCAATATATTTATCGTGATCAAGAAAATTACTTAGATTTGTTATTCCAAGGGAATGATAAATTACATATCTTTATAATTATAAAACTAGCTTACTGTTGCAGGTATCAATTTTGTAGTTCTACGTGTATTTATGTTATTATTTAACAAATATATGTAAGATACAAATTCATCATCATCTTCCTGCCCTTATCCCACTCTAAGTAGGGTCGGCACAACATGCTGTAAACATGCTGTCACATGGTTTGGCTGCGTTTTACGACCGCCTCCTGCCTGACGTCAACTTACCTCTGTCGTATTTTACGACACCTCGGTAAGAAAGAAGTTGGTGTATCCTACCTTAACCGGATACCACACGTTGTGTCAACTTACCTTAGTCGCCTTTTACGACACCTGGGTAAGAAATGAGGGTGGTCTATTCTACTCAGCCGGATACCACACGGTGAGTCACTTCCTTTAGTCGCCTTTTACGACACCTCGGTAAGAAAAGAGGGTGGTACTATTCTATTCAGCCGGATACCACACGGCGGTATACAAATTATGAGCTACAAAACTCATAATCTATTTCATCAATCATCATAAAGTCTTGTACACGTCAATATACAAACATTTTAGAGCACATATACCACACAAGTTGTGATAGCCCAGCGGTGCCGTGCAGCGGAAACCCTGCGACTCTTTCGCGGGTTCAAACCAAGGGCAGGCACAAGCGAGTTTCTCTGTTCAAACGTGTCTAATTGATAATTGCAATTTATCACACGCCAAAAACGGAGAAAAGAGGCGTATTCCCAGCAGTGGTATAATAATAGGCAGTTATTTTAAAAACATTCCACTCGTTTCCATTCAAAATATCTTACGTTTGACATTGAACGACACGCATTAATTATTATTGTAAAATTAAAGGTACTAGAAGATTCACGGCATAGGCGGCGGCCCCCGATGTAGGTCTAACGTTATTCTGGTCAAGGCCCAGACCTCGCTCCGTGGAACTAGGTTTAAACGTCCACATTAACTAAGATTCTAAAATTCTTCCTTTTTTGTTACACTCATCCTAAGGAAGTTACAACTTTATAAATTCTTTGTGACTATCTATACTATACTAATATATAAAACTTAAGAATTTGTTTGTTTGTTTGTTTGATTGTTTGAACGCGCCAATCTCAGGAACTAATAAACCGATTTGAAAAATTCTTTAAGTACTAGATATTCCATTTATCGAGGAAGGCTATAGACTATTTAACATCACGCTAAGATGAATAGGAGAGGAGCAGCAATAAAATATATTACGAAATCGGCAAAATTTAAAGCTTTCCTTGCGTGCGCTAAGTAAAAGAAGAGCATGCAAGGAAAGATTAAAAAAGAGAAAGTTATTATAAAATAATAAAAGTTGTAAATAAAAGTCCGCGACAGCATATGTCTAGCTTTTAAGGTTAACCCGCATTAACCATTCTTGTAGTTATCAAAATACTAAATTAGATACTGTATTACGGGTTTATTCTTTCCACGCGGGCGGAGCCGCTGACGATTGCTAGTAATTATATAATAGAACTAGCTGTGCCTTCGACTTCAAGCGCTTGGAAATCAATGTTTTTTCCGCGTGAATACCATCATTTTATTCTGAGTTAAAAATATAAATTAAGTAAAATGGAAATAAAGAAAGAAAATACCTAAAACTACCAAGACAAAAAAAATGCTTACAATGTTCAACATAAAAGTAGTTATTATAACAGATAGAGAAATACTAACGCAGTCTTTTTTGTAGTATATTTGTAGATCTACAATTCTCTAATATACCACTTTAGTGTATCTCTGTTTAAGTACGCAGTGCACGCGTCTAAAGCTTATACCGGGGGATTTTTTTGTTACAATTGCGCGACTTCTTCTTCATTACAATTTCCATTAAACCGTATTGCACTATTCATCTAAACCTTCTGGAACATTTGTACTAACTTTTAGTAAAAATCGTATAATAATTGTTACAGTAGGTTTAAGAAAATTGATCACATACAGAGAGGTTTTTGGGACTTTATTATTTAATATTATTATAAGTATAGATATAAAAAGAATCGTTTTATGTTAATTCTAATACATAATGAAAACACTAAATTCATATAATATAAAATGCGAAGTTAAACTTGTGCAAACAGAATATTGCCTATTATTCTAATAAATCCGAAATTTGAGTGTCTATGGGCCTCATGAACTCTTCAAGAAAGACAAAAAATAAAATTTCCTTACAAAAGTAATAATAAAATTATTTTGCTATAATCCGCGAAGATTATACCAAAATAATTTTATTATTACTTTTGTATTATGGATCTCCGCAAAGTAACGCCTAATTCTATAAATTATCAAAAATTTCCTTACCTTTAGTTTAACGTTACGATGATATTTCTACATGGATCCCCATATATCATCATACCTTTCAAACGGTAAAATCAAGTTTTAAATAAGTACATGAGTCCATAGCGGTTGATTTTTGGACCTCGTCGATCTCTATTGATATTATTTTTCATTAAATTCGATCTCTGGGAAACCAATTTGGACCATTTTGGGGTTCCTCGACCTATCTATCGACATCTTTGGAAATCCCTGATTTATAAACTGACAAACCATCTTCCTGCCCTTATCCCACTCTAAGTGGGGTCGGCGCAACATGTTATAAACATGCCGTCACATGATTTGGCTGCGTTTTTACGACCGGCCGCCTGCCTGATATCAACTTCCTTAGTCTTATTTTACGACACCTCAGTAAGAAAGAGGGTGGTCTATGTTACTAAGCCGGATACCACACGGCGGGTCGACTTAGCTTAGTCGCCTTTTATGACATCTTAGTAAGAAATGAGGGTGATCCATTCTACTCAGCCGGATACCACACGGTGGGTCAAATTACCTTAGTCGCCTTTTACGACACCTCGGTAAGAAAAGAGGGTGGTACTATTGTATTCAGTCGGATACCACACGGCGGTGATCTATAAACTGACACAAGTTTAATAAATCGATACGACTTACTTCTGTTACAATAAACATCAAACTTTGTTAGCAACACATAATTGATAAAACAATAAACAATATTTATCTAATAAGTGGTGATAAAGTGAACCGGTCTCAGGCAACTCTGAGAGATAAAATGTCAATAACATAATATCTGAAAAGTAATAGATTCCATTTTACTTACGTTTTCCTCCAAGACGGATAAATAGAATAGACCACCCTCATTTTTTACCGAGGTGTCGTAAAAGGCGACTAAGGTTAGTTCACTCGACGAGTGGTATCCGGGTGAGTAGAATAGCCTACCCTCATTTTTTATCCCACTCTAAGTGGGGTCGGCACGACATGTCATAAGCATGTCACATGATTTGGCTACATATTTTATGACCATCAGCCTGCCTGGAGGTAACTTCCCTCAGTCGTCTTTCACGACAACTCTGTAAGATAGAGGGTACTTTTACCTAACCGCATACCACACGGTAGGTCAACTTACCTTAGTGACTTCTTACGAAACCTCAGTAAGAAATGAGGGTGGTCTATTCTACTAGCCGGATACAAAACGGTTTACCGTTACGACACACCGTTCTAATTATAGGAGGAAAAATGCTGTGAAGCGCCATTTATTCTCATTGTAATCTAAATCCAGATGTTTATAAGAGTAATATTCACTTACCGTAACCTATCTCATGCCGGACAGTGTCAGTCTTCACGATAACCGGCGTTTCCCTGAAAACTTTGCCGTCACCTCCATCCATTCCGCTTTTCACTTGCGGCATGTCAACAAAATACTCTTCAAAGTTATTTTCGTTGAAAAAATTAAAATCGATAGCCGCTCTCTTCATAGTGGGTGTAGCGCTATAGGTGATATCAACTTCGAATTGCAACATTTTTGCGGGAGACATTGCCTCCGCGACTGGGGACGGTTTAATAAATCCATCATCCATATTTTTAGTTAGAGAGAGCTTTAATAAATTTTGCGGCTTAGCTGCAGTTGCTTTTGAATCATCCGCACGCTTAGGAGTTTCTAACACAATAGGTGGCGACTTAGTCTTCGTTGGTGTCATGGATATTTCAGCCTCTACAGGAGTATTACAAGGAGTCATCGGTTCTTTAATCATATCGTTAGTTACATTATCAATAGATAAATCTCTATCTCCTATCGTAACATTCTCACCAATTTCCGATATGTAGTCCAAACTCATGCGGAATGTATCATCTGGTAAATCTAAGTTTTCAGATATAAACAATTGGTTAGAACTTGAAGTTGAAGTGCTACATATCGCATCCTCAGAATCTCTTGGGCTTATTTGAGTAGACTCCATTTTATTATTTATAATAAATCAATATTCAAAATTATAGAATATTTGTAAGAGTTTTAATTTATTAACACTCATGCATGCAGCTTGAAAATATAAATATTTAATATCTATAGTAATTAATGTCCTTGAAATTATCTACCTAATCGATAAGCTCAAGAATTTCACATCACTGCTCATTTAGGCACACTGTGCGAAATAATATTACATCTGTGTGTATGTGTGAGCTGTCAAACTAGTTTTGGCGGCTGGGTTGTAGGAGAATCAAATAAGAATAATAAAAAAATAAACAAACCACAATATCAAAAACGTCCGCGAAATCCTAATAGGAATCCTATATAAAAAAGTTACACATTTGGATAAAAGTAAGCAATATTATCGCGCCATAGATCCGGCTATAAATAGCAATTTAATCGTCACTGGCACTGATTTTCCCCGCTCTTTTTTGTTCATTCACAAACACCTTGTTATTCATAAATATGTGTATTAGCGTCAATAATGCAAAATGTAACTCTCACTGTTTTGTGGTGGGTTTATATTATGTGTAAATGTAGTTATTTTACGTTATAAATGCAAAATGCGGCACCCTAATGCGCTTCACGAGACAACTATTTGACGTACTAATGTCAACAAACAAACGATTGGCGTCGCGCAAGTACGTTTTCTTTGGTCTTTATCAGAACTGAAATCGAGTTGAAATAACAACTTTTTACTTGTAATTAACGCGTTGATGGTTTAAAATATGGAGAAACGTTTATCAGATATGTATTTGACGAGATCTTGTATTTAATGCAATTGGAATATCATTAGTTTGCATTTCTAAAAGGTGATAATGGCTTGCTTATTTATTAACAGTTCCTAGAAGCACCTGTTGGGTGTACTGTACATGTAAGGAACTGTCAAACTGACTTCGCTACATTTTAAAATGTATTTAATTTTGAAGGGCATTAAGGCGGTTTTGGTTTGACGCCAATGACTAGAAATCGAGCGGCAGCGCCACCTACTCCACATCACAAATGCCAAGGTCAAATTGATAGAGCCGGGTAAAGATTTCATCATTTATAGGTTAGTTTTTTATTCACTTAGTTAAGATTTATTCTTCTCAATTTTTAGTTTGTGATCTAAAATATATAAATATAACAATTTTCTAAATATTTCATTAGATTACCGTAACCAGTAGAAATGCCGAATATTTAGAATTCTCAAAATAGCTGTCATTCCAGTAAAAAATAATTATGTGGTCAGTTTTTATGGTATATATTTTAAGGCAAAATAAAAAAGTAAGATTTCTCAAATATTATTTAATTGCTTTTCATTATATAAATACACAACATAAAGTCAAATTATTTAGGTTTTTTCCTTTTCCCACCGGGTCCATTAGCAAAACTGCCTTTTCGTTTCCCGCCTTTATTATCAGCTATCTTGTTAGAATTTGCTTTGACGTTATATTTTTTAAACTTCTTAGTTTTATTTTTGTGGCCAAGAATTTTTCTGTTATATCCTTTGATCCATTTATCTCTATTCTCTTCCCATGCCAGTTGTTTTGTGCTTGCATTGTCTGTATTTGAAACAGCTTGACTCGATCCTTGTTTTTTATTAGTCGCAGTGTCTTCAAGTAATGTGGAGAATTCCTCAGCCGATGCAAATAAAGATCCTAGATCGTCTCCGCCTGTAAATTTTTTTTAGTATTTAATTACGAGAATACGTCTGGAAAGGTCATTGACAGTTACATTTTCATTTATCCCACTATTATTATAGAGGGAGAAGTTGGGGTTTGGACTGTTTTGGCAAAAGCCTGCATTTCTGTAGAATTCCTTGGATATGGTTAAACTACTGATTCACATTGCAACTACCTGATGTGTCTAAGCTACCCTTCTATCAAATAACTATAGACTTCAGTTCTTGGTTTGTTCTTGATAACAAACCGTCATGTTTACTTTTAATTCTATATTACTTTTCTTCCTCTGGTCATAGGTTTCTTTAAGAAAAAAAAGTAAGTAAGTAGCGACGTGTTACTATCCCACTGCTGAGAATAGGCCTCTTCACTCCGTTTTTGGAGCGAAGGTTGAAGCTAAGACCTACCACGCTGCTCCAATGCGGATTGGTAGGTTACACATATCTCCAAAATTCCCTAGAGATATGCAGGTTTTCTCTCGATGTTTTCCTTCACCGAAAAGCGTGTGATAAATAGCAATTATCAATTAGACACATAAGTTTTAACAGGAGAACTCATTGGTGTCTGCCCAGGTTTGAACTCGTGCGTGACCTCCTTGAAAGAGTCGCACGGTGTTACCGCTGGGCTACCACAGCTTCAAGATTTTTCTTTAAGAGATCTACATTTATAATTGACTTGTATGGTATACTACATATACTACGTAGTATACAAGATATATAATAATACCTTTAATTTTAAATTTGTTCTTGCCCTTCGCTGATTTCCTGCCAGGAACTTCGATCTGGTTTTCATCGTCGCTGTCTTCTAGACGTAATTCTGTTAGATCATACAATAAGATATATTAAACAATGGTTTTGACGCCGTTCTTCTATTGGTAAGCCTACTATCATTCTCCTGTCCTTATACCACTCTAAGTGGCGTCAGCACAACATGTTACTAACATGATGTTACATGATTTAGCTTCCTTTTTTTTACATCCAGCAGTAGAGAGGAGTCCTATGCCAAGAAGTGGCATAGTAACAGGCCATTTCCTACTACTTCTTGTATGTATCTCTTTCCCCCTTCAATTTAATTGAGGATCGCTGCTCAACTCACCTTCTTCATCATCAGATAACATGGGTTCGTCTTCATCAGCAGATATATCAAGTTCTCCATCGCTTCCATCTACAACAAGGGGAAATGAATTTATTTATATATTATCTGTTTTAGTGGCCTCGTCAGCGTGGAATACATTAGTGTATCACAATATTATTCCCAAATCGTACATAATAGTAGATTATGATACTGTTGCATAATAAGAGTTCTTATTACACGAGTGTGTTTTAAAAAAACGAGCCACAGGCGAGCTTTTTTATAGTATCACACTCGTGTTATAAGACCAAGTTATGTACAGTGCCATACACTACTTTATCTACACTCATACTATAATACGTAAAACGATATTAATAAAAACCAAACATTGTTTAAATATTGAAAAGATTTTTAAATGTCAAATGTTAGCGCCAAGGCGCAAACATCGATTGCGCATGCGTGTTGCGTCGCCGCGGACTCGTTCATTGAAACCTTTTTTTTAAGGTACAGGTTCAATCTCCTCAGTCCAGTTGGAGGTTGTATGGTGTATCGTTATGATTAAAAAGTTATATTATGATACAAGTGTCCATACAAGACCTGTATCGCAATATAACTTTTTAATTTTTGGCCTGTATGTAATGTTTATAATCTTTGTATTATAGTATCAGAGTAGATAAAAGTAGTTATTGTCAGTTAACCATAATAGATAGAGACATGCTGTCATGGACTTTTGCGTAGTATTTTCATAGATCTACAATTCTTTAGTACATTACTTTAGTATATCTCCGCTGGTTTACGTGGCGCACGTGAGTAAAGCTCCCAGAAGGCGAATTTATTTTACAAACGCGTGACATCTACACAATTTACATAAAACGGTGATGTTCTATTAATTTCAACCTTCCGGAATAATTGCACTACCGTTTAGTAAAAACTATACAAAAATCCGTTCAGTAGATTTTGACAAAATCGATCACATACATACAGATGGCTTTTGGGGACTTTGTTACCGACCATACGACTTTAAATTAATTTTTGATACCTACACATCTTAGCATAGCAAGTATTTTAGCCGCTTTTGGAATTAATATAACGTTTTAAAAAAAATAAACACCATTTATAGAGATCAATGACCTTTCTGTATTACGACGAAAACGAAAAATAACCTTAACACAAAACTAATAGTAATAGTGCGAGGGAGAGAAAACAACAATGTTATTATTTTCTCTTGTCGTTACAACCATTACTAACAAAGCCAGATAACAATTAAATCATATTTAATCTCTTCAAAAATACATTTTTTAAGAAGATTGAATTAAAGTTATATATAATGTTAACCAATATTGATTGAAATTTGTAGAGATAAAGCTTACATATTAGATTAACGTTAAAGATTTGTTAAAAGTAAAAGTCATCGTGCATTATTGAGTACTTAAAAGACTAAGTAACAAATATAACACGTATTCCATAAATAATCTTTTTGATCAAACCGAATCAAACACACGGCGAACCACACCTATATCTAATAGTCAATACCTTCATCACCGCTTTGTACATCAGCTACGTCGTCACCCTGATCACCGTCATCATCTTCGCCGAGTTCGTCGTCACTTTGTTGATCACCTTTCTTAGGACGTTTCTGCTTAGCCGCCGCCATTTCCGCTAGGTAGTCCAACTCTTCGTCGGAATCTAAAACCGAGATTGTTATTTCTAAATTAGTATCTTTAAATATTTAAGAATACTAATCCGGCTTGAAGGACCAAAAGTTTGTGCGTGAGTTTGTGAGTTATTTCATCCATGGTACAATAAAAGAAAGCGGACTGTGTATATTTTGATTGCTGTAATTAAATATGAATTATAATTTAAATGATAAACGCGCCTATTTTTGAATTTTCTAGAAATCAGAGTCAAACGATCGACTTTAGCGAGTCGTTTGTGATCGAGTGAAAAGATTTAAAGTATTTCAAACACTTTTATTATCTATAAGTTACTTTAACATATATTTAACATGATTACTATACTTTACTATTACTATAAGGTACCAAAATAGTCTTAACCACAAGTGATAATAAAACAATCACCTTCAGTTGCTTTCGACCCCGTGACAGTATCAAGGTATTCCTCAAAGTCTTCACTATTTACCGAGTCATCATCGCTGTCATCATCAGGTCCCTTAACATGTCGACGATGTTGGAGGAAGCTGTATACACAAAAATATGTACCAATAAATGTATGTGTAGAAATATTAGGTAAAATTTACATCTTCATTCGCTTGCCTTTACCCCATTTCTGAGTTGGTGCGCACAACATATTTTTAACTACGTTATTTGATTTGGCTAGGTATTTTACGGTCACCGCCTGACTTCAACTTACCTTAATCGCCTTTTACGACACCTCGGTAAGAAAGAGAGTGGTCTATTCTACACAACCGGAAAACATACGGCAGGTCGACTTATCTTAGTCGCCTTTTACGAGACCTCGGTACGAAATGAAAATGGTCTATTTTACACAACCGGATACTACACGGCGAGTAAACTTAACTTTAAAGTTACAAAAATAGTAAATTATATTGTATTATGATTATACTAGTGCTAACCGAGAAAATAATTGATTTCTTTTACCCCCAACCTATTACGATGGCGTAAGATATACATATAATTATTACACTAGAGTAGGGAAGATAAAGGAATGACTGTAAAGTAGTTTCACAATAAATAAAGAGGGCAGATGAAACTCGTTTACTTATAAATAATTTATAGAATTAGGCGTTACTTTGCGGAGATCCATAATACAAAAGTAATAATAAAATTATTTTGCTATAATCCGCGATTAGGTAAAATAGAAAATATATATAATGCTAGATGTAGAGTGGACAATCGGTTAAACCGATTGTCCACTCTACATTTAGCATTATATATCATCATCCTCCTGCCCTTATCCCACCCTAAGTGGGGTCGGCACAACATGTTATAAACATGCTGTAACATGATTTGGCTGCGTTTTTACGACCGGCCGCCTGCCTGACGTCAACTTACCTAAGTCGTATTTTACGACACCTCGGTAAGAAATGAGGTTGGTCAATTCTACTCAGCCGGATACCATACGGCGGGTCGACTTACCTTAGTCGCCTTTTACGACACCTCGGTAAGAAAAGAGGGTGGTACTATTCTATTCAGCCGGATACCACACGGCGAATTTAGCATTATATATATTTTCTATTTTAATCGGTTTAACCGATTGTCCACTCTACATTTAGCATTATATATATTTTCTATTTTACTTCATCGCGGATTATAGCAACACAATTTTATTATTACTTTCGTTTACTTATCTTTGCCTTATCACACCTAAAAAAGAAAGAGGCATAATACGTCTCATTTGCTTTCTTTCTATTGTTATAGGGCACATTTTAGGTTTGCTTCACTACTCTAGTATAACAACTTTATGAAAATATAGATAAAATATAAAAAAAAACCAGATTTTTGTAAATAAGTCTTGTATGAAAATATTGTCGGTGTTTTTGTAGTGTCAAATATATGCTTATTGGGCTGTGACAGCGAAACGGCGAGACCGTGCGACTATTTCGAGATCACGGGTTCAAACCCTGGGCAAGCAACAATGATTGATGATATTGATCCTTGACTATTCAAAAGTGCTTTTAAGAGCTTATTTGAATAAAGATTATTTTGATTTGATTTTAGTTTTCTATTAAAACTTATGTCCAACCTGCATATATCTAGAAATATTTATAACCTACTAATCCGCATCGGTGGGTCTTAGCTTCTATCCCTTCTTCTAAAACGAAAGAAGAAACCTTATTCCAGAAGTGGGATATAGTAACCGTTAGTTTACTTTTCTTATATACTTATACTTACTCATATAAAAACTTCTCGTCAACAGGTATTTTCTGGACGTCTTCATTGAGGTAAGCTGATGAGTTTATCGCCAAACTCTTGATACCTATAAATAACACAGTATATTTTAAGCAATTTAATTTATGTACATAAAAATATAAAGAATTATAAAACGATAGGTGATGTATACAATAGACAAAGCAGGAACCGACATAAGCTTGCGGCTCCTGCTTGGCGCCTTGCAAAAGTGCGTAACTCGTTTGTGGGTTTTGGTATAAGATTTTATAATAAAATTCCGCAATCAATTTCAGCACTGCCATTACAGCAGTTTAAAAACACTGTTAAAAAGAGGCTGATACAGAAAGCCTACTATACTCTTGAAGATTATTTAGAAGATAAGAATGTGTGGATATAGCTCTCTTTGAACCTGTACGAGACAGTAACGACTTAATGTAAATAATATTAAGAATTATATTTTTAAAAGAGCAACCGCCGAGTTTCTTGCTGGCTCTTCTCGGTAGGAACAGCTTTCCGAACCAGCAGTAGAGTTGACGATTCAAAAGCACTTGTTTACAAGTTTATTTGAATAAAGAATATTTTGAATTTGAATTTGAATTTAACAAGTTAAGTTAAAAGAGCATTTTTAAAAGCTTTTAACAAATTTTATATCCCTACTGTTAAACATTGACGAGTTCCTTCGTCTGGAGCCAATCCTGACAGTATCAGGTCATGCTTATCATGCTTGGAAGATTCCACCTTCTGATACATACATTGCAAGTTGAATAAAAGCTTTTAAAAATATATAAAAGTACATATGTACTTATATAAAAGCACATGTTTACTTTCTCCTACCCTTATCCCACTCTAAGTGGGGTCGGCACAACATGCTAACATGCTGTCACATGATTTGGTTAGGTATTTGACGACTGGCCAATGACATTAACTTACTTTAGTCGCCTTTTACGACACTTCGGTAGGAAATGAGGGTAATCTATTCTACTAAGCCGGATATCACATGGTGGGTCAACTTACCTTAGTCGCCTTTCATGACACTTTTGTAATAAGTTATTTTTTTTTTGCTATTATAAAGAACAACCAAAAGGAAGTACTTTATTGATGTTGCGATCTAGCCATAAGCTAATAAGCAACTTAAAGATTACCTAAACTTATATCTAAGAATAGGTCCAGTGACTTATCTTAGTCTTTCTTGGTATGTGGGACACTTTGTTCTTGTGTTCTTTCAAGTAGCACTAGAACTACACTACACTATCACTATATTAAACTAACTCAAAAGGTTTTGTCCTTTTAAGTCTTCTTACGAGTCCAGTAATAAGTTGGTAATAAGTGAGGATAATATATTTTACTCAACCGGATACAACACGGTGGGTCGTCTTACCTTAGTCACCCTTTACGACACCTCGGTAAGAAATGAGGTTGGTCAATTCTACTCAGCCGGATACCGCACGGCGTATAGTTATGTTATAATAGGAAAAAAACTAACCTTTAGCTGTATAATTCTTCCTAACAGCAAACTTAGGATGGGATCCCTTTACTTTCTTCACGTCACCATCCGTTTCGACCTCGACGCGTTTCTTAGGGTTCTTGAACACGAAACGGTCAAGAAAACGTATACCGGCGAAGTCTTTTAGCGGATCGCCGCTGTATTGGATTATTTGGTCTGCGGACACGAGATTTTATGATACAATATAGTTCCTGATAAAGATTTAGGTATAATCTGCGATTGTGTTGGGTGAAATATTGTCCCTTATAGAAATTCTAGTCTGATATGAGATGCGATTGTGGTGGTTGAAATATTGTTCCTTATTCGGACTCAGGTCTGTCAGGAAAGTACGACAGAGGTAAGTTGACGTCAGGCAGGCGGCCGGTCGTAAAAACACAGCCAAAACATATGACAGCATGTTTGTAACATGTTGTGCCGACCCCACTTAGAGTGGGATAAGGGCAGGAAGATGATGATTCGGACTCAGGTCTGAAATGCTCTGTTATTGTGTTGGATGAAAATTTAGATATGGGATTAGGTAAAGATTTAGGTATGAGATAATCTGTGATTGCGTTGCGTGAAATATTGCCCCTTATAGAAATTCTAGTCTGTTGTAAGATGCGATTTAGTTGGGTGAAATATTGTCTCTTATAGAAATTCTAGTCTGATGTGAGATGTGATTTAGTTAGGTGAAATATTGTTCCTTACAGAAATTCTAGTCTGATATGAGATGTGATTTAGTTAGGTGAAATATTGTTCCTTACAGAAATTCTAGTCTGATATGAGATGTGATTTAGTTAGGTGAAATATTGTTCCTTACAGAAATTCTAGTCTGATATGAGATGTGATTTAGTTAGGTGAAATATTATTCCTTACAGAAATTCTAGTCTGATATGAGATGTGATTTAGTTAGGTGAAATATTGTTCTTATTCAGATTCAGGTCTAAGATGAGATGTGATTGTGTTTGCTATAATATTGCTCCTTATAGAGATATAGGTCTGAGACGAGCTGCTAATGTGTTGGGTAAAATGTTTTTCCTAATTCTGACTCGTAGTATTTTTCCTTATTTGTCTCTAAGGTAAGCTGTGATTGTATTGTTCCTTATTCGGACTCAGGTCTGAAATGCTCTGTGATTGTGTTGGGTAAAATATAGTTCCTAATTCGGAGTCTGATCTGAGATAATATGCAATTGTGTTGGGTGAAATATTGTGCCTCATAAGATAACCTGCAAATGTAATCGGTGAAATATCCCACAAGAAAATTCCTGGGCTGTATGTTGTCTTTCAAATCACATTTCAGTTGTGTGATTGGTTCTAAGTAACCCTAGAAGAGAGAGGATGTGTTTCTCCAAAATAATTTTTTAATATAAGTTATTGATAAAAATTTTTTTTTTATAATTACGTTTCCAACTAAATATTAATATTTATATCAATTTATAATTATATTCAATTTAAAGACCATTACCATTTAATAATTTTTCGGCAAACAATTTGACGGTAGGATGAAAATGTTTGGCCAACGGCAACAATTCCAGGTACGCTGTGCAGTGTGCTCCAGAAAAGGCGGGGTTGCGGGCGTGGGGGTTATACTCGGTGATAACCTGCAACAGACAGACTTATTAACATTAAATTTAAAAAAAAATTATGTACGTATACCGAAAAAGATTTTTTTCGACGTTATTTTCCTAAACAAAACTGTTAATTGTCACTATTACACAAAAAAAAGAACTCAATATTATAAGTCGGACTCGCACGGACTAAAAACCTGAGAGTGCTCCACCACGCTGCTGGTGGCGGACAGAGTACCATTGGTTACATTGTCCCCATCCCCGCCAGCAGCATCTCTGAACCCCAGAGAGCGCAACCTCTGGGTCGGGGCCTCTCTAACAGTGGCCCCTTCCACCGCTAATCGATGCATCGGGAGCACCAGATGCATCAACCGCCTTGGGGACCTTTTCAGATGGGCGTCCGATAAACCCCGTTCGAGACACCCAGAAGTCACCGATAGGGTGGCATACGAAGGGTTTAGAAAGGGCAGAGGAGGGGAGGCCTATGTCCAGAAGTGGGATACTAACCAGTTCAGTTTACAATAAATACCTTGTCCATATTTGCGGTCGTTTTGAGTTGTATCTTCGTAATCGCCTGTTGTTTTCTTCATCCATCTTGTCTTCAGTGTTGGTGGCACCACTCGGCTGCTAAGCATTACTTTTATAAAAAATAAAGAGACCGCCTATATCCAGAAGTGGGACAATAACGTTTAATTTACTAACTTACAATACCTTGTCCTTGTTTGCGGTCTATTTCAGTTGTATCTTTGTAGTCGCCTGTTGTTTTCTTCATCCACCTAGTCTTCAGTCTTGGTGCTACCACTCGGCTGCTTAGCATTACTTTTATAAAAAAGAGAGAGACCGTCTGTATCCAGAAGTGGGATAGTAACGTTTAATTTACTATACCTTATCCATATTTGCGGTCTTTTTCAGTTGTATCTTTGTGGTGTTTCAGTTGTATCTTTGTGGTGTTTCAGTTGTATCTTGGTGGTACCACTCGGCTGTTTAGAATTACTTTTATAAAAAAGAGAGAGACCGTCTATATCCAGAAGTGGGATAGTAACGTTTAATTTACTATACCTTATCCATATTTGCGGTCTTTTTCAGTTGTATCTTTGTGGTGTTTCAGTTGTATCTTTGTGGTGTTTCAGTTGTATCTTGGTGGTACCACTCGGCTGTTTAGAATTACTTTTATAAAAAAGAGAGAGACCGTCTATATCCAGAAGTGGGATAGTAACGTTTAATTTACTATACCTTTTCCATATTTGCGGTCTTTTTCAGTTGTATCTTTGTGGTGTTTCAGTTGTATCTTTGTGGTGTTTCAGTTGTATCTTTGTGGTGTTTCAGTTGTATCTTGGTGGTACCACTCGGCTGTTTAGAATTACTTTTATAAAAAAGAGAGAGACCGTCTATATCCAGAAGTGGGATAGTAACGTTTAATTTACTATACCTTATCCATATTTGCGGTCTTTTTCAGTTGTATCTTTGTGGTGTTTCAGTTGTATCTTTGTGGTGTTTCAGTTGTATCTTGGTGGTACCACTCGGCTGTTTAGAATTACTTTTATAAAAAAGAGAGAGACCGTCTATATCCAGAAGTGGGATAGCAACGTTTAATTTACTATACCTTATCCATATTTGCGGTCTTTTTCAGTTGTATCTTTGTGGTGTTTCAGTTGTATCTTTGTGGTGTTTCAGTTGTATCTTGGTGGTACCACTCGGCTGTTTAGAATTACTTTTATAAAAAAGAGAGAGACCGTCTATATCCAGAAGTGGGATAGTAACGTTTAATTTACTATACCTTATCCATATTTGCGGTCTTTTTCAGTTGTATCTTTGTGGTGTTTCAGTTGTATCTTTGTGGTGTTTCAGTTGTATCTTTGTGGTGTTTCAGTTGTATCTTGGTGGTACCACTCGGCTGTTTAGAATTACTTTTATAAAAAAGAGAGAGACCGTCTATATCCAGAAGTGGGATAGTAACGTTTAATTTACTATACCTTATCCATATTTGCGGTCTTTTTCAGTTGTATCTTTGTGGTGTTTCAGTTGTATCTTTGTGGTGTTTCAGTTGTATCTTTGTGGTGTTTCAGTTGTATCTTGGTGGTACCACTCGGCTGTTTAGAATTACTTTTATAAAAAAGAGAGAGACCGTCTATATCCAGAAGTGGGATAGTAACGTTTAATTTACTATACCTTATCCATATTTGCGGTCTTTTTCAGTTGTATCTTTGTGGTGTTTCAGTTGTATCTTTGTGGTGTTTCAGTTGTATCTTGGTGGTACCACTCGGCTGTTTAGAATTACTTTTATAAAAAAGAGAGAGACCGTCTATATCCAGAAGTGGGATAGCAACGTTTGATTTACTATACCTTATCCATATTTGCGGTCTTTTTCAGTTGTATCTTTGTGGTGTTTCAGTTGTATCTTTGTGGTGTTTCAGTTGTATCTTGGTGGTACCACTCGGCTGTTTAGAATTACTTTTATAAAAAAGAGAGAGACCGTCTATATCCAGAAGTGGGATAGTAACGTTTAATTTACTATACCTTATCCATATTTGCGGTCTTTTTCAGTTGTATCTTTGTGGTGTTTCAGTTGTATCTTTGTGGTGTTTCAGTTGTATCTTTGTGGTGTTTCAGTTGTATTTTGGTGGTACCACTCGGCTGTTTAGAATTACTTTTATAAAAAAGAGAGAGACCGTCTATATCCAGAAGTGGGATAGTAACGTTTAATTTACTATACCTTATCCATATTTGCGGTCTTTTTCAGTTGTATCTTTGTGGTGTTTCAGTTGTATCTTTGTGGTGTTTCAGTTGTATCTTGGTGGTACCACTCGGCTGTTTAGAATTACTTTTATAAAAAAGAGAGAGACCGTCTATATACAGAAGTGGGATAGTAACGTTTAATTTACTATACCTTATCCATATTTGCGGTCTTTTTCAGTTGTATCTTTGTGGTGTTTCAGTTGTATCTTGGTGGTACCACTCGGCTGTTTAGCATTACTTTTATAAAAAAGAGAGAGATCGCCTATATCCGCCTATATATATAACAACGAAGACACGTACACTCACACTCACACACACACACACACACACACATACTCTCACACACACACTCTCACACACACACTCTCACACACACACCACACATCTAACTAAATACAACAATAATTATAGATAGATATATAGATATAAATGTTATAGATATATAAATGTTACATGAATAGTAAAAAAACCATTTAAGCTTATAACTATTGTTATTGAAGAGCGAGATTCTTCTGATACAGGGATTGTTATTAATTTTAAGCATGAACAGAAATAAACATTATTACTATTATATCCAGAAGTGGGATAGTAACGTTTAATTTACTTATTTACAATACCTTGTCCATATTGGCGGTCTTTTTGAGTTGTATCTTAGTAATCGCCTCCTTGTCCTCTTCTACCACTTTGTCTTCAGTCTTCACCCGGGCGTGGTACCACCCGGTAACAGCGGTGGCTCGTCGTTTCTTAGGTTTAACGTTGCCTTCGTCATCTATCTTTAAATCCACGTACGACTCTTCCTCATCATCTGCAAATAATTGATTGGTGTAAAATATGCCATGGTATCCGGCTGAGTAGAATAGAACACCCTCATTTCTTACCCAGGTGTCGTAAAAGGCGATTAAAGTAAGTTGACCCGTTGTATTGTAACCGGTTGTGTGGAATTCTTACCCAGGTATCGTAAAAGGCGATTAAGGTAAGTTGACCCACCGCGTGGTATCCGGTCGAGTAGAATAGACCACCCTCATTTCTTAGCGAAGTGTCGTAAAACGCGACTAAGGTAGGTTGGCCCACCGTGTGGTATCCGATTTAGTAGAATAGAACACCCTCATTTCTTACCGAGGTGTCGTAAAAGGCGACTAAAGTAAGTTGACCCGCTGTGTTGTATCCGGTTGTGTGGAATTCTAACTCAGGTGTCGTAAAAGGCGACTAAGGTAGGTTGACCCACCGTGTGGTATCCAGTTTAGTAGAATAGACCACCCTCTTTTTTACCAAGGTGTCGTAAAATACACAGAGGTAAGTTGACGTCTGGCAGGCGGCCGGTCGTAAAAACGCAGTCAAATCATATGACAGCATGTTTATAACATGTTGTGCCGACCCCACTTAGAGTGGGATAAGGGCAGGAAGATGATAATATTTTTAGGCGGGCAAAGTCGCTGACATAGCGAATTTATCATATATTAGAATTTTTATTAGAATTTTATTAGAATTTCATACTGCATTACATTTTTGAGATTACAAAAATCAAAATTTTATCTACCTAATAATAGATCTCTTTTATCACCGCGTAGAAGATCTACTTTCTTCTGCTCTACTTTGACTTCCTCAATTTCATCTTTATCATCAGCTGTGTCATTCATTTCCGATACTGTATTTTCAGTATCTTTTACTTCTTCTTCTATCATTTCATCTTTTGCTTCTGTTTCTTGTTCACCTGCTTCTTCTTTAATTTCCTGTGATGAAATAAATATTACATATTTTAATGGCATAGTGAATTCATCCTATATGATAGCTCTTTAATATTTTGGAAGTGCCAATTTCAAATTTGATGTAAATTAATATTTAAATTACGTACCATAAGATGTGAGACTGAGTTTTCTAGTATAAAGCATAGTAAGCAAATTTCAAATAGATTTCATCATATTTCAGAAAATTGCCAAAAAAAACCACTTTTCACTTAATAATTATTTCATGATTATAAATTTCTTGATTTGATCGGAAACTGGGAATCTCCTATCTTTAATCTCTATATATATAAAACAAAAATATATTTTGTTATCAGGTCTGAAAGTTGCGCCCATTACAGAAAAGATGAGAAGTGCGAGACTAAGTTGGCACGGTCATGTAATGAGGAGGGATGAAAATCATGGGACCAAAAGAGTTTTTAATATGAATGTGGATGGATGTATGGCTTGGGGGAGGCCAAAAAAAAGATGGAAGGATTGTGTGAAAAATGATATGCTAAAGGAGTGGCACCTGAGTTGACGAATGATAGAGCAGAATGGAAGGAGAAGACATATTGTGCCGACCCCACTTAGAGTGGGATAAGAGAATGATGATGATAATTTTGTTTTATCAAACTTTTCTTATCCCATCCACAATAATTTCTTACTTCTCTCAAGATTTCTTCAGTAAAACTTTTTTAAGGCGTAAGTATCATCTTTTGATATCCCATAAGTTTCAGATTTTACTTAAGCAGTATTTCTTACCTGTTTATTTATTTCCTATCTTCTATTTTATACTATTACTGTTTTATGTATTTACTTAGTATTTTTTTCACCGTTTTACATTAAAATCTTAAACTAGTCTATTTCTTTATTACCTATTTTCCTAATGTTTCTTACCTCTTTCACATCATGCTTACTCCAAACAAGTCTCACTGCATTTTTCTTCTCGCTATTTTTCAAAACCTGCGATATAAGGAACAATGTTCCGCATGCTTGCGCAGGTGTCATATAGCAGCATAGCTGTAATAGCCGCTTTACGAATGACGTCACGCGGTCGATGTTGCTGTCCTGCTTCAACGACTTGTATATGAGCGAGAAGAGGAGAGCCGAGTGTCTCGTGTTGAAAATTTCTGCGTTGGTGAGTTTACGATACAGCGCTGTGTAGTATCTAAAGTAATATAAGATATATATTAATTGAGTATTAAAGTGACCGAATTCAAAAAAGTTTTGTAGGAAATTACAATAAATCGTAGCATAGAGCCTTCGTAACTCGCGAGTGTTAAAGAGATCTATAACTTTGAAGAGCAAGAAAATACTATTTTTTAATTGTTTTAGTGCGATGTCATAGATGGTATTAGAATAAGGATTGCAATGTTCTAACTTAATCAAGCTTAATTTTGAATTCGGTCAGTTTAATACGAAACGTGTGTTATAGTATTCTTAATTTGCAGGATACAAAATCCAAAAAAAGATGATTAAATCAAATACACACTCAGAGCATTAGGTAATGTAAAACACTATCGACCACTCATCAATATAATTTGAAAGAAAGATATAGTTTAATCGATGCAGAATATATGGCCATGTCTTAAGACATGAGAAAAAATAAAAAAAATATTCTTATGTTGTAAAATTATGTTCATTATCATATTAAAAAGACTTTAAATCCATTTATACCATCTGGAGTTCCACTAGGTTGTCAACTGGATCCACTACTCTTCTTATTTTTTAAAAATGATCTATTATTTAATAATGATAATAATACTCAAATTTAATAAAAATACATACCTATCTGATGTTCCTTTAGACGCGCCGCTGATGTGATACAGCAGGGCCAAAGCGTGTATAGCTACGTTCAAACTGGCTAGATGTACTAGTTTATGTATAGCATCAACATGGACTGACGTCTCGGCCAATCTATCTTTGTTGGTGAAGGGATATGCACGTTTGACTCCAGTCAATATGGCCGACATGAGGCGGGAGTCGATTTCACCCTAAAAACATTCACCCTTATATTTTTAGAAAAGTAATAATAAAATTATTTTGCTATAATCCGCGATAAAGTAAAATAGAAAATATATATAATGCTAAATGAAGAGTGGACAATCGGTTATCATACCTGATACATGCAGGATTCGTAAAAACACATGCACAAACCTCCACCACCGCCACCACAATACACAAGCACTATATACGCTCACTATCACAAACTCAACAATGGTTTCGTCCCGCAACCGAAGCATCATCAGGAGATAGACTCCACGACCAAAATCGCAAAGCTTATATTTGTAATTAATAAATAATTAATTACCTAATAAATAACAAATTAATTAAATATTAGGTTACTTAAAGTTTTAAGGTATTAATGTTTGTATTAGGTTATTATATATGCGTGCTGTGTAACACAGGAAGTAGAAATAAATGTTTTTTCTTTCTTTCTTTTCTTTCTTGTAGGTAGAAATATCCTGTTTATTTTATCACGAGTACTACCCGCGACTTTATTCGCACCATTGCTTAAGTAAGCATCTTGGATAAGGAAATTCGTGGTTTTTTTTTGTTAGGAAAAATGGTAATTTTTCTATCCTATATGTTACCCCGGTGTATAAGCTTGAATTGTGCCAAATTTCATCATTGGTACAGCGGATTAGCCATGAAAGTGTTACAGACAGACAGAGAGAGAAACAGAGAAAGGGATCTAAGTCAGTCGCTCATAATTTCGCTGAGGTCAAACCTCAATCGGCAAGTATTCAAACTTATAGTCTCCCACTCTTTGATTGATGAACATTTTACAATAATCACATCCTACTAGTCCTATCCTATCCTACTAATATTATAAATGCCTAAGTTTGTTAGTATGGATGTATGTTTGTTACTCTTACACGGCGAATCCGCTGAACTAATATTGATGAAATTTGGCACAATTATTCCTTATACACAGGGATAACATATAGGCTATAAAAATCCTGTTAAATCTGTAGAAATCGGATGACATTGAAAAGCGCCGTCTATTATCAACCTATCATACGACAACAGTCCACGCAAAAGAAGTTGCGGGTAAAAGCCTTATAATTTAAGTCGAATGTTAAAGTTTTCATATGAACATTTTATCGCAAGCATTTTATCTAAAGCTGTGATACCACAGCGGTAAGACCGTGATACTCATTCGAGGAGGTCACGAGTTCAAACCCAATGATTTTTCTATTAAAAACTTATGTGTCTTGATAATAGCAATTTATTACACGCTTTTCGGTGAAGGTAAACATCGTGAGGAAACTTGCATATCTCTAGAGAATTCTGGAGATATGTGTAACCTACCAATCCGCATTGGAGCAGCGTGGTAGGTCTTAGCTCCAATCCTTCTCTCCAAAAACGGGGAAAGGAGACCTACGCCCAGCTGTGGTATAATAACAGGCCGATAATTTATAATCTCATCAGAGATTATTTAATACACACCTTTTTAATAGAGGCTTTGAAGAACGCAAAGTATATCCTGATCAGGTCCTCTGCTATCCTGCTGTCGTCTTTGCCGAGAAAGAACTGGTTGAGGCAACACACGCCATAGTACTGCGCGCGAGGTGATATATTGGACCTAAAAAGAAACACTTTTTGACATCTCCACCTAATTTTATTTAAATAGGTCAATAGGTAATATATGATAGGTCGAACAGTGAACCCGTGGGAAAACTTTGGGGACTCATTTTAAAGTCGCAGGGCTATGGTAAAAATAATGTGTATGGTATGTGATTGTTGCCTGCTTCATACACTTAGCATTGCATGTATTCTCTTAACATACGCGGATTACAGCAAAGTAATTTTATTGTAGCTTCTGTACTATGGAGTTCCGCAAAGTAACGCCTGCTTCTATAAATCACATTTCTTTTATAGCCCAACATTCTGATCCAAACATTACGACAGGTCAGACAGTCTGATAAAGTCAGAAGTACCATACCTAAATAACATCTTCTCGATTTCAGCCAGGACCACTGCTTTCATGTTGGGATGGTTGTAGAGCAATTGGCACAGATGGTAGATGACCTTGGAGGAAACCGTCTGGCACGGATCACCCAGTTTGTTTATTATGTTCATCAACAGCATCTAGAAAACGGGTATTTAAAAGGAAATATTTATCCGTTTTAACACCTTGGTTAATTGAGTTCAGGTGACAAGAGGGCTGGCTCCTTTTTCGCATAATGAATCAGCTTAGCAATGAAACGCTGCCAGCAGTCTTGGGGCCATTCCACGTGGGTATGATTTGTATAGTCCTAACGTGTAAGTAATTTAAGATAGGTAGATATAATTTCAACATTTCTGTTGTAAAAAAAAAATTTAAAGGAAACTATGATATCATTCAAAGTGTTGGAATGCGCAGTATCGGAAGAACACTACTAGATGGACTGACGACCTCAAAAAGGTCGCGGGGAACCGCTGGCATTAAAATCGTGCGTTTTGGAGATCCCATGGAGAGACCTATGTCCAGAAATGGACGTCCATCGGTTGAAGAAGTAGGGGCACATTATACAAAACACGAGAAGTGCGAAATTAAGATGGTATGGGCATGTAATGAGGAGGGATGAAAATCATGGAACCAAACGAGTGTTAAATTTGAATGTGGATGGAAATCTGCCAAGAGGGAGGCCGAGAAGTTGGTTGGATTGTGTGAAGTATGACATGCGTATAACAGAAAGCCTATTATACTCTTGAAGATTATGTAGAAGATAAGAATGTGTGGATATAGCTCTCTTTGAACCTGTACAAGACAGTAACGACTTAATGTAAATAGTATTAAGAATTATAGTTTTAAAAGAGCAACCGCCGAGTTTCTTGCTGGCTCTTCTCGGTAGGAACAGCTTTCCGAACCAGCAGTAGAGTTGACGATTCAAAAGCACTTGTTCACAAGTTTTTTTGAATAAAGAATATTTTGAATTTGAATTTGAATAGGAGTAGCGCAGGAGTTGAATGATAGGAGAGAATGGAATGGAAAAACATGTACCGACAACACTTAGAGTGAGATAAGGACTAGATGAATATAATATCATCCTCCTGCCCTTATCCTACTTTAAGTGGGGCCGGCACAGTATGTTATAAACATATTATCACTTGATTTGGATACATATTTTATGAGCGGCCGCTTGCTGACGTGAACTTTCGTAAGTCGTATTTTACTACACCTCGGTAAGAAAGTGGGTGGCCAATGTAATCAACCGGCTACCACACGGCGGGTCGACTTAATCTTTAACGGTACATACAGGATTTGTAAAACATCCACCACCGCCAAAATACACAAGCACTACACATTACAAACCCAACAATCATTTTGACCCGCAACCGATGCATCAGTAGATAGACTCTGCGACAAAATCGCATAGCTTTGCAATTATAGAAAAATATTTTTATTGTTACTTTTGTATTATGGATCTCCGCAAAGTAACGCCTAATTCCATAAATTACAGTATATAAGCTTAAATGCATATATCGTCCTATCCGAAGAATAAAGTCACATGTTCCATGTCCCACTGTCCCATAAGTATAGGAAATGTGTCTTTATTCTTCTGATAGGATGATATGGATGTGGCGGGTAGCGGTGTGAAAAATAATCGATTTTTAAAATAATCGATTAATTTTTCACCAAAAATAGATTTTTTTAAAAATCGATTATTTTAGGTATTCCTTTTACTTGTTTTTTAAGATTAGATATGTATTGTTGGATGAAACCAATTTAGACAAACTATACATTTTAATCCAATTTCACAAACAGGGCATCTGATATTATTTCTTGGTAGTTTTCCACTTTAATTAGCCTTTATTGTAATTAATTATTAATATTAAAAAAGACAACTTTTGTAATAGTCATAAAAAATCGATTTTTAAAAAAATCGATAATTTCATAACAAAAAATCGATTTTTAAAATCGATTATATTTAAAGAGGAAAAATTTATTTTTTATTAATCGATTTTTTCTACTCCAAGTCACATCCCTAGTGCTGGGGTGGGCAACAGCATTTATTCGTGCAACCTGAAATGCTACTAATTGCTGTGGAATATTTACCTTTTCCCTTTCCGGGTGATGCATCAGCAGGTAAGACATAGCACTTACTGCCTTCTCTTTGTTAGCTTCCACAGAATCATGAGCAAACTTGTTCAATGCTTCCACATACGCTGTAAACATTTAAAAACTTCAATATTAATAACTTAGGGCATGTATCACAAGTTACTGATAAAGTGTCGTATAGTTAACCGACAAATAAACTAAGTAGCAGATAAATATTTCTAAAAAGTTAAAAATTAAAAAAAATAGCGGCCATTTTGAAATAGGTTTTTGTTATCCAGCAGATAAACAAAATAACAGCCACATGATCTACCTGTTAACTTATTAGGGACTTTAAGTGCTGAATAAGCCTATCAGAAAATTGAGAAACGCAAAATTCAGATATATATTCTGAATAAACTAACTGACAAGTTATTTGTAACTTGTGAAACAGGACCTTGGTATCGCATACATGTATTTCAGTTTAATTCATAAAACTAATATTAGTATATCGAAATTATAATTAATATATAAATACCGGAACTTATATATTCATCCTCATCATCCTCCTGCCCTTATCCCACTCTAAGTAGGGTCGGCACAGCATGTTATAAACATGCTGTCACATGATTTGGCTGCGTTTTTACGACCGGTCGCCTGCCTGACGTCAACTTACCTCAGTCGTATTTTACGACACCTCGGTAAGAAAGAGGGTGGTCTATTCTACTAAACCGGATACCACACGGTGGGTCAACTTACCTTAGTCGCCTTTTACGACACCTCGGTAAGAAATGAGGTTGGTCTATTCTACTCAACCGGATACCACACGGCGGGTCGACTTACCTTAGTCGCCTTTTACGACACCTCGGTAAGAAATGAGGGTGGTACTATTCTATTCAGCCGGATACCACACGGCGTACCGGAACTTATATATTATACTACAAAAATTAAAAATATACCTTTTTACTTATGGTTAGTCTGTGGTCTAAATGAGAAGATATTAATATTATTTGTCGTAAGTTTTCTAAATATTCAACAATACTAAATATGATTCACGGTATTCTTTACTTCTGTCATCATAGACTATGGTTGTATTCCAAACTCTAGTCAAACTCTATTGTATAACACAATGTTAGTTCCGCAAACCGAAATAGATGGAGTTGTAAGTCGAGAAAATTCACGTTTGGTTCTTCAAATATAATTATAATAATTATTTCATATGGTAGGTATATGTAATAAGGCATAATAGGTAATAAACCACAAATAAATATTAAGTAGCGTTGTTGAAGAATAAACAGGATCATGTAGGTAACTGAGTATTTAATATTTTATCGACTACCCTACATTACTTTTCGACCGCAACTCTGGGAGTTTTCCAACTCGTTACAATTAACTAGGCAACTTACACCCATACAACTCCTTAAGTTGGTCTTCGTAGTACCATAATTTCAGTATGTTTCTCCTTGCCTGCTTGTTACCTGACGTCATCTCATCTATATTATCCAACGGATGCTGCTCAAACGTACGCAATTTCATATCTGGTATCAAAAGCTCAGCAATCAGGAGTTCCGATAATGCATCTGCAATCATATTTGTACATTAAACATATTGGTAATCATCATCTTCCTGATTAATGTATAGAAACCGGCTATACTCACGTGTTATTTAGCTGACTAGAGCTAACTAGCCGGGCTCATCCAATAAAATAACACGTAAGTATAGCCGGTTTCTATACATTAATTATGAATACCACTAACGATAGTTTAAATTCAAAAATTATCTTCCTGCCCTTATCCCACTCTAAGTGGAGTCGGCACAACATGTAATAAACATGCTGTCACGTGATTTGGCTACGTATTTTACAACCGGCCGACTGCATGACATCAACTTACCTTAGTCGTATTTTACGACACCTCGGTAAGAAAGAGGGCGGTCTATTCTCCTTAACCAGATACCACACGGCTAAAAGCTAGTAGTGTAATAAATGAGCAAAATATAGCCGATATAATTTATTTCATTTATTATCTTGCTTAAAATATAATGAATAAATATTCATTAAAAAAATTTTTTCATTAATAAGTACTCACCAATTATAACAATACCATCTTTTTTCTTAGCCGGTTTGACACTGTTTATCAGGTTTCGCAGTGCTGTCAAATTGTAAATAGGATTGTCCTGAAAGAAAAGCATTACAGAGTCCAAATTTATTTATTTGCAAATATCATGTACAAAAGTAATAATAAAATTATTTTCCTATAATCCAAATATGCTATAATCGCAAAGCCAATTCTTTGCGATTTTGGTCGTGGAGTCTATCTCCTGATGACGCTTCGGTTGCGGGGCGAAACGATTGTTGAGTTTGTGATAGTGAACGTATATAGTGCTTGTGTATTGTGGTGGCGGTGGTGGAGGTTTGTGCATGTGTTTTTTACGACTCCTGCATATATCAAGTATGATAACCGATTGTCCACTCTACATTTATACACTGTCCATTATATTAACCATCTTTTGACAGATTGACGATTTACATATTTAGTGATGTCTTAAAGATTCTCGTATGCGATACCATTCCGATTATAGTACCTACTATCATTAATCGAATTACGTACCTAAGTAATTCGATTAATGATAACCTACGTAAACTAATAACAGATATAGAAATCAACATTTTGATTTAATATTGCCTTAGTTTTTTGAAAATAAATGTTAATCCGTGTGTATTTATTATAATCATAAAAAATATATTATACATCAACTGGCAACATCAACAGACCTTCCGCTCGGCCGCCATTTTGACGTGATCTGTCACTCTCAACGAAACGCCCGTGATAGTCACACGCATTTACGTTCGCTGAGTGTTCTCTCGCATCTGTTACACCTTGAGTTAAGTAGCTTTATTCCTCGGAAAAACTTTTGTGAAACTTATAATAATTGATCGTGAAAATGCCGAAAGGACGTGTGTTGAAAGCACAATCGAGACAGTTAGTGTTAAAACTTCATGAGTATTTTGAGCAAGAAAATCAAAATGGCGGACCTCTTATACCTATCACGCAAGTCCGAAACCGTGTTGCAGCCGCGTTGGGGATCAGTCTATCAACTGTGACTAAAATCACTACTGATGCCTACGGCAGGAGCGGCTTGGAGCAAAACAAACCATCTACACCAAAAAGAAAGCGCCGGGCTCATAAGGTGACAGCTGTTGATGACTTTGACGCTGACGCTATTCGTCGTCATGTATATGATTACTACTTGAGAAAAGAAATTCCAACTTTGAGAAAACTTATTGTTTCTTTGAAAAGAAGTGGTCTATTTCATGGTGAAAAATCTTCTTTGGTCAAAGTTTTGAACACAATTGGCTTTTCATATAAAAAGTTAAATAAAAGAAAATTATTAATGGAACGCACAGATATAGCTATAGCACGTTGTGATTTTTTAAGAGAGGCAAAGAAAATACAAGATTGGGCAAATATTGTTTTCACGGATGAAACATGGCTCAACGCTAACCACACACTATCTCGTTTCTGGACTGATGATACTGCTGATTCCACTTCCTCAGTACCAATGGGAAAAGGTGAGCGCCTAATCATTTGCCATGCAGGTACAGCAAAAGGATTTGTACAAGACGCACTGTTGGCATTTAAATCGAAGAAATCAAATGACTACCACGAAGAGATGAATGCAAATGTGTATGAAGAGTGGTTCAAAAAAATGCTCATTTCATTGGAAGAACCATCAATAATTTTTATTGATAATGCGCCCTACCACTCCCGTCAAATTGACAAAATGCCAACACAGGCTAATAAAAAGCATGAAATAATTAATTGGCTTCGGGACAATGGAGAAAATGTGGACGACTCAATGTTAAAAATTGAATTAATAAAAATATTAAAAACCAAAAAGAGAGCAAAACGCTATATAATCAATGAAATGGCAGCAGAATATGGCCATACTGTTCTTCGGATTCCTCCATACCACTGCCAGTACAACGCAATAGAACTTATATGGGCACAAGTAAAAGGGCATGCTGCGAGATGCAATACAAGCCCCCCATTCACAGCGAATAAAATGTTGCAATTGCTAAAAAATGCTTGCACCCACGTAACGGCCGAGAACTGGGCAAGTGTGGTGGAAAGAACTAAAAGAGTAATATTCTCTGATTGGGAACGTGATATTGCGTTTGATAATATATTATCTACACAAGAGCTAATAATAACTGCTACTGAAGACTCCTCATCGGAGGAGTCTAGTGTTGATTATCATTCCGACGACTCGTGCTAATAAAATAAATTAAAATATCCTGATTGTTTTATTTGTATTCATGTATTAACTAAGAAGAAAGTAAAACTTTATATAATGTTATTAAATGTCTTTTAATACTCGTAACATCGATTTCTACCGATTATTTTTAATCTGTGGCATAATCGTAGTAACCATTATGTGTGACATCACTAAGTGGGCGGTACCCATCCATAAAGTACAAATATTATTTGTATGATATTTGTACGTAAGCAATACAAAACTTAATGAGCGTGAGCTGTCAAAAGACTGATAATATGATGGACGCAGTATAGCATTATATATATTTTCTATTTTACTTCATCACGGATTATAGCAAAATAATTTTACTATTACTTTTGTATTATGGATCTCTGTAAAGTAACGCCTAATTATATAAATCTCATGTACTCATGTGGATTGACTTGTTGATAATATGACATGCATATAAAAGGAGTACCGTGAGAATTGAATGATAGGAGAATGAAAGAGAAAAACATGTTGTGACGACCACACTTAGAATAGGATAAGGGCAGGAGAATAATGATAATACTCATCATCATCTTCCTGCCCTTATCCCACTCTAAGAGGGGTCGGCACAACATGTTATGAACATGTTGTCACATGATTTGGCTACGTATTTTACGACCGGCCGCCTGCCTAACCAGTGACGTCAACTTATCTAAGTCGTATTTTACGACACCTCGATAAGAAAGAGGGTGTGGGTCTGGGATAAAATTCTATAATAAAATTCCGCAATCAATTTCAGCTTTGCCATTACATCAGTTTAAAAACACTGTTAAAAAGAGGCTGATCCAGAAAGCCTACTATTCTGTCGAGGATTACTTGGAAGATAAGAATGTGTGGATATAGCTCGCTTAGACCCTGTACAAGAGAGTAATGACTGAATGAAACTAGTCATAAGAATTATAATTTTAAAAGAGCAGCTGCCGATTTTCTTGCTGGCTCTTCTCGGTAGGAACAGCTTTCTGAACCAGCAGCAGAGTTGACGATTCAAAAGCACTTGTTTACAAGTTTATTTGAATAAAGAATATTTTGAATTTGAAATTTGGTAGTCTATTCTACTTAACCAGATACCACATGGTGAGTCGACTTACTTTAGTCGCCTTTTACGACACCTCGGTAAGAAATGAGGGTGGTACTATTTTATTTAAGCCGGATACCACAAGGCGTAATAATGATAATACTCATAATGATAATGTAATTGATAGTTTACTTGTATCAGGATAGTAGCCGCTGCCACTCTGTCTCCAATTGTTCCTTTAGTCAAAAGTGTTTTAGCCCATTGTTGATCAGAGGAACTACTTTTGCTTGTTTCTGTAATACAATAGGTTAATTTAATAGAAACACACATCACATTTTATTTTTTATCATTAATATTTTTTTATGATGACTAACGTAAGTTGACATCAGGCAAGCGATCGTAAAATACGCATCTAAATCTTGTGACAATTTGTTTATAATATGTTGTGCCCCACTTAGAGTGGGATAAGGGTAGGAGTATAATAATAATATTTCATAATATTTTAAAATAAAAGAAATAAAACAAAATATGATAAGTTGTCATAACCCAGCATTGATACCATATGACTCTTTTGAGGGGGCTACAGTTTGAAACCCAAGCACATATGAGTTTTTTTTAAACTTGTCTCTAATTGATATTTACAACTTATACTTTTCTTTTCGTGTAAAAAAATAATAGTATTTTAGTAGTAACTTAGTTGTCACATTCAATATAATGGTTGTATTGTTATAATAGCAGCAATCAGCACAGCAGTAAAAGCCTGGACTTCAAATTCATTGAGTTTAATAATGTAAAATTGAAAATGGGTTATTGATTGACCACTTTTTTTTCTGGTTCTTCTTAGAGCAACATTCCAAACCAGTTGTCGCTTTATTAATCATATTGATGATTCAAAAGTGCTTTAAAGAGCTTATTTGAATAAAGAATAGTACCGAGCATTGCTTGGTAATTTTGATTAAAAAAAAATTAAGAAAAATAAAAAAAATAATAGGGCAGGTTGGGCTTGATCCCAGGTATTTTCACCTGTCTAGACCGCCCGTTCCCCAATGAACTACCATGACTTTACATTTGACAGCGAAAAATTGTGATTGTCAATGTAAATTAAAAAAAAATTTTAGATCCCGAAAACAGGGACAAAACTACATTTTTTTAAAATAAAACTTATCTAGATCGTTTTTCTCCCCTAAAACCCCTGAAATGCTAAATTTCAGGAAAATCGTTGGAGCCTTTTCCGATATTCCGAAAAAAGAATTATATAATATATATATATATATATATATATATATATATATATTTATACATACAAGATTAACTCATTTAAATATTAGAGATATTGATCCTTGATGATTCAAAAGTGCTTGAAAGAGCTTATTTGAATAAAGATTATTTTGATTTGAATCAGACAAAACTTACTTGTTTCATAAGCTAATGTATCTCCGTGTAAAGCACTATTGGCTTCTTTTCTCAATTCTTCAACCTTTTCTGGTAATAATTTACTATTACTGATAGATGGTTCTTCAGGAAGCTGTAAAGTAGTTATTTCTATATTCTATAGGTTATGAAAATATACAATATGTTTTTTTTATATATTTTTTTATTTATTCAAATACTTTAATAGTTATTACAATTTGTTTAGTATCCTTAAGCCTTGACAACTTGTCTGGATATTGCACATTCCTCTTAAACAAATAATCTGAATACAAACTTAAATAAAGTAACAAAATTATACTGAAAAAATATTAAATTAAGTATTCTTAATAATATGTAGTGCACATAGATATGTTATACAATCTGTGCCAGCGGCTTTGCCTGTATGGAAATAATTGTATTTATTTGAAGTTTTCAACATAAAAGTTGTAATTGTGACATGTTGTCGCTGACTTTTTTGTAGTATATTTGTAGATCTACAATTTTGTAGTTCATTACTTTAGTGTATCTCTGCTGGTTTATTAGCCGTATAGTATCCGGCTGAATAGAATAGTACCACCCTCATTTCATACCGTGGTGAATAAAAGGTGACTAAGGTAAGACGATCCGCCATGTGGTATCCAGCTGAGTAGAATGGTCCACCCTCTTTCTTACCGAGGTGTCGTAAAATACTACTGAGGTAAGTTGACGTCAGGCAGGCGGCCGGTCTTAAAAACGCAGCCAAATCATGTGACAGCATGTATATATATAACATTATGTGCCGACCCCACTTAGAGTGGGATAAGGGCAGGAAGATTATGTTCTGTGCTGGTTTATGCGGTGCACGAGAGTTAAGCTCTCATCACGCGAATTTTTTTTTCACAACTGCGTGACCTCTTCAACACAGTTTACATAACCGTTTACCGTACCGTAGTTTACCGTAGTGTACTATTAACCTAAACGTTCCAGAAGATTTGCACTACGTTTTAGTAAAAACCGTACTAAAAATCCCTAAAGTAGATTTTGAGAACACCGATCTCATACATACAGACTGCTATTGTTTTATAATAATTGTAGATTTGCATAGAGTGTAGTATTATAGTGTTACTTAAAAATTATCTCAAGATTACCTGCTGATACCATTTCTTTCTTTCCGAATAATCTAAAGTTTCTGCAAAGTGTTTAGCTATCCCATAACCTTTTTTTTCATCAGCATTTTTATCTATTTTTCCATAATTAGTGTACGCTTCATCAACTAATATGTTTTCTTCAAACCTTTTATGCTTCATTTTGTTATTGTTGGTTTTTATTAATGTCGTTTTTACCAATTTAATATACACTTATTTCCATCACATGTTACTCACGAAATATTTATGTCACGGACATGTTTCCAAAACAAAGTTTATAATCGAAATATTTACGTCAAAGACCAATTTCCAGAACAATGTTTATAGTTACAAGTTACAACCTGGCTTCGAACTGATAGAGCGCTGGTGACTGACTCTGACGAGAATAATTCATAAGTAGTTGATACCAAATATTTCGCGAATATAGCTAAATAAAATTTTCTTTTCATAACCTATAAATAAAAATGATATATTTATAATATCTTTTAATATTTAAATGAGTTAATCTTGTATATATATCTATATATATTTTTAAAATCTCGGAAACGGCTCCAACGATTTTCTTGAAATTCAGCATGTAGGCGTTTTGGGGGAGAAAATGGATCTGGCTAGGTTTTATTTTAAAAAAAAATCGTTTTTTCTCTGTTTTTAGGCATAAAACAAAACAAAAGTTTACTTTTCATTTATGTCAAGTCATGGCAGCTAATTCGGGGAAAGGGTGATTGCGCGTAATGAAAATACCGAGCCCTACCTACCCTATTACTTTTTTTTTTTTTTTTGAAGTACCTTTTTTATTTTGTAAGAAAATACCGAGCAAGGCTTGGTCAACCTGGTACTAACTATTTATGGCTTAAGAAATTAAAATAATCGATTAAAAAAAATCGAACTTTTATGAAAAAATAATCGATTATTTTTTCACATCTCTAGTCTGCTGTCTAGTGTCATTTGTCATTTTTATTAAAAATTGCTTGCGGGGTGTAGTTTATTAATGATAAATTATTTATAAATAAGGTTTTATCTTATATATAATTAGTTGATTAAAAATGGATGACCAGGGAAGAAAAGTAATCGTTTGCGACAATGGAACAGGCGTAAGTTAAACATCAATTATACGAAAAACGAATCAATAATTCATATGCGATAAGAAACTGATTCATCATCGAAAACTTGAAAATATTACAGTTTGTGAAATGCGGATATGCCGGTAGCAACTTCCCGGCCTTTATTTTCCCTTCCATGGTTGGAAGACCTATTATAAGGGCTGAAAATAAGATAGGCGACATCGATGTTAAGGTATGTGTTGAATATTTAAATTTCTTGTTGAATTGATATATGAAAGTTAGTTAAAGTGACTATTGTGTTGGAAAAGAGATAGAGAGGAATTGGTTTTGAACAGGATTTAAAATAGCATTTATTTATTATTTTGTTAATAATGGTCTTAAAATTTTGCAGGACTATTGTATTAAAGTAAGTTTAAAGTATATATTTAACTGATTGCATGTAGTGCCAAGTGTTCAAATAATATAATATGTATGAAAATAAAGCATATGCCTTAAGTTTATGCAATTATTATGCAATTTTGTATAAAATATTGCTATAAATTTATCAACACTCTAAATTCTTATATTTAAAATAATATTTAATAATTAATTATTAAATTACAATTGAATTTTTGTCGAGTTGTGTGGGATATTGTTAAGGTTCAATAATATAATTAAAATGTATCAAATAATCAAGTTTAATAATACATAAATTGATATGAATTTTTGTGTTAAGTTTGTTATTTTAACTTGTATTTCTATTATACATATATTGTTTGTTTTTGTAGAGTGAACTAATTTATTACTATTATACTATAAACTTCTGCCTCCCTTCTTTCACTGTGTCAACTCTAATACTGATAATTTAAAAATAACATTGATCTGTTGAAGTTAATGGGCAAACAAGCAATAAATAATTTTTTATAATCAGGTCATATATTTTGCAAATAAACTCGTTTTGATTAGATTTAGAATCATTTCCTTTTTTATAATATAACAATAAAATAATTTTCTTTTATTGAAAGACATTAAAAACCCAATACACAAGAAAATAATTACATAAACAAGGAAATAAAATATCTTATGTTGCTATGTTCTGTGAAACGATTACTAGGCTTCGAAAACATGTCATAACAATTATTTTCTGTTGTTATTACGATGAAGAAATAACCAATATTATAATATCTTATATCGCGTTAGGCATCCAATTATTTATTCTCTGGAGTATAAAGTTTGAAGAAGTTCTAAGTCCGTCCCAAAAATACACTACTCAAACTCAAATAATTACTTAAAGGTCTGGAATTTTAGGACGATATGACAATATGTGTTCAATAAATTATGATGAATCAATAAACAAATATATTTATTTATTTATTTATGTACCATAAAAAATGTAGGAAAAAAAACATTATTGGTAAAAAAAAGTGTACAAAGGTCAACTTATCCCTATGATAGAGATCTCTGCCAGCTAACCTACGAAGTGAGACAATTTATATTATGGAAAAAGGTACGCAAATATCAATCATTATGAATTAGAATTACCTACTTATAATTTCCTAATTTAACAATAAAAATAAAATAAATATAAAATATATTTACATATAAATAAATATATATACATACACACTATATATAATACAAAGTATAATACCTATATAAATGACAACAATATGATGGTAAAGATGTGAAATGTTTCTTTAGCCTTAGTTTAAAAGTGCTGAAAGAAAGGCTATATGTTACAGACTCACAAATTGTCTATTAATGCAGCATTAAATGATTCCTTATTACTTTATAAGGCCTGCATTAAACTTTCATGCTCTCCAGACGTTCGATCCCGAAGTTGTTCAGGTAACTTAGGACATTGTAGTTGGACTTATGCTTTTCTTATTTTATTTATCCATCTAAAAGCAACACATTATTCAATAGGATGCTTGGATGTACATACCAGCATTTATTTGAGCATTTGAGCAAAATAAATTATTAGATGATTTCCATATGCGACTATAAACACATGATTTTTTGCTGCCTTAATCACTAGATAAAACAATAGACAAGTATATCTATTATAGAGTTTCTAGTTCTTTGTTATATTTTTCTGTTACTATCTAGGTTTTCATTCACAAATGTGTTTTGGCATCACATTGGCATTGCCTATCTATGGGCATGGAAAACGCTTAACGCATTACACTCACACAAATTATAGTAAGTTATGTTAGTTGTGTGCAGGAAAAAGATTTTATTGCTGCCTTAATCACTAGATGTAACAATAGACAAGTATGTCTATTATAGAGTTTTTAGTTCATTATTATATTTTTCTGTTCCTATCAAGGTTTTCAAATGTTTAGCATTACATGTATCACCATTGCCTATCTATGGTCATTGGAAACGCTTAAAGCAGTGATTCTCAACCTTTTTTTTTGTTGCGGCACATATTTAACGATTTCAAAATTTGGCGGCACACAAAGAAAAAGATAAAAATTATTTACTTACTACAACACACTGCATAAATAGTTTATGACAAAAATTTTAAATATACGAAATAAACTAATATATACTACAATAATAACTTAAAGTTTATTAATTTAGTACAAGCTAATAATATAAATATTTTTATAATATAATTTAATAATATTAACATTATTATATATTGACAAAATTTGGCGTCACACTTTTGAAATTTGGCGGTTTGATTGAGTATCACTGTCATAGAGCATTACGCTCACACAAACAATTTAGTATGTTATGTTGGTTGCAAATGGGGGGCACGAGATATCTCGATTTTGAGCATTGCTCGGTAATTTTTTTTTTCGAAAAAAAAAAAAAATAAGGTAGGTGGGGCTCGAACCTAGGTATTTTCATTTCTCGCGACCCGTTCCCCGAATAAGCTACGCTGACTTGACAGTTAATGGCAAAAATTCAATTCAACATAAATTTCAGTATTTTTTAATGCCCAAAAACGGTTAAATATTTTTTAAAAAGAAAACCTAGCGTGATCGATTTTTCTCCAAAACCCCAAAACATGCTGAATTTCAGGAAAATCGTTTGACCCGTTTTCGAGGTTCCGAAAATATATACATACAATACTCATTTAAATATTAAAGAATAGTATCAATATTTTGTAAAATTAAAATTTGGTGTTTTAGTTTAAAATTTTTAATATAGGACGGGTTAGTTTTAACATAAATTTTTACTTGTATATATGCCGAAAGTTTTTTGTGTGTTTTGCATTTATTAAACTGCATTTTGCCGCCTTACAGACATTTTTGTTTTCATTTCTAACAGTATCCATGTCTATTTTTTAATTTATGGGATTTTAGGACTTGATGGTGGGGGACGAGGCGTCTCAATTACGATCTATGCTGGAAGTTAGTTATCCAATGGAAAATGGGGTAAGTGGTCGCATTAATTATATCAATACCCCCATTCATACTCAGTGGTACCTATGAGTTTTCTACAAAACTATTTTACCATAACGTTTACATAAATTTAGTTTGAACAATCAATGGAGGCGGCGGCTGGAATCGCCCAGTGCAGGATTCTGGACGATTTCGGCCATTCTGCCCATTCTCCAGGGCTGGGTCGTCAGGAGGCATGAGGGTAGGGCATACCTTCCGCCTGACACAGGTGCTTTCCGGACATGGTTGCTTCGGGAGGCATCTGTGGCGGGTGGCCCAGCGCGAAGCGTCTGCGGAGTGCCACGAGTGTTGCGCTGAGTTCGATACGGCGTTGCACACGCTCACAGACTGCCCAACTTGGATGATTCAGCGGGCAGACCTCGTAGCACAGGTGGGGCACGATCTTTCCTTGCCCACCGTTGTTCGTGCCGAGTCTTTCGAATGGGGTTTATCCGACGGCCACTTTATAAGTTCCCCGAGGCGGTCGATGCATCTGGTGCTCCCGATGCATTGTCCGGCGGAGGGAGGGGCCACTTTTAGAGAGGCTCCGACCCGGAGGTGGCACACTCTGGGGGTGCAGAGTTGCTGCTGGCGGGGATGGGGGCAATGTGTACAACGGTAACCTGTCCACGCTACTGGTGGCGGGGACAGGTTACCGTTGTACCGTTGTAACGTTGTAGAGCACTGTCAGGTTTTTATTATTAATTATGTTCGAATATCGACCACTGGAGGGCCATTTTTATTGGTCATTAAGTTAAATTAATTCTCCTAGGTAGTGCGTAACTGGGAGGACATGTGCCACGTGTGGGACTACACGTTCGGGCCCAGCAAGATGGACGTGGACCCAAGGGAGACCAAGATCCTGCTCACGGAGCCGCCCATGAACCCAACCAGGAATAGGGAGAAGATGATCGAGGTAAATCAGCCAAGATAGGTAAAAGAGGTCATATAATATAGGGCTGGATTTAGATGAAAGATAGGTCCCAGACTATACCACTTTACTTTATACCTATACCAATATACCTTTTTAACCATTTTATTATACTAGAGTCGGGGACCATGCCTAAAATGTGCACATCTGAAAGAAAAGAGGAAACAAATGGAGCTATCTAACATCATCCTCATGCCCTTATCCCACTTTATGTGGGGTCGGCACAATATGTTATGTTGTCACATGTTTTGACTACATTTATACGTCATTCCGCCTGCCTGACGTCAACTTACCTTAGCCGCCTTTTACGACATCTCGGTAAGAAATGAGGATAGTCTATTCTACTCTGCCGGATACCACATAATGAGGCTTTCTATATATATCTTTATTTGCACATTATATGAACCACATTATATGAACATTGGATTTGGATCAAATTGGATGTTGGAAAATTTCTTATTAATTTCGTTTTGCGTATTGGATATTTCTCTTCTCATGTGTGATTAGACAGAGACAAGTATGGGCCTCTCATTTTCTGTTTTATTGTTTAAAGCTTTTATTCAACTTCCAGTGTATGTATGTAACGATGGAATCTTATAAATAATAAATTTTATTATTACTGTTGTACATATCATAATCTTATTAATAATTTAGGATACAGTTGTAGTTTGCGTCGTCTTGGCCAAAAAGTCACCATCATTCTCTTACCCTTATCCCACTCTGAGTGGAGTCGGCACAATATATCATCTTCCATTCTCCTCTATCATTCGTCAACTCTGGTGCCACTCCTTTAACATGCATATCATTTTTCACACAATCCATCCATCTTTTTTTCGGCCTCCCTCTCCTAGCCATACATCCATCCACATTCAAATATAAAATTCTTTTGGACACATGATTATTATCCCTCCTCATTACATGACCATACCACTTAGTCACAAAAAGCTGTGATGGCCTAGCGGTGTGACCGTGTGAACCTCTAGAGACGATCATGAGTTCAAACCCGGGCAGACACCAATGAGTTTTTCTAATAAAACTTATGTGTCTAATTGATAATTGCAATTTATCACACGCTTTTCGATGACGGAAAACATCGTGAGGAAACCTGCATATCTCTAGAAAATTCTAGGGAATATGTGTAACCTACCAATCCGCATTGGAGCAGCGTGGTAGGTCTTAGCTCCAATCCTTTTCTCCAAAAATGGAGAGAGGAGGCCTATGCCCAGCAGTGGGATAGTAACAGGCCGTTACTTACTTACTTTACCACTTAGTCTCGCACTTCTCATCTTTTCTGTAATGTGCGCAACTTACAGTCTTCCCCTAATATACTCATTGCGTATTCTATCTAGTTTTGTCACACCACACATCCACCTTATCATTCTCATTTCATTCGCATGCACATTTCTACCATCCTTTTCATTCATTGACCAACATTCTGATCCATACACTACGACAGATCTAATGACCGTTTTATAAATTTTCCCCTTAAGGTTAAGGGGCATTCGAGGGTCACATATTGTTCCTGAGACCACAAAGTCACCATGACAGAAAATTATTATAACTGAAATACAGCCACTAATAGACATACTGATCGATACAAAACAATATTGAAATAATTTAAAAAGTTAATATTCCAGACAATGTCAGATAACTTTCAGTCATAGAAGTTTTTTACGGTTGATCGTAGAAAAGTTCTGACATTTGTCACTGAATTTATTTCAAATTCAAATTATTCTTTATTCAAATAAACTTGTAAACAAGTGCTTTTGAATCGTCAATTCTATTGCTGGTTCGGAAAGCTGTTCCTACCGAGAAGAGCCAGCAAGAAACTCGGCGGTTGCTCTTTTTAAAATATAATTCTTAATACTATTTACATTATGTCGTTACTGTCTTGTACAGGTTCAAAGAGTGCTATATGCACACATTCTTATCTTCTACATAATCTTCAAGAGTATAGTAGGCTTTCTGTATCAGCCTCTTTTTAAGTGTTTTTAAACTGCTGTAATGGCAAAGCTGAAATTGATTGCGGAATTTTATTATAGAATCTTATACCAAAACCCACAAACGAATTACGTACTTTTGCAAGGCGCAAAGCAGGAGCCACAAGCTTATGTCGGTTCCTGCTTTGTCTATTGTATACATCACCTATCGTTTTATAATTCTTTATATTTATTTGCAGGTGATGTTCGAAAAGTACGGTTTTGACAGCGCATACATTGCTATCCAGGCCGTTTTAACGTTGTACGCTCAGGGATTGATATCGGGAGTTGTGGTTGATTCAGGTAAGCCATTCCTAACTGGACAACAGCATTTATTACTTTGCATTAATAAACAAGATTATTATTACAATAAATCAATTTAAAAACGCCATCTAAACTACCAAGGCAATCAAAATATTCACCATTTACTACAAGCTCGGCATAAAGCAACTTGGGCCACCTTGAACAGAATACAACGTTGCTACAATTATAGCACCCATACTTTCAGACACAATATAATTAAATTTAAAAGATATAATTAAGTTTACAGTATTGTTACAGTTTGTATTTTATGATTTTATTTTGACATAATATTTTATTTTGTAATATATTTAAATAATGTACGCGTCCCTATTACATGCCGTGGTAACCTATAATTATGATTACATTTAATTGAATAGTTTGTAGAGTATTTTATAATATTAATAATTTAAGCCTTGTTGGTTATCCCAATAAATGAAAATAAAATAAAGATGAATACATCTAGGAGCACGCGGACCGAGGAAAATCAGTAACCAAAAGAGTTTTGAATATGAATACGGATGGAAAAGTAATAATAAAATTATTTTGCTATAATCCGCGATGAAGTGAAATAGAAAATATATATAATGCTTAATGTAGAGTGGACAATCGGTAATCATACCTGATACATGCAGGAGTCGTAAAAACACATGCACAAACCTCCACCACCGCCATGACACACCAATACACAAGCACTATACACTATATAGTATACTAGCGGCTTGCTCCTGCTTCGCACGGGTATAAAATATATATCCCATGTCAGTCAGTGTAAAAAAAATGATTAAAATCTATCCAGTAGTTTTGATTTATTCATTACTGCCCGGGGCCCGCACGCGTTAAATTTGGAGAAAAACAATTTCCTTTCCCTATACCAAGAAGATTTCCTGCTATCTTTGGAATATCTAAATTCATATAGTACATTTTTACTTATTTACTTTTACATTTTCCCTATGTATTTTATTTTTACAATTAATTACAGAATGTCTTTAAACAAACTCTTGAGAGAGGGACATAGCTGCTAAAGTCGAAGTGTTATAGGGCAAAGCGCGGCGTCCTCACGTTATTTGAAATCTGTAATATCTCCGAAAATGTTCACTTAAATTACATGCTGTAAACGGCCATATTGATCTATATTAAATCTATAAACTGTTTATTTAAGGTACTTAATTGGATAAGGATTAATGCTGTATTGTATAAAAATTGCTTCAAAAATATGGCATTATTTTTCGTAAAAAGTAAATGAAAAAAACTGCTATTGTGGGTTATCCATAAGAGATAGATATATACCATCGCGGACTTTTCTGTAGACCTTTTTAAGGTGTACAAATACTTAGTACATCATTTTGATAAATCTCGTAGGGTTTAGCCTGCGTTTGCAATGCAAGCGGAAAAAAATGTAATTATTTACAGAAACCTCAAAAATTACAGTATTTCTCTACTTCGTATTGAATATTATTATACGTACAAACCTTCCTCTGGAATCACTCTATCTATTAAAAAAAACCGCATCAAAATCGGTTGCGTAGTTTTAAAGTTTTATGCGTACATACAGAAATATGGACTTTGTTTTATAATATGTAGTGATAGTGCTTGTATACTATACACTATATAGTGCTTGGTGCATTGGTGTAGTGTGCATTGCATGGTGGCGGTGGTGGAGGTTTGTGCATGTGTTTTTACGACTCCTGCATGTATCAGGTATGATAACCGATTGTCCATTCTACATTTAGCATTATATATATTTTCTATTTTACTTCATCGCGGATTATAGCAAAATAATTTTATTATTACTTTTGTATTATGCATTTCCGCAAAGTAACGCCTAATTCTATAAATTAATACGGATGGAATTGTGATTGAAGGTGGGCGGAAAAAGGGATGAATGGATTGTTTGATTATGAGTAGCGCCAGAGTTAAGGGGTGATAGGAGATAATGGAAGATTAGGATAAGAGATTAATAAATAAATAAGAGCAAGAATGATGGAGTTTGAAGACCATAATGTTTAATCTATACTAATATTTAAGAGGAATTTCTATGTATGTTTGTAATGTTTTCACACAAAATCTACTGGACCGATTTCAAAAAAATTCTTGCACCATTGGAAAGTTGCATCTTTTCTGAGCAACATAGGCTATATTATCAAAAAAAATAGAGATTCGTTATAAAAATGGAATAAGGTGTAAGAAAAATAAAAATTACGCGGGTGAAACCGCGGGATATTACTAGTAGTTTTATATATATGGAATAACAAATTTGTAAAAAGTGGGTTTGTTTCACATAACTTCTGAACTATGATTTATTTGTATGAATATAGTTGTAGGATTAGGAGTTGTATTTTGGTAAAATGTTGTGCGTATCTTGGACCGAGCATCGGACGAACGCATCGACACTAAAAGATATAGGAGTGATAGCAGGATACTACACGGCAAGGCCACTTTGAGAAAGATAAGTGTAAGGAAATGATAATGGATGAATGAACACTTTTATTAAACACCACATTAATAACAGTAAAAACTAAAAATAATTGTAGAAATAATAAAAAATAATTTGACTGGCCCGTTGGAGCAGTGGGTAGTGACCCTGCCTTCAGCTTCGTGGGTCGCGGGTTCGATTCCCGCCGAGGGCCAACATTTTCTGTAAATGAATTTGTTGGTCTTTGAGCCTGGGTGTATATTTGTATTTAAGTATGTATTTAAAAAATATATAAGTATATATTCACCAGTTGTCTGTCACCCATAACACAAGTATTAAGTTACTTAAGGATGATTCACGCTACACCGTGTCGCGACCGGGCCGTGCCAGTCATTCATGTTACACCGGGCTGATTGGGTTTATTATTTGGACGACTTATATCTATGTTAAGTAGCTTTTGTCAGCAAGTGATTTCATCTATCGATAGACTTGACGTCTAAATAAATATGCAGTTTCACAATTTGAATTAGCAGCTATTGCAATTGCCATCGATGATGAAGTATTGGAAATTATTTTATTTGTTATCTAAATACTTAGGATGGCTCATGTCGTAAATCACAGAGCAAATTACACACATTCTAAACAATTTGCATTGTCCATTTTGCTGTTAAGCTGCTAAACTCACTAAGATTTGACGTTGACTGCTCTGCGGGCGCCCGGGCGCATATGTTTATGTTACAACGTGTCGGGGCCGAACCGTGCCGGAGCCGGGAAACAATACCCACCGACATTTCAACGCCGTGCCGTGACACGGCCGGGGCACGGTTAGGCATGAATCACTTCATACCAAAAGTATACCATAATGTTCGACCGTGCTCCGGACGGGGCACGGCCCGGTCGCGGCACGGTGTAGCGTGAATCATCCTTTACTTTGGGGACGGACGACCGTGTGTGTAAGTGTCTCATATATTTATTATTTATTAATTAATAATAATAAATACAAATTACAAAATAGTACTACAATCTGGCGGACTTATCCCTAAACAGCGATTTCTTCCAGCCAACCAGGTTGATGAAAGGACAATGTTACAGATATATAGTAGGTGGTGTGTATATACAAAGAATATTTATTTAGATATACATACATAAACATAAATAGATACACAGATACATACAATATACAAATACATATATAAATATAAGAACCTGGTTGACCGTTGTCGGTAATTTTTTACAAAATAAAAAAAATAAACTTAAAAAAAAAGAAAAAAGGAATTATGTAGTTGGGGATCGATTCTAGGTATTTACATTTCTCGAGACTGCCCGTGCCCCTAAGCAACGCTGACTTGACACTTTGTGGCAAAAATGGATTTCAATATAAATTTTAGTATTTTTTAATGCCCAAAAACAGGAATAAAACGAATTTTTTTACATAAAACCTAGCTAGATCGATTTTTCTCCCCCAAAACCCCCTACATGCTGAGTTTCAGGAAAATCGTTGGAGCCGTTTCTGAGATTCCGAAAATATATATACATACAATATTAACTCATTTAAATATTAAAGATTTATTAAGAGTACTTAATATATAAAAATCTTCACGCTTCAAATGTCAAAGTAACATAGCAAGAGACAATAAAATGCTGTTTTACACGCTTTTTAAACAAAAATTCCGATTGCCTTATGGCAAAGAGTTCCAAAGCTTAATGGCCTGAACTGTTAAAAACTTGTCGTAGAACTGCTTTGCGCAGGCATCTTTAATGTCAGCATGTTTGTTTAGCGAACGACTCTACGATAATAGGATGCCAAAAATTTAAAAGAACTCTTTAAATAATATGGAGTTCTGGAGTTAAATAACAGACAGTACAGAAGAAAGAGACATTGTAAATTCCAGTCAATGTAAAATATGCAAATCTGCTTTGTACCAGAAAGTAATTTAAACACTAAGCCTTTTTTCCGTAACTTTCCAACCAGTTTCAAATCAAGTCCCTGCTCGCAGGTGATGGTGTTACCCACATCTGTCCCGTATACGAGGAGTTCGCACTACCACATCTTACGAGGAGGCTGGATATCGCCGGGAGGGACATCACTCGATATCTCATCAAGGTTACTTATCTTGCAATCTTTGTATCCCTGGATCCCTTTTTTTTAATTCAAATTTCTTTATTTGCTGAATCATTTTTTACAATAAGGTGTTATATATTATCTAGTAGAAATGTTTCGCCTAGGACTATAGGCATGCAAAATTACAGAATTAAAAAATTAAATTAAAATTATATCAATATACTTATATATTATACACTAGCGGCCTGCCCTTGCTTCGCACGGGTATAAAATATATATCCCATGTCAGGTGTAAAAAAAATGATTAAAATCGATCCAGTAGTTTTGATTTATTCATTACTGCCCGTGGCCCGCAAGCGTTCAAATTTGGAGAAAAACAATTTCCTCTCCCTATACCAAGACGATTTCCTGCTATCTTTAGAATATCTAAATTCATATAGTACATTATTACTTATTTACTTTTATATTTTTCCTATGTATTTTATTTTTACAATTAATTACAGAATGTCTTTAAACAAACTCTTCAAAGAGCGACATCGCTGCTAAAGTCGAAGTGTTATAGGGCGAAGCGCGGCTTCCTGACGGCATTTTAAATCTGTAATATCTCCGAAAATGTTCACTTAAATTACATGCTGTAAACGGCAATATTGATCTATATTAAATCAACAATTTATTTAAGGTACTTAATTGGATAAGGATTAATGCTGTATTGTATAAGAATTGCTTCAAAAATAAGGCATTATTTTTCGTAAAAAGTAAACGACAAAAAATGCTTAAGTGGGTTATCCATAAGCGATAGACATATACCATCGCGGACTGTTTTGTAGACCTTTTCAATGTGTACAAATACTTAGTACATTATTTTGATAAATGTCGTAGGGTTAAGCCTGCGTTTGCAATGTAAGCGGAAAAAAATGTAATTATTTACAGAAACCTCAAAAATTACAGTATTTCTCTACTTCGATTGAATGTTATTATACGTACAAACCTTCCTCTGGAATCACTCTATCTATTAAAAAAAACCGCATCAAAATCGGTTACGTAGTTTTAAAGTTTTATGCGTACATACGGAAATATGGACTTTGTTTTTTAATATGTAGTGATTAGTGTTGGAAATCAATAAAATTAATTATGTCAATTTTATGTCTAAAATGCTTATCCAATTCTTTGTCTTAAAGTTTAATATTTAAGTATTCGTCAATTGTAAAGAAGTACCTTACGTTTGCCACATTTTAAGTTTTAATTTAAATTTAAACTTTGTGTCAGTCTGGACTTATAAGCGAAATTGGAAGTAATTCTTTGTTGTTACAAAGATTTTTCCAGTATCCTCGCATTGTTTGACTGTATATTATCCATAAATACGAACGGATACGATTGAACGGATACGATTGAACTGAACGGATTTTTGTAGGTTGTTTTACAAAAACATGTGCAATTCTTGATAAAGGATTAGGTTATATTACAGTTTATATGATATATTGTTTATGAAATTGAGTTGAAGTACATATTCATTACAAACTGATGATCAAATTTTAAAGGATTCAAATATAAATCATTCCAGTTGCTTCTATTGCGTGGTTACGCTTTCAACCACTCAGCGGACTTTGAAACAGTTCGTATGATGAAAGAAAAGCTCTGTTATATTGGATACAACGTAGAACAAGAGCAGAGACTAGCCTGGGAGACCACAGTATTGGTCGAGCCTTACGTACTACCAGATGGGAGGGTTATAAAAGTAGGGGGGGAGAGGTTCGAGGCCCCCGAAGCTTTGTTCCAGCCTCACTTAATCAATGTAGAGGGTCAAGGGATCGCTGAGCTGGTGTTCAATACCATCCAAGCTGCTGATATAGACATGCGTAACGAGCTGTACAAGCACATAGTGCTGTCGGGTGGGTCGACCATGTACCCTGGCCTGCCTTCTCGACTGGAGCGTGAGATAAAGCAGCTCTACTTAGAGCGGGTGCTGAGGAATGACTCGGAGAAGCTTGCGGTGAGTATAAAGACATGGGTAATGAATTTTGAAGTATACATACACTCACAAAAATATTCGGACACCAAGGTATGTTCCGATAAATGGCTCTGTGCAGCTAACACCTTTGGATGGATAGAGTTGGTTTTTTTTATTAATAAGACATTTATCCAATATTAGTAATTAAGTAACGGCCTGTTACTATCCCACTGCTGAGAATAGGCCTCTTCTCTCCGTTTTGGGAGAGAAGGATTGGAGCTAAGACCTACCACGCTGCTCCAATGCGGATTGGTAGGTTACACATACCTCCAGAATTCTCTAGAGATATGCAGGTTTCCTCACGATGTTTTCCTTCACCGAAAAGCGTGTGATAAATTTCAATTATCAATTAGACACATAAGTTTTAAGAGAAAAACTCATTGGTGTCTGCCCGGGTTCGAACCCGTGATCGTCTCTAGAGATTCACACGGTCGCACCGCTGGGCCATCACAGCTTCCAATATTAGTATATATATAAAAATAAACCCATATCTATTCATTGTACAACATAAAGGAATGGATGGAAGAGTATTTGCTCGCTTGCTTGCTCGCTGCACAGAGCGATTTATTAGAACGTACTTCAAGTGTCCGACTATTTTCGTGAGTCACTGTATATCCATCCTCCTGTCCTCATCCCACTCTAAGTGGGGTCAGCACAACTTATTTTTCTCTTCCATTATCTCCTATCATTCAACTCTGTCGCTACTCCTATTATATGCATGTCATACTTCACACAATCCAACCATCTCTAAGGCCTTAAGGCCTCCCTCTAGTCACATATCCATCCATATTCATATTTACCACTCGTTTGGTCGCATGAATTTCATCCCTAATGATTTAGCCTTCCTAGATAACTTCAAGTAGTATGGTTTTACATGGTATGGCATCACCCATCAATGTTTTACTATACTTACTTACTCTTACTATACTTATACTAAAAATAGGCTGATACACAAAGCCTACTATACTCTTGAAGATTATTTAGAAGATAAGAATGTGTGGATATAGCTCTCTTTGAACCTGTACAAGACAGTAATGACTTAATGTAAATATACTGCGTCCATCATATTATCAGTCTTTTGACAGCTCACGCTCATTAAGTTTTGTATTGCTTACGTACAAATATCATACAAATAATATTTGTACTTTATGGATGGGTACCGCCCACTTAGTGATGTCACACATAATGGTTACTACGATTGTGCCACAGATTAAAAATAATCGGTAGAAATCGATGTTACGAGTATTAAAAGACATTTAATAACATTATATAAAGTTTTACTTTCTTCTTAGTTAATACATGAATACAAATAAAACAATCAGGATATTTTAATTTATTTTATTAGCACGAGTCGTCGGAATGATAATCAACACTAGACTCCTCCGATGAGGAGTCTTCAGTAGCAGTTATTATTAGCTCTTGTGTAGATAATATATTATCAAACGCAATATCACGTTCCCAATCAGAGAATATTACTCTTTTAGTTCTTTCCACCACACTTGCCCAGTTCTCAGCCGTTACGTGGGTGCAAGCATTTTTTAGCAATTGCAACATTTTATTCGCTGTGAATGGGGGGCTTGTATTGCATCTCGCAGCATGCCCTTTTACTTGTGCCCATATAAGTTCTATTGCGTTGTACTGGCAGTGGTATGGAGGAATCCGAAGAACAGTATGGCCATATTCTGCTGCCATTTCATTGATTACATAGCGTTTTGCTCTCTTTTTGGTTTTTAATATTTTTATTAATTCATCTTTTAACATTGAGTCGTCCACATTTTCTCCATTGTCCCGAAGCCAATTAATTATTTCATGCTTTTTATTAGCCTGTGTTGGCATTTTGTCAATTTGACGGGAGTGGTAGGGCGCATTATCAATAAAAATTATTGATGGTTCTTCCAATGAAATGAGCATTTTTTTGAACCACTCTTCATACACATTTGCATTCATCTCTTCGTGGTAGTCATTTGATTTCTTCGATTTAAATGCCAACAGTGCGTCTTGTACAAATCCTTTTGCTGTACCTGCATGGCAAATGATTAGGCGCTCACCTTTTCCCATTGGTACTGAGGAAGTGGAATCAGCAGTATCATCAGTCCAGAAACGAGATAGTGTGTGGTTAGCGTTGAGCCATGTTTCATCCGTGAAAACAATATTTGCCCAATCTTGTATTTTCTTTGCCTCTCTTAAAAAATCACAACGTGCTATAGCTATATCTGTGCGTTCCATTAATAATTTTCTTTTATTTAACTTTTTATATGAAAAGCCAATTGTGTTCAAAACTTTGACCAAAGAAGATTTTTCACCATGAAATAGACCACTTCTTTTCAAAGAAACAATAAGTTTTCTCAAAGTTGGAATTTCTTTTCTCAAGTAGTAATCATATACATGACGACGAATAGCGACAGCGTCAAAGTCATCAACAGCTGTCACCTTATGAGCCCGGCGCTTTCTTTTTGGTGTAGATGGTTTGTTTTGCTCCAAGCCGCTCCTGCCGTAGGCATCAGTAGTGATTTTAGTCACAGTTGATAGACTGATCCCCAACGCGGCTGCAACACGGTTTCGGACTTGCGTGATAGGTATAAGAGGTCCGCCATTTTGATTTTCTTGCTCAAAATACTCATGAAGTTTTAACACTAACTGTCTCGATTGTGCTTTCAACACACGTCCTTTCGGCATTTTCACGATCAATTAATATAAGTTTCACAAAAGTTTTTCCGAGGAATAAAGCTACTTAACTCAAGGTGTAACAGATGCGAGAGAACACTCAGCGAACGTAAATGCGTGTGACTATCACGGGCGTTTCGTTGAGAGTGACAGATCACGTCAAAATGGCGGCCGAGCGGAAGGTCTGTTGATGTTGCCAGTTGATGTATAATATATTTTTTATGATTATAATAAATACACACGGATTAACATTTATTTTCAAAAAACTAAGGCAATATTAAATCAAAATGTTGATTTCTATATCTGTTATTAGTTTACGTAGGTTATCATTAATCGAATTACTTAGGTACGTAATTCGATTAATGATAGTAGGTACTATAATCGGAATGGTATCGCATACGAGAATCTTTAGGACATCACTAAATATGTAAATCGTCAATCTGTCAAAAGATGGTTAATATAATGGACAGTGTTAAGAATTATATTTTAAAAAGAGCAACCGCCGAGTTTCTTGCTGGCTCTTCTCGGTAGGAACAGCTTTCCGAACCAGCAGTAGAGTTGACGATTCAAAAGCACTTGTTTACAAGTTTATTTGAATAAAGAATATTTTGAATTTGAATTGAATTTGAATTTTGCCTTTATCCCACTCTAAGCGTGGTCGGATATTTCAAATAAAGAATATTTTAAATTTGAACATGTCCAGAAGTGGGATAGTAACAGGCCATTATTTCCCGTACTGGTTTATTCTTGACACAGAAATTCAAGATCCGCATAGAGGATCCGCCGCGCCGCAAGGACATGGTGTTCATAGGGGGCGCGGTGCTCGCCGAGGTCTGCAAGAACAGGGACAACTTCTGGCTGACCCGGGCCGAGTATCAGGAACAGGTGAGTGGGGAAAACTAAATCAAAGTAAGCAGTATACAAGGGCAGAATACAACCTTTAGCAAGACGTCAAGGATCTATTAAATTAAAACTAAGACTTAAGAAACATTACACATCTTTATCATCATAATGGAATTTTTGACATTTTGTATATTTAAGCTTTATATATTTACATATATATATATATATATATATATATATATATATATATATATATATATATATATATATATATATATATATATATATATATATATATATATATAAAGCTTAAATTAGTTAAATGAAATATATAAAATAGTTTTTTTATTTTTAATTTATTTATTTGTTCATACACAATATTACAGTAACATAAATAGGTGGTAAATAAATAGGTTAAATTAGGTAATTATTAGTAGGTAATTCTAATTCATAATGTTTGATATTTGTGTACCAACTTTTTCTTTAATATAAATTGTCTCACTTCGTAGGTTAGCTGGCAGAGATCTCTGTCATAGGGATAAGTTGACCTTTGTACACTTCTTTACCAAAAATGTTTTTTTCCAACTTTTTTTATGGTACATAAATTAATAAATCAAATAAATTGAATGAAGCTACTTCTGAACAAATAGAGATGCAAAAGGCTATACTAAGGCGATACTAGGCAGGAGAATTTTGATCAAATCTGATCAAAATAATCTTTATTCACATAAGCTACACCACCGCCACCACAATATACAAGCAATACACACATTCATTATCGCAAACTTAATCCAAAATTAAATTATTTTGCGCGATATAGTTAATAAAAAAAATTATATAATGCTAAATATAGAGTGGACTGCCGTTATCATACCTCATACATATATGTAGTAAAACACATGCACAAACTTCCACCACAATACACAAGCACTACACACGTTCACTATCACAAACTCAACAATCGTTTCGCCCCGCAACCGAAGCATTTTATTTAAAACAATTATTTAGATGAAATTTAACAGCGGTAACACCGTGCGACTCTTTCGAGGAGGTCACGGGTTCAAACCGGGCCGACACCAATGAGTTTTTCTGTTAAAACTTATTTGTCTAATTGATAATTGCAATTTATTACACGCTTTACGGTGAAGGAATACATCGTGAGGAAACCTGCATATCTCTAGAGAATTCTGGGGATATGTGTAACCTACCATTATTGGAGCAGCGTGGTAGGTCTTAGCTCCAATCCTTCTCTCCAAAAACGGAAGAGGCCTATTCCCAGCAGTGGGAGAGTAACAGGCTACTTACTTAATTTGCTTTTATCAATTCCAGGGTCTATCCTGTCTCCGTAAACTGGGACCGAGAGCTAGTTAATGCCAATTATATGAAGTACTTTACTGTAATTTAAATCTACTTAAGACAATTTCCAATTAATTAAATGTTTATACGACTTATTGTAAGATTAATTATACCGTTTTTTATTTTACGTGCACAATAGAAATGTATTGAATTTAGATTATATTGCAATGTAATGATTCTTGATTTTTGTAATGTAATATGTTTGTATGTAAATTGGTACTCGAACCACCCAACATTGAAGCAATTTCTGGTAGTTTATTTAAAGTCGATACGTCCTTGGGAAAGAACGGTGTATTTAGGATATCCGTTTTCAGAATTGGGATTAACACGTTAGCGACGGGGCCTGAATTCACCTGCTGTATTTTGTTGCTCGATCCCATCGGGTGGGCTGATTCCTTAGTGGTATTTGAACTACCCCATATTACAGCAATTTCTGGTAGTTAATTTAAAGTCGATAGGTCCTTGGGAAAGAACGGTGTATTTAGGATATCCGTTTTCAGAATTGGGATTAAAAGCAATGGAGCCTTCGATCCCATCAGGCGAGCTAAGCCCTTAGTGGTACTAGAAACTACGCCGCATTATAGCAACTTCTGGTAGTTAATTTAAAATTGATAGGTCCTTGGGTAGAACGGAGTATTTAGGATATACCTTTTCAGAATTGGGATTAACAGCAATGGGGCCTGAACTCACCAGCTGTATTTCGTTGTTCGATCCCATCAGATGGACTGAGCCCTTAGTGGTATTTGAACTACCCCATATTACAGCAATTTATGGTAGTTAATTTAAACTTGATAGGTCCTTGGGTAGAACGGTGTATTTAGGATATACCTTTTCAGAATTAGGATTAATAGCAATGGGGCCTGAATTTACCAGCTGTATTTCGTTGTTCGATCCCATCAGACGGGCTGAGCCCTTAGTGGTATTAGAACCGCCCCGCATTATAGCAATTGACACGTTTACAACAGGCCTGTATATAGTGCTTCAATCCTAAGGTTGCGCTGTTCGCATCTTCCATCTGGTGGCGATGTTTTGATGGGACAATTTTGCATGTACCATCAGTGGTACATCCCGACCCATGAGACAGGCAAGTATGTACCACCGGTGGTACGCCCCGTCGCCATATTAAAGATTATCATAAATGATAAACTAATATAGTGTATTTTATAAATTCAAAAGTAATAATAAAATTATTTTGCTATAATCCGCGATGAAGTAAAATAGAAAATATATATAATGCTAAGTGTAGAGTGGACAATCGGTTATCATGATACATGCAGGATTCGTAAAAAAACATGCTCAAACCTCCACCACCGCCACCACGATACACAAGCACTATATCACAAACAACAATCGTTTCGCCCCACAACCGATTTTGGTCGTGGAGTCTATCTCATGATAGTGCTTGTGTATTGTGGTGGCGGTGGTGGCAAAATAATTTTATTATTACTTTTGTATTATGGACCTCCGCAAAGTAACGCCTAATTCTATAAATTATTTTAGAAATTGTTTTGATATAAAATAATGAGATTAATTTATCAATTCATGTATTGCCACCAGTTTTTGATAAGTATAAAAAGTTTGAATTATCTTATTATTATGTACATCAGATATTATACATCATCAGTCTCTTGCCCTTGTCCCACTCTGTGCGGTCTACAAATGTTTTTCTCTTCCATTCTCCTATCATTTGTTAATTCTAGCGCTACTCTTTTCATAAAATTCTTCACATAAACCAACCATCTCTTTTTAGGCCTCCCTCTCCATATCTATCCATGTTCATTTTTAACACTCGTTTGGTCACATGATTTACATCCCTTAATACACACGTCCATCGAATTTTACACTTCTCGTCTTTTCTACAGTGGATGCAATTTTCAAACTTTGATAACATCAGATTTTAAATATAATTGAATTTATTAGGGGAAACTAATTTCTATTATGTCGGAAACTAACTGTACTTTAGGCTAACCGTTTAACTCTTTATTTTGAATTCGGTTAGTTTAATACTAAGCGCGTGATATGTTCAACAAGAAATTTAAATCACAAAGTCACGCTCTTTCATGTTATTAATTTCGATATTCAAAATTATAATTTTTCGCAACAAAATTTTCATTTTAATTAAATCACGAACATTTTGTATTAAAGACTGTATTATTTTGCATTTAATGTACTATTTGTTTGTGAATTTTATGGTTTAAACATACTATTAATATGTATATAATAAATGAAAATATATATTACAGTTGTTTTCTTTCCTTTAACTTTACGTGTTATATTCATAGAGTTATTAATGATGATGAATGATTCTACCCCGCTGTGTGGTATTCGGTTGAATGGAATACACCACCCTCGTTTCTAACTGAGGTGTCGTAAGACAGAGGTAAGTTGACATACTGGTTGGTATGCGGTCAAGTAGAATAGACCACCTACTTTCTTACGGAGGTGTCGTAAAATAAGACTAAGGCAAGTTGACGTTATGCAGGCGGCCGGTCGTAAAATACGTATCCAAATCATGTGACAGCATGTTTATAACATGTACCTACCCCACTTAGAGCGGGATAAGGGCAGGAAAATGATTGTCTTTCCCTTTATTGTTATAAGGCGCATTTTAGTCTACCTTCCCTACTTTAAGTATGTACTATATGAGTGGAACGTGCCTAAAATATTCAAACTCTAATTACTAGGTATGTAACTTGGAGTAGAAAAAAAACGATTATTTTGTTAAGAAATTATCAATTTTTAAATAATCGATTTTTTTCTACTTCAATACTTGTATTTTTTAATATTAATAATTCATTACAAGGCTAATTAAAGTGGACAACTACCAAGAAATAATATCAGATGCGCTTTTTGTGAAATTGGATTAAAATGTGTAGTTTGATTGAATTGGTTTCATCCAACAATGCATATCTAATCTTAAAAAACAAGAAAAAGAGTAAAAAATAAAGAGGGATAACTAAAATAATCGATTTTTGATGAAATAATCGATTATCAAAAATCGCTTATTTTGAAAAAAAAAACGATTATTTTTTCACATCGCTAATTTTACCAGCCTCTTCTGTTTAATGCAATCCTATTTGAACACTAGGTTATGAAATAAAACAAACTTACTATTATTTATTTATTAAAAATCGCAAATGCAAAAAATTCCTTCCATTGATACATCGCTTAACTTACAAAATTATAAAAGTACAAAAATTAAACGACGCGAGAGTCAAATCTGTATCACAAAGTATAAAAATACAAAAGACTAAATGATTAAAGCTAAACATAATTAATATTGCGTCTATAGTACATAATAATCAGTCAATGAATAAAAAAAATGATTATAATTTTATAATAATACTTATATAATAACACTCAGAATATTATACCACTTCTTACAGTTACGGGGCGAAACGATAGTAGAGACAGTCTTAGTGAATGTGTGGTGTTTTTGGAGGCATTTTGGGATAAGTGCGGGAACTAATCCTACATGTATGAGGGTATGAGAACGATTTTTGCTTGATACACTTAGCATTAAGTATCTTAATAAACGCGGATTAAAGAAAAATAATTAATGGAATCAGGCCTTACTTTGCGGAGATCGGATGCGGAAATTATTTTATTATTACTTTTGTATAGTAAAATTATTTAATCATAACTTGTGTACTATAGAATTCCGCAAAGTAACGCTTGCTTTTATAAATTACTTTTTAAGTCTTGCGCACTATTTCGCACATTTCTTATAATTCATTAATAATAATATACATTTTTGTCTTATATTTTTTATTTGGATAATACTGAATTTAGTTTTTAATAACGATTAAAATTAATAAAGTATTTAATTAAAGATCAATCGGAGAAACCTTTGCCCAACAGTAACTTCACCAGTTGAATACAAAAATTTTACGAACTTCAAATAATATAGATAATAAATTTTATTCACTCCGTTCAGAAGTGGTAAAACAACTTAAATTTAAAATAAAATAAGCCACAATAATACAACAAAAGCACCACAGGCTTCCTATAATAAAGACGAGAAGTTCCTAATATTAAACACCAATGTAAAATGTGCTTAAAGAATACCCATTTAATTTTTATATATTAATTATTTTAATATAGCTTCATTACTGGATTAATTAATTTAATTAATTACAGAATTTATATTGAATTACACAAAAACTAAATTATTGTAGTATCGAATGATACTGTTAAGAACTTGCCAAAAAAATAAAAATAAAGGAACTATGAAAAAAAATCTATACATTAATATCTAAATACAAAATTGACACGACAATAAAGCTAACATTTTAATATGTAGAGGGCGGCACTGACGCACTTAAAACTATTTTAGAATATTTTCAAGAAACTTTTTTTTAAATGATGAATTTACAGAACGTTTCAATGTTGATTAGGTTGAAAATCACATCAGGATATATATAAAGTTATATAAAAAATAGTTGCTTCAGTTTTTTGGCTGTCATAAGCATGTTTTTATAACGCCATATTATTTACAAATTAAAATTTCTTCGATAACTCTGAAAGGACTTTATTTTATCTAACAACAATTTACTTCCTTATTTTTATGAATTAAAAAAAAAGTTTACAAAAAACATTTCAACACTTATTCATAGTTTATAAGTTATTATAAGAACCATAACGTTTTTGTTTGTGAAGCAAATACCTAAATATTTTAAGTGCGCCAGTGTGACTATATCCTAAAGTAACACCTAAGTTTCTGGCACTACGCTTATAAAACTAACCTACGGCTGTCAGTTAAACCGACTAACTACTACGTGAGTACAAATATTTAGTGTAATCCTAACTTAAAAATAAAACATCTGGCTGAGTTCTAAAAATGCGTAAAAAGAACTTTAAAAAATTCTAAAGAAATGCGTAGAGAGACCTAAAAAGAATGTAAATAAATATGTAGAGAGACCTAAAAAATAAATAAAGGCTCATTTGGCGGTTGTAATGTTAGCTGCCATAATGTTTATAGTTTTTTTTATTTCAATAGTTTGGCAAAGATCAAAAACATTCTTCTTGTGTGTTTCTTTAACTATTTTTTTTTAATTCTCTTATAAAAGGTGTTAAGGACTATATTTTTAATAATATTATAGATAGTACAAAAATATATTCAAAGTTTTTTAATAGACAATTTAGTAGAAATAAAAGTTATCCAAGCATTAATTATATAAAAAAATCTAAAGCTGTCTAAAAAAAAATTATAAATCTCATTAAAGTTATCAAACAATCATATACGAGTTTTGAAATTGCTTAAAATAATAAAGTTAATATTAAATAAATAATTTTATAAAAACTTACCTATTTAGATCTTACGCTATAAATGCATCATCTGGTATCATTAAAAATGTACAATTGCAATTTCAAAAAAATATACAGATAAAAAAAGGAAGTTTTCGTACGAAATTATTATATGTTATTTAATAATTACTTCTGCCTCAAAAAACGTTTTTAAACAAATTAATAAGGAATAAAAATCCTAAATTTAAAATTCTGATTAATTAAAAAAAAATTGTCGCCGCCATAAATGCAGCTTTACTTACTTAAGTAATCTTCACTTAGTTATAGCAAATAGATTTATATTAACTGAATTTAATTAAATATATGCTAAAAAAACACTCCTATCTACTAAAATACCTAAAAATTTCGATTCAATCAGGACGAACGATTACATTAAATTTCGGACGAAAAATTCAACTAAATTACAAAATGGCTACGTTCAGTCTTAACGCCTAATCTCATTTATTTACACCAATGGCAGTATCGTGTAGCTTCCGATTGTTTCTTATTTTTAATCTATGCTAACATTATTCTATATTTAAATGCTTAAATCCAACCAACATAAGTTACATATAATCTGTCAAAATGCTGTCAAATTAATTAAAAATAAAATCGAGATCAAGAATACGTACGAAAACCGAAAGAAAATAAATATTAATACAGAATATTCCAAATACAATCATCAAATTTATCTCTAAATGATTACTAAAATGATATATTTATTAACTGAAATTATAATTATTATTTTCAAACGAAAAACAAATTTACTTTTAATGATATAAACCTTTACTAATGTTTACTTTCTTATAGATTAAATTAATATTAAAACTCCTTATTTTATATAATAAAGTACACTGCTACATAATTCTTTATAAAAAGTACATAAAAGTTAAAGTAATGGAGATTATTTGGCATTTCAATAGAGAAAATGGAGATTGTTTTTTTCAAAGGGTTTTTTAGGCGCCATGTTTTTAGGAGTAATCCGATGCAGGCTAAGATGGTAAGCTACAAAGCATCAAGTATATATAAAAATGAACTAAAAAAATATTTAATACACCTCTATTAAATTGAAATTTTATATGTAAAAGTTATAAAGGGTTAACTACAAAAAATATATTAGGTCTGTGTTAAGGAGCATATTATTCTAGAATTAAATTGAAATAAGTATATTCGAACGCACCAAATCTTAAATCTAACACTAAGATACACGAAACATATTTAAATGCATCCAAATGACTCAATAAATCCTTACCAGGCGTGAATATATTGACAAGTCGACTTACGTTCTTTTATAGGTATAAGCATCATAGGCCTAACTTGCCTAATTTATAAAGTGAATATTTCAAGGAAGTCGATAAGTCTTATATCAAATCAAATCAAAATAATCTTTATTCAAATAAGTTAAGTTAATTCATATTTCAAATAAGTTAATTCGTTAAGGATCAATGATTAATGAAGCTACAACTGTTTCGGAGTGTTGCTCTTATCGAGAAGAAACAGAAAGAAACTCGGCAGTTAATCTTTTAAACAATTTCAATTTTACATTATTAAACCCGTAGTCTTATATGAAGCTGAAAGGATTTTCAAATCCAGACATTTTTTCATCCAAATAATCTTCAATTGTGTAATATGCTTTACGTATTACGTATATCTCTTAATTTAACCCTTTCTGTTGAGTGGTCTAGTATGGATTGCGGAATTTTATTGTAGAAGCGAATACCGAGACTATCGAATGAGTTGCTAACTCTGCTGAGTCGACACAGGTATCACAAGCATTTTGTGACCTCTCGTATATCAATGATATACATCAAATTTCGTCTTATACATATGTATATTTTTCCGTACCGAATACACAAAACTTACAAAACTGTGAATAAGTAAATAACTCTCATAAACATAACTTATCATAAAACTATTTATGGCTGGCCTGAAATATGTACATTTTGGACTTGTTAATTTATTCACGTCTGGTACGGAAATAAGTGATATATAAAAAAAACCATATAACTTTTACTTATTCTTTAACACGACTTTAAACTAAGTAAGTTTTTACACTATGTAATTTACCACAAAACTATTTACAGACATGGATGACGCAGTATTTGTCTATACCCTAAACGATTTTTAACACATTCAATACCACCATTTCCCATGAGCTTAATGTGCTCCGCTTCGGCTTAATCTCACATAAGAGACGTATCACTGTGGCCGAAGAAATAAAATGCATAAAAATATACACTTTTGAAATGTCCGTATTTAAAAGACTAAACGTACGGTTGGTGTACGTTACGTGTTGCTGTCTCGACGGCTGAAGTCATACTGATACATATTGCGTAGAAACAGTTGAATCATGATACACGGCGCCGTGCATGCGGCCATGCACAAATACACGGCGCCGTGTTTTTGGCATTGAATGTGTTAAGCTATATTTTTTATATAAATAAAAATCTTTAGTTACTTTTGCAATACTGGTATGCAAAAGCATTTGTTGATTTGCATTAGTTGCTTTGTTGTTGCATATCCATTTGTTGTTGCAAAGTATTTGTTACACTTGTTGTTGGAAAGCATTTCTTACATTTGTTGTTGCAAAACATTTGCAAAGCATTTGTTGTTGCAAAAAAATTTTGCATTTGTTGTTGCAAAGCATTTGTTGAATTTGTTATTGCAAAGGATTTGTTACATTTGTTGTTGGAAATTTACTTGAGGTATGAATATTTTGAATTAAGAAGTTTTTGAATTTTATGGATCACTCATCTTTTATCTCTTATTAGATAGATACTCACACCCACATTCCTATAGCTCCCTTACTCTATGTATAATCTCTATACTCTATGTTTACTCTATGGTCATACTGCACTTCCAATTGCCCGTGAATTCACTCGTCCTGCTCTATCTTGTCCTGGGAGTGTTGGGAGACGCTCTCCGCTGATATTTCTTGTATGATCGATGTCATTTCTTCATAAATCTCTGTAAACTGGGGCCGATCGGAGGGTGATTTGCTCCACGAGCGTTTCTGTGGAAGAAATTAAATGAATATTATTTATTCCACAAATATACTAGCAATATAGTATTTTGATAACCATAAAAATGGTTGTGGGTAACCTTTAACATATGCTGTTCCGGATTTTTATTTCGAACTTTTAGAGGGGAACAATTTTGTAATATATTATTTTTGAATAACTTTAACGTTTACTCAGCGCACACAAAGAAAGCTAAATCTTTGCGTTTTCGTAATATTTTTCATTCCTGCTCCTCTCCTATTCATTTTAGTGACTCATGGACCTTACACTTAAACAATTTTTCAATTCGGCCCAGTAGTTCCTGAGATTAGCGCGTTCAAACAATCAAACAAACAAACTCTTCAGCTTTATATATTAGTATGGATATAAATAACATTAATAATTAAAAATATAAAACTAAAATTAAATCTAAATATAACATTTAATAAATGTACGAGAATGTATGGCAATGTATAATTTAAGTAGTAAGTGAATACAGAGATCTACGAATGAGTTGCTAAATGCTGATTGGCGATGCAGTAATGACTTATTTGTGTGTGTGTGTGTGTGTGTGTGTGTGTGTGTGTGTGTGTGTGTGTGTGTGTGTGTGTGTTGAGAGTTTGTGTCTGTTTGTGTGTGTGTGTGTGTGTGTGTGTGTGTGTGTGTGTGTGTGTGTGTGTGTGTGTGTGTGTGTGTTGAGAGTTTGTGTCTGTTTGTGTGTGTGTGTGTGTTGAGAGTTTGTGTCTGTTTGTGTGTGTGTGTTGAGAGTTTGTGTCTGTTTGTGTGTATGGGTGTTTGGGGTTTCGGTGGGGGTTTCGGTGGGTGTTTCGGTGGATGTTTGTTATATGTACGTATGTGGGTGGGGGAAGATGGTTGGGATTGGATGTGTGTGGGTTTGAGTGTGTATGTGTGTGTGGGGGGGGGGTTAGGTTAAAAAATTTCTTTCTTCTATAATAAAAGCAGGATAAAATAATTATTTACACACAAACTGGACATACTATGTTACGTACGGACATATTATGTTTCAATAGATATATATCTGAAAACTAAACGTTACTCACCAGTAAGTTACCAAGTCGGTCGGGCATCGAACCCGGGATGTTCCACTCCAGCGAGTCGTTCTTGAGTCTCTCCAATACGGAGTTGTCGTTCAACTTGGCGAACGGCATCTCGGCTTTCGTGTAAATCTGTAACGAAATAGTAAATATTATCCTCCTGCTCTTTTTCCACTCTAAGTGGTGTCGGCACATCATGTTATAAACATGTTGTCACATGATTTGGCTACGTATTTTACGACCGGCCGCCTGCCTGACGTTAACTTACCTTAGTCGCCTTTTACGATATCTGGGTAAGGAATAAGGGTGGTCTATTTTACTCAACCGGATACCACACGGCTGGTCGACTTACCTCAGTCGCCTTTTAAGTCACCTCGGTAAGAAATGAGGGTGGCATTTTCTACTCAGCAGGATACCACACGCCGGGTCGACTTACCTTAGTCGCGTTTTACGACACCTCGGTAAGAAATATGAGTGGTCTATTCTGCTAAACCGGATACCACACGGCGAAAATGATATAATAACGTAAACGGCAATTACAACATAACAGTATAGCCAATTGATAACAAAGAAAGCCGCCCGAAAGCAATTATAGAGTTCCCTGTTACCCAGCGTCTCACGAACACAGCCGATGGCGTTATCGGCAAAAACATTCAACATAAGTAGAGGTTTCTATGGCAAAGGGGAGGGGGGGGGGGGGTCGTTGGAGCAACGATCCATCTTGCGTCATAAGTCTTATAATTATTCAATTGTCCTTGTTTTACCACTTTATTGTATGGCCTTTTCAAATAAATAAATATAAAAGTAGCGGCCTGTTACTCTCGCACTGCTGGGAATAGGCCTCTTTTGTCCGTTTTTGCAGAGAAGGTTGGAGCTAAGACCTACCACGTTGCTCCAATGCAGACTGGTTAGACTGCTCCAGAATTCTCTAGACATATGCAGGGTCCCTCACGATGTTTTCCTTCATCGACAAGCGTGTAATAATTTGCAATTATCAATTAGACACATAAGTTTTAACAGAAAAACCTCATTGATTGGTAGCCTGGGTTTGAACTCATGAAAGAGTCAAGTGAAAGAGTCCTCGAAAGAGTCGCACGGTGCTAACGCTGGGCTATCACAGTTTTAATAAATATATACAAATAAATAAATAAATAACTAGCGGAACTAGCCTAAGTCGCGGGTACATTTAGTATTGCATATATAATCACCTCCCAAACGGTGGCCGCGAACATGTACACGTCAGACTTTGTGGAGTACTCCCCCTCCATCACTGCTTCGTAAGGCAGCCAGCGAAGCGGGATCACCTGCAGAGCGAAGCGAAGCAAAACTGTTATAATGTATCCATATTATTAAAAAAACTTCGAAAACGGTTTTTTTTTACGTTACTAAAAGATAGAGCTATTCTTGAGAAAAGTTTAGGGCAAAACAACATTTTTCGGAACGGCTCAGCCAATTTTGACGGGACTTTCATTGAAATAGAGGCGGTTGTGGAGCAAAAAGGCTTTATACGTTTTATCCTACAAATCACGGAGGATCAGAATTTACAATATTTAGCAAACTTTATACAGTATATTTATATGATACTAGTAATATACCGCAGTTTTAACCGCATAATTTTTATTCTCTTACACCTTATTACATTTTTATAAAATTTAATAATATAGCCTATATTGCTCAGTAAAGTTGCAGCTTTCCAATGGTGAAAAAAATATTTGAAAACGGAACAGTAGTTTTTGTGTGAAACACATTACAAACATATATACAAAAATTTTCCTCTATAATATTAGTATAGATTGTTTTGTTATTGGTATGTTTTTGTTCTATTGCATTGTGTTAAAATTTAGTTTTAGTTAACAACTGTGTATAACGGGGGGTAAAATAGGCGTTCTTTCGCTCTTTCTTATAAGAAGTTATTAAAAATAGTGTTAATGCCCACCTGATCGTGTAGTTTGTAGTATTCGTGCGAGTTGGGCCCGCGCGTTAGAGCCGGATATGTCAGCTTTAACTGCAGCTTTGAGGTTATGACGCAGTTACGGGCCGCTATGTCTCTGTTAATAAAACCATATAATATAATGAAAATGACAAATATAATGAATGAATGATGTAATTATATATTAGTAGCATCTGTTCATCTATTTATTTCACCAAAATTATTTAATAGATAGTTCAATTTATATAAACTTTTTCATTTTCTCTATATGACCCGTACTCTCTTCAATTTCTCTTCTTCTTGTCCTTTTCCTTCTATTACTGAAAGGTTAACTGGAAGAGGTCCCATTTAGGGATAAGTCCTCCTTTATACATGTGCTTTTTTAATTTTCCTTTCTCTTTTCTAAATATATGTATGTATAAAAAGAAAAATAAATAAAATGATTTATTTATTTAGTACGAAACACTATACTGTTTAAACTATTAACAAATAAATTAAAATAAACTATTATTACTTAAGACACACAGTTTTTTATTACCTCCTTCCCTTATCCCATTCTAAGTTGGGTCGGCACAAGATGTTTAAATGGTGCCACATGATTTGGCTACGTATTTTAAGACCGGCCGCCTGCCTGACGTCAACTTGACTTAACTTACTTACCTCGGCAAGAAAGAGGGTGGTATTATCTACTCAACCGGATTAATACCACATGGTGCGTCAACTTACCTAAGTCGCCTTTTATGATACAACTAGTAAATATATATATATATATGATTCTATGCTCCATAGGTTAATATAGTAATTACATTAGATTAACACAATATCAATCACTACATATTATAAAAGAAAGTCGCATATATCCTATGTACGCATAAAACTTTAAAACTACGCAACATATTTTGATGCGGTTTTTTTTAATAGATAGAGTGATTCCAGAGGAAGGTTTGAACGTATAATAACATTCAATACGGAGTAGAGAAATACTGTAATTTTTGAGGTTTCTGTAAATAATTACATTTTATTCCGCTTACATTGCAAACGCTGGCTAAACCCTACGAGATTTATCAAAATGATGTACTAAGTATTTGTCCACCTTAAAAAGGTCTACAGAAAAGTCCGCGATGGTATATGTCTATCTCTTATGGATAACCCACAATAGCATTTTTGTCATTTACTTTTTACGAAAAATAATGCCTTATGTTCAAAGCAATTTTTATACAATACAGCATTAATCCTTATCCAATTAAGTACCTTGAATAAATTGTTGATTTAATATAGATCAATATGGCCGTTTACAGCATGTAATTTAAGTGAACATTTTCGGAGATATTACAGATTTAAAATGCCGTGAGGAGGCCGCGCTTCGCCCTATGACACTTCGACTGCAGCAGCGATGTCGCTCTTTCAACAGTTTGTTTAAAGACATTCTGTAATTAATTGTAAAAATAAAATACATAGGTAAAATGTAAAAGTAAATAAGTAAAAATGTACTATATGAGTTTAGATATTCCAAAGATAGCAGGAAATCGTCTTGGTATAGGGAGAGGAAATTGTTTTTCTCCAAATTTAACGCTTGCAGGCCACGGGCAGTAATGAATAAATCAAAACTACTGGATCAATTTTAATCATTTTTTTACACTGACTGACATGGGATGTATATTTTATACCCGTGCGAAGCAGGGGCAGGCCGCTAGTATTTTATAAAGTCACTGTGCGATAATGCAGTATTATAGTATATTTAATATTTTCCACCGTTTTGTTGACAAGGTTTAAAATACCTGTGTGTGTCATGGCGCATATTAAACAAAAATAACGTTGTTGTTTGACATGCTTACCTTTAGTTAAGTACCTAAACCTATGGAGCATAATACATTTATAAACCGAGACTCGAAGAATTATCAAATTCAAAAATAATGAGAATATTATTTTGCTATAATCCACGATAAAAGAAAATATATGTAATGCTTAATGTAGAGTGTACTATTCGTTCTCATATCTGATACATGCAGAATTTGTAAGAAATTATGCACGCAAAGTAACGCCTAATACTATAAATAATTTAACTATCAAATCATTTATAAAAAATGTTAGCCTACGGCTATACTGACCTGTGAGTGAGTCTCTTGTGGGCGAGCCTGGCCGCGGCGGAGGCGAGGTGGGCCACCAGCGCCAGTCTGTGGCGTGGGGCCAGCGGTGGGGTGGTGGACTCCCTAGCCGGCAGCCCGTGGAGTGGGCCCACGCGTGCGATGTACTCTTCATTCTCTTCAGGCGTGCGTGTCGCTATCAGGAAGCTTCTGAGGTCACCCTGAACACATATAGACCATATATCTTCTGTCCGTTGTTATCTAACGTCGATTGTAATCTAGCGATTAAATAGTATAAAACAAAGTTGCTTTCTCTGTCTGTCCCTATATCCCTATGTGTGTTTAAATCTTTAAAACTACGCAACAGATTTTGATGCGGTTTGTTTTTAATAGATAGAGTAAATAAAAAGGAAGGTTTATATGTATAATAAAATTCATATGGAGTAGAGAAATACTGTAATTTTTGAGGTTTCTAATGTGACATCGTAAATAATTAATTTTTATTTTAAATTATTTATTTGAATCGATAAGAGATTAATATTACATACTTTATCGCCAAGTATGGCGGTATGGAAGAATCAATGGACTAGCGTGGTTTTAGCTGACAATGATATCGGTAGATTGCCAGATTGTAGCACTACTTTTCAATATGTATTTATTATTATTTTTAGTTTTTACTGTTTTTAACGTGGTGTTCAATAAAAGTGTTCATTCATTCATTCATTCATCGGTTAAATGTTATAGCTTTAGCTGGTAGGGCATACGGCGAGGGTTTACACAGTATAATTGTCAGCCCCAACATCTTACCCAATCAGTATGTTCAAGAAGCATGTAGTGCGGGTCGGCCTCGTTGCATAGCCCGATGAGCCGGGCGATATGCTCGTGGCGCACTCGGCTGAACAAGTCCAACTGCCGGCGGAATTCAGCCAGTTGCACCTACGAAAACATATGGCCCTATATAAGTAGCTCTCTGTTATGTATAAATAGATAGATAGATAGATAAAAACTTTATTGTACACAAGATTACTCAATAAAAATAACATACTTATAGTACAAAGGCGTCAATAATGCGTACAAAGGGCGGCCTTATTACTAATAAGTAACCTCTTCAAGGTAACCCTCACAGAGAGATGCATTGAAAAAGACATGGGCAGAGACTGTTCAATTAGTCCTTACATACTATATGCACACTAAATATATCTATAATAATATATACCTTAATAATACATTTAAATCAATACAAATAAAGATGATAGTAATAATATTTAATTAACGGGACAGTAAATGACTTAACTCGGCAAAAGTAATGAGAATATTATTTTGCTATAACCCACGATAAAAGAAAATATGTGTAATGCTAAATGTAGAGTGTACTATTCGTTCTCAACAACGTACAACAATACACAAGCACTGCACACATTCACCACCACAATCTCAACAATTGTTCCGCCCCGTAACCGAAGCATCGTCAGGAGATAGACTCCACGACAAAATCGCAAAACTAAGCATTACCCAAGCAAGCTGAGTTATATAGTCACAAGAAAAAGAGAAAAACATATTGCGCCGATTGTGTTCACTCAAAATGAGATAAGGGAAGGAGAATGAGTTGTCTGGCCCATTGGAGTAGTAGGTAGTGATCCTACCTTGAGATCGCCAATGATTGAGAGCAAACATTTTCTATAAATGAATTTGTTAGTCTTTGAGCCTGGGTGTATATTTATATTTAAGTATATAATGTAACAACTGCAAGTGTTGCCGTTACTGCAAGCAAGCAAGCCATGACGTCACATCTTGCTGCAGCCTTTCGCGCCATTTTGACGTGGGAGATGTGACAGCCGCTGTCATTAGCGCCTAGCCCGCGAATAGCGAATGAGAGTTTGCTTTAATTTTATTTATGCAATTTTTATGAAAAGAATAAAACTGATTTAGAATACTTCTTTTATTAATACAAGTAGTATAGTTACATTATTGAAAAATTATACATAAGATAAGATAATATAAGAAATTCTTTATTACACACAACATTACATACAAATAAAACAAATAATTAAAAATAAAATGTGTAAGGGCGGCCTTATCACTGTAAGTGATCTCTAACAGGCAACCCATATGCCTAAGGACATCCTTATAATGAAATTTACATTGATGGTGGTTGAGTAAAGTTAAAAGGAAGACAGAATAAATAAAGTTACATAAATTAACACTATTTATGTTACATCCTAAAATACATAAATATATGGTAAGCATACATATAAGTTTGTTTAGACTAGATAAAATATATACATACTTTATTTTTATAACAAATATTTATATAAATAAAATACACACTAAACAACTAATTAAACAAATAATGGTTTTTTAAACGACGTTTGTAAATATGTATCGATTCAGAATGACGAATGACACTAGGAAGAGCGTTCCAGAGCTCCACAGCAGTAACTGTAAAAGATTCACTGTAACGTTGTGAGTGACTAGCCGGCATCATCAGCTTCTTAAGATGCTGAGACATGTATATATTCACCAGATGTCTGTTACCCATAACGCAAGTATTGGATTACTTACGTTGGGGACGTTATTTAATAATGAAACGACTTAATTTATTTAATAGTTAGATTTCCAATGTTACCTCGTCTTTGGTAGTCAACGCCTTGACCAGCACTGGTTTTAACTGCACTTCTAGGTCCTCTTCCTTGCTTCGTAGCTTCATGAGTTGCGACATGTCTATCTTAGCCAGCATAACGTCGCCGAATTCACCGCGACCTAACAAAACAAAATGGCTGATTATGCTCAATTTTCACTCCCTTTTACTTTTTTTTTAGCTGTTCCTATTTTAATTCTTAAATTACTAAAGTAATAATAAAATTATTTTGCTATAATCCACGAAGAACTTCTTCTTCTTCGCGGATTATAGCAAAATAATTTTATTATTACTTTTGTATTATGGATCTCCGCAAAGTAACGCCTAATTCTATAAATTTCTTAAATTACTCTTAATTCTGTTCGCGGACCTGTTAAAAATAAATAAAATAAAATAAATAATTATGATAGAACTAAAGATTTTATAAAACTCAATTTTTAGTTTATAATCTGGCTTGCTCTTTTATCTTTATTTATATATTGTTTCTTTTGACGTCAGGCAGGCGGCCGGTCGTTAAATACGTAGCCAAATCATGTGATAACATGCTTATAACATGTTGTGCCGACCCCACTAAGAATAGGATAAGGGCAGAAGGATAGAAGCATGGATTTTGTGTTAGAAATGAGGTTGGTCAATTCTACTCAGCCGAATACCACACGGCAAGTCGATTTACCTTAGTCGCCTTTTACGACACCTCGGTAAGAAATGAGGGTGGTACTATTATTTTTAGACGGATACCATACGGCGTTGATGTAAAACTTAGTAGTGTACGTCACAAATAAAGTTTTTCTTTCTTTCTTTCTTTCTTAACACCACTTTCTTTTTTTTAACGAGTCACCAGATGTATTTAACCTAGTCCCATGTAATAATAGTTTACCAAGTGTTATCTGTTCGATGAGCAAAGTCCTTGGCACAGTTAACTGGTCGTATTGCCCGGACTTTTTAGACGCCCGGGAAACCCCGGACACTTCTGAGTTATCCGCACCTGGAACAAGATTATATGGATTAGTATTAAACCGACCGAATTCATAATTAGGCTAAATCGAGCTAGACATTGCAATCTTTATTTCAAAGTCATCTATGCCATCAAATTAAAAAACTATTAACTATTATTAAGAATGCGTGGATATAGCTACTGTCCGACTGTACAAGATAGTCATAATAAATGCAACTAGCTATAAGACTTACGTTGAAAAGAGCAACAGTAAAGTGTCTTGCTGGCTATTCTCAGTAGGAACAGCTTTACGAACCAGCAGTAGAATTGACGATTCAAAAGTACTTGTTTACTAGTTTATTTCAATAAAGAATAATTTGAATTAAATAAGTTTCTTGCTCTTCCAGTCATGGGTCACTTTAACACTCACGTGTTTTGCAGGCTCTACTTTGCAGTTTATCACAAAATAACTTTTTTTAATTCGGTCACTTTAATACTAAAAGCGTCAGATACATTGCAGTCGTTAATTCAAATTAAAGTACTAGCTTTTTTAACTATCTCATTAACACTAACGAGTTTTGTAGAAGCAACGCTACACTTTGCAGTTTGCTACAAAATAACTATTTTTAATTTGGTCTCTTTAACACTAAAACCAGTAAGGTGTGATAGCCCAGAGTGGAGACGGTAGGACTCTTTCGAGAGGTTCAAACTCGTTTTAGACACATAAGTTTAAAAGAAAAACTCATGTTTTTCATTCATTATGTGTCTAATTCACAATTGCAATTTATTACACGTTCTTCGCTGAAGGAAAACATCCGGAACCTACATATCTCTAAAGAATTCTATGGATATGTGTAACCTACCAATCCGCATTGGAGCAGCGTGGTAGGTCTTAGCTCCAATCCTTCTCTCCAGAAACTGTGAGAGGAGGCCTATGCCCAGCAGTGGCATAGTATAAGGTTACATCACTTTTACTACAGAAATTAAAATAAAATTATTTTTCTGTAATCCGCGTATGTTAAGAGAATACATGCAATGCTAAGTGTATGAAGCACGCAACAATCACGTACCACATGCAGGACAAGTCGCCACAAGTTGTAACTCATGTACTGTGGAGCTCCGCAAAGTAACGTCTACTGTATACCTATCACTTTTACTACCTCACAGTACATAATATTAAATTAATGGAAGACACAGTTAAACAGCTTTAAACATCATACCGCTGTCTCTATCATGTGGAAGCAACCTCCCGTTCGGCGCGGGCGCACCGTTTTGAGTGACCTTCTGTTTGTCTTCTTCACCCTCTTCTACTAATTTCTCCCTTCCTTCTGCCATTTCTAACTCCATCTTCTCGCCTTTGAAAATAGAAACAAATATTTAACATATTGTTTACCTAATATCATCCTGCCCTTATCCCTCTCTAACATGTTATAAACATGTTGTCATTGTGTCATTTGACTAGGTATTCTACGACTGGCCGTCTAACGTCAACTTAACTTAGTCGCTTTTTACGACACCTTGGTAAAAAATGCGGGTGGTTCTTCTTATTTTATTAGACGCCGATTAGAGCAAAGTAATTATATTATTATTTTATACAGTGGAATTGCAAAAAAAGTTTTACTTCAGTGGCATGACGGTGCGTCTGTTTCTTAGGGGAAACTGGTTCAAAACCCGATAGAGCACCAATAAGGTTTGCCGTTAAAATTTGCTTGCCCATATGATATTAGAAAAAAAAATAATGGTGATATCTGCATATCTTTAGAGAATTCTGGAGATATGTGAAGCTGTGGTAGCCCAGCGGTAACACCGTGCGACTCTTTCGAGGTCACGGGTTCGAACCCGGGCAGACACCAATGAGTTTTTCTGTTAAAAACTTATGTGTCTAATTGATAAATGCAATTTATCACACGCTTGTCGGTGAAGGAAGACATCGTGAGGAAACCTGCATATCTCTAGAGAATTCTGGAGATATGTGAAACCTACCAATCCGCATTGGAACAGCGTGATAGGTCTTAGCTCCAAACCTTCTCTCCAAAAACGGAGGCCTATTCTCAGCAGTGGGATAGTAACAGGCCGCTACTTACTATTTGAAACCTACCAATCCTCATTGGAGCAGCGTGGTAAGTTTTAATCCCCACCCTTCTATGTAGAAAAGGAGAGAGGAGACCTATGCCCAGCGCTGGGATGGCCATTTTTTTTACTCACCACGCTGTCGCCTCTTCAACCGCCGTCGTCTGCAGTACAGCATCAAGGCGAGCACCAGAATCATGTAGGCACCCGCCACCGATATTGAAACCAGCACTGCCTTGCCAGCCACACCAGTTGACTCTGGTGGTGGTAGTTCTCCTTCTGCGGAAGATTTGTCTTTTAAAATCAAAGGTCAAGACTATGTGTTCGGGTAATCTTTACCACCGAGGTTAATCGTGTTTTGCTCCACCTGAGCCAATGCATACTGAATAAAGTCCAAAGCATACTTAGTAGAGTCTGAAAAATACCGACTTGAGTCTGTAAAACACTGGCTAAAGTCCATAGCATATTAAGTATTGTCCGAAGCATACCGACGAGAGATCGAAGCTTACTGACAAGTCCTATGCATGGTGACTAGATTCGGGTACATATCGACTAGAGTCCCATGTATACTGAGTAGAGTCTGGAATATACCGACAAGAATACGAAGCGCACTGGCTAGAGTCTGAAGCATACTGACTAGAGGCCTATACATACTGACTGGATTTCGGTACATATGACTAGAGTCTGAAGCATATCAACTAGAGTCTAAAGAATACTGACTAGAGTCTGAAGCAAGAGTTGCCTAGAAGAGATCGCTGCGTAGCGATAAGGCCGCCCAATGGACATCTAAGTTGTACAATGTCTATTGTTATTTTAATATTTTGGTGTACAATAAAGTATATTTCATTCATTCATTCATACTGACTAGTGTCAGGTACATACTGATTAGTTTCCGGTACATATTGACTAGAGTCTGAAGCATACCAACTAGATTTCAAAGAATACTGACTTGAGACCTATACATACTGACTGGATTTCGGTACATATTGACTAGAGTCCGAAACATACCAACTAGAGTTCAAAGAATACTGACTATCGACCGAAGCATACTGACTAGAGTTCGAAGCATACTAACCGGGATGCACTATGAGTTGTAACTCGTTTCTCGCCAGTCCGGCCGCACTGCCCGCAGTGCAGCCGTATCTATCGGAATCGCGCTCCGAAGCGTTGCGTATAAGAAGCGTGCCGTTATTTAGAAGCACTAATCTGAAATTTGAATATTTGGATCTCATTAAAATCTAAAGAGAGTTGAAATACTAAAGGAACTCAGAAGTAGTCCTTTTATAAGTAACTACTAACCTAAACCTTCCGGGAAAAAAAACGCTATCTTTCAGTAAAAACGGTGCACAAATCAGTTCAGTGGATTTAGAGAAAATCGATCACATACAGACAGACAGACTTTGGCGACTTTGTTTTAAATATGCATAAATAAAGATTGACACTTCAAGAATGAATGACACATCACTGTAGAATCTTCATCTTTAGGCGAACTGGTAGATAAAGCAATAGTAGGAAATAAAATGTCATATTAAAAATAACCTGTGATAGATTTGAATATAAAAAAAAATCAAGATAACTAATAAATAGTTACCTAGATATAGAAGCGTTAACTCCTCCCTCGATATCCACACCATCTTCTGTAACAAAGACATTGTTATATATAAATCAATCATAAAGCATTTTAGCTACTACTTTAAGCTCAAACAAGGTTACGATGTAATGTTATATAGTGCTAATACGTATTTGCTACATCAGGTACATCATTTTTATATCGTATAAATTTGGAATCAAGCGTTGGAGCGTTAGAAGAAGTGTCACAGTTTGTTAACTTAATATATATATCTGGGTGACCGAGCTTCCCTCGTTTTACAAAAAAAAAATTTAAAAAAAGGAAAAACAATTATTTAGTTGGGATCAATCCTTGGCATTCACATTTCTCGAGGCTGCCGTTACCTGAATAAGCTACGTCGACATGACAGCTAATAGCGAAAATTCAATTCAATATAAATGTTAGTGTTTTTTAATGCCCAAAAACAGGGATAAAACAATATTTTTTTTACATAAAACCTAGCTAGATCAATTTTTCTTAACAACGGTGCAAAAGTGGACGAAGAAAGGGCGAAAGTGAAAAGAAGGGATGTGGTTTAAAGATAACAGAGAGATAAGGGTGTAAAATGGTGAGCTGAAAGTGGTGTCATAAAGATAATCTGCTCTACAAATCAAAATGTGCCCATAGTCTGCGAATGAGTTTCTTAACCAAATAACTGAAATTAAAGCTGTTTCTGATACTATTCGAGGTACTCACGTTGTTGGTGGAGTATGGTAAGGTTTCTGTCCCAGTGGGTGGTGGGCGGTGGGTCACCAGTCGCCACGCAGTTCAGCGACACACTCTGTCCTACCGTCACGTGCATCTGTTGCTCTGGTAATGGCTCCAACACGCGCGGAGATACTGGATGAAACAGAAGTTTAAGTTTCTAATAAAAAACGAGTGTGCTTTATGCAAATCCTGTTTGCCTTATGTCAAAAAAGTATTTTAAGAGAGTTTTTATATATTTCGGTTTTTATTTATTCTATCAATTTAACTGACTGATGAATTTAACTTAAATCAAACTATGCTTTCGGGAAAACGATAAATCTCTCTGTCTTCTCGGATAAATATTTGCAAGGTTACCAAAAGCTACTGTTAATTCCAAGACTACAGTCCACGCGAACGAAGTTGCGGGTAAAAGCTAGTTTATGTATATGTATGACATATACATTTATACTGCTGAGGATTATTTAGACGATAAGAATGCGTGGATATAGATATTGTTCGATCCTGTACAAGATAGAAACGATTAAATGTAACTAGTATTAAGAATTGTGTTTTTAAAAAGAGCAACCGCCGAGTTTTTTTGGGGGCTCTTCTCGGTGGGAACAGCTTTCAGAACCAGCAGTAGAGTTGTTGATTCAAAAGCATTTGTTTACAAGTTTATTTGATTAAAGAATATTTTAAATTTAGATTTTGAATTTGAATATCCTCCTCCTTGCGTCGTTCTCCTAATTGCTAAGTGTCGTGACCTTTTCTACTGATCACATTTTCATGGATAATTGATCTCCAAGTTTTGCGATTTTCTGCGAGGTCACTTAATTACTGCGATTTATTTAATGCATTGGCGATGATTAGACGAAAAAGAAAACATGCGCACGCACTGTTCTCTCTTGCCCCCACAGTAAGATACAAACAAAAAGCATGCGCTGTGCCTTAGATATACGAAACATAACTGGCTATGAGAGGAAGAGAGAAAGAAAATGTGTGTTCGCACCTCTCCCTCGTGCCCTTACAGAAACGTCATCATACCCGAAACCTAAGTCCCTCTATTTTTATCTTCATTAACTTATACCTATATCCCTCTTAACTTCCATTAGCCTCCGTTTCCATTAGTCCAATCACACTTTTTACAACCCCAAGTTGAAGACTTAAGTAATTTACTTCAAAAGACACAGTTTCCTTGCTTCCTAGCTTGTTCCTCTGTGAATACTCATAATCAAAATATAGTGTTAATTTATGTAACTTTATTTATTACTTACTAGCGGCCTGCCCCTGCTTCGCACGGGTATAAAATATAAATCCCATGTCAGTCAGTGTAAAAAAAATGATTAAAATCGATCGAGTAGTTTTGAGTTATTCATTACTGCCTGTGGCCCGCACGCGTTAAATTTGGAGAAAAACAATTTCCTTTCCCTATACCAAGAAAATTTCCTGCTATCTTTGGAATATCTAAATTCATATAGTACATTTTTACTTATTTACTTTTACATTTTCCCTATGTATTTTATTTTTATAATTAATTACAGAATGTCTTTAAACAAACTCTTGAAAGAGGGACATAGCTGCTGGATTCGAAGTGCTATAGGGTGAAGCGCGTCGTCCTCACGGCATTTTAAATCTGTAATATCTCCGAAAATGTTCACTTAAATTACATGCTGTAAACGGCCATATTGATCTATATTAAATCAACTATTTATTTAAGGTACTTAATTGGGTAAGGATTAATGCTGTATTGTATAAAAATTGCTTCAAAAATATGGCATTATTTTTCGTAAAAAGTAAATGACAAAAAATGCTATAGTGGGTTATCCATAAGAGATAGACATATACCATCGCGGACTTTTCTGTAGACCTTTTCAAGGTGTACAAATACTTAGTACATCATTTTGATAAATCTCGTAGGGTTTAGCCTGCGTTTGCAATGTAAGCGGAAAAAAATGTAATTATTTACAGAAACCTCAAAAATTACAGTATTTCTTTAGTCCGTATTGAATGTTATTATACGTACAGGATATAGGGACTTTGTTTTATAATATGTAGTGATTTATGTAAGTTTACTTATTCTGTCTTCCTTTTAACTTTACTCAACCACCATCAATGTGCATTTCATTATAAGGATGTCCTTAGGCATATGGGTTGCCTGTTAGAGATCACTTACAGTGATAATGCCACCCTTACACATTTTATTTTTACTTGTTTCTTTTGTATGTAATGTTGTGTGTAATAAAGAATTTCTTATCTTATCAAATTTGTTCTTACCAACAACATCTAAGGTAATCTTGGCCGTGATGGAGTGATCCCCATCGACTGCCCGGCAGGTGTAGTTCCCGGAGTGGTTCCTTTTCGCCTCCACCACCATCAGTGTACCGTTCGATGACGTCACACCATCAGGGAGAGATTCGGATTCATTCTAAAAAAATCGGTGTTTTTTTTAATTTTTCATTTGACTTACTGTGAATGTACGTGAAGGTGGAATCTTGTAAGTTAAATTTGACCCACTCCCCGGTGTCCGATTAGGCTGAAATTTGACATGCTGCTCCAATCTCGATGACAATGCATGTTTATGATAAGCATGATCTGATGTTGCTGCCAGGATTGGCTTCAGACAAGAGAACTCCTCAACGGTTAACGGTACGGACATGAAATTTTGTAAAAAGCTTTTTAATTTGACTTGTTTAAACTATATATATAAAATTATCTTGTCACAATTTTAGTTACCAATTACGATACTCATCCGAAACAGCTTGACCGAGTTTCAAAAATTCTATGTGCACATTTAGTAGGTCTGAGAATAGGCTGCTATCTAGTTTTCATACCATTGAGATAAGGCTTGTCTACCCTTATATTTTTTGGTCAATTTTTTTTATAATATACACTACAAATCCCCTACAAGACATTTTTATGGCAATACAATGGTCGGGGCAGCTAGTATATTTATATTTGTGACAGTACACCGAAATGTAGAAACTCTCTGGCCAAAATCGGTACGTGTGTTTACTTAAACATGTACCATTATTTAACGACTCCATTAGCCACTAGTTAAGTATGTTATATCTATATACGATAGCACAATATCATTACCAAAAACCACTGAACAGTGGGGGCAGTACCACCAGCGACTTTGCAGTGGATCTTCCCCGAGGTGTTCAGCTCCAACTTCTTGCTGTACGGCTCCGGTTCGAAACGCAGCAGGCCATCTGGAGACATATGATATAGCAAGAATTTCGTAATGCGTCTAGATATCACTAGGGCCGATAACACACGGACTACTACCATAATCATCACCTCATTATGCAGACACACACACACAAACACCAAATAAATGTAAAGCTAAGTGTATGCAGCAGGCAACATTCACATACCTTATTCATGCAGGACAAGTTACCTATACGTATCACAAAACGCCGCCAAGATCAATATTCAACACAAGAAATACACACAATCATTACCACGATCTCTACAATTTCTACGTCTCGGAGCTAAACGATCGTATTTCTCTTAACAAACGCGGATTACAGCAAAATAATTCTATTACTCTAGTATGTATTTAAAATTATTTAAGTATATATTCACCAGTTGTCTGTCTACCATAACACAAGTATTAAGTTTTTAAATTTAAACTTTCGTGAGTAGTATTCAGTTCCCGCCGCGATTACGTCGTGTAAAGAGCTCATGAATAAGTGCCCCGGATGGGTTCGAAACTAGTCGGGCTAGCCCGATAGAATAACACGTGAGTAAAGCCGGTTCTATACATTAACTAAGTATTAAGTTACTTACTTTGGGGACATACGACCGTTTATGTAAGTCTCATATATTTATTTATTTATTTTAACTTCTCTACTTTGGAATTCCGCTAAGTAACGCCTACTTCTATAAATCATTTAAATATTTAAATGACTATATCTAATTGGTATTCCAAACGCATCCACTTCGCTTCGGTGGATATCAGAACTTAGAGTGAGATAAAGGTAAAAAAATGACGAGTTTGCGAGTGATTTCCTTAGCCAACATTACTTCAAGCCGGTCCATAGACTAGCGCTGTATAAAGCACAAGTCCGGCCTCACATGGAGTACTGTTCTCATCTCTGGGCTGGTGCACCCCAGTACCAACTTAAGCCATTCGATCGCATACAGCGCAGATCAGCTCGTATTATTGGGGATAAGGCGGTTAGCAAACAACTGGACTGTTTGGCGATGCGTAGAAACGTATCATCACTGTGCGTTTTCTACCGCATCTTTCAGGGAGAGTGTTCCACCGAACTGCACGACCTGATTCCTGCCGCTAAATTCCATAACCGCACTGTACGTCACATGTTAAAATATCATCCTCATCATCTGGATGCTTGGCGATCCACGACAGTGCGTTTTTCAAATATAGAATTAAGTATATTTACCATTGGCAGCTCGATGTCGTCTACTCTGTCTGTGCATTCGCAGTCTATGGCCAGAGCTGTGATGTACGGCATCTGAAAAAAAACAAATTCCTAAATGATGCATATTGCTGAAACTAAAGAGGATATGGCAAATGACTTATTAAGTAAACATATATTTAACTTTAAAAAGAATGAAGTATGAACTTAATTGCCTTCGCCTTTACCCTTATCCCACTCTAAGTAGGGTCGGCATATGTGATTCGAAGGGTTGGAGCCTAGACCTACCACGCTGCTCCAATGCAGCTTGGTAGGTGACGCATATCTCCATAATTCTCTAGAGGTATGCAGGTTTCCTCGCGATGTTCTCCTTCACCGAAAAGCGTGTGATAAATTGCAATTATCAGACATTTCTTTAATATTTAAATGAGTTACTCTGTAGGTATATTTACAGAATCTCGGCAACGGCTCCAACGATTTTCCTGAAATTCAGCATATAGGGGCTTTTGGGGGAGAAAAATCGATCTATCTAGGTTGTATTTAAAAAAAAAATCGTTTATTCCCTGTTATTGGGCATTAAAAAAAATTTTAAATGCAGATTTAAAAGTAAAGGTTTTTTTAGCTGTTAAACGTAATGTTGCGATAGCCGATGGGTAACGCGCGGTGTCGCATTGGTGTCGGCCCGGGGATTGAACTCGTGACTCCTCGGAGAGTGCCACGACTTCACCGCTGGGCTATCACAGCTTACCGAGACAGGTATATATTTTTAAATAAATACCTACATATATACACCCAGACTCGCGAATACCCAACAAAAAGTTTAAAAAAAATGTTGACCCGAAAGACGGAAATCGAACACATAAATCATAACGTAAATAGGTCAACGAACTTTCTGTATCACTTCTTGACACACTATATACGTCTGAACACTTTCGGCTAAGTGTTTTCACAGGTTCGAATCCGTCAGTCCTGTACAAATGGTGTGTAATATGGTGATAATTGACGGGCCGAGCTGATGGCAAGCAGCGGGCGTTGAGAGACCGCGTTAGAGCCGACATGTTTGTTTATACGTCTCATGTTTGGATGAAAGGTCGGGGAGATATGTTCGTAGAAAGCTTTGTATTCAACACACGTTCAACTCGTGTTTATTTTAATTTAAACCCTTATAAGATTACTAATACATACTATGCTCTATGGGTTCTCGTTTTATTTAGCAACTTTTACAGCGTCACCGAGCGAGCGCAGAAGCAGCGCTAAAATTGCGAAATGCGGAGAGTAGAGCGCAGAAGCTCTACTAAAGTCGGGGAACGTCGTCCTAAAGGTGTGTCCTGTAAGACCGGGCCACGGCTTATGGCGACGTGTAGTGGAGGGCTAATAACCGTAATGTACTATTAATCTAAACCTTTCAGAAGAATCGCACTATCTTTTAGTACAAACCGTACAAAAACCCAGTAGATTTTGAGAAAATCGATCACATACAGATTTCATAAATGCAGCTTTTGGAAACTTTGTTTTATAATAAGTATAGAAATCATTTAAGTTATGTGTCGATTTCTCGAAAGGGGATTCATATGCACGTAACTTAGGTACCACTACTGTAGTTATGGTGACCATATCGCAATAAAAAATGTTGTTTCCCGACTGTTCGAAGTGCCAATATATCCTTAATTGCTTATCTAGCGTTTTCGGGTAGGAATACTCACGATTACACTACTAAGAATGTCTCATGTGAAGCCGGACTAAGGCGACGACAGTATATTAGTGATGGTAAGAGTGTGACTGGTCATCACTCCGTTGGTAGTGCTGCCAACTTAGCACTTTCGGTGCTAGATTTAGCACTATTTGCAGAAGTCGGGCACGGAATATGAGCATTTAGCACCTAGCACTATATCTAGCACTTGATTGACATCATGGAGATTTTTTATTTTCTATAAAAAATCATCCTCGTACATGTACATAGCGTAAGCTATAATCCGATGAGTTTGCGATGAAGTAAAATAGAAAATATATATAATGCTAAATGTAGAGCGGGCAAACCGTTTTCATACCTGATACATGCAATATTCCTAAAAACACATGCACAAACCACCGCCACCGCTACCACAATACACAAGCACTAGATACGTTCACTATCAATTGTTTCGCCTCGCAACCGAAGCATCAATAATACATATATTTAATGTTTTACTTCATCGCGGATTATAGCAAAATAATTTTTTAATTAATTATTGATCTCCTTTGTATTATGGATCTCCGGAAAGTAGCGCCTAATTCTAAAAATGTGTGTTTATTAAAGTTGTTTTTTAACCTTTTTAATATCCGTATAACAGTATGTTTAATTTTATCGCCTTGGCAAAGTCGCGTACGTATGCGTCACAACACTTTCCTGTAATACAAACGCCGTATGGCCACCATACTGGCACAAGAATAAGTCGTTTGATGTGGCCGCCCGTAGCCGGCATCTGTTTGTGTTTGCATGCGCGCCGTTGCATTGAACCCACACAGCCCTTGGGCCGATATTTGGTTAAAATTTGACCGAAATTTAACTCCAATATCGAGTGTTTGATTCCAATATTGTGGGTTTCATACTGTTTTGACTTACATCTTCTAACAAGTTGACGAATTATTGTAATACTAGCTGTGCCAGCAGCTTCACCATCATGGATAGTCAACGCATTGCGAATCAGAAAATCATCATAGAAAACCTATACAATATTCTAATAGTATTTCTTGTTTGTAACCGGTCCGACAGACATGTTATTTTCGCGTCTGAAATATACAATGTTGATAAAAAAATTGCACAAGATACTGTTCAAATAATTCCAAGAATAAATGTTTGTTTATATATATTTAAGTTTTAATTGTTAACTCTGAAATTTGCCTTTAGAAATTAACTTTTAACTACAACTCCGCACTTGAACGATATTCAGGCATGCTGTTTGCCAGTAATTGGACGTGCACAATTTGTATGTTTATATAATGTGATGTTTTATTGTATTATCAGTGTTATGTCTGTTGGCAAACTGTTTGATAAATAAATAAATAAAATGTAATACAAATAATTCCTATTATGCTCATTATTAATTTCATTTAAAACACATTTGTCATTAAAGAAAGAAATTAATTAGAAATTTGTAATTAATTTTAATTAGGTTCTAAAAAAAGTACACTTTCCTGTAATACAAACGCCGTATGGCCACCATACTGGCACAAGAATAAGTCGTTTGATGTGGCCGCCCGTAGCCGGCATCTGTTTGTGTTTGCACGCTCGCCGTTGCATTGAACCCACACAGCCCTTGGGCCGATATTTGGTTAAAATTTGACCGGAATTTAACTCCAATATCGAGTGTTTGATTCCAATATGGGTTCCAGCATGTTTTGACTTACATCTTCAGATAACCAGTTAATGAATTATTGTAATACTGATTTATTGAAGCAGGCGTTACTTTGCGGAATTTCATAGTATAGAAGTAACAATTAAATTATTTTGCAGTAAGTAAGTAAGTAGTAAGTAGCGGCCTGTTACTATCCCACTGCTGGGCATAGGCCTCTTCTCTCCGTTATTGGAGAGAAGGATTGGAGCTAAGACCTACCACGCTGCTCCAATGCGGATTGGTAGGTTACACATATCTCCAGAATTCTCTGGAGAAATGCAGGTTTCCTCACGATGTTTTCCTTCACCGAAAAGCGTGTGATAAATTGCAATTATCAATTATTCATTAATATAAATTGCAATTATCAATTTTGCAGTAATCGGCATTTATTAAGAGAATATATGTAACGCTAAATGTATCACATACATGCAGGACAAGTCACAGCACAAAACGCCGCCAACACCAACGCTCCACACAAGCACTACACACACTCACTACCACAACCTCTACGATCGTTTCGCCCCTATAGGCTGAATTCTTTTAGTACATTGGTGTATCTATTAATCTAAACCTTCCGGAAGAATTTCACTACTTTTTAGTAACAACAATTTATTTAAGGTACTTAATTGGATAAGGATTAATGCTGTATTGTATAAAAATTGCTTCAAAAATAAGGCGTTATTTTTCGTAAAAAGTAAATGACAAAAAATGCTATTGTGGGTTATCCATAAGAGATAAATTACAGTATTTCTCTACTCCGTATTGAATGTTATTATACATACAAACTTTCCTCTTGAAGCACTGTATCTATTAAAAAAACCGCATCAAAATCTGTTGTGTAATTTTAAAGGAATGCGACTTTGTTTTATAATATGTAGTGAAGATAGATAAAAATAATGTTTATTTGTATTGTACGGATAGATTACGACACGGCTGAACCGATTTTGATGAAATTTTAAGATAATCTTTAGAATGATCCTGTAAAACTTCAGTGGCGATCAAAGCATTAGTTTTTAACTGTTGAGTTCTGTTTCGAGTGGATTTCGACATCAGACTGATCGTTTTATACAATGTAAATGATGTAGTTGTCGCTGATAGTCTTACTAAAATAAATAAAATTTTGTTTAATCGTGCTGTTCTTTGTTAATAATTATCGTCCTCCTGCCCTTATCCCACTCTAAGTGGGGTCAGCACAACATGTTATAAATATGGTGTCATGATTTGTCTACGTATTTTACAACCGGCCGCCTGCCTGACGTCGACTTACATTAGTCGCCTTTTACGACACCTCGGTAAGAAAAAGAGTGGTTTATTCTACTCAACTAGATACCACACGGTAGGTCGACTTACCATAGTCGCCTTTTGCGACACCTCGGTAAGAAATGAGGGTGGTCTATTCTACTCAACCGGATACTGCACGGTAAGTCGACTTACCTTAGTCGCTTTTTACGACACCTGGGTAAGAAATTAGGGCGGTCTATTCTACTCAACCGGATACCACACGGCGGGTCAACTTGCCTTAGTCACCTTTTTGACACCTCAGTAAGAAATGAGGGTGGTCTATTCTATTCGACCGGATACCACACAGCATCTGTTTCTTAATCATAACACTTAATTAAGTTGGTAAATGACGTAGGCTACTCTTTTATTCTGTACTGAAGTACGCAGACGGTGTCGCGTGCAGAAGTTAGTTTAGCCACCGACCGTCAGATATTTACTAACAAACTGATAACTGGTTTATTATATTTGTATAGGACAGTTATCGGCAGCCATAAACTAACTATCGATTTTATATACGTTAACTTTATAATATCTTAACAGTATATTTGTTATTGTAGCTTATTTTTGGAAATGTAAATATGCTATTAGCTCTAACGGCTTTAGAATACAAGAAGACGGAATTCAGAATATATATCTTTAATAAGTTTTATTTGACAAAAATGTCTAGGCTCTAAAAAAATTTTTATATTTACGTTGAATACTATCACAAATTTTCGCTGTCAAACGTAAAGTCATGGAGGTTCATTTGGGGAACGGGCGGTCTGGAGAGGTGAAAATACCTAGGATCGAGCCCCAACTGCCATATTGTTTTTTCATTTGTTTTTTCTATTTTTTTTTAAATAATTTTAAAAATTACCGAGCAAATCTTTCTTCTAAAAGAAAACGATATTTTTATTAATCAACCATGAAACAAAACGCACCTCAAATAAATTTTTAATATAATTAACGTCCCGCCGCCCCTGACTATAAAAGACTTTATAGTTAAAAAAATTACAAAAACAAGTCCAAAACAATGCAGCGCCCCTCGTGGACTATCGACGAACTAAGCAGTAATGGCGCGGTTGCCATGGCGACCGGTCGTAAAATTTTACGACGCGCGCCCCTAGCGAATTTAGCTTTGAGCTAAAAGCCGAAGCAGACATGCGACTCGTCAAACGACAATGGGACGGGATGTGTGGTGGATTTGAATTTAAACGCCGTTTCGTTTATCGCGTTTCACTTTACGAGTGGATGTCACCATTTGTACCGTGTCGCTTAAAATGAAAGAAAGTATGCAAACATTGAACGCAATTTTTTCTAAAACATCCCTTTATCCGACATATTTCTTGTTTTACTTTGATAAGCGGTTGGCTTTCAATCCATTTTGTATTTGATACGCTAGAAATTTTGAAACCAACTCGCGTCTGATTTTTTGAATTACAAGTAGTTAGCATAGCGTATTTTTGTACACTCTGGTTTCAGAAATTATAAACCGCTAAATTATAAAAAAAAACCATTAAAATTATAAATATTAACCTTGTTTTGTATTAAACAGTTAACTATCAGTCTAATATTGACATTCCAACGATAAAGTAATCTAGAATATCAATTACTGAAATCAACAACAGATAGTTAAATATTAGATAACTAATTAACTTATACGTATTTGTAACTCATTATGTATCATCTTGCGAAACTGCAACAGTGAGTTTTAGCCCCGCATAATTAACGGAATATTCACACTCTGTAATGATAATAATAACATAATAACGTCAATAAACCAATACGTTTATCGTATAATATATATTGTATTTCCTATTGTTTTGTATATATTTATTAGTTTTTTTGTATATACATATATAATTTCTTTTTAATTTTCCTGTTAAATAAAATTAATAAATAAAATCTACTTTTATAATGTTGTAATAATGTTGTAAAGTTTGTTAAATATGTTATACTTCACATTAATACTAAATGTGTAGGCGTGTCGTTCGTCCCCAAAGTAATTTTATACTTGTGTTATGGGTGAGAGACAACTGGTGAATATACATATATAATTTTTAAATGCACACTTAAATACAAATATACAGACTCAGACTCGATTACCAATAAATTATTTTTATTGAAACATATTGGACCTCGGCGGATTCCCTACCCACTGCGCCAACGGGCCAATCAGTCAAAAATGATCTTCTAGGCAACTTCAAGTGTTTGCCATGAAATTGCGCGACATCACTACAAAAAGTATTAAGTTTGCAGTGTCATTTATTCAGTTCTATTAGATTAGAGTGCACCATTACTTTAGAGGGCCAAATATTTGAGATTTGAACGGTTGAAAGCTCCGTGTTTATGGTGACTTTTATAGGTCTCGTGAGTTTGTAGTATTAACTTGATTACGTATGCAATACAATGCAGATTGTAGTACTTTTTACTATCGCTATCGAGTTTATTGAGCTTTTTAGTAGAGCTTTTATAGATTTAGGTATACTATTATATAAACTACTAAACAATCGGTACATGTAGAAGACCTTTCGGAAGAATTAAAGTAGGTTATTGGTAGTTAAGTAGCGGCCTGTTACTATTCGACTGCTGGGAATTTGTCAATAATAATCATCATCCTCCTGTTCTTATCCCACTTTAAGTGGGGTCGGCACAATATGTTATAAAAATGTTGTCACATGATTTGGCTTCGTATTTTACGACCGACAGTCAACTTACCTTAGTCGCCTTTGAAAATACCTCGGTAAGAAAGAGCGTGGTCTATTCTTTTTAGCCAGATACAACACGGCGTGGACAAAACAAAAAAATCATTATAAGGTAGGTAACGCCCTGTTACAATTCCACTGCTGGGAATAGGCCTCGTCTCTCCGTTTATGGAGAGAAGGATTGGAGCTAGGACCTACCACGCTGCTCCAATGTGGATTGGTAGGTTACACATATCTCCAGAATTCTCTAGAGATATGCAGGTTTCCTAAAGATGTTTTCTTTCCTTCACCGAAAAGCGTATGATAAATTGCAATTATCAATTAGACACAAGTTTTAACAGAAAAACTCATTGGTGTCTGCCCGTGTTTGAACCCGTGACTTCCTCGAAAGACTCGCCGGTGTTACCGCTTGCTTATCACAGCTTGATTGTTTGCAAGTTTTTTTGAGGCGTCACGGGTTACAACCCCACGTAGGCACTAATGAATTTATCTGTTATAACTTATGTCTAATTGATAATTGCAATTTATCATACGCTTTTCGGTGTAGGAAAACATCGTGCGGAGACCTTCATATATAGAGAATTCCAGGGATATGTGTAACCTACCAATCCGCACTAGAGCAGCGTGGTGGGTCTAAGCTCCAAACCTTCTCACCAAAAACGGAGAGAAGAGGCCTATTCTCAGCAGTGGGATAGTAACAGGCCGCTACTTACTTACTTTAAGGCTTCGGAAGTGGGAAAAAACTTATTGAGCATACTTAAACGCTTAAATTGGCGCGAACGAAATCTCAGGTACCTCTACCTACCTAATAATATTACTAGTTTTTACCCGCCACTTCATGCTCATGCAGGTAGCATTGGAGCAGCGTGGTAGATCTTAGCTCCAATCCTTTTTAGGCCTATGCCCAACAGTGAGTTGGATAGCCGTGTGGTATCCGGCTGAGTAGAATAGACCAACCTCATTTCTTACCGTGGTGTCATAAAGGGCGGCTAAGGTAAGTTGACCCACCGTATGGTATCCAGTTTAGTAGAATAGACCACCCTCTTTCTTACCGAGGTTTCGTAAAATACGAATAAGGTAAGATGACGTCAGGCAGGCGGCCGGTCGTAAAAACCCAGCCAAATCGTGTGACAGTATGTTTATAACATGTTGTGCTGTTACCCCACTTAGAGTGGGATAAGGGCAGGAAGATGATGATGCCCAACAGTGAGTTGGTAACAGGCTGATACTATACTTTAAAAGCTATTAAAGTATATTTTATGGCTATGATGATATACCAGTTATAGTTTCTTGTCTATTACGCAAATACAAGTCCCGATTAGGTGCCAATAAATTCTCTTTATTACTCATAATTAATTGATCATTGATGTTATTAATTAAAGTGCTTCACATAAAAAAACAGCGAAGGTTATCATCCACATACATATTATTTTTTAATTTAATTAATTTATTTTTATTTTATTGTAAACTAGCGGCCTGCCCCTGCTTCGCACGGGTATAAAATATATATCCCATGTCAGTCAGTGTAAAAAATGATAGTAGTTTTGATTTATTCATTACTGCCCGTGGCCGGTTAAATTTAGAGAAATACAATTTCCTTTCCCTATACCAAGAAGATTTCCTGCTATCTTTGGAATATCTAAATTTATATAGTACATTTTTACTTATTTACTTTTACATTTTCTCTATGTATTTTATTTTTACAATTAAGTACAGAATGTCTGTAAACAAACTCTTGAAAGAGCGACATAATATAGCTGCTAGATTCGAAGTGCTATAGGGTGAAGCGCGGCGTCCTACCGGCATTTTAAATCTGTATTATCTCCGAAAATGTTCACTTAAATTACATGCTGTAAACGGCCATATTGATCTATATTAAATGACTATTTATTTAAGGTACTAAATTGGATAAGGATTAATGCTGTATTGTATAAAATTTGCTTCAAAAATAAGGCATTATTTTTCGTAAAAAGTAAATGACAAAAAATGCTATGGTGGGTTATCCATAAGAGATAGACATATACCATCGCGGACTTTTCTGTTGACCTTTTCAAGATGTACAAATACTCCGTACATCATTTTGAGAAATCTCGTAGGGTTTAGCCTGCGTTTGGAATGTAAGCGGAAAAAATGTAATTTTTTACAGAAACCTCAAAAATTACAGTATTTCTCTACTTCGTATTGAATGTTATTATACAAACAAACCTTCCTCTACAATCACTCTATATATTAAAAAAACCGCATCAAAATCTGTTTGATTAGTGTTAAAGTTTTGTGCATACATAGGGATATATGGACAAACAAAGAATGCGACTTTGTTTTATAATATGTAGTGATGCAAAAGTCTGTCTGTTACACTGGACTATTATTAATGATATTGGGCTTAATGATTATTGAAAAGTTTGATACCTGGATGCCATGCTCGTTTATTTTTTTTTAATTAACAAAAAAAGGTTTGTGGACAACTGGGGTTTGATCCTAGGTATTTTGACTTCTTAAATCCGCCCGTTCCTCACTGAGCTATTACAACTTTGTAATTGACAGCGAAATTAACTAATACTATTTGTAATAATTTTGCCGTGTGGTATCCGGCTGAACAGAATAGTACCACCCTCTTTTCTTACCGAGGTGTCGAAAAGGCGACTAAGGTAAGTCGACCCGCCGTGTGGTATCCGGCTGAGTAGAATAGTACCACCCTCATTTCTTACCGAGGTGTCGTAAAAGGCGACTAAGGTAAGTTGACTCACCGTGTGGTATCCGGTTAAGTAGAATAGACCACCCTCTTTCTTATCGAGATGTCGTAAAATACGGCTAAGATAAGTTGACGTCAGGCAGGCGGCCGGTTGTAAAATACGTAGCCAAATCATGTCACATGATTATAAAATGTTGTGCCGACCCCACTTAGAGTGGGATAAGGGCAGGAAGATGATGATGGTGATAATGATATTTCTTATGATTTTGTAATAGTTTTTCACTTTTTGAAAACACGGAATATAAGACTTTTTTGAAATTAATCCTAGCTAGAACGATTTATAGCCCGCCATACACCCTACATACTGAGTTTTATGAAAATCGTTGGAAGCGTTTACGAAATTCTGAATATATATACAAGATTAACTCATTTAAATATTAAAGACTAGCTTTTTCCCGCAACTTCGTTTGCGTGGACTGTTGTCGTATGATAGGTTGATAATAGATGGCGCTTTCCAATGTCATCCTATTCCTGTAGAATTAACAGGATTACTATTATGCGAAATTTTATACATATTAGTTCGAGGGCGAGTCAGTTAGTCTATAACATAATACGAAACACGATATAATTGTGAACGCGCATAATACGAAGCGCCGGCGGAATGTGATACAAGAAGTCGAAACATTACGCGCGTTCGGCATAACAATGAGCGACTTTATCTGAAGATATCGATTGCTAACTTCTTTAATATTTAAATGAGTTAATATTGTATGTATATATATAATATCTGGGTGACCGAGCTTCACTCGGTAATTTTTTACAAAAAAAAACTTAAAAAAAAAGAAAAAACAATTATTTAGTTGGGATCGATCCTTGACATTCACATTTCTCGAGGCTGCCCGTTAACCGAATAAGCTACGTCGACTTGACAGTTGATGACGAAAATTTAATTCAATATAAATGTTAGTGTTTTTTAATGCCCAAAAACAGGGATAAAACAATATTTTTTTTACATAAAACCTATCTAGGTTCGAAACTAGTCGGGCTAACCCGATAGAATAAGACGTGAGTATAGCCGGTTCTATACATTAACTAAAAACCTATCTAGATCAATTTTTCTCCCCCAAAACCTCCTACATGCTGAATTTCGGGAAAATCGTTGGAGCCGTTTCCGAGATTCGGAAAATATATATATATACAAGATTAACTCATTTAAATATAAAGATTTAAATTTTATTATTGTTTTATCCCCAAAAATAGGGATAAAACAATATTTTTTTTTACATAAAACCTAGCTAGATCAATTTTTCTCCTCCAAAACCTCCTAAATGCTGAATTTCAGGAAAATCGTTGGAGCCGTTTCTGAGATTCGGAAAATATATATATATATACAAGATTAACTCGTTTAAATATTAAAGATATTTTCAGAATCTCGGAAACGACTCCAACGATTTTCTTGAAATTCTGCATGAAGGGAGTTTTGGGGGAGAAAAATGGATCTGGCTAGGTTTTATTAAAAAAAAAAATCGTTTCATCCCTGTTTTTGGGCATAAAAAGAACAAAAGTTTACTTTTAATTTATTGAATATATACAACACAATTTTCGCCTTGAAATGTCAAGTCAGCGTAGCTTATTCCAGAAACGGGTGGTCGCGCGAAATAAAAATACCTAGGATCGAGAACCTACCCTATAATTTTTTTTTTCAACTACCTTTTTTTATTTTGTAAAAAATTACCGAGCAACCGGTCAACCTGTTACTGAAATATTAAGCTTTAATAATAGCGCCTGGTCGATAATTTTTTACAAAATAAAAAAAGAAACTACAAAAAAAAAATAATAGGGTAAGTGGGGCTCGATCCTAGGTATTTTCATTTCTCGCGGCGACCCGTTCCCCGAATAAGCTACGCTGACTTGACAATTAACGGCAAAAATATTGTCAAAATTCAATGTAAATTTTAGTAATTTTATAATGCCCAAAAACACGAATAAAACGTTTTTATTTTAGTAAAACCTAGCTAGATCGATTTTTCTACCCAAAACCCCTACATGCTGAATTTCAGGAAAATCGTCGATCGTATCCGAGATTCCGAAAAATGGATATATATATATATATATATATATATATATATATATATATATATATATATATATATATATATATATGTGGGATTGTAAGTTTGAACGCAGCGGAGAGCAAGTGAGAAGGATGTATGAATGACAGAGTGAAAGGATTAGGTGACGTATGGATGGTTTTAGTTTATGGTTACGAGTCTGTAGTAATCGGAGATAGTCATAAGCCGAACGACGTAACGACGTAACGACGCTAATGTGTAAATTCCGTGCTCTGTAAAAAATCTTTGAATAAAGAAATAATTTGGAAAAAGAAGAATTTTAATAATCCCACAATTTTGGGGGCTCGTCCGGGATCGAAGAGAAAAAAAGGGATTACGAAAAAACATGTCGAAAGATGACGCCGCCCATACGCAGAGCACGTTACATCTCACCTCAAATCTTATACCTAAATTTAATGGGCAAGACAAAACATATCCCGCTGCAAAATGGGTGCAGGATGTGGAAGAATACAGTGAAATATGTGGCTGGACGCCATTACAACAGCTCTTAATGGCCCGACGCTCGCTGACAGGTACCGCCGAACTTTGGTTGCGCGCGGAACGCACATTTAAATTCTGGGAAGAGTTGAAAACGGCGATATGTAAGGAGTTTCCAGACACCGTGGATGCCAAGGCTATTCACGAGCTCATGACTCAACGGAAAAAACGGCGTGATGAAAGTTGTCTCGATTATATGCTCGTTATGAAGGAGCTTGGTCGGCGTGGCAAAATGGCGGACTACGTCGCTATAAAATATATAGTTGACGGGATAGTAGATAGAGAGACGAATAAAATTATGTTATACGGAGTAAATACATACGGCGAATTAAAAGAAAAATTAAAAATATATGAAACATTAAGAGAAAAAATTAAAAAGCATTCGGAACAATATAATAATGGCGTGTCAAAAAGTGAACATCAACGCAGTAAGGGAAATTTAAAAAATAATATAACAAAATGTTATAATTGCGGAGCCAGTGAACATTTATCGAGAGATTGCCCACGGAAGGTGGAGGGCCCAAAATGCTTTAATTGCAATGAATATGGGCATATTTCACCCCGATGCCCGCATAAAACATCTGAAAAAAATAATTTTCATAGTTCATCAAATGCAAGATGGCGAAATACGAGAGCGGGCGACGCTACGTGTTCAATGGCTACGTGCGAGGGAGACGGAGCGATTTCGACGTCAGCGCCGGTGATCAACAAGATGGCGAACACCGATAGCGGCCATAGTGACAGTGTGCGTCAATGTTGCTGTCAATTTGACACATACGATGTCAACAAACAAAACTTTAGTTGTGAAAAGCCTTTAAAGTTAGTGAAAATGTGCGGGAAAACGACAAAAGCGCTTATCGATTCGGGTAGTGATTTAAACCTAGCATCTTCTAAATTCAGTTGTGCCGAAAAGTTAATTCTTGACGATAACATAACCCTAACAGGACTCGGATATTCTAAGATTAGACCTATTGGTTATTTTGTAACGAATATTGAAATAGATAGTGAAAAGTATTATAACGTGCGATTTTATGTAGTACCAAATAATTGTATTCCGTTTGATGTAATTATAGGACAAGAATTTTTGAAAAATCTGATTGTTGTGATGGATGGAAGTGCAGTCTGGCTTAAGCCTAGTCAATGGCTAAGCAATTTTAATTGTTTTTCTTCCAGCATTGAAGTAGATCACCTAGGTGATAAAAGCCTCGAAGATAAAGTCATGCAGTTGGTTCAGGGGTACAAACCAAATCAAGTCAAGGAGTCTCCCATCCAGTTGAAGATTATATTGAAAGATGACATCCCTGTATCGCAGAGGCCACGAAGATTATCATTGTCTGAACAAGCTTTGGTTGAGAAGCAAGTTGAAGAATGGTTGGCTGATGGAATCATTCGCGTAAGTTTTTCGGAATATTCCAGTCCCTTAGTTCTTGTGAAAAAGAAGGATGGCACAACGAGAGTGTGTGTTGATTATAGACGATTAAATATTAAAATTATTAAAGATGAGTTCCCATTGCCTATAATTGAAGACTATATTGATAAATTGGCTAAAGCAAAGGTTTTTAGTGTTTTAGATTTGAAAAATGGATTTTTTCACTTAAGAGTCAGTAGTGAATCTGTTAAGTATACTGCATTTGTGACACACAATGGACAATTTGAATTCTTAAGAGCACCGTTTGGTCTATCTATCTGTCCTAATTATTTTATGAGGTTCGTAACAGCAATATTTAGGGAGTTAATCACTAAAGGTATTGTTATGATATTCTTTGACGATTTATTAATTCCAGCGAAGGATGAATCTGAAGCATTGGCAAGACTTCAAGAAGTATTAACGGTGGCATCTGAATATGGATTACAAATAAATTGGAAAAAGGCTCATTTAATTTGTCGAAGCATAACATATTTGGGGCATACAATTGAAAATGGTCAAGTAAGGCCAGCAAGTGATAAAATTGAAGCAGTTATGAAATTTCCCGAACCAAAGTCGATCAAGCAACTACAAAGTTTCATAGGCCTTGCATCATACTTTAGAAAATACATCAAGGATTTTGCTCTCATAGCAAGACCACTAACAGAATTGTTAAAGAAACATGAAAATTTTATATTCAGCCATGAACAACGAAGTGCATTTCAAATATTGAAGGAGTGTCTTACAACTAGACCTGTGCTACAGATATACGATCCGAGACGAGAAACCGAAATGCATACTGATGCTTCATGTGTGGCTTATTCAGCAATTCTAATGCAGCGTTCGGAAGTTGATGGAGGAATGCATCCAGTTTATTATATGAGTCGCAAAACGAGTGATGCTGAGAAAAAATATACAAGTTATGAATTGGAAAGTTTGGCTATCATCGAAGGAGTAAAAAAGTTTAGACCTTATCTGTATGGAATCAAATTCAAAATTGTTACAGATTGCCAGGCATTCCAAATGACTTTGAAAAAAAGAGACCTGTGTACTAGAGTGGCCAGATGGGCATTACTTCTTCAAGAGTTTGATTTTGTTGTTGAACACAGACCAGGTAGAGTGTGTTCATTTTTCCAAGGGTGTTGTCTATTTTTGTAATTTCTACTGCTGTTTGTATGAGATGTGTACAAGAGTTAGTTTAAGTTAGCTATGCTACATAAGTTCTAGTATGTAATAGTGTAATAATGTTTAAGGATAAGATATTTTTTTGTTGTATTTGTAACTTTGGGTATTTATTTAATCTATTTTTCTTGACTTAACTTAGAATTTTATGTAAAAGTTTATTGTTTAGTTACTATATAATATGTAAAGATGTTAACATAAATGGGATTTATAGCATGTGTCTGTATGTCTGAGGGCAGACATTATGTCAGGTTTGGCCGAATGTGGGATTGTAAGTTTGAACGCAGCGGAGAGCAAGTGAGAAGGATGTATGAATGACAGAGTGAAAGGATTAGGTGACGTATGGATGGTTTTAGTTTATGGTTACGAGTCTGTAGTAATCGGAGATAGTCATAAGCCGAACGACGTAACGACGTAACGACGCTAATGTGTAAATTCCGTGCTCTGTAAAAAATCTTTGAATAAAGAAATAATTTGGAAAAAGAAGAATTTTAGTAATCCCACATATATATATATATATATATCTATATATATATATATACAAGATTAAATTATTTAAATATTTAAGATTAATAGTTAATTTAAACTAATGTAATGGCAATGCTAAACAAACGTACATTGTATTTGAAGTAATCGATATTTTGACTCAGATGAGTTGCCGCATTGTTATGCCGAACGCGAAAACGACTTGTTTCGACTTCTCATCTCGTATTCTGCCGACACTTCGTATTGTTCGTGTTTATATTCAAAATAATGCTCCGAGAGACAATATGAAACTACAAATCATTCATCAATCGCCGGCGCCGCTCTATTCGGTCGTCTTTGTTAACTCGGTAATCGAATAAGAAAGTAACAAGAGATATACTTATATGCATAATTACTAAATTGAAGATTATTTGAATGATAAAAATGCCTGGATTTGAAAATCCTTTTAGCTTCATACAAGACTGCGGTTTAATAATGTAAAATTGAAAATGTTTAAATGATTGACCGCCTAGTTTCTTTCTGGTTTTTCTCTGTTAGAGCAACATTCCGAACATTCATTTGAATTCAATTCAGATTCATTTTGTAGCTTAAATATTGATCCTTGATGATAAAAACATCGCATCCCCATTCGATATAAATAACTCACGAACTTTTAAATTGTAATTATATAACAAAAAGCAATAAAGGAAGCGGTAAAAAAGATCAATTAACGAGGAGTTATGACGTGGTATTTAATAAGAATTTTTTACCTGCCCGTTGAAAGGTATCTTTGGTGGAAGCTCTACTAATTGACTCGGGCGAACATTCTGGAATCGATTAGCTGACTTCGGATTTTTTATTTATTTATTTATTTATTTATTTTATTTATTTTTACTAGGTCCGCCAACAGAATTAAGTGTAATTTAAATATTAAAGTAGACACAGCTTAGGGTTTATAAGTTTACACCTAATGCCAATTATAGGCAGACACAGCATGCAACTTAAACATGTACGATGACATTATATTTTAAAAATTAGAAACTAAGTATGAGAAAACTATTTTTTCATGTAAGCATGATATAAAATACTAGCTGTGAAAGCAGCTTCGCCCGCATGGAAATCTGTGTGTCATAATTTTTTTTCTAATCGTCATATTTTTAGCCCTCCACTACACGTCGCCCTAAGCCTTGGTCCGGCCTCACAGAAGCATCCTTAGGACGACGTTCCCCATAACTAGATTCGGCGATGCTTCTGTGCTCGCCCGTCCCGCCCGTCCCGGTGACGCTGTAAAAGCCGTTAGGGCTTACAGCATATCAATATATCAGTCAATTAAAAAAAACCTTTTTTTCCCAAATTGAATTTTTGAACACAAAAGTAGTTATCGTGAGTTAATTATAAGACATTGAATTTTTTTTCGAACTCGTTACTAATCCTGTTAGCCCTATAAACTTTGACAGCGTCACCGAGAGTGTGGGCTAGCGCAGAAGTATCGCTGGAGTGAAAAACTGGGAGAGAGAGTCTCGAGCGAGACTCGCAGCATCCCGGGATCGTCGCCTTAAGGGTGCCTCCTGTGAGGCAACCTCGGGTTAAAACGACGAGTTGTGGAGAACTGTATCGGACTTGTAAGAGATTGAATAACTTTCACATATACTTATGCATACAGTGCGCGTGCAAAACAAACAAAACGCTTACTATTTATAATTTCATACAAAACGGTCAACTACTAATACATGGTCAATTACTAGTGCACTAACCTTACATATTTTGATATATTGTAAAGAAAATACAACATCGACAACACGAACGTTGAAAAAAAGACAGCAAAAATTCCTATCACGTTCACAATAACGTCGGCCCGTCTGTACGTCTGTCAAAACGTAATTAACTTCACCTATATACGCGTAGATCTACTAGCTTTTATCCGCAACTTCGTTTTCGTGTAGTCTTGGAATAATCCAGTAGCTTCTGTCACTCTCCAACCCCATATATAAAAGGTCATCTCTTCAGCCTTGTTGTGGGTGCTTGCTTCCTTTTTTTAGAAGATCAGGGGTCACGCTTTTGAGGCGGACGCCTTATGGTGCGATGGTCGGCGTCTCTAACCACGAAAATTTTTAAGACAACTTGATAGTTTGATAATAGATGGCGCTTTTCAATGTCATCCTGTTCCTGTAGAAGTAACAGGATTTCTATAGCCCATATGCTAATCTGGTGTATAAGAAATTAATAGCCAGCCGCGTGGAAAGACTAAAACCGTAATATAGTATTTTGATAACCATAAAAATAGTTATAGAGGGTTAACCTTAAAAGCTGTGTATAAGCTGTCCGGGACTTTTATTTAGAACTTTCAGAGCGAAACAATTTACAATACATGATTTTTGTATAACTATCACCGTTTACTTAGCGCACGCAAGGAAAGCTTTAAATTTTGCCGTTTTTGTAATATTTTTAATTGCTGCTCCTCTCCTATTCATCTTAGCGTGATGTTATATAGCCTTATAGCCTTCCTCGATAAATGGACTATCTAATACTGAGTGAATTTTTCAAATCGGTCCAGTAGTTTCTGAGATTAGCGCGTTCAAACAAACAAACTCCTCAGCTTTATATATTAGTATAGATGGAAACAATTTACCCTGGTTTCCTTTTTCTAGTATAATAACTCTGTGATAATTATACACACCCATAAGGTCGTAAAAACGACTTAATGGAATTCAGACCCTTAAATATTGCGTTTAATGTGACGGCCCGATGGAGGTTCTCATTAAGGGAGATTGTAAAAAAAAATAACAGGAAAAATGTATTTAATCTATACTAATATATAGAACTGAGGGTTTGTTTGTTTGAACGTGCTAATCAAATTCAAATTTAATTCAAATTCAAAATATTCTTTATTCAAATAAACTTGTAAACAAGTGCTTTTGAATCGTCAACTTTACTGCTGGTTCGGAAAGCTGTTCCTACCGAGGAGAGCCAGCAAGAAACTCGGCGGTTGCTCTTTTAAAAAAATACAATTCTTAATGCTAGTTACATTTAATGTTTCTATCTTGTACAGGGTCGAACAATATTTATATCCACGCATTTTTATCGTCTAAATAATCCTCAACAGTATAGTAGGCTTTCTCTATCAGCCTCTCCTTAATAGTGTTTTTAAACTGCTGTAATGGCAAAGTTAAAATTGATTGTGGAATTTTATTATAGAATCTTATACCCAAAATCTCAGGAGATACTGGACCGTTTTGAAAAATTCTTTTAGTGTAAGATAGTCCATTTATCTAGGAATACTATAGGCTATATAACATCACGCTAAATTGAATAAAAGAGGAGCAGCAATAAAAAATATTACGAAAACAGCAAAATTTAAAGCTTTCCTTGCGTGCTTTGAGTAAACGGTAATAGTTATTCAAAAATTATGTATTACAAAATTGTTCCCCTCTAAAAGTTCTAAATAAAAGTCCGCGACAGCATATGTCTAGCTTTCAAGGTTAACCAGGTTAACCATTATTATGGTTATCATAATACTATATTACGGTTTCAATCTTTCCACGCGGACGGAGCCGCTGGCGATTGCTCGTTAAATATAAATACGCAATCTGTATGCATATGAGATACATAATTTATACAATTAGGCGTTACATTGCGAAGATCCATAACGCAAAAGTAACGAAATAAATTTTGTTATAATAAAAAAGAAAATATCCTCATCCTCCTCCCCTTATCCTACTCTAAGTGAGGTCGGTACAACATGTTGTTACATGATTTGTCTGCGTATTTTACGACTGGCCGCCTACTGACGTCAACTTACCTTAGTTGTATTTCACGATACCTTGGGAAGAAAGAGGGTGGTTTATTCTATTTAACCGGATACCACACGACGGGTTAACTTATCTAAGTCGCCTTTTAAGATCGGTAAGAAATGAACTGGTCGTAATATACCTAGCCAAATCATGTGACAACATGTTTGTAACATGTTGTGCGGACCCCACTTACGAGTCGTTATCCCACTCTAAGGGCAGAAGGATGATGACTATATTATTGAATATTTGCGAAGTTATCGCAAAATTATATATAAAATCACGTTAAAATATAAGGGAAATCAGACTGAGTCTCAGCAACGCGTCGTCAGTTCTGCTACTCCCTTATATAATTGGCTATATTGGCACTTGGCGTCAATTTATCAGAACCGTCTGATAGTTTTAAATAAAAAAAATCTATTGAAACCCATGATACCGTAGATGTCATTTTCGAAAAAGTTACCAATTAATTTGGCCACGGCATTTTGAATGTAAACAAGGGTTGCGTTGATTGGTTCTGATAACAATGATGGAAAATAAACTCGTTATCGTAACTACGGTTCTGCTCTAACAGCATTTTTAACTATGTTACAAATAGTTATTCATAAACTTTTGTCAAAATATAATTTAATTCAATAGTCATATCGGCATCGTAGCTTTGTATTTTTTTTTCTGTTAGGTAATAGTTAAATATACTTTTGTAAGTTATGTACTTTCTCTATTTTATACCAGCCATAAAATCCAGCTTTGTAAATCTATTGTTCATTCCCAGGTAAAAACCTTTAATATTTAAATGAGGTAATCTTGTATTTCTATATATATTTTTTCGGAATCCCGGAAACGGCTCCAACGATTTCCCTAAATACAGCTTGCCGGGGGTTTTAGGGGAGAGAAATCGATCTAGCTAGGTTTTATTAAAAAAAATCATTTTATCCCTGTTTTTGGGCATTAAAAAATACTAAAATTTATATTGAATTGAATATTTGCCATGACAGTTAATGGTGTCAGCGTAGCTTTTTCGGGGAACGGGTGGTCGCGAGAAATGAAAATACCTAGGATCAAGACCACCTACCCTATTTTTTTTTCAAGTTTATTTTTTTTATTTTGTAAAAAATTACTGAGCAAGGCTTATATGGCGTAAAGGACAATAAATCTGTCTGTCTGTCCCAAAAGCTGTCTGTGTGTATGTACCTAATCGATTTTCGCAAAATCTACGGCACTGATTATTGTCCGGTTTTTACTAAAAAAATAGTGCAATTCTTGAGGAAGGTTTATGTTAACACCCCGAGGTGGTCGATGCATCTGGTGCTCTCGATGCATTGATTAGCGGAGGGAGGGGCCACTGTTTAGAGAGGCCCCGACAAGGAGGTGGCCCTCTCCGGCGTACAGAGCTGCTGCTGGCGGGGATGGGGGCAATGTCTTCATAGGTACCCTGTCCCCGCCACCAGCAGCGAGGTGGAGCACTGTCAGGTTTTTAGTCGGTGAGAGTCCGACATACCCGCCGCTTGTCCCCGTCGGGCGGTGACGACCCATAATGGGTTTTCCTGACAAGGTTATGTTAACACATGTGGCTAAAATTATTTTTATTTTGTGTTATTTTTTATTATGTAAACTGAAATAGAAAACATTTTGTGACATACTAATTTCCACACGGGATACGCGTGGGCACCGATAGGAAAAACTTAATATATCCTTGACGTGCTTTAAGTTCGCAATAATTCCTCGTTTGCGAACATTTAATGAAATTAAAAATGTCGCCCGGAAAATTGGTTGTTACTGATAATATATTGGCGTCGGCAACAGACAACTAATTGGTAAGTTTAGTTTTAACTTTGTAATGTATTACCCACAGTAATGTTTGTTTTAAGTGAAATTGATGAAGCCAAACTGTAAAAAGTTCTGTAACAAAAAATTTTTTGTATGAGAGGTTTAATGTGTATGTTTTTGGGGTGTTGATTTAACTGATATAGAACTGAAAGCTTTTTATATGATTGAATTTTAAATGACCATTATTTTATGTCGTTCAGACGATTGGGGTATTGGGTGCTCTAGACCAGTGATTCTCAACCTTTTTTTTGTTGCGGCACATATTTAACGATTTCAAAATTTGGCAGCACATAAAGAAAAAGCACACACTTACGAAATAACTAATATATACTACAATCGTAACTAAACGTTTATTAATGGATTAATTACAAGTTAATAATAAAATATTTTTCTTTTTAAATTATATATAAATTATATCCCACTGCTGGGCATAGGCCTCTTCTCTACGTTTTTTTTTTTTTGGAGAGAAGTATTGGAGCTAAGACCTACCACGCTGTTCCAATGCGGATTGGTAGGTTACACATATTCCCAGAATTCTCTAGAGATATGCAGGTTTCCTCACGATGTTTTCCTTCACTGAAAAGCGTGTGATAAATTGCAATTATCAATTAGACACATAAGTTTCTCAACCACTGTGCCGCGACACACAAAAGTGCCGCGGCACAGTGGTTGAGAATCACTGCTCTAGACATCTTATTAGTGGCATTGTGCACTTTATTGTATTGGTTAAGAAATGATAAACTCATGTCACGACACGTGACCCGATCGAAAATAAATTCGTAAAAAAGACGGAAGGCGAATAGCCAGCCGGCACAGTTTAGGAGATGAAGTATCCCCCACACTTTCTAACACAAAATGTTTGCCCGCGCCTGGATTTTCGTTTAGGCGGCGCAGGACGCTTGCGTTTAATAAATTTTAATGTTTGTGTATGTCGGCATGTAGTATTGTGAATGTATCAAGGCAGCCTATTGGCGTCCATAGTAACTTTGTCACGCATTTAAACTCAAGAAACTCGCTATAAATTAGTTTTATTTTATTGACGATTACAACCCGTTGATTTTTTCCCAAGTTCCGCTGTTTGCGAGAAAAACAAGAGCTCTTATTTATTGACGTATCTAATTCACTAGCTTTCGCCAGCGGCTCCGCTCGCGTCGAAAAATTGAAAACCGTATATTTATAACTTTTACGCCTTTTTATAACCATAAAAAATGGTTAAAGTGGGTCAACCTTAAAAGCTAGATATAAGCTATTGCGGCCTTTTTTTTATTTTTCTATTACCGTTTACTCAGCGCACGCTAGGAAAGCTTTTAATTTTTCCGTTTCCATACTATTTTTTATTGCTGCTATTCTATTCTTCAAAGCGTGATGTTATATAGCCTTCCTCTAAAATGGACTATGTTAGACTCAAAGAATTTTTCAAATTGGTCCATTAGTTCTTGGGAATAGCGCGTTCAAACAAACAAACTCTTCAGCTTTATATATTATTAGTATTATATTATATATATATATATATATATATATATATATATATATATATATATATATATATACATATATATCACTCCATATTATAAAACAAAGTCCATATTTCCGTATGTACGCATAAAACTTTAAAACTACGCAACAGATTTTGATGCGGTTTTTTTTCATAGATAGAGTGATTCCAGAGGAAGGTTTGTACGTTTAATAACATTCAATACGAAGTACGATCAATCAATCGACCAACCCGTCGACCAGCCCTTCGACCAACCCTTCGGCCAACCCGTCGGCCTACCCGTCGGCCAACCCGTCGGCCAACCCGTCGGCCAACCGGTCGGCCAACCGGTCGGCCAGCCGGTCGACCAGCCGGTCGACCAACCCTTCGGCCAACCCGTCGGCTAACCCGTCGGCCAACCCGTCAGCCAACTCGTCGACCAACCCGTCGACCAACCCGTCGACCAACCCGTCGACCAACCCGTCGACCAACCAGTCGACCAACCCGTCAGCCAACCCGTCGGCCAACCCGTCGGCCAACCCGTCGGCCAACCCGTCGACCAACCCGTCCACCAACCCGTCGACCAACCCGTCGACCAACCCGTCGACCAACCAGTCGACCAACCCGTCAGCCAACCCGTCAGCCAACCCGTCGGCCAACCCGTCGGCCAACCCGTCGGCCAACCCGTCGACCAACCCGTCGACCAACCCGTCCACCAACCCGTCGACCAACCCGTCCACCAACCCGTCGACCAACCCGTCGACCAACCCGTCGACCAACCCGTCGACCAACCCGTCGACCAACCCGTCCACCAACCCGTCGACCAACCTGTCGACCAACCCGTCGACCAACCCGTCGACCAACCCGTCGGCCAACCCGTCGGCCAACCCGTCGACCAACCCGTCGACCAACCCGTCGACCAAACCGTCGACCAACCCGTCGGCCAACCCGTCCACCAACCCGTCCAGCAACCCGTCGACCAACCCGTCGACCAACCCGTCGACCAACCCGTCGACCAACCCGTCGACCAACCAGTCGACCAACCCGTCGGCCAACCCGTCGGCCAACCCGTCGGCCAACCCGTCGGCCAACCCGTCCACCAACCCGTCGACCAACCCGTCGACCAACCCGTCGACCAACCAGTCGACCAACCCGTCAGCCAACCCGTCAGCCAACCCGTCGGCCAACCCGTCGGCCAACCCGTCGGCCAACCCGTCGACCAACCCGTCGACCAACCCGTCCACCAACCCGTCGACCAACCCGTCCACCAACCCGTCGACCAACCCGTCGACCAACCCGTCGACCAACCCGTCGACCAACCCGTCGACCAACCCGTCCACCAACTCGTCGACCAACCTGTCGACCAACCCGTCGACCAACCCGTCGACCAACCCGTCGACCAACCCGTCGGCCAACCCGTCGGCCAACCCGTCGACCAACCCGTCGACCAACCCGTCGACCAAACCGTCGACCAACCCGTCGGCCAACCCGTCCACCAACCCGTCCAGCAACCCGTCGACCAACCCGTCCACCAACCCGTCGACCAACCCGTCGACCAACCCGTCCACCAACCCGTCGACCAACCCGTCCACCAACCCGTCAACCAACCCGTCCACCAACCCGTCCACCAACCCGTCGACCAACCCGTCGACCAACCCGTCGACCAACCCGTCGACCAACCCATCCACCAACCCGTCCACCAACCCGTCGACCAACCAGACCAGACCAGACCAGACCAGACCAGACCAGACCAGACCAGACCAGACCAGACCTGACCAGACCTGACCAGACCTGACCAGACCTGACCAGACCTGACCCGACCTGACCTGACCTGACCCGACCTGACCAGACCTGACCTGACCAGACCAGACCAGACCAGACCAGACCCGACCAGACCAGACCGGACCGGACCGGACCAGACCAGACCAGACCAGACCAGACCAGACCAGACCAGATCTAGATCGATTTTTCTCCCCCAAAACGTTCGAGACGTTTAGCAGCAACCGGAGGCGCAACTATTTGTCCTTCTTTCAAGTTTACATTGTCTAATGATAAGAAAGCTATGAATGTTGTATGTAAAGACATTGTCTAATCAATTGTAAAAATAAATAATATCACTACATAGTATTAAACAAAGTCGCATTCTCTGTCTGTCCCTATGTCCGTATATCCCTATGTATGCTTCAATCTTTAAAACTATGCAACAGATTTTGATGCGGTTTTCTTTTTAATAGATAGAGTGATTTTAGAGGAAGGTTTACATGTCTAATAACATTCAATATGGATTAGAGAAATACTGTAATTTTTGAGGTTTCTAATGTGATGTCGTAAATAATTACATTTTTTCCCGCTTGCATTGCAAACGCAGGCTAAACCCTACGAGATTTATCAAAATGATGTACTAAGTATTTGTACACCATGAAAAGGTCTACAGAAAAGTCCGCGATAGTATATGTATATCTCTTATGGATAACCCACAATAGCAGTTTTTGTCATTTACTTTTAACGAAAAATGATGCCTTATGTTCAAAGCAATTTTTATACAATACAGCATTAATCCTTATCCAATTAAGAACCTTAAATATATTGTTTATTTAATATTGATCAATATGACCCTTTACAGCATGTCATTTAAATAAACAGTTTCGAAGATATTACAGATTTAAAATGCAGGGGCCGCGCCGCGAGCCTATAAATAGCGCGTCGGAGGTCGCGGTTCGCCTCTCGGCGATGCTTCCGCGCTCGCCCGTCTTATCGGTGACGCTGTCAAAGCCAGTAGGGCTAACAGCATTAGTCAAATTCGAAAAAAAAAACGTGGTTCGCCCTTTAACCATTTGAATTTAGCAGCGATCGGACGCATTTATGATCGGAGCTCTCTAGCGAGGAAAATAACAATCACAACATATTATAAAACAAAGTCCATATTTCCCTATGTATGCATAAAACTTTAAAATTATGCAACAGATTTTTATGCGGTTTTTTTTAATAGATAGAGTGATTCCAGAGGAAGGTTTGTACGTATAATAACATTCAATACGGAGTAGAGAAATACTGTAATTTTTGAGGTTTCTGTAAATAATTAAACTGTAAACCCTACGAGATTTATCAAAATAAGGTACTAAGTATTGGTACATCTTGAAAAGGTCTACAGAAAAGTCCGCGATGGTATATGTCTAATTTTTATGGATAACCCACTAAAGCATTTTTTGTCGTTCACTTTTTAAGAAAAATAATGCCTTATTTTTGAAGCGATTCTTATACAATACAGCATTAATCCTTATCCAATTGAGTACCTTAAATAAATTGTTGATTTAATATAGATCAATATAGCCGTTTACAGCATGTAATTTAAGTGAACATTTTCGGAGATTAATATCTCCGTAATTAAATCAGATTTAAAATGCCGTGAGGAGGCCGCGCTTCGCCCTATAACACTTCGACTTTAGCAGCGATGTCGCTATTTCAAGAGTTTGTTTAAAGACATTCCGTAATTAATTGTAAAAATAAAATACAAAGGTAAAATATAAAAGTAAATAAGTAATAATGTACTATATGAATTTAGATATTCCAAAGATAGCAGGAAATCTTCTTGGTATAGGGAAAGGAAATTGTTTTTCACCAAATTTAACGCTACGGCCACGGGCAGTAATAAATAAATCAAACAACTGGATCGATTTTAATCATTTTTTTTACACTGACTGACATGGGATATATATTTTATACCCGTGCGAAGCAGGGGCAGGCCGCTAGTATATATATATATATATATATATATATATATATATATATATATATATATATATATATATATATATAATATATTATTAGTATTATATATTATAGTATAGACGTGACAACTAACTTCATTTTATTATTATTTCATCATACTAAAAGAAAAATAATTCACAGTCACTATCCCACTGCTTAGTATAGGCCTCCACGAACTCTCAGACAAACAAACTCTTCAGTATATATTAGTATAAATAACGGTATAAAAAATACCAAGCAAAGCCCGGTCATCACAGTACTACATTTAATATCCCAACATAGCTACGGACGTGACATTTTGACATTAGAAATGAAAACATTTTCCTTGTACAGCTCGGTCGAGGACATAAAAGTCATAAGCGCAAATAACAAGGGCTGTTATCTGCAGAAGACATTCTGCACATCTGCGACCGACCTGCTCCGCTCAGTTAACCGTACGTACAATAAAAGAGGGGTTTTAATGTGCGGGACTCGAGTTTCACGAGTTTTCCACGTAACTGGGTCAAATTATTCACAAGAAAAACAATATATTAAATGTTTCAGGTAGCTATTAGGTTAGGTAACCGTGTGGTTTCCGGCTGAGTAGAAAAGACCACCTACCTTCTTACCTACATGTCGTAAAAGGAGACTAGGTATAGCTAGTCTCCTTTTAGATATAGCTAGGTATAGCTTTTCGATTTTGTCGTGGAGTCCTCTTCGTGGAGAGTTTCTTGCTGGCTTTTCGCGGTAGGAACAGCTTTCCGAACCAGCAGTAGTGTTGACGATTTAAAAGCATTTGTTTACAAGTTAATTTGATTAAAGAAAATTTTGAATAATCTTCAAAAGTAATGAGAATATTATTTTGCTATAATCCGCGATAAAAGAAAATATGTGTAATGCTAAATGTAGACTGTACTATTCATTCTCATACCTGATACATGCAGAATTTGTAACAAAATCGTAAAGCGTTACGATTTTGTCGTGGAGTCTATCTCCTGACGATGCTTCGGTTACGGGGCGAAACACTTGTTGAGATTGTGGTGGTGAATGTGTGCAGCGCTTCTGTATTGTTGTGTTATCGGTGTCGGGTAGTGCATTAGTTCTTACAAATTCTGCATGTGTCAGGTATGAGAACGAATAGCACACTCTACATTTAGCATTACATTTTTTTTTTATCGCGGATTATAGAAAAATCTCATTACTTTTTTTAGACTAGGTATAGTTAACGTTAGGCAGCCAGCCGATCGTAAAATACCTAGCCGAACCATGTTACAACATGTTTTAAACATGTGCCGATCTCACTTAGAGTGGGATAAAGACAAGATAAGGAGGTGATGATCGGGTAGCTATTATACTATAAAAAAATACACGCACGCATTTTTTTGTAATCTACTAGCTTTTCTGCCTCCCGTCGCTAATTCTGATATCGAATAGCCTCGAAACTAAACTCAGCATTTAAAAAATGCTCCGATCGCCACCAAACTTTACAGGCTCATCCACCCGGTCATTTCATTAAAATCGGTCCAGCCGTTTCGGAGTCTATAAAGGACATACAGTAATTTTTTATTATATATTAGGATAAAAACGCTTGGACTTCCTGGAAATCCTTCCAGCTTCATACACGACATAAGCTTAAATATGTAAATTTAAAAAAATATTTCACACCGTGTGGTATCCGGCTGAATAGAATAGTACCACCCTCATTTCTTACCGAGGTGTCGTAAAAGGCGACTAAGGTAAGACGACCCGCCGTGTGGTATCCGGCTGAGTAGAATAGACCACCCTCATTTCTTACCGAGGTGTCGTAAAAGGCGACTAAGGTAAGTCGACCCGCCGTGTGGTATCCGGCTGAGTAGAATAAACCACCCTCATTTCTTACCGAGGTGTCGTAAAAGGCGACTAAGGTAAGTTGACCCACCGTGTGGTATCCGGTTGAGTAAAATAGACCACCCTCTTTCTTACCGAGGAGTCGTAAAATACGACTAAGGTAAGTTGACGTCAGGCAGGCGGCCGGTCGTAAAATACGTAGCCGAATCATATGACAATATATTTGTAACATGTTGTGCCGACCCCACTTAGAGTGGGATTAGGGCAGGAGGATGAGGATGATGATGTAAAATTAAAATATTTCAACCACATAGTTTCTTTCTGGTTCTTCTCGATAGCAGAAGAAGAAGCATTGCGAAAGTGATAGCTTCATTAACTTTATTCATCCTTGTCGATTCAAAAGTCTTAAAGCTGAATAATATAAAGCTGACGATTCAAAAGTCTTAAATAAAGCTGAAGAGTTTGTTTCTTTGATTGTTTGGACGCGCTAATCTCAGGAACTACTGGACCGATTTGAAAAATTCTTTCAGTGTAAGATAATCCATTTCTCAAGGCTATATAACATCACGCTAATATGAATAGGAGAGGAGCAGCTATAAAAAAAGAACGAAAACGGCAAAATTTAATGCTTGGGTGCGCTGAGTAAACGGTGATAGTTATTAAAAAATCATGTACTACATAATTGTTCCTCTCTAAAAGTTCTAAATAAAAGTCCTCGATAGCATATGTCTAGCTTTTAAGGTTAACCCAATTTAACCATTTTTATGGTTATCTAAATACTATATTACGGTTTTAATTTTTCCACGCGGGTGAAGCCGCTAGCGATTGCTAGTTTGTAATAAGATGGAAGGTTGAATTCTATAGATGGGAAAGGTCACAAGAACCAGCCATTAGCTAAAGAATAAAACATACTTGTACCTTAACACGTATTGGGACCCCTACTTCATTCGTGTCACGTCGCGGCCTAAATATTCCGCGCAGACGCTTTTCCGATGGGGCTAAGAAAGTGGTTATACGTTTTTTTATTGCAGATTTAGATGATCTTTATATATGTTTATAGCAGCACCTTTTTATTTTGCGTTCTTTACGAGTTACTGTTAGGTCGTGTGGTATCCGCTTGAGTAGAATAGACTACCTACCCTCAATTCTTACAGAGGTGTCGTAAAAAGCGACTATGTAAGGTAAAATTTTCCGATGGGGCTAAGAAAGTGGTTATACGTTTTTTTATTGGAGATTTAGATGATCTTTATATATGTTTATAGCCGCACCTTTTTATTTTGCGTTCTTTACAAGTTCCTGTATGTTCAGCCGTGTAGTATCCGGTTGAGTACAATAGACCACCCTCAATTCTTACCGAGGTGTCGTAAAAAGCGACTAATGTAAATTTTTCCGATGGGGCTAAGAAAGTGGTTATACGTTTTTTATTGGAGATTTGGATGATCTTTATACATGTTTATAGCCGCACCTTTTTATTTTGCGTACTTTACTGACTGTATGTTAAGCCGCGTGATATCCGGTTGAGTAGAATAGGCCACCCTCAATTTTAACGAGGTGTCGTACAAAGTGACTAAGGTAAATTTTCCGATAGGGCTAAGAAAGTTATACGTTTTTTTATTGGAGATTTGGATAATATTTATATATTTTTATAGCCGCACCTTTTTATTTTGCGTTCTTTACGACTTCCTGTATGTTCAGCCGTGTAGTATCCGGTTGAGTAGAATAGACTGAGTATAAATGATTAGAATTGATGAACGATTGAGTAGAAATGAGAATATATTATATAAAATTATACAGTGTACTATTTGCATGCTTATAATAGGTAGAATTTGTTGTTCTAGATTATATTTATGTAACATCACTGTGTGGTACACAAGCAATAAATAAATTTGAATTTGAAAAGACCACCCTCAACTCTTACCGAGGTGTCGTAAAAAGCGACTAGGTAAGGTAAATTTTTCCGACGGGGCTAAGAAAATGGTTATACGTTTTTTATTGGAGATTTAAAAGATTTTTATATATGTTTATAGCCGCACCTTATTATTTTGCGTACTTTACTAACTGTATGTTAAGCCGCGTTGTATCCGGCTGTGTAAAATAGACCACCCTCATTTTTAAGCAAGATGTCGTAAAAGGCAACTAAGGTAAATTGACCCGCAGTGTGGTATCAGAGTAGAAAGGACCACCCTCATTTCTTACTGAGGTGTCGTAAAAGACGATTAAGGTAAATTGACGTGCCGTGTGGTGTCCGGCTGAATAGAATAGACCATTCTCTTTTCTTACAGAAGTGTCGTAAAAGGCGACTAAGGTAAGTTCATCCGACGTGTGGTATCCGGCAGAATAGAATAGACCACCCTCATTACTTACCGAGGTGTCGTAAAAAGCGACTAAGGTAAGTCGACCCACCGTGTGCTATCCAGTTGAGTAGAATAGATCACGCTAATTTCTTACTAAAGTGTCGTAAAAAGCGACTAAGGCAAGTCAACCCGACGTGTGGTATCCGACTGAGTAGAATAGATCACCTTCATTTCCTACAGAGATGTCGAAAAGGCAACTAAGGTGAATGAATGAATTAAATCATATTACAACATGTTTATAACATGTTGTGCCGTCTCACTTAGAGTGGTATATGGGCAGGAGGATGATTATTGATAGATATAAAAAAGGGTAAAAATAATTCAATAGGGTGGCAACACAGGCTGAGTATTTCGTTATTTACGCTAAAAATAAATAATTATGCAGAGAGCTTTGCGAGGCGGCGTCGTGCATATAGTATATGAGTGTAACATTCCAGACAAAACAACGCAATTACTATAATACAATCCGAATACTTGAAAGAATGACGTGAATTATAATTTACGAAATGCGTTGCTCGTTCGTGAAGCGTGAATTGTAGAGTGATATATTTTTTATAAAAATGTACTCACTTTGCGTTACGATATAATTTATGACAGTACTTGTACTAATGACTTAGGGAGTATAAAAACTCGACTCACCGAAAATATAGGCGCTCAAAAAGCGTCCTGTATGACGATCAAATAACGATCGCATACACACACACACACACACACACACACACACACACACACACACACACACACACACACACACACACATATATATAATACACGCAAACATCGTCTTCGGCGGCGAAGACTAGGTTCTAGTTTTCTGACGTTGGTCGGCCGTGTCTTCTCGCCATACTCCCGACGTCACGATGACTATTCGTCATACTATTAGTCCACCACTACACGTCGCCCTAAGCCGTGGTCCGGCCTCACAGAAGGCACCCTTAGGACGATGTTCCCCATAGCTAGTAGAGCTTCATATAACAGCGTGATAACTAGTCACAGTCATACCATTAGCCCCCCACTACGCGTCGCCCTAAGCCGTGGTCCGGCCTCACAGGACGCACCCTTAGGACAACGTTCCCCATAGCTAGTAGAGCTTCATACAACAGCGTGATGACTAGTCACAGTCATACCATCAGCCCTCCACTACTCGTCGCCCTAAGCCGTGATCCGGCCTCACCGGAGACACCCTTAGGACGACGTTCCTCATAGCTAGTAGAGCTTCATATAACAGCGTGATGACTAGTCACAGTCATACCATCAGCCCCCCACTACGCGTCGCCCTAAACCGTGGTCCGACCTCACAGGAGGCACCCTTAGGACCACGTTCCCCATAGCTAGTAGAGCTTCATACAACAGCGTGATGACTAGTCACAGTCATACCATCAGCCCTCCACTACTCGTCGCCCTAAGCCGTGATCCGGCCTCACTGGAGACACCCTTAGGACGACGTTCCTCATAGCTAGTAGAGGTTCATACAACAGTGTGATGACTATTCAGTCACACCATCAGCCCTCCACTACTCGTCTCCCTAAGCCGTGGTCCGGCCTCACAGGAGGCACCCTTAGGACGACGTTCCCCATAGCTAGTAGAGCTTCATACAACAGCGTGATGACTAGTCACAGTCACACCATCAGCCCTCCACTACTCGTCGCCCTAAGCCGTGGTCCGGCCTCACAGGAGGCACCCTTAGGACGACATTGCCCACAGCTAGTAGAGCTTCTGCACTATGCAACTTCGACGATGCTTCTGCGCTCGCCCGTCCCGCCCAGTGACGCTGTAAAAGCTGTTAGGGCTAACAGCATATAGTCAATTAAAAAAAAATTTAAATAAAACAAAGTGCCCAAAAGTTGTCTTTCTATATGCGATCGATTTTGCTCAAAATCTACTAAAGCGATTTGTGTACGGTTACTGTTTTATGTTATCTATAATCGATCCTGGTATTCTGAATTTGAGACTGCCTGTTACCCAAATAAGCTATCGTATTTTTAAAATTGGTAGCTTAATTACTACTTTTGCTTTTTCTTAAAATTGTAGCAGTTTTTTCAGTGCCCAAAGACAAGGACTTAGGCACTTAAGAGTGGGATAAGGGCAGGAAGATGATGATAATTTTAAATAACTACATATTATAAAACAAAGTCGTATTCTTTGTTAGTCCATTTATCCCTATGTATGCATAAAACTTTAAAACTACGCAACAGATTTTGATGCGGTTTTTTTTAATAGATACGAGTGATTCCAGAAGAAGGTTTGTATGTATAATAACATTCAATACGGAGTAGAGTAATACTGTAATTTTTGAGGTTTCTGTAAATAATTACATTTTTTCCGCTTACATTGCAAACGCAGGCTAAGCCCCACGAGATTTATCAAAATGATGTACTAAGTATTTGTACACCTTGAAAAGGTCTACAGAAAAGTCCGAGATGGTATATGTCTATCTCTTATGGATAACCCACAATAGCATTTTTTGACATTTATTTTTTACGAAAAATAATGCCCTATTTTTGAAGCAATTTTTATACAATACAGCATTAATCTTTATCCAATTAAATACCTTAAATAAATTGTTGATTTAATATATATCAATATGGCCGTTTACAGTATGTAATTTAAATGAACATTTTTGGAGATATCACAGATTTAAAATCCCGCGCGGAGCCGCGCTTCGCCCTATAGCTTTAGCATTTAGCAGCTAAGAGTAACCTCTAAAGAAAACATGTTTGTATAGTCTAATAATAAGAAAGCTATCAATGTTGTATATAAAGACATTCTGTAATTAATTTTAAAAATAAAATACATAGGGAATAATGTAAAAATAAATATGAATTTAGATATTACATATAGCAGGAACTCTTCATGGCATAGGGAGAGGGGAATTGTTTTTCTCCAAATTTAACGCGTTCGGGCCACGGGCAGTAATGAATAAATCAAAACTACGGGATCGATTTTAATCATTTTTTTCACTGAGTGACACAGGCTATATATTTTATATAGCCCGTGCGAAGCAGGGGCAGGCCGCTAGTACATACTAAAAAGCACATATACACCCAGACTCGAAGAAACAGCAAATGTTAGAAAATGTTGGCCCTTGGTGAGTATTGCACCTGCAACCCGAAGAAATGAAGGCAGGTTCACTGCCAGCTGCGCCAAAGGGTCAGTCAAATCTCTATCTGCAGATTTTATTTTTCGGACTACCAAATAACCTTTATAATATGAGATCACAAAAACAGATACGTCAAAGAGAGTTCGCAGCATCCCGGCCGCATTATGTAAATTTCTCTCGGGACACCGCGTAATAGGGTTTTGATAACTTCCCGTATCATATCACGGGATACAATAATGTTCAATCTATAGCACAGTTTTGGTTTATACGTATGTGTATAGGTGAACTACAATAACATGGCGCGCCCCTCAAATTCAAAACGCTTAAAAATATTTGTGATAGTATTTTCAAAGCGCCACTAAGAGCCTGTTTCACAAGTTACCAATAAACTGTCAGTTAGCTTATTCGGAACATATGACACATATCTCGGAATCTTGCGTTTCTCTGGTTTCTGATAGGCTTATTCAGCACATAAAGTCCCTAATAAGTTAACAGGAAGACCAAGTGGCTGTTATTTTGTTTATCTGCTGGATATCAAATAAGTTAATAATATTATATATATATATATATATATATATATATATATATATATATATATATATATATATATATATATTTATATATATATTTATATATATATTTATATATATATATATAATATCAATTTTGCGTCAATTTACATTTAACACAATTTACATAAAACCATAATGCACCATTAGCCTAAACCTTTCGAAAGAATTGCACTATCTTTTAATAAAAAACATACAAAAATCCGTTCAGTAGATTTTGAGCAAATCGATCATATACAGACAGCTTTTTGGGACTTTGTTTTATAATAAGTATAGAAGTCACAATAGGCTCCCGTCCGGTGACGCTGTAAAAGCCAATAGGGCTAACAGCATATAGTCAATTAGAAAAAAAAGAAATAGGCTATTTATGGGACGTATGCCGACTACCCTGTATGTGTCATATTAAAAACTCAAAAAACGTTATACTACCAACGAATCCCTTTCTATAGACTATAAAAATTTTCGAAGTTCCAAAGCTATCAAAAAATAGTTCAAACAAGAGACTCCAACCATTCACGGCATGCATACCTCCGAATAGAAACCGAAAACAGATGGAACATTCGCAAACAGTTCTAATCCACTAACGAATCGACATCGAAACAAAAAAAACGGCGCGCTCTTATCAATTATTCGCCTCTGGATTTTCGCAACAGGCAACACAATGGTCCCATCAATTTGGGGGCAAAAAAACCTGGCAACACTAACATTCCGCGGACAAAGGGACGCGTAAAAAGCGCGCCAGTATGCACGTCCGCCATGTTTTAGGTTCAACTGTATTTACTAAATGCTGCCAATTATCGAAATACTCGTTAATTACCATGGATATAAAAATATGTTTACGTACTAGATCGGAGATACTAAATCGTGGATGGAAAGGTGTGTCACTAAAGTATGGTCCACCTGTACATACATTAAAACGCAATTATTTTTGTTTGACGCATGTATCCGAATATGTGGAGTGTAGCAATTATATATTAACTTCTGTAGAGAAAGGGTGTTAAAATTTATTATTTACTATTTATTATTATATTACAGTCAAATTGGGTAACTTTGAATGACTTTTTCAAATTTTTCAAAATATAAAAAAATAGGATGACCTTATTTAAGTTTTTGATGAATAATGAGTGTTCTTTTATACCGAGTTTTAGAATAACTAACTGTATTACTAAGTAACTAGAAAGGAAATGGAAAAAAAATATGCTTTTGTGCGTGTTCAAAGTTACCTTGAGTTTTGGGTAACTTTGAACCGAATTATTTCGAAAAATAAAAATCATTAAATTCACAGAATTTTCGTAACATGGGTAAAATTATACTTATGTTCTGAATGAATGAAAGATAGATCTGTCAAATAAAGTCAACTTGTCATACTTAACAGCCAACCGTTTACTTAAAATTGCCATTTACTAAATATTTGCAACATATGGGTAGATTTTTTTTTTGTAACGAATACATATTTATTTGTAATTGTAAATATTAATTTAAAATAAAGCCTAAATAACAAATTCTATAATCAATTACCATTCAAATGAGATCAAAACATTAATGGTTGGCAAGAGAATTTGAAAAATAATTCACCCCATTCCATGAACGAGATGTCATCTTCAATGTACATTTTATCATTTTAAAATAGAAACATATTTAACTAAAAATAGGGGTGGTCCACAAATTCACCGGTCAATGGATATAAAACGATGCAAAATCGGGAAATTATATGAAAAAGTATCATTTCAATGTACAATTGATCATTAGAAACCGAAAAGTATGTGTTTTACACACCCTTCTGTAATAAAATCGGAAATTTAACTCAAATACTTTTCACTCCAAAAAGACCGCGAACAGAAAATTTTGAAAAAGTGTCAGAATTTGTCTAAAAACTATAAATTTTAAATGACATTTGGCAACTAGAACATTTAGTATTTCCATTTCACTCAGTTATCAGTTTTAAATCAGGTTACAAATATTAAAAAAAAAAAAAGAATTAGTTTAGTCGTTTTATTCAATGTTACCCGAAAATTCAAAGTTACCCAATTTGACTGTACTATTTATTGTTATATTTATTATTATATTACGCACAAACATAATTGAAGTGGGAATATGACGAAATTTGAGGGGAAAGTTTATTAACGTAACTATTACATTTGTTCGTAGATCCTATTATATTAACAACTAATATTATTATTTGTAAAAAAAAAATCAATACCAATCGAGCCTTATATACTCGCATTGAGTTAAGATTGACTACTTTTTGGTCTTATTTTGCAAAGAATAGCACCAGTAATAAAATATGATGCACCACAAACTAAAAAAACACACACACGCACGCTTGCACGCACGTTCACACACACACACACACACATACACACTTCACTTCAATTTTTTTAATTCGATCTTTTGGATTCGATGGTGTTTGGACGGTCGACGATTTAAAACAAAAATATATCTCTCTTTTTGCAAGATTCCCTACACAGATGGACTTGAAAATGTAAAATGATCAACTAAAATATGTAATGTAATGTAACGGCCTGTTGATATCCCACTGCTGGGCATAGGCCTCTTCTCTCCGTTTTTTTTTTGGAGAGAAGGATTGGAGCTAAGACCTACCACGCTGCTCCAATGCGGATTGGTAGGTTACACATATCCCCAGAATTCTTTAAAAATATGCAGGTTTCCTCACGATGTTTTCCTTCACCGAAAAGCGTGTGATAAATTGCAATTATCAATTAGACACATAAGTTTTACTAGAAAACTCATTGGTGCCTGCCCGGGTTTGAACCCTAGACCTCCTCGAAAGAGGCGCACGGTGTTACCGCTGGGCTACCACAGCATATACTAAAATATGAATACTGAAAATATGGAACTGTTGTGCTTACGACATTATTAACCTACTCAATTGCGTTAGCGTAACGCGAATAAGTATGGCACTGCAACAGCGACATCTAGTGACCGCTGTTACCGCTGTATGGCGTTATGCTAACGCGATCGATTAAATTTAAAAAAAAACTCGCACTAAGCACACTGCAATGTCTAGTTCATAATAAGCAATGTTTTAATATATTAGCGCGTGCTTTTAGGCGATTGCAGATAACATGAATTAAAAATGCATCAAACTAATACAATATGCTGACTGTTATTTGGTATTATTTGCATCAACTTAGTGGTCATACATTAAATTTTGATCCGGTCGGTAAATATAGCTGATTAGTTGTTTGTACTTATTAAAAGCCAGGTGTTTACTCGCGACTTTATATGGTTCGCGTTTAAATTTGCATATGTATTATAGCCTAAGAATTGAGAGAGTAAATTTCAAAATGTTATTAAAGCTATTTTTAAATAAGTGTTTCGTCATGAATTATGGTCGTTTCGAAAAATTCACTAAAAGAAAGTCCTTTCTGGACAAAAATAGATGCGTTTGAAATGTGGTGTTCGAGAAGGATGCTTAGGATTCCATGGACTGCACACCGAACTGATGTGTCTATCCTTAAGGAGCTCGGCATTAATATTAGACTGTCCGCTGTTTGCTTCCAGCGTATTCTTAAATATTTCGGACACGTTGCTCGTAAAAACCCTGAAAGCCCGGAGAAGCTGACCGTGGTTGGTCAGGTCGACGGGAAAAGACCAAGCGGTCGCTCCCCTCCCCGTTGGTCCGATCAAGTAAAGACGATTACAGGCCTTCCAATCACCAAAGCTTTAAAGACCGCCAAGGATAGAACAATGTGGAAAAGAATAGTGCAGGAAGTGAGTAGCAATAATAATTTCATCTAGACACGACCTTCAGTAATGAAGAGATCGACTAGAAGAAGTTTCTTAGTATGTCATCTTTCTCCTGCCCTTATCCCACTATAAGTGGGGTCGGGTCATGTGACAACATGTTGTCACATGATTTGGCTGGGTATTTTACGACCGGCCGCCTGCCTGACATCAACTTACCTCAGCCGATCTTTATGATGATGTAAACAGATGAAAATGGGGCCAATTAATAGCGCTTTTATTATTAACTATTACTAAAAATTTGGCTGATTTTGTCAATCTAGGACAGTTAGTCAAATCGGTCCAGTAGTTCCTGAGTTTAGCGCGTTCAAACAATCAAACAAACAAACTCTTCAGCTTTATATATTAGTATAGAATTTTAAATATTCGTTTAATTTAATCAATTATTGTAACACCTAGGTTGATTGCCTCTTCAGGTGACAAGAGAGCTGGCTCCTTTTTCGCACAAAGAATCAGCTTAGCGATTCAGCGCGGAAACGCTGCCAGCATTCTTGGGACCATTCCACGTGGGCATGATCTGTATAGTCCTAACGTGTAAGTAATTTAAGATAGATATAACTTGTACATTTTTGCAAGAAAAAAAAAATTAATTTTATTTGTGCCAAATGAATTTTAAAAGACTTTTAAATTTTCAGATTGCAAATTGCGCTAATTTTTGTATATTTCGAATCACAAAAATACACCGCTTTTTTCAAGCCATTCTGCAACCTTTTGCAACTGGGTCCAAAAGTTCCCGTTCCCTTTATCCAATATATCCAACTGTATCCATATCTATGTTATCATAGACATTTTTCGATTAAATTAAGCTAAATCACTAACAATAAATCAAAATAAAACTAAAGCAAATTGGCTGCATATTGGGTCAGCAATATTCCAAAAAGGAAAACTAATACTTGATCTGATCATAAACAATTTCAATAGCTCTTTCATCTTTCATCTATGCCACCATAAAAAACCGTTACAGACTAAAAATAAAACACTACACCAAACTATATGTCGGAAGTGCTTCAAACAACACATAAACGACCTAAATCTAAATATTAGACCATAAACAACTTCAATAGCTCGTCCATCACAACCGGAATAGATTTTTTTTTGAGGCAAAAATTGCGGCTACAATTATAAAAGATATGGTCTGAATAGTTTAAAGAATTTCTGAATTTTTGAATTTGAAATTCTGATTAAGCTACGTATTTTACGGCCTGCTTGACGTCTGTTTACCTTAGTCGTATTTTACGTCATCTCGGTAAGAATGAGAGTGGTCTATTCTACTCAACCGGATACCACGCGGTTGGTCGACTTACCTTAGTCGCCTTTTACGACACCTCGGTAAGAAAGAGGGTGGTCTATTCTACTTAACAGGATAACACACGGTGGATCAACTTACTTTAATCGCCTTTTACGACACCTCTATAGGAAACGGAGTGGTCTATTCCACTTAGCCAGATACCACACGGCGGTTAACAACTTTCCTTAGTCGCCGTTTACAACACCTCGGTTAGAAATGAGCGTGGTCTGTTCTATTCAGCCAGATACCACCCGGCGGAATACAACTTATCTTAGTCGCCTTTTACGACACCTCAATTAGAAATGAGGGTGGTCTATTCTACTCCATCGGAAACCACACGGCGGGCCAACTTACCTTAGTCGCCTTTTGCGACACCTCGCTAAGTAAGAGAATAGTCTATTCTACTCAGCCGGATACCACACGGCGGGTCAATTTATCTTAGTCACTTTTTACGTCACCTCTGTAAAAAATGAAGGTGGTCTAATGATAATAATGAACAATTTCTTTTCCCGCCAATCATAAACAAATGAAGAATAAATCAAACGTAAGGCGAACTGCGATTCTAAATTCAAAACTTTTAAGAAACGCATCAACCTAAGCCTCGTCAGGCGATATGAGTTTGAAAAGAAAAAAAAATTAAAGCCTTCGCTATGGATTGAAAAGACGTCGTTACCATCCTAGACCGATACAGCTCAGTTCAGCATCTTTCCCATTTACCTTCCCTTTTTTAATCTGTCACCAATCAGCCGTGCATTAATATGCAATCGGCATTCGGAGGAATCCCCATATAATAGGTAAGTCTTGTATACCGCTGTCTCGCTCGGTACGGTATCATTCGAAAGAGATGGGACTTCACAAAAGAGCGCTCCTGTATTCATGGATGGAAGCGACGAAGCGAAGCACCAGACTTGTCGATGACGGCGACTTTAGTGATGTAACACGTTTTTGTTCACAGAATATAGATCGATAGCACATGTCTTTTGCGCATTCAATTCCAATTCAAAATCTTTAATATTTAAATAAATAAATCTTGTATGTATATATATTTATATATGTATATATCCGGAATCTCGGAAACAGCTCCAACAATTTTCCTGAAATTCAGCATGCACTAAGTTTTGGGGGAGAAAAATCGATCTAGCTAGGTTTTATTTTTTCTTTAAATTGTTTTACCCCTGTAAAAACACTATTTTTACCGTAAGCTGTCAAGTCCGCGTAGCAGCGTGGTCTCGAGAAACGAAAATACCTAGGATCAACCTACCCAATTATTTTCTTTTTTTTAGTTTATTTTTTTATTCTGTTTAAAAATTACCGCGCAAGTATCTGTCTACCAGGTGCTATTCTTTACTCGAGCTAACTGTTTTCAGTACTTTTAAATCATCAAATGTTTTTAAAGAAGCAACCAGTGGTTCGGCATGTTTTTCTTTTCAAAACGAACCAAAAAGAATTTCGATGGTTTATCAAATAAAAGTTTTAAGAATAAATACCTCAAAAAAACTATGAACGTTCACAGTATACCTCAATACTTGTGCTACCTTTAGCAACGCGACGGGCGAGAGGGCGCTACCACCGGTCGAGACTTTACCACTGATTGACACCTGACACCAACCGGATTGACACTTTATTACTAAACGTGCGATATATTTAGTGGGGGACCTCACTTTAGACCAGGGCTTCTTAAACTGTGGGTCGCTACTGAAAGCAAAAGACGTCGCAAAGATCTGATACTTGATACTTTTCAATAATTATTGATACAACTACATGGCTGCAGCTGTCCTTTAAAGAACTTTTCTAACAAAGATTTATTGATATTTCTCCTCCTAAGTTCCTTCATTACCGCTTTTCATTAAATTTAATTAAATAGATTTTATAAAATTCATGATTGGTTAGTTTACAACAATTATAAATAAAATTTTAAAATTAGTATACACACTACATACAAATATAAATACAAATAAAAATCATACAAAATACTATTGTAGTTTTATTATAACTATTTTTTGAAAAAAGTGGCAATGCAAAACTGTTATTTACATTGTAAAATAGTGCGATATTACATCTACATCTACGGTTAATATATATTTCATTATATGGAGGAGGGGGTCGTTTAAAATTTCCTAAGCTTGAAGGGGGTCGCTATATAAAAAAGTTTAAGAAGCCCTGCTTTAGACAATCACGCAAAAATGTCTGCATAAGCTAAGCTAAGAAACTACATAAGAGTTTTTATAAACATCCTATAATGCACAAAACATAAAGTGAGGCAACTCATACAAAATGGCATCGCAGACGGAGCATATAAAATTTAACAAAAACCGATAAATGGGCACATCACTAGTGACAAAAATAAAGCCAGCCACTTGATGACTCCTTAGCAGCACGCACAGCAACATCTAGAGACTACGTATTCAAATATCCGTTGAATTAGTTTCGTTCCTAATTAAAATATAATAACGCCATTTTTAATTATGACTTTTAGTGTAATAAAATTATTCGCCAGAGGGCCCTTGAGTTGCTGAGAGCGTTTGTTTGAGACGGATTCATTCATTAACTATATTATTTTAATTAGTAATGTCTAGAAGATTATATAATTTATATTTAACGCTGTAATGTCGTTATATCGCAGGAATAAGCCACTTTTGGGGCCCATAGATTTACAATGCATCTCGGACAAGTATAAAGGTTTTTGTTAAATATATATCTTTATATTTAAATGAGTTAATCTTGTATTATATATATTTTCCGAATCTCGGAAACGGCTCCAACGATTTTCCTGAAATTCAGCATGTAGGAGGTTTTGGGGGAGAAAAATTGATCTAGCTAGGTTTTATGTAAAAAAAATATTGTTTTATCCCTGTTTTTGGGCATTAAAAAACACTAACATTTATATTGAATTGAATTTTCGCTATTAACTGTCAAGTCGGCGTAGCCCTTTCGGGTAACGGGCAGCGAGAAATGAGAATGAGAATGCCAAGGATCGATCCCCAACTAAATAATTGTTTTATCTTTTTTTTTAAGTTAACACACACACACACACACACACACACACACACACACACACACACACACACACACACACACACACACACACACACACATATATATATATATATATATATATACATACACACACACCGAATAACGAAATTATGAATTACGGAAACGGCCCCAACGATTGTCATGAAATTCAGCAGGTAAGGTTGTGGAGCCAATAAATCCATCCAGCTATTTTGTATTTATAAAAATGTCCTTGTATCCCTGTTTTCGGGCATTACAAACTGCTAATATATAAATAGAATACAAAGGTTAATTGTGCTATCATTTGTACAGTTGTAATAGTTAAGTGGAGAACGGGCGGATTAAAGAACTGAAAATACCCGGGATCGAGGCCCAGAAATCACCGGCCTTTTCTTTATTTTTTTATATTTTGAATTGCATGTTTTATACATTTTAATTAAAATTACCGAGCAAATCTCGGTAACACAAGTATGTATCTTTGCCACAATGCAACGGAACTTAAAGTATCATTTTACAAAAAAGCACACAGTTCAATGGAAATTTGAAAACTGGAAGATCGGTCATGTTGCGAGCGAAAACGGAAATCATTGTTTCTGGAAATACAGGCTTTGTCATTTTCACTTGAACGGCTCCATGCGTGAATATTCAAATATTTGTTCGATGCGTTTCGTTTTTGTTTTTGCTTATCGACTACCCCGAGCCCATATATTTGTCGGTAAAAATACATTCATCCGTGTGGTATCCGGCTGAGTAGAATAAACCACCCTCATTTTTTACCAAGGTGTCGTAAAAGGCGACTAAGATAAGTTGACCCGCCGTGTGGTATCCGGCTGAGTAGAATACAGTAGAAGCTCTTTATTAGCGTTGCATACGTTCTGTAAATATGCCGTGAATATGGAATGCTAATTTATATAGAGTTAAAGGGATAGGTTCCTAAGCGGGGGGGACCTCAAAAGGGTCGCGGGGAGCCGCTGGGTACAAGCGGCACAAAATCGTGTGTTCTGGAGATCCCATGAAGAGACCTTTGTCCAGCAGTGGACGTCCATCGGTTGAAGAAGAAGAAGTTCCTAAGCGATGAAATAAAAAAAGGAAAATATAAAAGTCAGTTTAAAATAAAATAAGTTTTTGACTTTACATTTTGATAAGTTACATATTATCTTCAGATTTAGGCAATAGTTTAAAAAAATTTAGTAATTTAGTAATGTTTTGAGTAATAAGTTTGGTTTATCTAAATATTCTGTTAAAACCGCGATTGTCTGGAGGCGGCTTACTTCAAAAGAACCGCCAAACGAAACAGTCCGCGAATAGTGAAAATGTAAATGAAATCTTCTACTATATATAAAACCCTCATTTTTATCAAGGTGTCATAAAATGCGAGTAAGTTAAGTTGAGCCACTGTGTAGTATCCAGCTGATTAGAATATACCACCCTCGTTTTTTACCAAGGTGTCGTAAAACGCGACTAAGGTAATGCCGCCTTGTGGTATCCGGTTGAGTAGAAAAGACCACCCTGTTTCTTACCCATCTGTCGTAAAACGCGACTTAGGTAAGTTGGCCCGCCGTGTGGTATCCGAAGCAGGATTACGCCCCGAGGTGGGATAGTAACAGGCAATTACTGTTACGTGATCATTTTTTTTAAGTTAGAGTAAGGTAAAGCAGGGTATAGTTAGTTAGTTAAGATAGTGAAAAAAAAATTGTTTTACAAAAAAGAGAGTTAAATACGTGGCATTTATAATTTAAGACCGCGTGATTCCCTGCGAGAGAAGTTTAAGGAAACAGAAGTGGAAGGAAACGAGAGAAGTTTAATAAATTAAATTGCTTAAAATATACTGTGAAGCAAATGTAAGAATACACATTTGCTTCACAGTATATTTTAAGCAATTTAATTTATGTACATAAAAATATAAAGAATTATAAAACGGTAGGTGATGTGTACAATAGACAAAGCAGGAACCGACATAAGCTTGCGGCTCCTGCTTTGCGCCTTGCAAAAGTTCGTAATTCATTTGTGGGTTTTGGTATAAGATTCTATAATAAAATTCCGCAATCAATTTTAGCATTGCCATTGCAGCAGTTTAAAAACACTGTTAAAAAGAGGCTGATACAGAAAGCCTACTATACTCTTGAAAATTATTTAGAAGATAAGAATGTGTGGATATAGCTCTCTTTGAACCTGTACAAGACAGTAACGACTAAATGTAAATTTATTCAAATAAACTTGTAAACAAGTGCTTTTGAATCGTCAACTCTACTGCTGGTTCGGAAAGCTGTTCCTACCGAGAAGAGCCAGCAAGAAACTCGACGGTTGCTCTTTTAAACATATAATTCTTAATACTATTTACATTCAGTCGTTACTGTCTTGTACAGGTTCAAAGACAGCTATATCCACTTCTTATCTTCTAAATAATCTTCAATAGTATAGTAGGCGTTACTTCTATAGATTATTTAAGTTTATATGAATACAGAATATGTTGAATTTATATTTCTATCCTTGAAGACACTCCAATTGTCAGTACGTGTACCAAATGCCGCCACAAAGACAAAGGTCGCCGCCGGTCAACACCGTATGCTCCGAACTTTAGGCACCGTTCATCATTTACTTGTGATTCACGCGGACAGCCGAGTAAATACTAAAAACAGCACTTTGGCAAAAGTAATAATACTACTACAATCCGCGATAACGAAAATATATCATCAACATCCTGCCCTTATCCCACTCTAAGTGGGGTCGGCACAACATGTTATAAACATGCTGTCACATGATTTGGCTGCGTTTTTACGACCGGTTGCCTGCCTGACGTCAACTTACCTCAGTCGTATTTTACGACACCTCGGTAAGAAAGAGGGTGGTCTATTCTACTAAACCGGATATCACACGGTGTGTCAACGTACCTTAGTCGCCTTTTACGACACCTCGGTAAGAAATGAGGGTGGTACTATTCTATTCAGCCGGATACCACACGGCGTAACAAAAGTAATAATATTATACTACTATAACCTGCTATAAAGAAATTATATCATCATCTTCCTGCCCTTATCCCACTCTAAGTGGGGTCGGCACTACCTTAGTCGCCTTTTACGACACCTCGGTAAGAAATGAGGTTCGTCTATTCTACTCAGCCAGATACCACACGACGGGTCGACTTACCTTAGTCGCCTTTTACGACACCTCGGTAAGAAATGAGGTTCGTCTATTCTACTCAGCCAGATACCACACGACGGGTCGACTTACCTTAGTCGCCTTTTACGACACCTCGGTAAGAAATGAGGGTAGTACTATTCTATTCAGCCGGATACCACACTGCTGGATAAAGAAAATATATATGATGCTAAATGTTGAGTGTGAAAGCCGTTTTCATAACTGACAAAATCGCAAAGCTTTGCTATGTTTTCAGGTACCCTCGAAACCCACTACATAATAAGATTCATCAAAACCGTTCAAGCCGTTTCCGAAATTAACAATATATATATAAAAGAAAGTGTTAGTTAAACTATTTATAACTCAAGAACGGATAAACCAGTTTTGCTTCGCTCTATAGCACTTCCACCTTCAATTCATCAGCTGTGATGGCCTAGCGGTGCGACCGTGTGAATCTCTAGAGACGATCATGGGTTCAAACCCGGGCAGACACCAATGAGTTTTTCTATTAAAACTTATGTGTCTAATTGATAATTGCAATTTATTACACGCTTTTCGGTGAAGGAAAACATCGTGAGGAAACCTGCATATCTCTAGAAAATCCTAGGGATATGTGTAACCTACCAATCCGCATTGGAGCAGCGTGGTAGGTCTTAGCTCCAACCCTTCTCTCCAAAAATGGAGAGAGGAGGCCTATGCCCAGCAGTGGGATAGTAACAGGCCGTTACTTACTTATAGCACTTCGAATTTAGCTGCGATAAGACGGGTTTGTTTTTCACATGGTCAACTCATATGGCGCTCTTTCAAGAGTAACCTCTAAAGAAAACATGTTTGTATTGTGTAATGACAAGAAAGTTGTGAATGTTGTATGTAAAGACATTCTGTAATTAATTGTAAAAATAAAATACATAAAGAAAAATGAAAAAGTAAATAAGTAAAAATGGGAAAATTGGAAAAGGGAATCTTCATGGTACAGGGAAAGGGAAATTGTTTACTCCAAATTTATCGCGTGCAGGCCACGGGCAGTAAAGAATAAAACAAAACTACTGGATAGATTTTAATATTTTTTTTACTGAGTGACATAGGCTATATATTTTATACCCGTGCAAAGCCGGAGCGGGCCACTAGTATAACTATATATTCAAGTACACCTCATTTAAATACCAAAGATATATATATCTAGAAATGTGCATTGCTCTATGGGAAAGGTAATTTGGGCACTATTTGCAAAACTTTCACGTAGCCATTGTCGAAAGCACAATGCTTTCAACAAAAGCTGTGACATTTAATTTTCAAGGAAACCACGACTCAGCAAATACTTTTGTATGCTGTTACTTCTTAGTAGCTGATATTTACTATTTTTTATTTGTCCGATTACATCCATGTACTTTGGACTAATGCACTGGACATAGACTAGATAGAATAGACAGTATCAAAATAAGAGCCCAATTTAATACAACATAATCTTTATAAACGTTCGCGACGGGACGTACCACCTGTGGTACATACTTGTCTGTCTCATGGGTCGTTATGTACCAACGGTGGTACATGCTAGTGTGTCTCATGGGACGGCCCCTTCTTTTCTTTTTTTTTGGTGAATTCAGGCCCCGTTAATAACGTATTAATCCCAATTCTGGAAAGGGATATCCTAAATACACTGTTCTTTCCCAAGGACCTATCAAGTTTACAAAAACTACCAGAAATAGAAAGCCTTTTAAGGACTACAACTGAACTGTTTCGATATATCTTAATTCAAATGATAGTCATTTAAATATTGAACGCGCAATTAACAGCGCCAAAGAACCGTCGTGTATACTAATATATAAAGCTGAAGAGTTTGTTTGTTTTATTGTTTATACGCGCTTTTCTCAAGAACTACTGGACCTAATTGAAAAATTCTTTGAATATAAGACAGTCCATTAACCGAGACAAGCTATAGGCTAAATAACATCACGCTAAGATGAATAGGAAGGAGTAGCAATGAAAAATATTGCGAAAACGGCAAAATTTAAAACTCTCCTTGCGAGCGCTAAGTAAACGTTGAAAGTTATTCAAAAATATCTTATAATTAACTCACGATAACTACTTTTATATTGAAAATTTCCATTTGTGAAAAATTTGTGACACACTGATATTGATGCGGGCGAAGCTGCCGGCATTTAGTCCAACATAATTTTTAAACCAAATTCTGGAAAGAGATATCCTTCTAAATCCACCGTTCTTTCCCAAGGACCTATCAGGAATGCAATTAACAAATAAGTTTTAAAAAAACTACCAAAAATAGATAAAGGCTTTTAAGAACTACACTTAAGATGTTTCGATTTATCTTAATTCAAATGAAAGTCATTTAAATGTTGAACGCGTAACTAAAAGCGCCAAAGAACCGTCGTGTATGTAAAATATAACTATTGAAATATCATTTCCAGGTATAATTGTGCTGGACCTCCGAGCGTCGAATAGGGGGATTCGACGCTCTTGCTGGAGTGAGGTTCTTCGAGATGGCTGATGCATTAAGTGTTCCCAATTCGTCGGTTTATGGTGAAAGAGTCAGTCTAGGCTCTACAAGAGTAGAAAGGGTAGGCTGCTGACGAGGGTGTAGACGTGATGCGTCCAGTATTCCTGTGCCCTCGCCACCAAGCAGCAAGGTTGAACACCATGAGGTTTTAGCCGGTAAGAGTCCGGCATAACTGCTTTCAACCAGCGATTAGTAGTACCCATGAAGGGTTTCCTCATGTAAAGGTATAATTGTGCTATTCGATTCAGATGAGCACAGTTCTATTTAAATAGGTAGTTGGATATAAGCATTAAAATTCTTGAATACATAACGTGCCTTAATCTATGCATATTTATAATAAAGTAACGGCCTGTTATTATCCCACTGCTGGGCATAGGCCTCCTCCCTCCGTTTTTTGGAGAGAAGAGGCCAATGAAGATTGGTAGGTTACACATATGCCCAGAATTCTCTAGAGATATGCATGTTTCCTGATGATGTTTCCTTCATGAAAAAGCATGCGAATAGCGTAAAAACCAAATATAAATTTGACATATAAGTTTTTTTAAATAGAAAAACTCATTGATGCCGTGGGTTTGAACTCGTGACTGCCTTGAAAGAGTCTCACGGTCTCACTGGGCTACCACAGCTCCCTATATCTATACCTGTTATAAAACTAAGTACCCAAAAGCTGTCTGTCAATGTGATCAATTGTCTCTATTGAAATCTATTGAACGGATTGCTGTGCGGATTTTACTCGACATCTCGGTTAGAAATGAGGGTAGTCTATTATTCTCAGCCCGATATCACACGGCTAACGAAAATCGCAGGTATCAGTTGTTTATATACCAGACAATTGATGACAGACTATCGTTTAACATTTTACCACTGTTTTCATGCTAGACGCCAGTTTGGCTGGATGCAATACAATTCGTGCGACCGCGAATAGCTTTGCAATTTACATTCATATTGCAAAATGGTCTGAACTCCATCGTTTATGTAGATCAAGTGACATATATTTAACATGATAGGCTATCTATGTGACGTCATACTAAATTCAACGCTATATACAAAAGTAATCCGCCGTGTGGTATCCGGCTGAGTAGAATAGACCAACCTCATTTCTTACCGTGGTGTCGTAAAAGGTGACTAAGGTAAGTCGACCCGCTGTGTGGTATCGGGCTGAGTATAATAGACCAACCTCATTTCTTACCGTGGTGTCGTAAAAGGTGACTAAGGTAAGTCGACCCGCTGTGTGGTATCGGGCTGAGTATAATAGACCAACCTCATTTTCTTACCGAAGTGTCGTAAAAGGCGACTAAGGTAAGTTGACCCACCGTGTGGTATCCGGCTGAGTAGAATAGTACCAACCTCATTTCTTACCGTGGTGTCGTAAAAGGTGACTAAGATAAGTTGACCTACCGTGTGGTATCCGGCTGAGTAGAATAGACCAACCTCATTTCTTACCGACGTGTCGTAAAAGGCGACTAAGGTAAGTTGATCTACCGTGTGGTATCCGGTTTAGTAGAATAGCCCCCCCTCTATCTTACCGAGGTGTCGTAAAATACGACTGAGGTAAGTTTACGTCAGGAAGGCGGCCGGTCGTAAAAACGCAGCCAAATCATGTGACAGCATGTTTATAACATGTTGTGCCGACCCCACATAGAGTGGGATAAAGGCAGGGAGATGATGATACAAAAGCAATGAGAATAATATTTTGCAAATAGCAACACCAAACCGGATACCACACGGTGTGTCAACTTACCTTAGTCGCCTTTTACGACACCTCGGTAAGAAATGGGGTTGGTCTATACCAGGGCTTCTTAAACTGTGGGTCGCGACCTCCAGGAGGGTCGCGAGACTACTGAAAGGGGCGTCATTATTGATACAACTACATGGCTGCAGCTGTCCTTTAAAGAACTTTTCTAACAAAGAATTGTTGATATTTCTCCTCCTAAGTTCCTTCATTACCCCTTTTCATTAAATTTAATCAAATAGATTTTATTAAATTCATGATTGGTTAGTTTACAACAATTATAAATAAAATATAAATAAAAATATAAATACAAATAAAAATCATACAAAATACTATTGTAGTTTTATTATAACTATTTTTTGAAAAAAGTGGCAATGCAAAACTGTTATTTACATTGTAAAATAGTGCGATATTACATCTACATCTACGGTTAATATATATTTCATTATATGGAGGAGGGGGTCGTTTAAATTGTCCTAAGCTTGAAGGGGGTCGCTATATAAAAAAGTTAAGAAGCCCTGGTCTATACTAGTCAGCCGCATAGCACACGGCGGGTCGACTAACTTTTGTATTATGGACCTCCGCAAAGTAACGCCTAATTCTATAATTTATTTAACGCTATATATCAAAATTTGGTGCGCTATAGATAAAATTTTTTCGTACTTTTAAGAGCGCGATTTTTCCGATGGTGAAAACTCAATTTTGAACATTAGATTTAATTAAGGGTACATTTAATTATAGTAATGGACAAATGCCGAATGATAAAAAGACAGAATGATGATTGATTTACTTGAATGATGTTTCAAATAAAATTTCACTTACCATCTGAGCCCACAGCAAGTTGCAGCACTGTAACAAAAGAAGGAAAATTATTTAACCGTGCAAAAATCGCAGTCAAAAAAATGAAAAACAATATTAATTTTTATTATACAAATTACTATATTTTGAGTTTTTAAGGCTCAGACGCAGAAAGTCCGGTTTAAGTCAAACTTAGATAATTTATTATAAATATCTGGGTGACCGAGCTTCACTCGTAAATTTTTTACAAAAAAAACTTAAAAAAAGAAAAAAACAACTATTTAGTTGGGATCGATCCTTGGCACTCACATTTCTCGAGGCTGCCCGCTAACCGAATATGCTACGTCGACTTGACAGTTAATGGCGAAAATTCAATTCAATATAAATGTTAGTGTTTTTTAATGCCCAAAAACAGGGATAAAACAATATTTTTTTACATAAAACCTAGCTAGATCAATTTTTCTCCCCCAAAACCTCCTGCATGCTGAATTTCAGGAAAATCGTTGGAGCCGTTTCCGAGATTCGGAAATATATATATATATATATATATATATATATATATATATATATATATATATATATATATATATATATACAAGATTAACTCATTTAAATATTAAGATACTAGACATGGACCTCCTCTCTCCGTTTGTATGCCCGAACTTGAACTCGTGAACACTTCAAAAGAGTCTTACGGTATCACCGCTGGGCTATCATAGCATACTTATATACTTAATGCGAAAGTCTGTCTGTCTGTTACACTTTCACGGCTATGATATGTGATAGAATTTGGTACAATTGAAACTCACATCCAAGGTTAACATAGAGCGTAAAAAGTCCAGATTTTCCTTCAGAAACAAGAAAAAATGGTATAAAATTGAGGGTAGTTTACATTAAATCAAACGAAGTCTCGGGAAACAGTATGATACACGTGACTTGTGAAAGCAAAATATAACAACAATTTAATCCCCACGTCTCTCCAATTAAATTATACTTTACACTCTCAAAATCCTTTGATCCTTTTTATTAATGACGGGAAACAACAAGATAAAAGCATATCCGTTGATGTGTCGCCACGTTCCCTGTTTATTCCTACGGGATTCGTGCCAGAGACACCTATTAACAGATAATACAATTTACTTCGTCGGTACATGAGTTACATTTATTTATCCGAACTATATTAATATTTTTGGTCTGTTTGACCGAGCATTGGTCGGTAATTTTTTACAAATTAAAAAAATAAACTTCTAAAAAAAAGGAAAAATATTAGTATAGGTGGGGCTTGATCCTAGGCATTTTCATTTCTCGCGACCACCCGTTCCCAGAATAAGCATCGCTGACTTGACATTTAACGGCAAAAATAATGTTTTATATATTCAATAAATTAAAAGTAAATTTTAGTTTTTTTTAATGCCGAAAAACAGGGATAAAACGATATTTTTTTATAAATTAAACCTAGCTAGATCAATTCTTCTCCTCCAAAACCTCCTGCATGCTGAATTTCAGGAACATCGTTGGAGCCGTTTCCGAGATTCCGAAAATATATATGTTTCTGAATTTTGGATATGGGCTACAACGATTTTCATGAAATTCATGGAATTTTATGAATTGATTGATGAATTGTTTTGGGGGGAAAACCGATCGAAAAATCTAGCTAGGTTTTATTAAAAATAAATGTTGTATTATCCTTGTTTTTGTGGCATAAAGAAACTGCTACATTTCTATAAGAAAGGAGAGGTTAATTGCGCTGTCAATATCAAAGTCTTGATAGCTTATTTGGGTAACGGGTGCTCTTAAATTCAGAATACCGGGATCGAATCCATGTAACATTATCTTTTTTTAATAGCATTTTTTTATATATTAAAAAAAACCGATCAATCAAGGAGAGAATGGAAGAGAAAAACATTTCATGTCAGTTGCTAGGGTTCTCGCCCTAGCTTAAAGCTGAGTGGTCTACCATTTTGTGACCTATTATATTTATTTATGTCTTCGTATCTTGTTGCTTACTTTAAATTCTTTGTATTTGTCATCATCTTCCTGCCCTTATCCCACTCTAAGTGGGGTCGGCACAACATGTTATAAACATGCTGTATTTGTATTTGTATTTTTTTTTTAAGTTTTATGTACGTTATGGTCACAAATAAAGGGTTTTGAATTTGAATTTGAATTTGAACACACTTAGAGTGGGATAAGGGCAGGATGATGATGTGTAAATATCTTCAATCCATACGGACATATAATGTTTATAGCATTTAACGATTTCAAGTAAAAAGAAGTTAGTAAGTAGCGGCCTGTCGCACTGTTGAGAATAGGTCTCTTCTCTCCGTTTTTGAGAGAAGGTTTGGAGCTAAGACCTACCACGCTGCTCCAATGCGGATTGGTAGGTTACACATATTTCCAGAATTTTCTAGACATATGCAGGTTTCCTCACGATGTTTGTCTATCGCCGTGTGATAAATTGTAATTATCAATTAGATACATAAGTTTTAACAGAAAAGCTCATTGTTGTTGCCCGGGTTTGAACCCGTGACCTCCTCGAAAGAGTCGCTCGGTGTTACCGCTGGGCTACCACAGCTCACACGATTTCAAGTATTTTACATAATTTATGTTATATATAGTCCTTTGGTCGAAAAACAAAACTGCATAAAACCGCGATATGGAACAGGATGCCGAGCGACCATATCTGGAGCCCCTCGTAGAGATGTCCCGCAGTGTTGATCGTCTCATGGTAATCGTACTATGCAAAAAAACAGAGAAAATGCGACAAATTGAAGGCTGCAACTTCTTCACGTACACATATAAGAGCGATGGAATTTTATGACACAATTCAACGGAACAGTTGTAGATACAATAATAAAATACTTTATCTACTCTGATACTATAATACTATAAAACTGAAACCAAAATTCTTATGACAAACATTACGTACAATAATAAACGGCAAAAATAAACAATTAAAAAGTTTTATTACGATACAGGTCTTGTATGGACACCTGTGTCATAATATAACTTTTTAATCATAACGATACACCTATACAACCTCCAGCTGGACCAAGGAGGTTGAACCTCTACCTTAAAAAAAAGGTTTCAATGAACGAGTCCGTGGCGTGTTGCGTCGCCGACGCAACGCAAGCGTCGCAAGCGCAATCGATGTTTATACCTTTTACCGTTTACTTAGCGCACGCAAGGAAAGCTTTAAACTTATGCCCGTTTCACATTTTTTATTTTTGCTCCTCTCCTATTCATCTTAGCGTGATGTTATATAGTGTAGAGCCTTCCTCGATAAATGGACTATATCACACTCAAAGAATTTTCTAGAAAAAAACTTAAATCGCTTTAGTAGTTCCTGAGATTAAGGCGTTCAAACAATCAAACAAACTCTTCAGCTTTATATATAGTATAGTTGAAAAGTCTGCCAAAAGTTCAATTTTTTTGAAATGAAAACTTCTTTACCGACTTTGTGCATTTTTAATTTTGTAAAAAGTGGTAAACTCGCGTCAGGATACGTGATTTGTGCGGGTTTTTTTTAACCTACTCGATCGCATTAGCGTAACGCAATTTGTATGACGCTAGAACAGAGATCTCTAGATGTCGCCTAACCTATTTTGATGGGACTTTCACTGGAAGATATAGAACGCTGTTGAGTAATATAGGCTTACTTTTTGTCTATAATTCCAGCGGATAATAAATTTACGCGGGATAATTCGCTGGCGCAAGTAAATGTTTTAATTCATAATGTTTGATATTTGCGTACAATCTCTTGACTATAAATTCTCTCACTTCGTAGGTTAGCTGGCAGATATCTGTCTCAGAGATAAGTCGACCTTTGTACACTTTTTTACCAATAATGTTTTTCCAACATTTTTTTTCTTTATTTTATTTATTTATTTATTTAGGATTATCAACAGATTTAACATATCTTACTACAAAAAGTAATAATACAAGCTTAAATATGTACAACAATTATGTAACCCTACTTACTGATAATATCAGCATGCATAAGAGATTAGTTTAATTAAAATAAATAATACATAGTTTAGCCTACAGCGATTTTAAATATCAAAAAAAAAAAAAAAATAAATATATAGGACACTTACACACACGGTCGTCTGTCCCCAAAGTAAGTAATACTTGTGTTATGGACAGACAACTGGTGAATATATACTTATATATTTTTTAAATACATACTTAAATACAAATATATACCCAGGCTCAAAACCAACAAATTCATTAATAAAAAATGTTGGCCCTCGGCGGGAATCGAACTCGCGACCCGCGGAATTGAAGGCAGGGTCACTACCCACTGCTCCAACGGGTCAGTCAAGAGATTACGATATTGAGGAAAGAAATCCTGTTTTTTTTTATATCAAATAAATAAATATATCTCAAAATTTGTCGTGTTTTTTAAATTATAACGCCGTGTGGTATCCGGCTGAATAGAATAGTACCACCCACATTTCTTACCGAGGTATCGTAAAAGGCGACTAAGGTAAGTCGACCCACCGTGTGGTATCCGGTTGAGTAAAATAGGCCACCCTCTTTCTTACCGAGGAGTCGTAAAATACGACTAAGGTAAGTTGACGTCAGGCAAGCGGCCGGTTGTAAAAAATGCAGCCAAATCATATGAAAACATGTTTGTAACATGTTGTGCCGATTCCACTTAGAGTGGGATAAGGGCAGGAGTATGATGTGTTTTTTTAAATTAAAAGAGAGATATTTCAAATTGACTTCGTCAAGATAGAGTCGCGAGGCCCTAAGTGTCGCGTCATGTATTAAATCCACAAAATTCGTTACCGATTCGCCCACAATAATAACATATGTTTGCGCGTGTAATGAGTGAGCCTCAACATTCGTGGAAGGGTTAGAGGCGATTCGTTAGCCGCCACCGTTTTAATTGCTAGGGCTGTGACTAGTTATTGAATAAAATCTTTTCTTTTTTTCATCCCGCAGCCGACGTGTTTTGTTTATTTCATCATGTTCATCTTCCTATCCTTATCCCACTCTAAGTGGGGTCGGCACAACATGTTTTTCTCTTCCATTCTGTCCTATCATTCGTCAATTCTGGCGCCACTCCTTTTATATGCATACCATACTTCACACAATCCAACCATCTCTTTTTAGGCCTCCCTCTAGGCACATATCCATCCACATTCATATTTGAAACTCTTTTGGTCACATGCTTTTCATCCCTCTTCATTACATGTCCATACCATCTCAATCTTGCACTTCTCGTCTTTTCTATAATGGGCGCAGCTTTTAGACTTACCCTTATTTTGATTTTATTTATTTATTACTACTATCCCGCGGTTTCACCCGCGTTCATCTCATGGCAGTGGAAAGTCTACTAAGTCAGACTAAACATTAATTTTTGTTAAATATATCATCCACGTCTCGCTATAAATGTATCATCCATGTCCACCGTCTCGCTGGACCGACGACATCAGGAAGGTTGTCGGGGCCAGGTGGATGCGCATTGCGGAGAACCGGGATGTCTGGCGCAAACATGGGAAGGCCTATGTCCAGCAGTGGACTGCGATAGGCTGATGGATGGATGAAATATATCATCAATATATAAAAGTTTCCGCAGCGCATGCAATGACAGTTTTTATGACTAGTTTTTTACACCTTATTACATTTTTATTACGGATCCATATTTTTTTTAAATGTATCATAACATAGCCTATGTATAGGCTCAGTAAAGATGCAGCTTTCCAATTGTGAAAGAATTTTTTAAATCGGGCCAATAGTTTTTGTGTGAAACATTACAAATATACATACAAATTTTTCCTCTTTTTAATATTAGTATAGATCTATACTATTATAAAACACGATCTGTGCTAGCGGCTTCGCTTGCGTAGAAGTCGGTGTGTCACAAAAGACAGAAAAGTAGTTATTGTGAGTGAACCATAACAGATAGAGATATGCTCTCGTGGTCATTATTGTAGCAATTTTGTAGATCTACAATCCTTTAGTACATTACTTCATTGTATCTCCACAGGTTTACGCGACGCACGCGACTGAAGCTCCCATCAGGCGAGTTTTTACATCCTTGCAACCTCTTCAACACAATTTACGTAAAAGGATTTTTATAGCCTATATGTTAACCCTGTGTATAAGGAATAATTGTGCCAAATTTCATCGATATTGGTTCAGCGGATTCTCCGTGAAACAAACATACATCCATACTCATAAACTTTCGCATTTATAATTTTAGTAGGATTAAAGAGTGTGCCAACCCTAGATTATTACACTCAGCTCCTTCATATTCTGGCTGGTGGAGCTAGAGTGCTTCAGGTTGTCGCGCGTTTTATAACATTTTAATGGCGGACTTTAGTTTAATATTAGTTTTTGTATAAAAGTAACGTTTCAGCCTCCAATGGTAATGATATAACGCGTTTATTAAATTGAGCACTCGTTTAATGCATTAAATTGAATGAGGAAATTTAAATACACTGACGATCGCCATTTTGGTCTTTTTAATACCACTCTGCAGCAAACGTGTTTTGGTTAAGCAAATAATTATATATTAGCTTCTTTAGCAATTCTATGATAAATGCTAATGCGGTTGAAGTTAGTTTAGCATTAGATTATTATTTGTGGTAGTTTTGTCGATTGTGGTACGTTGTTACTAATACTCAATAAAAAAATCTAATGAAAATATTATTTTGTTTTAATCCGCGATAAAAGAAAATATATGTTAAATGCTAAATGTAGACAAAACTACTTTTTTGTCGTGGAGTCTATCTCCTGAGGATGCTTCGGTTACGGGACGACACAATTACTTTTTGTATTATGGATCTCCGCAAAGTAACGCCTAATTCTATAAATAATTGTGTATATATAATGTTTCGTGACGTAAAGTGGAATTTAGTATCCTGTATCGAAAGTTAAACATAAATTATAAAACGTGTACGCTAAACTAACACGAGCACAGCACACATTCACTAAGAAAAACTCAACAATTCTTTCGCCCTATAAACATCAAAACTAGTTTTCCTTCATAGCAAACATAATATCATCATTTTTTTGAATTGTGAATTTCTGCTAGCGCCGTGTGGTATCCGGCTGAATAAAATAGTACTACCATCATTTCTTACCGAGGTGTCGTAAAAGGCGACTAAGGTAAGTTAACCCACCGTGTGATATCCGGCTGAGTAGAATAGACCATCATTTCTTACCGATGTGTCGTAAAAGGCGTCTAACGTAAGTTGACTCACCGTGTGGTATGCGGTTAAGTAGATAGACCAGGCCTCTTTCTTACGCAGGTATCGTAGAATTAGACTAATGTAAGCTGATTTCAGTCGTAAAATATATAGCCAAAACAAGTGACAACATGTTTATAACACCATATAACAATGGATGATCAAACGTTGAAATCTAATCTTTCAACGAAGCATGCAATGTTAATAATATGAATGTATCAGAACAATCAGGCATTTAAGCTGCTTCATACACTGAGTATTGCATGCATTCCCTTCACAAACGCGGATTAAAGCAAAATAATTTTATTGTAACTCCTGTACTGTGGAGTTCCGCAAAGTAAAGCCTGCTTATATAAATCTTTTTTTTTTTATTTTGTATGGTTGCAACTAAAAATTAGACGCAGATACATTTGAAACCAAACAGATATATTTCTCAAAAACTCTGAAGCTACACAGCGCTAGAAATATTCACAATGCGCCAATGCTTACATTGAAAGATTTCCTTCAATGGAAAAGCACCCATTACAAGCATTATAAACATAAACCAAACTCAAAAATCAATGAAATATATAAATATATTTTCGGAATCTCGGAAACGGCATGTTTATTGTAACTTATGTACAAAGGAGTTCAGCAAAGTAACAAATGCTTCTATAATTCATTTATGATTATATTTTTATGGTTGCAACTAAAAATTAGATGCAGATTGAAACCATTTGGGGATTAGGATTAGTAGTAGTTTGGCTGCTACTGAAAATCAGTGTTGGGCTTTCCAGCTCAACAATCGCTGAGTAGCTACCATTTTATAGCATTGCACTGCTATTAACTGTATGTTTCAACTGTTTGTTTATAGTATACCACTGTATGTACACTGTTAGAATAGTATTACAATTATATAAATAAAGTTATTCTTATTCTTAAACCAAACAGATATCTCAAAAGTTCTCTGAAACTACACAACGCTAGAAATATTTCAATGCGCCAATGCCTACATTGAAAGTTTTCCTTCCATGGAAAAGCACCCATTACAAGCACAATGCACCTTTTAAAGCCACTTTCCAAATTTCGGGGTTGAGTGACGGCGCGTAGCTTATTCTCGTAATGACGGGGATACATATTCTTTGTTATTTATCATAAAACCGAAGTGAAAACGAGGGAAACCTTAATGAGCTAAGCGAAAAACTATGATACCTCGGTGTAGTACTTAAATTAAAAGCGGTAACCAACATTGTGTACAATAAAAATTGAAATTCATATTAAAGATCCAGATTTTTTTTGTGTATACATATTTTTTTTGAAATTTGGAAACGGCTCTTACGATTTTCTTGAAATTCAGCAAGTAGGGGGGCGGAAATCGATATAGCTAGGTTTTATTTAAAAAAAAGTTCTTTTATCCTTGTTTTCGGACACTGAAAAAACTGCTACAATTTTATGAGAATGCAAAAGTTAATTCAAAAGTCACGATAGCTTATTTTGGTAATGGGCGGTCTCAAATCTAGAATACCAGGATCGAGTCCAGGTAAAATTCTTGTCTTTTTTATTGTCTTTTTCCCTTGTTTTTTCGTATTTAAAAAATTAAAGAGCAAGGCTCGTTCACCCTAGTAATTCTTTAATAGAGGTAATAACTACACTAAAAATACTGATTCCACAGCAAATTGACAGAAGTTTGACTGGCCCGTTGGTGCAGTGGTGAGTGATCCTGCCTTCAGCTCCTCGGGTCGTAGGTTTGATTCCCGCCGAGGGTCAACATTTTCTATAAATGAATTTGTTGGTCTTTGCGCCTGGGTGTATATTTGTATTGAAGTACGTATTTAGAAAATATATAAGTATATATTCACCAGTTGTCTGTCACCCATAACACAAGTATTAAATTACTTACTTTGGGGACGGATGACCGTGTGTGTAAGTGTCCCATATATTTATATAATTCGAAGTATGTTAGGAGTTATTATGCAAATACAACGGTCTCCTGACTTCTTGGAGAGAGGGATAGACCCTCAAATTGTGAAGAAAAATTAAAATTGGAAAATCAATTTTCCATTGAAGTGTAGGGATCTTAACGATGTTTTCCTTTACCGAAAGTAATCTATCTTTAATATTTAAAATTTTAGTATTTTTTTAATGCCAAAAAACAGGGATACGATATTTTTTTAAACAAAACCTAACTAGATTTTTTCTCCCCCAAAACTCGCTGAATTTCAGGAAAAGCGTTGGAGACGTTTCCGAGATTCCGAAAATATACATATATACATACAAGATTAACTCATTTAAATATTAAAGGCTATACAACATTATCAATACTTTTGTATTTATAGAACCGCTGCAAATCTTAGTTTGCGAGAGAAGTTAGCTTTTGCCCTATAATTCAACATAATAAAAGCGTAGGGCGGTTCTGCCCAACGCAAACGTTAATTGCCCTTTACTTTGTGTTTCATTCTCTCGAGACGTCTTGCGGTAACTAAGGACAGAAATTATACACGCCCTTTTGAATACCGTAAGAGGGTTCCGTATCACGACCTCCAAGTTTCTCATTGTTAAGAAGTTATTTGGAACTAAACCTTTGTTAACATAAATATCTATCTAATCCATTAACGCTTGAAATTTACAAAAATCTCCCGTTCCCATGGGAACTTCGGTAAATTATATAAAAACATTTTTATATAGAAATCTCATCATTATCTCCCTGCCCTTATCCCACTCTAAGTGGGATCGGCACAACATGTTATAAACATGTTGTCACATGATTTGGCTGCGTTTTTACGACCGGCCGCCTGCCTAACATCAACTTACCTCATTCATATTTTACGACACCTCGGTAAGAAAGAGGGTGGTCTATTCTACTAAACCGAATACCACACGGTGGGTCAACTTACCTTAGTCGCCTTTTACGACACCTCGGTAAAAAATGAGGTTGGCGTCTTATATAGAATTGTAACTTTGTGATAAGTATTTCAAGGGAATCCTTGGACTAAGTATAGAATATTGCGAATACAAACATATATCTTTATATTTGAATGAGTTAATCTTATATGTATTGTAAACGGATTTTACAAGAGGTCGCTGCTATCGTGCGTGTTACCAGTGTAGCTGATGGATAGCGAACTCGCCGCGCCCCCCTGTCATGGAGCGTCCTATGAACACATCTGAGTGCCCGGCAAAATACTGTAGGTATTTAAGGTTTTAATCTATCCACGCCGCTGGCAATTGCATTGTAATTGCAATTCGCCAGAGGCTCCGCTCGCCTGATAATATTAAAACCGTAATATAGAATTTTGATAACCATAAAAGTGGTTAAATTGGGTTAACCCTAAAAGCTAGACATAATATGCAGTCAACATTTTTTTGTACAATTTTGAAGTACATGATTTTTTTAATAACTTTCACCGTTTACTTAGTGCAAGCAAGGAGAGCTTTAAATTTTGCCGTTTTCGTAATATTTTTTATTGCTGCTCCTCTCCTATTCATCTTATGATGATGTTAGCCTTCCTAAAGAAATGGACTATCTTACACTGAAATAGTTTTTCAAATCGGTCCAGTAGTTCCTGAGATTAGCGCGTTCAAAGAATCAATCAATCAAACTCTTCAGCTTTATATATTAGTATAGATAGTAGGTATGCATATTAATGTACTGCAGCGTACCTTGCCTCATAAGTCTAGAAAAGCCGTCGCCGACTTAACTGTGTCAAGCGCTCGCCGCACTTGGCGACTGCATAAACACTATGTTCACTGAATATGTTTTACTACCCGCATTTTTCGTGTCCACGTACGTATGACTTGTTAGCCGGTTGATAGAGTTAAGTGCAGAGCGAGAGCGTTGGTCCTCTTTTTGACCAAGACTTTTCAGTTTTAAACATGTTATATTTAACCCTACTAATATTATAAATGCGAAAGTTGGTAAGTATGGACGTATGTTTCTACTCTTTCTTTACTACAAAAGTAATAATAAAATTATTTTGCTATAATCCGCGATTAAGTAAAAAAGAAAATATATATAATGCTAAATGTAGAGTGGAAGATCTTAAAAACGAGATTTGTGCATGTGTTTTTACGAATCCTGCATGTATCAGTATGAAAACGGATTGTCCACTTTACAGTTAACTAAATCGGACTATAAATTTATTTTTGTTAAATATATTTTTATTAATTTTAATTAATTTAATTTTTAAATAAATTTAATTAATTAATTAAAAATATTTTTAAATAAATTTAATTAATTAAGTAAAAATATTTTTAATAATTTTCTACACCTTATTACACTTATATTACGGATCCCTATTTTTTAAAATGTAATATGGCTTATGTTGCTCAGTAAAGATATAGCTTTCCAATGGTGAAAGAATTTTTGGAATCGGTCCAGCAGTTTTTGTGTGAAAATTACAAACACACATACAAATTTAGATACAAAAAAATATACTCAAAAGTCTTCAGGGATTGTAACTACTTTTTATCTGAATATGTGATATTAAAAAAATAACACACAAAATTCTCTTGGCGCCTTAGTAAAAACTTTGTATAAAATATCCAATGAATCCTTTAGTAATAGGAATATACGCTAAAAAACGTTGTATATCCATTAAAAAGGTTTATAGAATTATTTCAAAACATTTAATACTACCGCCTATTTTCATGCGACAATATTTTGCATGTAAAAAAAAAACTACCCTATTATTAATATTAATAACCTTCAGAGGTTTAAAGCTGTAAACGACGCCATAGCTTGCAAATCAAAAGCAAAATTTGCAATTCTGAATATAAAACATTCAGAAAAATCGCTGACGCGAAAAACGCTGCCAATTCTTATGAAAACAGAATAAAAATCTATGTAAAAATATCTACGTAGGTTTCAATTCGATGTTCCATCTAGGATATGAAAAATAGAAATATCCATTTTGAAAAAAGGCTAAAACACGATGGTGAGACGGCCCGAGTTACAATGAGTGATTGTGGATAATTGTAATTTAGACTTTAGATAATACAGATTAGGGTTCAATTTAGATTAGCACTATGTAAATTTTCCAATGAGTTCTTAAATGGTACATGTTATAAGCGAAAGCGAGAAAATCTGTTTTACATCTACAAAGTATTTGTCCGATTTCAAAATGGATGATCAGGCAAAAAGACTAAGAAAAATGCTAAGTCACCATTCCAATTGTTAAACTCCTTTATGTCGATGCAAGACAATCTTTAATATTTAAATAAGTTAATCTTGTATGTATATATTGATATTTTCGGAATCTCGGAAACGACTCCAACGATTTTCCTGAAATTCAGCATGCAGGCGGTTTAGGTCGAGAAAAATCGATCTAGCTAGGTTTTATTTAAAAAAAATAGTTTATCCCTGTATCCTTCGGAAACGGCTCCAACGATTTTCGTGAAAATGCGATGCATGCGACGCGTTTCGGGTTCAAATCGATCTTTATATGAACCCGTAATGTCTAAAATCGGTTTCTAAGGTAGTGTCCATCCACCGTGATGAATTTTTTTTACCAGCGTACATACATCGACGATGGTGAAAAAACAGATTTTTTTTTATGATTTGCGATCTTGATTTAAGATCGCGGCCGTTTCTAACTTATCCCAGCCCACTACAAACAGGGGGGAAATATCCAGGATCGTAAATATGTCGGGTTTTATAGTTACGCGCCCCTGCGCAGGGTTGCAAGGGTGCCTTTCTTCCACCGCTTGTTAAGCTAAGGCCTTATTCACACGGCCAACAAAAACGCGCTAAAACAAAACTTTGCAGGGTAATCAGCTAATAAGCTCACCACCGACTAACTTTGAGTGTGAAACGCTTAGTTGCACATAGTTTATTTAAAGAAAGAGTAGAAAGTTATTTATTTTATTTGTTTCAAGTAACTTATATTCATAACACACACACAACAAATAATAAATAAATAAATAAATATATATATATATATATATATATATATATATATATATATATATATATATATATATATATATATATATATATATATATATATATATATATATATAAGCATCATCACGAGATAGACTTTACGGCAAAATCGCAAAGCTTTGCGATTTATTTTCTATTTCCTTTATCGTGGATTATAGCAAAATTACCCATAATTACTTTAGCATTATGAATCACTTCGTAAAGTAACGCCTAATTCTATAAATTATATAAAGTTATTTGTAATTAACTAATTTTAATTTTTAATTGCCTCTTCAGGTAACAAGAGGGCTGGCTCCTTTCTCGTACAAAGAATCAGCTTAGCGATTCAGCGCGGAAACGCTGCCAGCATTCTTGGGACCATTCCACTTGGGCATGATTTGTATAGAGTCCTAGCGTGTAAGTAATTTAAGATATATATAACTTGTCCATTCTTGTAATAAAAGAAACAAATAAATTGTAATTAAAGTGTTTTTTTTTTAATTTTTAGAAAGGGGCATATTTTCTAGGCATCTTTTCATCATTTTAGGGTTTGTGGTAGCTTTTAGAATACGCATCCCAGTTTTTTTTAATTGACCTCTCCACTTATATACAGTGGACATTGTTTCCAAGCTGATGAGGCTATAGTGATCAATAATAATTTCTGAACAATGCTTAACAATAAATGACAGCGTTATAGGTGTGATAAGATCAACATTGCGATCAAGTTCAAGCAATATACAGCTATCATTTGAGACGACCAATACGTAACTGTATACTGTATAGATTGTATGATAAAAATGCGTCTTTAAAAAGATTCGTTCGCTTTATCTTTCCGCCTTTTTGTTCCGTAGGGTTTATAATAGTACTAAACGGCGCGTTAAACTTTTTTAAACCAAATTTTTTTGAAGCTTTGATAATTTCGTAGGCGGGTTTAAAATTAAAGGACGCTTCTAACTTTTTTTCAAATATTTTTTGAAAGTGTGATGGCCTAGTGGTGGACCGTTCGCCTCTTTCGAAGTCACGAGTTCAACCCCTTGAGCAGGCACCAATGAGTTTTTCCTTACTTACGTGTGTAATTGATACTTGCAATTTATCACGCGCTTTTCGTTGAAGGAAAACATCGTAAGGAAACTTGCATATCTCTAGAGTTCTAGGGATTTCTAGGCAGCGTGGTGGGACTTAGGTAGAACCCTTTCTCCAAAATGGTGAGAGGAAGTCTATGCACAGCAGTGGGGTAGTAACAGGCCGTTATTTTTGCGTGATAACATTTTTTGCAGTTGTTCTTGCAATGAATGCTTTTTAGGAATGATGATGTAGGTCTGATTTAATATAAGTACCTGATTGATTGAGCCTTGCTCTGTAATTTTTTCATAATAATTGGGTAGGTGGCTTGATCCTAGGTATTTTCATTTCTCGAGACCACTCGCTGCCCAAATAAGCTACGCCGACTTGACAGTTCTCGCGCAAAAATAGTGTTTTATATTAAATTTAAGTGTTAATAATTTTTTATGTCCAAAAACAGATATAAAAATATTTTTTTAAAATAAAGCCAAGCTAGATCGATTTTTATCCCCCAAAACCCCCTACATACTAAATTTCAGGAAAATCGTTGGAGCCGTTTCCGAGATTCCGAAAATATATATACATACAAGATTAACTCATTTAATTTAATAATATAATAACTGAATTACCAGATATGCGTCAACGACTGAAATCAGAGCGATATATAGACACGCGTATGTGAAGCAGAAATCGCAATTTACAATCTGCAATTTAAAAAATTTCACTACTATTTTCTATTTCTACTCATCATCCATCATCCACCTGCCCTTATCCCACTCTAAGTGGGGCGGCACATCATGTTAGAAACATGCTGTCTCATGATTTGGCTGCGTTTTTACGACCGGCCGCATGCCTGACGTCAACTTACCTTAATCGTATTTTACGACATCTTGGTAAGAAAAATGGTGGTCTATTCTACTAAACCGAATACCACACGGCGGGTCAGCTTACCTTAGTCGCCTTTTACGAAACCTCGATAAGAAATGAGGATGGTCTATTCTACTCAGCCGGATACCACACGATGAGTCAACTTACCATAGTCGCCTTTTACGACACCTCGGTAAGAAATAAAGAGGGTCTATTCTACCCAGCCGGATACCACACGATGAGTCAACTAACCATAGTCGCCTTTCACGACACCTCGGTAAGAAATGAGGGAGGTACTATTCTATTCAGCCAGATACCACTCGGCGTTATAATTAAAAAAACACGACAAATTTTAAGATATATTTATACCACCACCATACCACACGGCGTATTTCTACCTTCTGATTTTCACATCCTACGAGTGTCGCGTCACAATATCAGCGTTTGAAAATCGCTCCGTGAGTGTCCCCCCTTAGACTGATTCCACGATTGCTTATCTCTGCCCGGGCAGTGCTTAGGTCTTGAGCACTTTATTTTATTACTCAGCTATTATTCTGGTGTAAGCTGTTACCGAGCGTCTACCTTACACCTTGTTTTCGCTGACTTATCGAAATATCTTTTATGTTTTCAGATATTACTTATTAAAACAATGTTTAATGAAAATACAAACGGATTCGTACTTTTTTTAAGCAATTCTCTTTTGTCGGGTTTTTATAAATAAAGCTTTGATTGTAGTTTAAACTAAGTTACATACTGAATTTCAGAAAAATTGGTAGAGCCGCAGAAAACATATTTATATATACACACAAGATTAACACATTTAAATATTAAAGTCTCCGTGTCCGCTAAATGCTTGAGAGAGCTACCTCTCCGCACCAGCACCAACTTTTTTATGTCAGGAAAACCCATTATGGGTCGTCACCGCCCGACGGGGACGAGCGGCAGTTATGTCGGACTCGCAGTGCTCCATCACATTTGTGATGGCGGGGACAGGGTTCACATTACCCCCATCCCCGCCAGCATCGAGTGTAACCCAAAATGCGTCGGTCCGGGGCCACTGGGAGCACGAGATGCATCGACCTTTTCAGGGATGTAACCGTAACGGGGACCGTTTAGAGGTCCCCGTTAGAGCGGTATGCGACAGACTCCGACCAGCACCACCTGTTTTTTTAATACAGGAAAAAACAATTTATCGGGGACAGGCGGCAGTTATGTCGGACTCGCACCGACTAAAACGACCTGTGTGTCCACCACGCTGCCGATGGCAAGGACAGGGTATCATTGTACATATTGCCCCCATCCCCGCCGACAGCTCTAATCCCAGAGAACAAACGCCTTCTCCGGGTAGGGGCCCCTCGAAAGAGAAGCCCCCGTCCGCTAACCGGTGCATTGGGAGCACCAGATACACCGGCCGCCTCGGGGACCTGTAAGCCAGACGTCCGATAAGCACCACCCTTACCGCGATCTTGTTTTATAATATGTCAAGAAACGAGCTAACTATAGATTGTACAGTAAGCTCTTTATAGAAGTATCTTTTAAATATTCTACATGCAAATGAGGCAAGTGGTAAGTCTTTTCAATAAAATTCGTCCAATATCGACATATTTAGCTTTAATGTCGCAATTAAAAACATCGATAAAACCTGCCCTTGTATCGTCACAATAACTTACCACCTGGTGAGATTTCAGTGGAAAACCTGTCCCCGATAAAATGAATGCAGCATTCGTTAATTATTCAACAATTTAAATTAGACTCATGTTAACCTGTTTGTACGTACGTGTGTGTGTGTGTGTGTGTGTGCGTGTGTGTGTGTATTTTTGGAATCTCGGAAATTCAGCATGCAGGTTTTGGGGAAATCGATCTAGCAAATTTTACATTGAATATATAAAACACTATTTTTGCCGTTAATTGTCAAGTCAGCGTAGCTTATTTGGGGTAACGGGTGATCGTGAGGAATGAAAATACTTAGGGTCGAGCCCCACCTACCCAATTTTTTTTTTTTTATTTTGTAAAAAATTACCGAGCAAGGCTCGGTCAATCGGGTAATTATTTTTAAAAGCTTATTTCAATTTATAAGTTAAGCAATAAATTGACTTTTTTATCAATAAGATTCGCGCTTGGCCTTTATCTCGCTGTAAGTGTATAATAGTGAGATCCTAGTGGAATCAATATCCCATCTGTCCTAATATTATAAATGTGAAAATTAGTAAGTATGGATGAATGTCTGTTACTCTTTCATGGCGAATCAGCTGAATCAATATCGATGAAACTTGGCACAATTATTCCTTGTACACCGGAATACTATAGAAGCATAAGCATAAAAAAGCACAGTAAATTTATTATGAAACTGAAACATCCAAGCCGAGCCTTAAGAGCTGTTGAAACTTAGCAAAACTTATGGATAACTTTCAAATCCACAGTTCATAACTTATTTTCTATTCTCATTATACCTCATTAAAATATTAAAAAGGTACAACTACTTAACATCATAATTGCGACGGTCTTCGTAAAAAGTACATTATGCAAATTATTAAATGTTAATTAATTATTCGTCAGCTGCTTATATCTTGTTGTGGAGACATCTTTTTCAATAGAGATATATATTTAGACTCTCATAAAGTGCATTTTAAAATTGGTTCGTTTTCGTGTATCATGAAACTATGTGTATGTTGTGTCGAAAATTTCCACTATTTAGATGGGGTCAGCACAACGTGTTGTCACATAATTTGGCTACGTATTTTACGACCGGCTGCCTGCCTGACGTCAACTTACCTTAATCGTATATTACGACTCCTCGCCACGGTCGCTTACGAGCCGCCACAGCGGCGATAACGGAGTGCTATGGACTATAATGCGTGTCGCTACAGCGGCGACAACAAAGTGCTATGGGCTATAATACGTGTCGCTACAGCGGCGACAACAAAGTGCTATGGGCTATAATACGTGTCGCCACAGCGGTGACAACGGAGTGCTATGGGCTATAATACGTGTCGCCACAGCGGCGACATCGGAGTGCTATGGGCTATAATACGTGTCGCCACAGCGATGACAACGGAGTGCTATGGGCTATAATATGTGTCGCCACAGCGGCGACAACGGAGTGTATGGGCTATAATACGTGTCGCCACAGCGGCGACAACGGAGTGCTATGGGCTATAATACGTGTCGCCACAGCGGCGACAACGGAGTGCTATGGGCATATAATACGTGTCACCAATATGGCGACAACAGAGTGCAAAGGGTTAATATTCAGTGATCTTTAGCCGTTTAAACGTCAGAGAAAATGTAATCTACTTTTTATCGACATTCCACAACTTTGTATACGTTATATATAAAATAACTTAACACCTTACACTTCCTTTACAGATTCTCACCATAACGGTGGAAACCGGATCAAAGTATTTGGTTTAGTTTAGAAGCACTTAGCGAACAAACAAAAAGACGCAGCAACTTCTTATATACTATAGCCACTCTGCGGTTTCACCCGCTTTATACTATGCACTTAAAATACAAGTAAAATACAAATTAATAAATCCTATAATTTCGGCGGCAGGCTTCATGGTGTCTTGCTAATGGTTTACTTTTTTACTTACTTAACCTGAAGATAGAAGGAAGGCTTTTCGCACAGTGAGTACGTTACAGTAATTACAAATTATAACCGTCAACTATTTAACATCACAATAACTAAGCACGTCACAGTAACCCATCATAATAAACTATAGCCCTGGTGTGATGTTTTATTCTCCCGTGAAATATACGTATGTCACTATACCAAAACTTCTCTGATAATAAATAATAAGCATTGGTATGTCGTTTTATTTACCTATGAAATAAACTATAGAACTGGACGCTGTTTTATTTATTACTTTTTCTATTATCAGTCATCCGCTAATGTTATTTAAGGTAATGGTTTGTTTTTCCAAAATTTTATAGTTAAGGTATTTGTAGCTTCTTCAGGCAGCTACAGTTATAAAATTAATTATAATAATACAAGAAATTATAAAATAAATTTATTTAAAAACTACACAAAGTGCGTACTTTTTAAATATTTGTAAAACATGTAGCACTATTAACGCAATCGGTACCTGTAAGGATAAAAAAGGGCAATAAAACATGGGAAACGCCCATTTTCTTTCCTGATAATCTTTTTAGAGATTTCATATTTTTATAATGTTTTATGAAACATCAAAATTAGTAAAGTGACATCTCATGAATACAAATACCCTCGAAATGGCCTCACAAAACTCTCAGTAAATATAAAATTCGTAAAGTTTCAAAGTAATGTCGGCGTTAGGCATTTTGGGGTAAGAAGTTTTGTACAGGGCGCAAGTTCGCTTTTATGAAACGCAAAAATTTTCTGAGAATCTGAATGTTGAGTGTTATGTTCTAGCTTCGGCAATACATATAAAGTGATTGTGTACTTTATGTATTAAACTCAATTTTTTTATTCAAATGCTATATATTTCGAAAAATTAATCCCACCAAGCTAACAAGGATGGCAATTGCTCTTTTTAAAATATAATTAAATTTACGTATTGACATTTTTATCTTATAATATTGATTGAGTATCCTAGTATTTCTGAGTATATAATAATAATAAGCCTTTATTACTGACTAATGTTACTCTGTACAATATAAATATAAATCTATGATTTTTTTTTTTGGTAAGTCGCACATCAGTGTGTCGTAGACACATAGGCCTCCTCCATCCTCTTCCACTTGTCCCTGTCTCTCGCCGTTTTCATCCACAGAGCGCCAGCGATTCCGCGGAGGTCGTCAGCCCATCTTTTAAGCTTTTGACCTCTTTTCCTTTTAATTTGATACCGTGGTAGCATGTGGTGGTGGAATTTCTGAGTATATCATATCCCAAAAAAGATTTGCATTTGGTGGTCGAAGGCAAAGTATTTTGGTTTCTGTATTCTTTCTAAACAACATTACACAATAATTTTATTGTATTGCATTAGTTTACATTTTTCTAATGCAAAATGTATATTGATTTTAGATATTTATTATATAGAAAGTAAACATAGTTTGCACTTTCCCGGATCCTTTTGCTAAAATTAAATTTACCAAAGGTTGTCTGAAGAGATGATCAATTATATGATAATTTGTTTTATATATTAGCTACTTAAAGATCTAAATAAGGAAGTTGAAAAGCGTTATTTGTGATCAAATCTCTTTCTCAAGTTGTTTTAACTTTACTAAAAATAGAGGTCCTGGCTAGATTTTATCCTTAAATGGATCATTTATTTTCACCAATCTGTTAAGGAATATAAACTGTGAATTAGTTACAGAACAACTCATACTAGAATGTTGAAGAACTATTCTAATATAAATCAAATTTAGTGTATTACATAGGTCAAACTTGTTCTATACTTGTGTTATAATATAAGCAATGTTAATAATTCTGAATCCTTAAATGAGTGCCTTTATGTTTATAATTTTATAACAAAAATTACAAGTACATCAAAATCAGCTTAGTCATGTGATCTTGCACAGCAAGTTATAAATATATTTATATTATAATGCTTTAAAAGTCATAAATCATCATTATAAATGTTCATTTTTTTTAAATCCACCTCTTTGTATGTCTGTCTTTTCTATTTCACAAAAACATTTTTAGAAGCAGAATTTAATCATTTAAATTGTAATGAATCCTGTATATGTGAAGTATTTGTAAGGTTTGAATATACTGTATTTATTATACTGTTTGAATATACCAGCCGTGTGGTATCCGGCTGAGTAGAATAGACCAACTCCATTTCTTACTGAGGTGTCGTAAAAGGCGACTAAGGTAAGTTGACCCACCGTGTGGTATTCAGTTTAGTAGAATAGACCACCGACCTCTTACCGAGGTGTCTTAAAATACGACTAAGATAAGTTGATGTCAGGCAGGTCGTAAAAACACAGCCAAATCATGTAACAATATGTTTGTAACATGTTGTTCCGACCCCACTTAGAGTGGGATAAGGGCAGGAAGATGATGATGAAGAACATTTTTAGAAGCAGGATTTTAATCACTTAAATTGTGATGAATCCTGTATCTGGAAAGTTTTTGTAATGTTTGAATATTCATCTTAGTAACATTATAGTTAAGAATTTGATAAAGACAAAAAATATATAAACTTCTATAGACATTATCATAAATAATCATTATCATTTATTTTTAATCTTTAGAATTAAATTAAAACAAACTGTGAAAATGTGTGAAAAACAATCAAAACAAGAATACGTTTCCTATTGTTTCACAGTTTAAAGTTTATGACGCAGCATCACAAATATATCCAAGTGTTTATAAAAACTAACAAAGAATCCCTGTTATTTAAATTTGATATCATAAATAAACTGTTGAAAACAAAACATTTGTATGTAGCACACATTGGATTTCAAAAACATCAAACGACTATTTGTCGGCGAACAACATCAAAGAAACAGAAAACGTGCAACGAATTACATATCCTAACAAAATACCATTAATATCTGCCCCGAATGACCGTAAAGACCTATAAATAGCGGGCAAAGGACTAAGGATGCGACTTACCGGATAGCAGGACAAAAACGAATATCATAAATCGTAACAAACACATTTTGATCACTATATACCGAGAAGTCAAATGTTTTTCTATTAATTATAACTGTTAAAATACATTTTTTAATTTAGAAGACGCTTGGAAGATGCATTTTTGAACGGAAGCACCAGTAAATAAAACCAATACGTCTGCCGCGGCGCGGCTTACAGCGGACAACTGTACAGTGCACGCACCGCGCGTTTAACTTTGCAATCCAAACTTGAAACCATATATTTGAGCTTTCAAGAACCGCTTTTACGTTTAGCACACATTAACAGTTTTTGCTTTAGCTACGCACGCACACTGAGATTTCCATGCCCAGACAGCAGATAACTTCACTGCATATTTGACAGTTCATTCACACCAATTACGTTCGGATACACAAAAGAAGACTTTAAAACTTAATAGTTATTTACACGATAATACTTAACTATTTCGTTATATAATAATATTGGATTTGTTTGTTTACACTTCATTAAACCTTTATCAGGGTATTTCGAAACTATTGACAATTTTAGTATTCAAATACACCCAGAGATGTCGCACAGATTAAGTTTGTCATTGTTTCATTGGTGTATTACAGATGGCGGTAACTAATTTGAGCCAATATCCATTTTTTAATTATTTAATTAATGTATACTGAATTAAATTAAAGACAGTTTAGTTTCGAAGATAATATTTTAATTTCAACCTCATTTATTGAAACATCAGTTTACAAAATACAAAAAATATGTACTTGCTATTACTTAAGAATCATAAGAGATTTTATGACAGCCAGATAATAAATACCAATTATAATAAAGTAGAATTTAAGTTAAACATTTTTTTTACTGCTAAAATGATACTTAGCGAATGTTTGAGCAACTAGCAAGGGAAAGACAAGAGTAGCATCTGCATAAAGCTTAACTGGTGTTGCATTAGCTCGAATTTTTCCCCATGATACTGCTTCATCAGGCCTTGCGCCTGAATCGCTACCATCAAATTCACTTGCTGTATTTACATAAACAGCAAAGTCCGCACCATTCCTCATTAAATTCGCATTATTAATGTGATGTTTAATAACACCACCACCTAGAATAATCATCCCTGTATTATTTGCTTTAACAGCCATTGTATTAAGCCTCCGTAAATCCCCAAGTATATCAATAATCAGTCCTGGACGTTTGAACGAGTGGAAGTACATCATGTCTCCTAAAGAACCATCTGTTAGTGCTGGACTGAAGATAGGTATATTGTTCCTCGCTGCCCAATAACAGACAGAACTTTCATCGTTAATTTTCTCACCCAAGCGAGCTATTATTCGAGATGGAGACCAGACTACTCCATCACTAATTTGCTCAACTAACATATCATCTAATATTGGAGTAATCCACTCTTCAAACAAACAATAATTGTCATTAGGTACTAAAAGGTTGCCGATCCTATTGATTCCCCTCATCCTCAACATTTTTCCACTCAAATTGAAGTCACCAACGTATGTAGGTGCTAAGCATTTTATTAAATCCTCCTCTATCCCACCAGCAGTTGTAACAACACAGTCAACAAGTTTATTCTTAACTAAAAAGCGTATAGTATCTCTAAGACCTGATGATATCATATTAGATGTATATCCTAAGAATATAGTGCAATTAGTCTTCTTTTTAATAAAGTTATCTTCTTCGTATGGATCGCTGGTATCTTCGGTCAATGGTACAGAGCGACATTTTAGCATTTTATTGATTTCTTCTACAGCCCTGCCAAAACTAGTGGCCTGGAATCCAGATCGTGCGTAGCTTTCCAATATTTTGTTGTAATCTGTACCATTTTCCCAGTCATACCCTGATACAATCGGAGTTTCTGCTGGTAGTTCTTGACTTGGAACTAAAACAGCCTTTACTGCTAAATCAGGAACAACAGATTTTGTCTTTTCCATTTTCTGTTGAACGTCCATTTTATTTTTAATGGTCAATCAAAAAACATAATATTTCGCAATAAACAGCGATTTTGATCCAACTACCTTGATTATATTTTGAAAATAAGTATGAAAAAGATAAATTATGTATAACAATTTCATTTATTTTGGTTTGTCAATGTCAGGTGTCAATATGTCACATTTGTTTATTTTTCGTTTAGGATTCAATAGCTGTTGAATAAACATAGTTCAAAAAGAATTTTTTTATTTTTATTTTCCTTACACTTATAAATGTAATTTTGTATTAATTAGTAATGTATATTGTATCTGAATATACTCTTTTACTGGAAAATTTATACAGCTTATATTCATTTTAGTTAAATTGTAAGCAGCAATTACAAACTTGAGGTATTCAAGTCCAAGTACAAGAAAAAAATCGTTTCATTCGACTCAAATTATTTATTGAACTGCAGCATTCGCCCCAATTTTCTCACCAATCTTTAATTATGTTTGATAATCTCTGCCATGTTCAATGATGGCCAAGATTAATATATAATGATGTGGAACCAACACGTAGTGGCTTGGAGTCAGCGGAGGTTGGTCTCACTTTTGATTGGAGATTAGTTCGGCGTAGTGAAATGACACACTCTATATTTATGTGATAATATTATATTGACCTTTATTATTAGTTGACCTTTGTACACTATTTTTTACCAATAATGTTTTTTTTCCAACATTTTTTATGGTACATAAATAAATAAATAAATATTTTTCTGCCTCTATGTTTCCCCTTCACAAACATCCACCGACCATGGCGATTTCACAGAGTAAGTCTCTAATCTCGGATGCGGTGAACATAGATTATAAATTCCCACAATGATAATAGCAAAGATTAATTGTAACTACTTGTACTGTAATTTTCTTGCTGGCTCTTCTCAGCTTTCCGAACCAGCAGTAGAGCTGACGATTCAAAAGCACTTGTTTACAAGTTTAACTGACATTGTATTAATACTGTATGAATTGACTCGGTGGCAATCATATCTAAGATATTTTTGCATGTTCGTAAGTACGGTGACATGGTTAATTTTTTTTTAATTTAATTTTTAGTCTAAAATCTCTAGAACCAATAAAATAAAATACATGATCGTACCAAATTTTAGGTTGACAATTACTAATTTACAAATTGTATCTTGTGTATTCTGGACAAAATTAATTTATATATTTTTTAAATGTTGTTTATTTAGCATTTTAGCAAACTAAATTTTCCATAATAGTATACATCCGCAGTTACGTTAAGGTATTTTTATTAATTACAGTTGTTGCATAAGTTTAGCGGAAATAAAGTATGATAAACAGCCGCGGGTCAAACCATCCTATCACTCCATATAAACATCAATTAGCCATAACCAAAGCGATCATGCAACGCTTATATCATCTCGTTATCTAACACTCCCTTCGTAGAAATGCCTATTTGAGTGATAAATGACCTACAGTAATAATTAGTAAGTGCGTGGTATCCGGCTGAGTAGAATAGACCAACCATTTTTCTTACCAAGGTGTCGTAAAAAACGACTAAAATAAGTTGAGCCGCCGTGTTGTATCCGGCTGATTAGAATAGACCTCCCTTTTTCATATTGAGTTGTTGTAAAAGGCGACTAAGGTAAGTGGACCCGCCGTGTTGTATCCAGCTGATTAGAATAGACCACCCTTATTTCTCACTAAGGTGTCGTCAAATAAGATATGATGACAAGCCGTGTGGTATCCAGCTGAGTAGAAAATACGACACTCATTTCTTACCGAGGTGTTGTAAAAAGCGACTAAGGTAAGTTAACTCGCAGTGTGGTATCCGGTTGAGTAGAATAGACCATCCTCATTTCTTACTGAGGTGTTGTAAAAGGTGACTAAAGGAAGTTGACCAACCGTGTGGTATCTGGCTGAGTAGAATAGACCATCCTTATTTCTTACTTAGCTGTCGTAGAAGGCGACTAAGGTAAGTTGACCCGCCGTGTAGTATCCGGCTGAGTAGAATAGACCACCCTCTTTCTTACTGAGATGTTGTAGAAGGCGACAAAGGTAAGTTGACTCTCTGTGTGATTTCCGACTGAGTAGAATTGACCTCCCTATTTTATACCGAGCTGTTGTAAAAGACGACTAAAATAAGTTGACCCGCCGTGTGGTATCCGGCCAAGTAGAATAGACCAACCTCTTTCTTAGGTGTTGTAAAAGGCGACTAAGAGAAGTTGACTCTCTGTGTGGTATCTGGCTGAGTAGAATAAACCACCTCTTCCCACCCGACCTCTTTCTTACTGAGTTGTCGTAAAAGACGACTAGGGTAGCCATCTCGTGTTATAAATTCAATACAAGCCGAAAGGTGGTGGACTTATATAATACCTAAAGCCACCACAATCAGGGAGTCTACTCTTGAATTACTCTTGAACGCGTCACTAGCGCCACATAATTTAAAAATTGAGTGGCCATTTCAAGAACTAAACTGTAACGTAACGGTCTTGGCCCTGCCTCGCGAGCCTGCGCCTGCGATCACCGTCTCCGCGTCCCGATGCGGATGACGACGGCGACGACGAGGACGACGCGATGGGTGAGAGGGCGGAAACACCGGATATGACAAAACCACTGACCAAGACATACCTGAAGACGACTTTGAGGTCTGGGAGCTACCATTCCCAGACCTCCACACCGAACAAGACATCCATTAGGTCACCTAGGTGACTTGGGCTTACGGCCCAAATCCGACACCTTTAGGTCACCTAGGTGACCTCGGTCTACTGCCGAAACACGTTCCGGGCTTAAGTGCCCGCGAGGAGATGCCCGGGTAGTGAGGAATACCTCGAGGCCCGCACCCCGTTTACCCCCACCCGGGGAGTAAGCGAGAAGACCCTTCATCATAAACGCTACTTTTGATGCTTTTTGACAGATCAATATTGCAGCCATATTGAATAAAAATTGTACCGCGATTGGGATTTTCACAAGAACTAAGATTTTCTATAAGACTAACTTATAGAAATGACGATTTACGTACTTATAAGTATGGTTTAAGTTTATAAAATGGCGATCCAAAAAATATTCGTTTTGCAAAAGCGAGCTGTACGTGCGATTTATAACATGAAACCACGTGACTCGCTCCGTGATAAATTTAAAGAAATAGGTATTCTCACTGTAGCTTCGCAATACATTTATAATAATATAGTGTTTGTGAGACAAAATATACATCTTTTTAATAAAAAAAGTGATATTAGTAATAGGCAAACCAGGAACCGAAATAAATTAATAATACCCAGGATACGGCTTCAGAAAGTTCGTAGATCGTTTGTGGGCCTCGGTATACATTTTTATAATAAAATTCCACAGCCTATTTTGGACTTGCGTTTACACAAGTTCAAAATAGCAATTAAAAAGACACTATTGATAAAGCTTATACTGTTGAGGACTATAGTGATGATAAGAAAGCTTGGTTTTAAATTGCGTCCAGCTACGCACTAGATTATATTGTAATTTTTTTATTTTTTTCTTAATTAAGCCATTATTGTAGAACTCAATTTTGAAAAGAGTGACCGCCGAGTTTCTTGCTGGTTCTTCTCGGTAAGAGCACCTTTCCGAACCAGTGGTAGCTTCATTGTAATTTGACGATTCGAAAGTGCTTGTAAAGGCCAATTTGAATAAAGAATTATTTGAATTTGAATTTGATAACACTTTCGGCCAATATCTTAAGTAATTTTTAAATTTTATTAATCTATATATTTATTATTTATCATCTTGGAGCGAAATTGTTTTAATAGGCTTTTTTAGTATTAATAGGTACCAGACCTGAGTTTGGCCGCATCTTTGGCGTATCTTCTCAATCTTCCTAAAACAAAACGTGAATAACTTAAATATGGGTGAAAAATACTGTTTCAAACAATCGAATATAAATAAATATATGGGACACTTACACACACGGTCGTCCGTCCCCAAAGTAAGTAATTTAATACTTGTGTTATGGGTGACAGACAACTGGTGAATATATACTTATATATTTTGTAAATACTTACTTAAATACAAATATACCCAGGCTCAAAGGCCAACGAATTCATTTATAGAAAACTAGCGGCCTGCCCCTGCTTCGCACGGGTATAAAATATATATCCCATGTCAGTCAGTGTAAAAAAAATGTAAAAAAAATAAAATTGATCCAGTTGTTTTGATTTATTCATTACTGCCCGTGGCCGTAGCGTTAAATTTGGAGAAAAACAATTTCCTTTCCCTATACCAAGAAGATTTCCTGCTATCTTTGGAATATCTAAATTCATATAGTACATTATTACTTATTTACTTTTATATTTTCCCAATGTATTTTATTTTTACAATTAATTACAGAATGTCTTTAAACAAACTCTTGAAAGAGCGACATCGCTGCTAAAGTCGAAGTGTTATAGGGCGTAGCGCGGCCTCCTCACGGCATTTTAAATCTGTAATATCTCCGAAAATGTTCACTTAAATTACATGCTGTAAACGGCCATATTGTTCTATATTAAATCAACTATTTATTTAAGGTACTTACTTGGATAAGGATTAATGCTGTATTGTATAAGAATTGCTTCAAAAATAAGGCATTATTTTTCGTAAAAAGTAAACGACAAAAATGCTTTAGTGGGTTATCCATAAGCGATAGACATATACCATCGCGGACTTTTCTGTAGACCTTTTCAATGTGTACAAATACTTAGTACATTATTTTGATAAATCTCGTAGGGTTTAGACTGCGTTTGCAGTGTAAGCGGAAAAAAATGTAATTATTTACACCAACCTTAAAAATTACAGTATTTATTATTATATGTACAAACCTTCCTGTGGAATCACTCTATCTATTAAAAAAAACCGGATCAAAATCTGTTGCGTAGTTTTAAAGTTTTATGCATACATAGGGAAATATGGACTTTGTTTTATAATATGTAGTGATAGTGATTGTTATTTTCCTCCCTAGAGAGGTCCGATCATAAATGCGTCCGATCGCTGCTAAATTCAAAACCGAACCGCATTTTTTTTTTCGAATTTGACTAATGCTGTTAGCCCTAATGGTTTTGACAGCGTCACTGATAAGACGGGCGAGCGCGGAAGCATCGCCGAGAGGCGAACCGCGACCTCCGACGCGCTATTTATAGGCTCTCGGCGTGGCCCCTGCATTTTAAATCTGTAATATCTTCGAAACTGTTTATTTAAATTACATGCTGTAAAAGGTCATATTTATCCATATTAAATAAACAATATATTTAAGGTTCTTAATTGGATAAGGATTAATGCTGTATTGTATAAAAATTGCTTTGAACATAAGGCATCATTTTTTTTTGGGTGGAATAGTCCAGTATAGGAGCTGACTAACCGTCCTGCAACGACAGGCGTGTCCGCAATTAGAAGGCATCATTTTTCGTAAAACAAAACAAAAAAAACTGCTATTGTGGGTTATCCATAAGAGATAGACATATACTATCGCGGACTTTTCTGTAGACCTTTTCATGGTGTACAAATACTTAGTACATCATTTTGATAAATCTCGTAGGGTTAAGCCTGCGTTTGCAATGTAAGCGGAAAAAAATGTAATTATTTACGACATCACATTAGAAACCTCAAAAATTACAGTATTTTTTTACTCCATATTGAATGTTATTAGACATGTAAACCTTCCTGTAAAATCACTCTATCTATTAAAAAAACCGCATCAAAATCTGTTGCATAGTTTTAAAGATTGAAGCATACATAGGAATATATGGACATAGGGACGGACAGAGAATGCGACTTTGTTTTATACTATGTAGTGATATTATTTATTTTTACAATTGATTAGACAATGTCTTTACATACAACATTCATAGCTTTCTTATCATAAGACAATATAAACTTGAAAGAAGGACATTTAGTTGCGCCTCCGGTCGCTGCTAAATTCGAAGTGTTTATAGGTCTAAGCGCGGCCTCCTCGCGGGATTTTAAATCTGTAATATCTCCGAAAATGTTCACTTAAATTACATGCTGTAAACGGCAATATTGATCTATATTAAATCAACAATTTATTTAAGGTACTCAATTGGATAAGGATTAATGCTGTATTGTATAAAAATTGCTTTGAACATAAGGCATCATTTTTCGTAAAAAGTAAATGAAAAAAACTGCTATTGCGGGTTATCCATAAGAGATAGATATATACCACCGCGGACTTTTCTGTAGACCTTTTTAAGGTGTACAAATACTTAGTACATCATTTTGATAAATCTCGTAGGGTTTAGCCTACGTTTGCAATGTAAGCGGAAAAAAATGAAATTATTTACAGAAACCTCAAAAATTACATTATTTCTCTACTTCGTATTGAATGTTATTATACGTACAAACCTTCCTCTGGAATCACTCTATCTATTAAAAAAAACCGCATCAAAATCGGTTGCGTAGTTTTAAAGTTTTATGCGTACATACGGAAATATGGACTTTGTTTTATAATATGTAGTGATGTTGGCCCTCGGCGGGAATCGAACCCGCGACCCGCGGAGCTGAAGGTAGGATCACTACCCACTGCGCCAACGGGCCAGTCATATCTATCGAAGCACATTGTGAAGAAATATAGAGAATGCGCTGTGATTTCTATTTCCCAATGCAAAGTATTCAGGTCATACATGAAAACGAGTACATCCTCATATCTTGATATCGGTAAAAACTGGCAATTTTAATGACGCTTCCACATTGATGTAACGTTTGGCGCCGAGATGATGGCTATTAACTGAAATGGAGCGAGCCTTAAGCCGGATAGCATGCGATAATACTGTATTACTATGTGGTACTAGAGCTGTGGTAGACCGGCGGTAACACCGTGCGACTCTTTTGAGGAGGTCACGGGCAGACACCAATGAGTTTTTCTGTTAAAACCTATGTGTCTAATTGATAATTGCAATTTATCACACGCTTTTCGGTGAAGGAAAACACCGTGTGGAAACCTGCATATCTCTAGAGAATCCTGGAGATATGTGTAACCTACCAATCCGCACTGGAGCAGCGTGGTAGGTCTAAGCTCCTAACCTTCTCTCCAAAAACGGAGAGAAGAGGCCTATTCTCAGCAGTGGGATAGTAACAGGCCGCTTCTTATGTGGTACTGGCGAAAGATGCTTTTAGTATCGAGGACTGAGTTTAGGACCAATATATCGATACTAGAAGAGCTAGGGGTCAAGGAGAGTCTGTACCGCGACGTCAGCGTATCTCTGTCTGCATTAGAGGCTAACAAGTTGCCTTCTTCAAGTCCATATTTAGTAGCTAATAAATATGCTAACGTGTAACATTTTTTATAATAAATATATCTCCACCTGCATGACTGAGTCTTTATTAATATACCATTTGAAGTAAAAAATTCAAAACTACATTACTTAATTGAGGGTACTTTGAGCGTGAGTTGACGGGCACGTAGTGATTAATAATCACAAATATACCAGAATTGTACATAGTCACTTCGTATCTTTAAAAATAAAATTACAGCTTACTATTTATTCCTAAAGTTATTTCTCTTTACTTATTTATTGTTCTGTTAATGTACTATTTTCCTGTATTTATATTATATTTAGTAAAATTATTATTGATATTATATAAGTGTAAGTAAGTAGTAAGTAAGTAACGGCCTGTTACTATCCCACTGCTGAGAATAGGCCTCTTCTCTCCGTTTTGGAAGAGAAGGATTGGAGCTAAGACCTACCACGCTGCTCCAATGCGGATTGGTAGGTTACACATACCTCCAGAATTCTCTAGAGATATGCAGGTTCCCTCACGATGTTTTCCTTCACCGAAAAGCGTGTGATAAATTGCAATTATCAATTAGACACATAAGTTTTAAGAGAAAAACTCATTGGTGTCTGCCCGGGTTCGAACCCGTGATCGTCTCTAGAGATTCACACGGTCGCACCGCTGGGCCATCACAGCGTTATAAGTGTATGTATAAACAAATATATGTATGAAATATACATGTATATATATTATGATTAATATGTATATTTTATCTAAATATCTTTATATTATTATAAATATGCGAGTTTTTTTTGCACACCCGTCACTCTTTTTTATCTGATAATCCTGTTAAAAGGGTTGCCTGGAAGAGATCACTACTCAGTGATAAGGCCGCCCTTTGTACGTTTACATAAGTTTACTTTAAGTTCGCATGTATTTTTATGTGTTTGTGCAATAAAGTTTTTATCTATCTATCTATCTTTGTGTTCAAAAGAAAATATCAAAACAAGAAAATATCAAAAGATCATCATACCAAAGAAAGGGCCGATCAACGAATGTTGACCAAGCTAGTAAATATACAAAATCATAGCAAGCTATCTGTCATAAGCCTTACCCACACACGTCGCTCGTTATATCACAAGATTATGCAACAATAAAGTTATATTTGATTGATGTCAGTATTGCCTATTATTATAGACATATCATAGCGCGTCGTCTATAATGTAACAGCAAAGCTTTTTTCCTAATTACTGGTATATGTAGCGAATTACTTAAAGTCAAGTCATATTTGGAGTTCATATTTAGCTTGCGACTCTTGCTTTGCGCCTTGCAAAAGTAGGTAAGTCGTTTGTTTTGGTATAAGATTGTATAATAAAAGACCGCTATCAATTTTAGCTTTGCCATTACAGCAGTTTAAAAACACTGTTAAAGATAGGCTGATACAATAAGACTACAATACTGTTGAGGATTACTTAGATCAGTGATGCTCAACCACTTTTCAAATTCAAATAATTCTTCATTCAAATTGGCCTTTACAAGCACTTTCGAATCGTCAAATTACAATGAAGCTACGACTGGTACGGAAAGGTGCTCTTACCGAGAAGAACCAGCAAGAAACTCGGCGGTCACTCTTTTCAAAATTGAGTTTTACAATAATGGCTTAATTAAGAACAAATTAAAAAATTTACAATATAATCTAGTGCGTAGCTGGACGCAATTTAAAACCAAGCTTTCTTATCATCAATATAGTCCTCAATAGTATAATAAGCTTTATGAATTAGTGTCTTTTTAATTGCTATTTTGAACTTGTGTAAAGGCAAGTCCAAAATAGATTGTCGAATTTTATTATAAACTAGCGGCCTGCCCCTGCTTCGCACGGGTTTAAAATATATATCCCATGTCAGTCAGTGTAAAAAAATGATTAAAATCGATCCAGTTGTTTTGATTTATTTATTACTGCCCGTGGCCGTAGCGTTAAATTTGGTGAAAAACAATTTCCTTTCCCTATACCAAGAAGATTTCCTGCTATCTTTGGAATATCTAAATTCATATAGTAGTACATTATTACTTATTTACTTTTATATTTTACCTTTGTATTTTATTTTTACAATTAATTACAGAATGTCTTTAAACAAACTCTTGAAAGAGCGACATCGCTGCTAAAGTATTGTTATAAGTAAGTAGTGTTATAGGGCGAAGCGCGGCCTCCTCACGGCATTTTAAATCTGTAATATCTCCGAAAATGTTGACTTAAATTACATGCTGTAAACGGCAATATTGATCTATATTGAATCAACAATTTATTTAAGGTACTCAATTGGATAAGGATTAATGCTGTATTGTATAAAAATTGCTTTGAACATAAGTCATCATTTTTCGTAAAAAGTAAATAAAAAAAACTGCTATTGTGGGTTATCCATAAGAGATAGATATATACCATCGCGGACTTTTAAGGTAGACCTTTTTAAGGTGTACAAATACTTAGTACATCATTTTGATAAATCTCGTAGGGTTTAGCCTGCGTTTGCACTGTAAGCGGAAAAAAATGTAATTATTTACAGAACCCTCAATAATTACATTATTTCTCTTCTTCGTATTGAATGTTATTATACGTACAAACCTTCCTCTGGAATCACTCTATCTATGAAAAAAAACCGCATCAAAATCGGTTGCGTAGTTTTGAAGTTTTATGCGTACATACGGAAATATGGACTTTGTTTTATAATATGTAGTGATGATATTAACGAATTAAAAAGTTTTTTATATAAATCATTGAACCGTTTTTTTCGGAAATTACACATATAGTATCGAATTGATGGAAAAATAACAGTAATTGTAAACGTTTTATAAATTTGTTGTCACATGATTTGGCTTAGTACTTTACGACCGGCCGCCTGCCTAACGTCAACTTACCTTATTCGTATTTTACAGCACCTCGGTGAGATATAGGGTGGTGTATTCGACGCAGCCGGATACGACACGGCTTAAATAATGGTAATTGTTGACGTCATTACTCAAACTAAAATACAGAGTTTGGGAGTTGACTCCGTATAATCATCAAAAAATATTATTTCATTCTCGTATATAATAAGATTTTTTTACTACTACGACTTCATTTTGAGTTTTGCATTATTTCTAAAAAATAGGACCATAAAATGATCCATCTCTGAACAAATGCTAACGACTTCATCATCTTCCTGCCCTTATCCCACTCTAAGTGGGGTCGGCACAACATGTTACAAACATGTTGTCATATGATTTGGCTACGTATTTTACGACCGGCCGCCTGCCTGACGTCAACATACCTTAGTCGTATTTTACGACTCCTCGGTAAGAAAGAGGGTGGTCTATTTTACTCAACCTGATACCACACGGTGTGTCAACTTACCTTAGTCACCTTTTACGACACCTCGGTAAGAAATGAGGGTGGTCTATTCTACCCAGCCGGATACCACACGGCGGGTCGACTTACCTTAGTCGCCTTGTACGACACCTCGGTAAGAAATGAGGGAGGTACTATTCTATTCAGCCGGATACCACACGGCGTAAATGCTAAAGACTTGTCACAATTTATTCTTCTCACAAATACGCGCAACGTTGATTTAATATTGAAATACGTTAAGTCAGCGTGTCTAGTCACTGGAAAACTTATAGAATTTTTTTATAATACATACGTATAATTCATGTGAGGCAGTATAACATAATGAGCGGACCCCACATACAGTAGGATAAGAGAATAATGACATATTTATGTATAATTCTCGTTATTTTAAAATCATTGCATTGTAAACTGATTCTTTAACAATTCGCCATCCAGTCCAACTCAGCATCATCACTACATGTTATAAAACAAAGTCCATATTTCCGTATGTACGTATAAAACTTTAAAACTACGCAACCGATTTTGATGCGGTTTTTTTTCATAGATAGAGTGATTCCAGAGGAAGGTTTGTACGTATAATAACATTCAATACGAAGTACATTCAATACGAAGTACGATCAATCAATCGATCAACCAATCGACCAACCAATCGACCAACCCGTCGACCAGCCCGTCGACCAGCCCGTCGACCAGCCCGTTGACCAGCCCGTCGACCAGCCCGTCGACCAACCCGTCGACCAACCCGTCGACCAACCGGTAACCCAACCGGTCGACCAACCGGTCGACCAACCGGTCGACCAACCGGTCGACCAACCCGTCAACCAACCGGTCGACCAACCGGTCAACCAACCGGTCGACGAACCCATCGACCAACCCATCAGCCAACCCATCGACCAACCCATCGACCTACCCGTCGACCAACCCGTCGACCAACCCGTCGACCAAGCCATCGACCAACCCGTCGGCCAACCCGTCGGCAAACCCGTCGGCCAACCCGTCGGCCAACCCGTCGGCCAACCCGTCGACCAACCCGTCGGCCAACCCGTCGACCAACCCGTCGACCAACCCGTCGACCAACCCGTCGACCAACCCGTCGACCAACCCGTCGACCAACCCGTCGACCAAGCCATCGACCAACCCGTCGGCTAACCCGTCGGCAAACCCGTCGGCCAACCCGTCGGCCAACCCGGCGACCAACCCATCGACCTACCCGTCGACCAGCCCATCGACCAACCCGTCGACCAACCCATCGACCAACCCGTCGACCAAGCCATCGACCAACCACTCGACCAGCCCGTCGACCAGCCCGTCGGCCAACCCGCCGGCCCATCCGTCGACCAACCCGTCAACCAACCCGTCAACCAACCCGTCGACCAACCCGTCGGCCAACCCTTCGACCAACCACTCGACCAACCCGTCGACCAACCCGTCAACCAACCCGTCAACCAACCCGTCGACCAACCCGTCGGCCAACCCTTCGACCAACCACTCGACCAACCCGTCGGCCAACCCGTCGGCCAACCCGTCGGCCAACCCGTCGGCCAACCCGTCGGCAAACCCGTCGGCCAACCCGTCGGCCAACCCTTCGGCCAACCCGTCGGCCAATCCGGCGACCAACCCGTCGGCCAACCCGCCGGCCCACCCGTCGACCAACCCATCGGCCAACCCGTCGGCCAACCCGTCGGCCAACCCGGCGACCAACCCATCGACCTACCCGTCGACCAACCCATCGACCAACCCGTCGACCAAGCCATCGACCAACCACTCGACCAGCCCGTCGACCAGCCCGTCGACCAGCCCGTCGACCAACCCGTCGACCAACTGGAAAACCAACCGGTCGACCAACCGGTCGACCAACCGGTCGACCAACCGGTCGACCAACCCGTCAACCGACCGGTCGACCAACCGGTCAACCAACCGGTCGACGAACCCATCGACCAACCCATCGACCAACCCATCGACCTACCCGTCGACCAACCCGTCGACCAACCCGTCGACCAAGCCATCGACCAACCCGTCGGCTAACCCGTCGGCAAACCCGTCGGCCAACCCGTCGGCCAACCCGGCGACCAACCCATCGACCTACCCGTCGACCAGCCCATCGACCAACCCGTCGACCAACCCATCGACCAACCCGTCGACCAAGCCATCGACCAACCACTCGACCGGCCCGTCGACCAGCCCGTCGGCCAACCCGCCGGCCCACCCGTCGACCAACCCATCGGCCAACCCGTCGGCCAACCCGTCGGCCAACCCGGCGACCAACCCATCGACCAACCCGTCGACCAAGCCATCGACCAACCACTCGACCAGCCCGTCGACCAGCCCGTCGACCAGCCCGTCGACCAGCCCGTCGACCAACCCGTCGAGCAACCCGTTGACCAATCGGTAAACCAACCGGTCGACCAACCGGTCGACCAACCGGTTGACCAACCGGTCGACCAACCCGTCAACCAACCGGTCGACCAACCGGTCAACCAACCGGTCGACGAACTCATCGACCAACCCATCGACCAACCCATCGACCAACCCATCGACCTACCCGTCGACCAACCCGTCGACCAACCCGTCGACCAAGCCATCGACCAACCCGTCGGCCAACCCGTCGGCAAACCCGTCGGCCAACCCGTTGGCCAACCCGGCGACCAACCCATCGACCTACCCGTCGACCAACCCATCGACCAACCCGTCGACCAAGCCATCGACCAACCACTCGACCAATCCGGCGACCAACCCGTCGGCCAACCCGCCGGCCCACCCGTCGACCAACCCATCGGCCAACCCGTCGGCCAACCCGTCGGCCAACCCGGCGACCAACCCATCGACCTACCCGTCGACCAACCCATCGACCAACCCGTCGACCAAGCCATCGACCAACCACTCGACCAATCCGGCGACCAACCCGTCGACCAACCCGTCGGCCAACCAGTCGACCAACCCGTCGACCAACCCGTCGGCCAACCCGGCGACCAACCCATCGACCTACCCGTCGACCAACCCATCGACCAACCCGTCGACCAAGCCATCGACCAACCACTCGACCAATCCGGCGACCAACCCGTCGACCAACCCGTCGGCCAACCAGTCGACCAACCCGTCGACCAACCCGTCGGCCAACCCGGCGACCAACCAGTCGACCAACCCGTCGGCCAACCCGTCGACCAACCCGTCGGCCAACCCGTCGGCCAACCCGTCGGCCAACCCGTCGACCAACCCGTCGACCAACCCGTCGACCAACCCGTCGACCAACCAGTCGATCAACCCGTCGGCCAACCCGTCGGACGATAAAAGGTCTGGTCTGGTCGGGTCTGGTCTGGTCCTGGTCTGGTCTGGTCTGGTCTGGTCTGGTCTGGTCGACGGGTTGGCCGACGGGTTGGCCGACGGGTTGGCCGACGGGTTGGCCGACGTGTTGGCCGACGGGTTGGCCGACGGGTTGGCCGACGGGTTGGCCGACGGGTTGGCCGACGGGTTGGCCGACGGGTTGGCCGACGGGTTGGCCGACGGGTTGGCCGACGGGTTGGCCGACGGGTTGGCCGACGGGTTGGCCGACGGGTTGGCCGACGGGTTGGCCGACGGGTTGGCCGACGGGTTGGTCGACTGTTTGGTCGACGGGTTGGCCAACGGGTTGGCCGACGGGTTGGTCGCCGGGTTGGCCGACGGGTAGGTCGACGGGTAGGTCGACGGGTTGGTCGATGGGTTCGTCGACCGGTTGGTCGACCGGCTTTTAGACCGGTTGGTCGACGGGTTGGCCGACGGGTTGGCCGACGGGTTGGCCGACGGGTTGGCCGACGGGTTGGCCGACGGGTTGGCCGACGGGTTGGCCGACGGGTTGGTCGACTGTTTGGTCGACGGGTTGGCCAACGGGTTGGCCGACGGGTTGGTCGCCGGGTTGGCCGACGGGTAGGTCGACGGGTAGGTCGACGGGTTGGTCGATGGGTTCGTCGACCGGTTGGTCGACCGGCTTTTAGACCGGTTGGTCGACGGGTTGGCCGACGGGTTGGCCGACGGGTTGGCCAACGGGTTGGCCGACGGGTTGGCCGACGGGTTGGTCGCCGGGTTGGCCGACGGGTTGGCTGACGGGTTGGCCGACGGGTTGGTCGACGGGTAGGTCGACGGGTAGGTCGATGGGTTGGTCGATGGGTTCGTCGACCGGTTGGTCGACCGGCTTTTAGACCGGTTGGTCGACCGGTTGGTCGACGGGTTGGTCGACGGGCTGGTCGACGGGCTGGTCGACGGGCTGGTCGACGGGCTGGTCGACGGGCTGGTCGACGGGTTGGTCGACGGGTTGGTCGACGGGTTGGTCGATGGGTTGGTCGATTGATTGGTCGATTGGTTGGTCGATTGGTTGATCGATTGATTGATCGTACTTCGTATTGAATGTTATTATACGTACAAATCTTCCTCTGGAATCACTCTATCTATGAAAAAAAACCGCATCAAAATCGGTTGCGTAGTTTTAAAGTTTTATGCGTACATACGGAAATATGGACTTTGTTTTATAATATGTAGTGAAACTGTGCTGCGGCACTTTTGTGTGCCGCCAAATTTTAAGTGTGCCGCCAAATTTTAAGTGTGCCGCAAAATTTTGCAAATATGTTAATGTTAATATTATTAAATTATATTTAAAAAGAAAAATCTTTTTATTGTTATTGCTTGTAATTAATTGTAATTGCTTTTCGTATTCTCGTATTTCTTTCTCTTTATTTCGTATATTTAACGTTTTTGTCATAAACTATTTATGCAGTGTGTAGTGTAGTAAGAAAAGAATTTTTATTTTTTTTCTTTGTGTGCCGCCGAATTTTGAAATCGTTAAATATGTGCCGCAACAAAAAAAAGGTTGAGAATCACTGACTTAGATGATAGGAATGCGTGTATGTAGCTATTAGACCTTGTACTAGATAGTAATGACTTAATGTAATTAGTTATAAGTATTATTTTAAAATGAGTAACCGCCGAGTTTCTTGCTGGTTTATCTCGGTAGGAACAGCTTTCCGAACCAGCAGTAGAGTTGACGATTCAAAAGCACTTGTTTACAAATTTGCTTGAATAACGTATATTCGTCATTCAAGTAACAATATATATTGAAACAAAAGCAATAATAAAATTATTATGCTATAATTTTAATCATTTAAAACAATTTTATTATTACTTTTGTATTATGAATCTCCACAAAATAACGCCTAATTCTATCGATTATTTTGAATTTGAATAATAAATATATCTAACAATCATTTATGAACATGAATGTCAAATATATTTAGGACATATGTCAATATTCGGGTAACTATGGGACGAACTTCCCATGATGTACCTCGAAACGTGGGATAACTTTTATATTTCAAATATCGTTTTGTAATTAATATTGGTCGTTACTTCGATTCGTTTAAATTGCGATTATGCTCGTAAGCTTTTATTTCCTGTATTGAACCTGTTTCAAAAGCGATCTATCAAAAATATTTCCGCTATACGATTCAATGTTTTCCCACAGCGTTTATAAATAAACAGTTCTAGGTGATGGAGCCTTGCTCGGTAATTTTTTTCAAACATATATAAACATAAAAATTAAAAAAATAATAATAATTTGGCAGAAAAAAATAATAATAATTTGGCAGGTGCAGCTCGATTGGAGTATTTTCACTTCTTCAGTCCGCCCTTTATCCGAAGGGCTATGACAACACTATAATTGAGAGCTAAAATATCATTTGCATTCGATTCTACATTTTATCATTTTTTCAGTGCCCGAAAATAGGGATAAAAATACTTTTTTTTTAAATGAAACCGAGCTAGATCGATTTTTCCACTTCTACATGCTGAATTTCATGAAAATCGTTTTAGCCGTTTCCGAGATTCAGATAATATTTGATTTATATAATACAAGATTCATCATCTCCCTGCCCTTATCCCACTCTAAGTGGGGTCGGCACAACACTTTACAAACATGTTGTCACATGATTTGGCTACGTATTTTTCGACCAGCCGCCTGCTTGACGTCAACTTACCTTAGTCGTATTTACGACACCTCGGTCATAAAGAGGGTGGTGTATTTAACTCATCCGTATACCACACAAAATTCAAAATTCAAATAAACTTGTAAACAAGTGCTTTTGAATCGTCAACTCTACTGCTGGTTCGGAAAGCTGTTCCTACCGAGAAGAGCCAGCAAGAAACTCGGCGGTTGCTCTTTTGATTGTTATGCTTGAAGTATCTCTACGTGATCAAATCAGGAATGAGTACCTAAGACACCGATATATTTCAGCGTGTTGGGAAGCTGAAGTGGCGATGGGTGGGGCACAAAGTACGGAGAAACGATGGGCATTGGGGTCTCAAGGTGTTGGAATGGCGACCCCGCACCAGAAAACTCACTGCTGGTGACCCCCTATAAGGTGGACTGATGATCCCATAAAGGTCGCGAGGAGTCGCTGGTTCCAAGTAGCACGAGACCTATTCCAAGAGACCTATGTCCAGCAGTGAACGTCCATCGGTTGAAGGAGCAAGAAATTCAGCATGTAGGGGGTTTTGGGAGAGAAAAATCGATTTAAATAAGTTTTATTTAAGAAAAATATCGTTTCATCCCTGTTTTCGGCCTCTAAAATCTTTTTGAAATTTACGTTGAATACAATCACAATTTTTCGCTGTCAAACGTAAAGTCATGGTAGTTCATTTGGGGACCGGGCGATCTAGAGAGGTGAAAATACCTAGGATCAAGCCCCACCTGCCCTATTATTTTTTCATTTTTCTTTTCAATTTTTTTTTTACATTATTTTAAAAATTACCGAGCAAGGCTCCGTCACCCATGTAATCATATTTATAGATAGAGTTATACCGGAATCTTAAGTTATGCTTGGTATGTATTTAGTCTATAATCAATAATTTCTCTATGCAAAAGTGTCACAATGTTTCCAGGGCTTTAACACGACGTCTAGAAAATCCCTTTCATTAAGAAACTACCGAAGCAAGAATACGGATATCGAAAGAGAGTTCCGTACATAACTTTTATATAAAAAAATAGGAATATTTCTATTTTTTTAAACCAAATACTGAAAAATGATACTGTAATATCAATTAAGTTCTCATTCAATTTGTGTTTAATAAATTTACTCTATAGAAACTTTAGTGATTAAAAAGTGCTATTCTGAAATTTTTAAGTTTATATTCTTTTAGGTATTTGGATAGAAAAAATAAGTTTGCAGGCAAAATAAAATAAAGGGTGGGGTTGAACCGATTAGTATATAACTAAACTTATTTGGGTATTGCTTCGCTTTGCGATTTTGGTCGTGGAGTCTATCTCCTGACGATGCTTCGGTTGCGGGGCGAAACGATTGTTGAGTTTGTGATAGTGAACGTATATAGTGCTTGTGTATCATGGTGGCGGTGGTGGAGGTTTGTGCATGTGTTTTTTACGACTCCTGCATGTATCAGGTATGATAACCGATTGTCCACTCTACATTTAGCATTATATATATTTTCTATTTTACTTCATCGCGGATTATAGCAAAATAATTTTATTATTACTTTTGTATTATGTATCTCCGCAAAGTAACGCCTAATTCTATAAAGTATTTGGATAGATTTGGGCTAACAGTATACCGTGAAATAGAATAACGGCTCGATTGTTTAAAAAGAATTATTTTAAAATATCTCAAATTGAATCCATACAATACCAATATTATAAACACGAAAGTCTATATGTCTGTTATGCTTTCACGGCCAATCTGCTGGACCGATCATAAGTAAATTTAGCATAAATAAAGCTTATAAACTAGCCGACCAATAAAAAGTCCCTTTTTTCGTTCGGAAAACAGGAAAGAATTATTGAGGACATTGAAACGCTTACGTTGGCCCTACCACTAGTATTACTGCCACCACTAATATTAGTTTACCACTAGTATTCTATAAATAATGTACTACTACATGAAGGTAATTTGGTACAATACATTGTTATACAAAGTAGCTAGATCTCGTTTAGGGATTTTAACGCAAAAGTAATATCATCATCTTCCTGCCCTTATCCCACTCTAGGTGGGGTCGGCACAACATGTTATAAACATGCTGTAACATGATTTGGCTGCGTTTTTACAACCGGCCGCCTGCCTGACGTCAACTTACCTCTGTCGTATTTCACGACACCTCAGTAAGAAAGAGGGTGGTCTATTCTACTAAACCGGATACCACACGGTGGGTCATCTTACCTTAGTCGCCTTTTACGACACCTCGGTAAGAAATGAGGTTGGTCTATTCCACTCAGCCGGATACCACACAGCGGGTCGACTTACCATAGTCGCCTTTTAACGCAAAAGTAATAATAAAATTATATTGCTATAAAATGCTATGATACATTTAGCATTATAAATATTGAAAATATATGTAATGCTAAATGTACAATTGACTATCCGTTTTCATACCCGATACAAGCGGAATAGTAAAAACACATGCACAAACCTCTACCACAGCCACCATAATACAAGCACTACACACGTTTACTATCACAAAATCAACAATCGTTTCGTCCGCAATCGAAGAATCGTCAGGAGATAGACTCCAATACAAAATCGATCGGCATTCCGCTTCCCGCCGAGGGCTAACATTTTCTATAAATGATTTTTTTGGTCTTCGAGCCTGGGTGTATATTTGTATTTAAGTATGTATTTAAAAAATATATAAATATATATTGTCTATCTACCATAACACAAGTGTTATGTTACTTACTTTGGGAATGGACAACCGTGTGTGTCCCATCATCATCATACTCCTGCCCTTATCCCACTCTGAGTGGGGTCAGCACAACATGTTATAAACATGCTGTAACATGATTTGGCTGCGTTTTTAAGACCGGCCGCCCGCCTGACGTCAACTTGCCTTAGTCGCCGTTTACGACACCTCGGTAAGAACTGAGGTTGGTCTATTCTACTCAGCCGGATACCATACGGCGGGTCGATTTACCTTAGTCGCCTTTTTGTATAAGTGTCCCATATATTTAAATAAATAAAATAATGTTTATATCGTGGTTCCCGCAGTTTTAAGGAACCCCAAAAAGGTTACGGCTGGACAGTTGATAGCAAAAGCTCTCTCTAGTATTTGTAGGGAAGGGAAGTGCTCTGCTATACTTAGTTCGTGCGAAAACTTGACGTAGAAAGGTTGTTTACTGAGTGAAAGGCGATCACTTCGCGATTTTCGCAAATTCTCTAACAAAAGTTTATTTTAGTGTCCGATCAATTATTTTTTACGAGTGCTTTTAAAAAATTGTAAGTATTTTTTAAATAATTATTAACATAATTTAATTATAGTTTCACCTATCTAATCGTATTTTCTTATGTTTTATAAATTAAATTATAATTTTTTAACATTGAAACGTATTAAAAAAACATTAATAAAATCAATGATAAACGAAAGGTTTTTTAAAAACTGGCAATGTTGCCGATGTTTCTTATAATTTTAAATATCGAACAGAAAAGCGCGGTAACCTCTACTAGCGTCGGAGAATGATTTTCATATATCTCACTAGCAGTACTTGCGGCTTCGCCAGTGTAGAATTCAGTGAATCAGAAATTAAAATTTTGTAGATAAAAGTAGTTTTTGTGAGTTAACCATAAGAGATAGAGACATGGTGTCGTAGAAATTTTTGTAGTATTTTAGTAGATCTACAATTCTCTAGTACATTACTTTATTGTATCTCTGTTGGTTGGTTGGTTAAGCCGCAGGCAATTTTTTTTGCAACCTCTTCAACAAAATTTACGTAAAACTAAAATAATGCACAATTAACCTAAACCTTCTAAAATCGCATTACCTTTTGGTAAAATCGAACAAAAATCCGTTCTGTTGAATTTGATTAAATCGATCACATACAGACAGACAGCCTTTGGGGACTTTGTTTTATAATAAGTAGGTATAGATGTATTTAGGACGCCGTGTGGTATCCGGCTTGATAGAATAGTACCACCCTCTTTTCTTACCGAGGTGTCGTAAAAGGCGACTAAGGTAAGTCGACCCGCCGTGTGGTATCCGGCTGAGTAGAATAGACCAACCTCATTTCTTACCGAGGTGTCGTAAAAGACGACTAAGGTAAATTGACCCACCGAGTGGTATCCGGTTTAGTAAAATAGACCACCCTCTTTCTTACCGAGGTGTCGTAAAATACGACAGAGGTAAGTTGACGTCAGGCAGGCGGCCGGTCGTAAAAACGCAGCCAAATCATGTGACAGCATGTTTATAACATGTTGTGCCGACCCCACTTAGAGTGGGATAAGGGCAGGAAGATGATGATGATGTATAGATGTATTTAGGATTCCATCTCACTTGTTACGTAGCCCAAGCACGGAAGATAGAACTCCATAGAGTTCTTAATACTAGAATAGGGAAGCTATAGGCAAACCTGTTAATGAGAGTGTAACAATAAATAATGAGATAGAAGATGAAACTCGTATACTTCATTTTTTGTAATTACATATCTGCAGAGAAATATTCATGACGCGTTCTTAATTTAAAAAATTAGAACACAGAACATTTTCATTACATCTCATTACAGCTTTTAAATGTTGGTTTTTTCTTTACGCACGCAACAACAAAAAAAACCTTATTTGCTTTATCCTTATTGTTATATTTCACATTTTGGGCTGGCTTCACTCTAGTATAATAAATATCATAATAACTCATCTATCATCGCCAATATAAAAATGTTATTATACAATTTCGTTCACATTTCAAATACGTAATAAATGTCAACTGGTAATGACAATCGACACGCGACTCGACATTCGCTCCATCCGCATTTTTACTTAATCTGTTATGTAGTTATGAATCGTTTTTTTTTTCAATTTCATATATCTGGGTGACCGAGTTTTGGTCTAGACTCAAATTAATTTTATACAATCTCTATTTATACTAATACTAGCGGATCGGGCGGACGTTGTTTTGCTATATAAGTTATTTCTAGGAAATTTCTAATGTACTCGTAAATTACAAAAACTACCTGGGCAACCGCGCCTTGCTTGGTAATTTTTTTTTAAGGTATAAAAGTAAAGAAACTTAAAAAAAAATTGCTCAGTTGTGGAATTATCAATTCTTTAGTCCGCCCATTATCCGTTCATCTATGACAACTTTATAATTGACAGGTGAAATATCATTTGTATTCTATTCTACATTTTAGCATTTTTTCAGTGCCCGAAAACAGGGATAAAAGACATATTTTTTAAAAGAAACCTAGCTAGATCGTTTGCCTCCCCAAAACCACCTTATTCTGCATGCTGAATTTCGTAAAAATTTCGCCTAGATTCCTTCCAAGATTCATTAAATTCAGTAAATATATACAAGATAAAGTCATTTAAATATTAAAGATATTTTTTTTTTCGAATTGACTATATGCTGTTAGCCCGGCTTTTACAGCGTCACCGGGCGGGACGGGCGAGCGCAGATACATCGCCGAAGTTGCGAAATGCAATATTAAAGATAATCTGATAAAACTTGTAGGGGTGGAAACCCGGTTACCGGATACCCGATTCTCAGACCTCCCGAAAATGTATATAAAATTTCATAGAAACATTCAAGCCGTTTCGAAGAAGTATAGTAACTAATATGTAACAAGAGAGTTTTATAAATCCTATCCTATCCTACTAATATTAAATGCGAAAGTTTGCGAGTATGTATGTATGTTTGTTACTCTATCACGGCGAATTCGCTAAGTCAATATAGATGAATTTTTTTTATTTTTTATTGCGGAATAGGCGAGCGCTTGACTGCAATCATGCCTGATGGTAAGCGATGATGCAGCCTAAGATGAAGCGCGCTTGCCTAGAAGATGCCTATTCACTCTAGCACAATTTGGCACAATTATTTCTTATACACTGGAACATATAGGCTATAGAAATCCTGTTAATTCTACAGGAATAGAACATTAAAAAGCGCCATCTATTATCGATCTATCACGACGCGGACGACGTCGCGGGAAAAACTAGTAAGATTATAATATAGGTAGGTACCTGCGATTTACTTCGCGCCAACTTAAGAGTTTAAGTATGCTCAATAAGTTTTTCCCCACTTCCGAACCCTTAAAGTAAGTAAGTGCCGGCCTGTTACTATCCCACAGCTCAGAATAGGCCTCTTCTCTCCGTTTTTGGAGAGAAGGATTGGAGCTAAGACCTACAACGTTGCTCCAATGCGGATTAGTAGGTTACATATCTCCAGAATTCTCTAGAGATATGTGGGTTTCCTCACGATGTTTTCCTTCACCGAAAAGCGTGTGATAAATTGCAATTATCAATTAGACATATAAGTTTTAACAGAAAACTCATTGATGTCTTCCCGGGTTTGAACCCGTGACCTCCTCGAAAGAGTCGCACGGTGTTACCGCTGGGCTACCACAGCTTGCGTACCACAGCTCCGACCCCTTGGTAATCTTAAATAAATAATTACCCACTTACTCTACAAACCTATAACACCGGAAAAACGACAAAATTCGCAATCGCACGCAACATTGCACTTCCTTAGATATCGCGTGACGTACAGACACACAGCCGGTATCATTAGGCATCGTTAGGCTTTCATATCGATTAGGTATCGATTTTATCACTCAGATGAACTGTCTTTGATTGGTAGTGATATCAAATAAAGTACAATTGTTATTTTGCATTGCTTGATTTAACATTTTATATATTTACTAGCTTTTACCCGCAACTTCGTTCGGGACTCGTTCGTTCGTGGACTGTAGTCTTGAAATTAAGAGTAGCTTCTGTTACTCTCCCACCCTGCAAATATCTCCATCACAAAAATCAGATCGATCCGGAAGAATCATTTATTATTGGGAAGGGATTTATTGTTTTATCAAGAGTATAATTTGATAATTTTAAATAATTTATAGAATTAGGCGTTACTTTGCGGAGATCCATAATACAAAAGTAATAATAAAATTATCATATTCATCGCGGATTATAGCAAAATAATTTTATTATTACTTTTGATAATTTTAGTTAATAACCCATACTTACATGAAATATATATTAAAATAGCTCAGTAAAAGAAGTATGAAAAACTTCATATATGTACATCAAAAAATAAAATATTTTTTTGGTATTTGGTATTTTTGGTATCTCTATAAATATGTACTCTCTATTTATGCCGTGTGGTATTCGGCTGAGTAAAATAGACCACCCTCATTTCTTACCGAGGTGTCGTTAATGGCGGAATACTTATCTGCGCAAGAGAAAGCCGTGGTATTATGAAACTCCCATGGTATATTCTAAAGGAGGTTCTGAGGTTGGACGATACTTGACGAAATTCACACAATTTCAATATATCCTGTTAAAAAACTTTTTTTGTAAATGTACAAAGCCGCGAAATAAAAAGGTGTTATATAACACGCAAACATCATAAAATAGTCACATATATTTACTTAAATACTTTTTTGTTAGTTTTTTCGTCGCAGCCTATGAATCTAATGGAAAATCAAATCACTACATAGCATAAAACAAAGTCGCTTTCTCTGTCTATCCCATAGGCATACATACGGACATATCCCTAAATCCCTATGTATGCTTAAATTTTTTTATTTATTTTATTTTATTTTTTATTTTTATTTTATTTATATATTTTTAAAACTACGCAACAAATTATGGTGCGGTTTCTTTTAAGGATAAGGATTGAAGAATATATGTATAATGACATTCAATATGGAGATATGTATTGTTATTTTCGATAATCGATTTCGATTTCGATTATCGATACTCCAAGAGCTTGGCATCACGCAGCGTGTATTTTCCATAGTACAATCCCGTATACTCTCATTTTTCGGACACGTTTCAAGACGGGGCAGCCAGTCCATAGAACGTCTCGTTGTCCAGGGAAAGGTAGAAGGCACAAGGCCACGTGGAAGGTCACCCGGTGCATGAGTGTACCAGAATGACCGAAAATCGCAAAAAATGGCGAGAAATTGTGAAGCGCATAACAACAGCCGCTACCAAAACCGCAACTTGAAGGCGATCACGACCGCTCTGTCAAGAGCGAAACGATTGAGAAGAATTGTTATTTTGGAGGTTTCTATTGTGATGTCGTAATAATTACATTTTTTTTTCGCTTTCATTGCAAAACTCAGGCTCAACCCTACTATATGTCGCTCTTTCAAGAGTAACCTCTAAAGAAAACATGTTTGTATTGTATAATGACAAGAAAGCTGTGAATGTTGTTTATAAAGAAATTCTGTAATTAATTTTAATACTAAAATACATAGGGAAAAATGTGAAAAATAAATAAATAAATAAATAATAAATAAATAAATAAATATATGGGACACTGACACACGGTCGTCCGTCCCCAAAGTAAGTAACTTAATACTTGTGTTATGGACAGACAACTGGTGAATATATACTTATATATTTTTTAAATATATACTTAAATACAAATATACACCCAGGCTCAAAGACCAACAGATTTATTTATAGAAAATGTTGGCCCTCGGCGGGAATCGAACCCGCGACCCGCAGAGCTGAAGGCAGGGTACCCACTGCTCCAACGGACCAGTCAAGTCAATAATAAGTAAAAATGTAGTATATGAATTTAGTAGTAGAATTTATAATTTTATAGCCGTGCGAAGCCGGAGCGGGCCGATAATTTTATTATAGGCCTAACATAATATGTATATCAAATAGGCAAGTAAACAGTTTAGAATTTTTATTATTAGTAATATTTTTGTATTACTTTTCCCCATTTTAAGCTTGTCAAATGTGTATATGACGAAACCGCAAATCGTGCCTTGATTCCTTTATAAAATTTATGAGTTACATTAAAATAAAGCTTAGTGTACATTACCATGTGAAATAAAAGTCACATTTTTAAAGTGAAGCATTTATATAAATAAATGTCTTTGCTAATAGCATAGACACCTTATTTGTTATATTTGAATATTTATTTGAAGAAAAAATGTACAAGTTATATCTATCTTAAATTACTTACGCACTAGGACTATAAATGATATAATGATAATTTATTTTGACAAGTAAATTTGTTATAATACTAAAATAATTTAACTTATAACGTTGTCGTCGTTATGCAATCGATTATGCATAATAAAATTCATCGGTTACAAAATAACTTATAATATAAAACAATAATTTAATGTGTATGATTTTAGTGGTACATCCAATTTTTCACCAATTACCTTAAATGGTGTTGTTTTGCCAGTCTGCTCCAACTTCTGGTACCTTGGTTCGCTTTTCCAGAAGAATGGTGAAGTAGGTCGCGATGTGAGAAATAGAATGAATGCGGGATAGATGAAGTGGCGACAGGTCTCAGGAACAATATGTTACCCCCGAATGCTCCTTAAACTAAAGGGGAAAATTTATATAACGGTCATTAGACCTGTCGTAATGTATGGATCAGAATGTTGGGCAATAAAAGAAAAGGATGAAAGAAATGTGCATGCGAATGAGATGAAAATGTTAAGGTGGATGTGTGGTGTGACAAAACTTGATACAATACGCAATGAGTATGTCAGGGGAAGTCTGAAAGTTGCGCCCATTACAGAAAAGATGAGAAGTGCGAGACTAAGTTGGTACGGTCATGTAATGAGGAGGGATGAAAATCATGTGACCAAAAGAGTTTTAAATATGAATGTGGATGGATGTATGGCTAGGGAAAGGCCGAAAAAAAGATGGATGGATTGTGTGAAAAATGATATGCATGTTAGAGGAGTGGCACCAAATTTGACGAATGATAGAGAAGAATGGAAAAAGAAGACATATTGTGCCGACCCCACGTAGAGTGGGATAAGGGTAGGAGAATGATGATAAAACAATAATTTTAATTTTAATCCACTTCAAGAACACGTGTTAAAAAATCTAATAACGATATTCAAAATGTTCTATTGGTTGTCTTTAAAAATATATAAATTATTAAAAAAACACTGTAAAATAATGTTTTAATTAATTCCTATTTGTAGCCTCGGCCTTACAACATAGTATGCGAGTGTAAACCTAAACAGCGATTGCCGTAATCACAGCCCAATCATGATCGCAATAAGTAATCTAACATTTACCATGACATTAGCGGCTAAGTATTCAAATAACCACTTTCTTCACCATGCATTTAGACACGTTCCTATGTAATACTCGCAAAATGTACTTAACTACTTATTTTATGCGCCCTTACCTGAGAAATTGCGCTTTCAGAACAAACATTAACCTTTATTATAAGGATAGTTTACACATGTTTTTTATTTGAAATATTTGTTACAGTATCGCATCGGTACAGCTGCTTCAAGAGATATCTACTGAATGATTCCAGTTTTAAAATGGTAAATATATAATAAATACCATTTTAAACCCAGCACCGCTTTACACCAGTCTTGATTGAGACCTCACGCTTTAATTTATTTTCGCGCGCTTTATAAAAGTATTAAGTTATTTACTTTGAGGACGGACTTTGAAATTTTAACGTTTTTCCTATGTTCTGGGTTTAATGTTAAGGTTTTTAGAGGAATTTACTAATTTACAGAGTGATAGCAATACGACATTAAATGAAGCAACTGATCACTTAAACGTATAAGATAACTTTGGTATAATTGAAACTTCTTAAATAACGTTTTAAAAAAATGTATTTTCGAACAAAATAAATATAATGTAATCGAGATCTGGCTAAAAAAGTAATGGTTGACAGACCTGACGCGCAGCACTTGTTCAAAAAACAGGATAAAACAATGACATTGAACAATAACATTACCTATACTTTTCTCTCCTTCGCACTTGTATGTAGTCTCTCGGTCAAGGTCAATGCATTACATACGAAATAGAATGGAATGGGTACGGTCATTCACCCTTTCATTTCATTCATTTATCTTTTATTCAAAACGTAAAATAATTCCTGTGGCAAAATTACTTCACTAAATTAAGTAAATAACTTTATATAGGCTACCAAGGTGTCTAGGTATAAAGGGAGGTAAGGTGTAAATAAAATAAATGTCTTATTTATTAGGTATTGATTAATTAATTATAACTTTATTAATTAATCTTTTCTATTCCAGTGGGCGCTTCTGCTATTGACGTGTGTCGCGTGGGGACGTGCGAATGAGAACGAGGTAAGGTATTTTTTATATATACCTATAAATAATCATTTATATATGATATGTAAATTTACGCCGTGTGGTATCCGGTTGAATACTGACCACCCTCATTTCATACCGAGGTATCGTAAAAGGCGACTAAGATAAGTTGACCTACCGTATGGTATCCGGTTGAGTAGAACAGATCAGCCTCTTTCTATCTTGCAGGCGGCCGGTTGTATAGTACGTAGCCAAATCATGTGACAGCATGTTTAATCATGTTGTGCCGAGCCCACTTAAAGTTAGCCCACATATGGGCAAGAGGATGACGTAATATATGATATTTTTGCTTATACTAACTCGACCTCCTATACTATCACCGAAATCGCCCGCGTAGAAATCAGTGTGCAAAAAATTTTTTCCGCGTTAAAATTTGATCATCATCATTCTCCTACCATTATCCCGTTTTAGGTCGGCATAACATGTTATAAACATGTTGTAACAATGATTCGGCTAGATATTTTAAGACCGGTCACCTGCCTGACGTCCGATGTCGCTTTTACGACACCTCAATAAGAAATGAGGATGGTCTATTCTACGCACCCGGACACCACAAACATAAAAGTTTGTGAGCTATTTAAAGTTATTGCGAGTTAACAATAACAGATAGAGAGATGCAATCCTAGACTTATTGTAGTATTTTTGTAAATTCGAATTCAAATTCAAAATATTCTTTATTCAAATAAACTTGTAAACAAGTGCTTTTGAATCGTCAACTCTACTGCTGGTTTGGAAAGCTGTTCCTACCGAGAAGAGCCAGCAAGAAACTCGGCGGTTGTTCTTTTAAATATATAATTTTTAATACTATTTACATTAAGCCGTTACTGTCTTGTACAGGTTCAAAGAGAGCTATATCCACACATTCTTATCTTCTAAATAATCTTCAAGAGTATAGTAGGCTTTCTGTATCAGCCTCTTTTTAACAGTGTTTTTAAACTGCTGTAATGGCAGTGCTGAAATTGATTGCGCAATTTTAGTATAGAATCTTATACCAAAACCCACAAACGAGTTACGCACTTTTGCAACGCGCAAAGCAGGAGCCGCAAGCTTATGTCGGTTCCTGCTTTGTCATCGCCTATCGTTTTATAATTCTTTATATTTTTGATTTTGTAGATCTGTAGATAGATTTGTAGATCTACAATTCTGTACTACATTACTTTAGTGTATCCCTACTGGATTATGCGGTGCACGCAACTAAAGCAACCAGCAGGCGAGTTCTTCAACACAATTTACATAAAACCGAACTGTAATATTAGCTTAAATCTTCCAGAAGATCTTTTAACAAAAACCGTACAAAAATACTCTAATAAATTCTGTAGATTTTGAGATATACGATCACAGATCATCACACAGATAGACAGCTTTTGGGAACTTTGTTTTATAATATGTAATATCTGGGTGACCGAGCCTTGCTGGGTAGTTTTTCACATTATAAAAAAAGAAACTTCAAAAAAAGAAGAAAAAAGAATAGGGTACGTGGGGCTCGATACTAGTTATTTTCATTTCTCGCGACCACCCGTTCCCCGAATAAACTACGCTGACTTGACAGTTAATGACAAAAATTCAATTCAATATAAATTGTTGTGTTTTTTAATGCCCCAAAAACAGGGATGAAATGATTTTTTGACGTGACAACGTCTTAACGGTTGCGGCTTGGAGTAACTCATGAAAAAGTGTAACGCCCGCTCACGTCTGTTACGATGAGTCACCGAACGAAAGAGAGGCCCGCCGGACTGGCGAATGCCTTGCGTCTCTCTCCCACTCCAATCCATCACATTCAAAAAGACGTTGTCACGTAAAATGTTTGCCCGTAAAACCGACTTTACAGACAACCGTTTTTTTTTAAAGTAAAAACCTATCTAGATCGATTTTTCTCCCCGAAAATTCCCTACATGCTGAATTAAAGGAAAATCGTTCGTTGGAGCCGTTTCCCAGATTCAGAAAATATATATATACATACCTACAAGATTAACTCATTTAAATATTAAAGATATACATATGGATTGTACAATCTTCTTTTACTTTCACCGGAAAAATAACATGATCTAGTATTCGAGAGGTATTTTAATCCACTTCCGATATTGTTACGAAGTTTGAATGTATGCTAACTGATATTATAAAATATTGCGAAAGAGTGTTTGTTTATCCTCCTTGCGTCGTTCTCCTCAGTGCTGAGGGTCGTGACCTTTTCCACGGATCACTTTCTCATGGATAATAGATCTCCAAGTCTTGCGATCTCCTGCGACTTGTACGGCTTCGTGGACTTTTAAAGAAAGCGACTTGGTTACCTGGTCGGACCATCGCGTTGGACTGCGGCCTCTGCCTCTATTCCCTTGCACCGAACCAGTGATCACCAACCTCTCCAGGTTGTCTCCAGTCTTCCTAGCAATATGTCCGAAGAACTCTAGGACTCTACGGAGACACGTAGTTGAGAGCCTGGTGGTCACTCCTATATCTTTGAGTATTGATACAGTACATTGAGTTTGTTTATAATCTTCCTTGAATAAAGCAAAAAGATCAAAAATTTATAAATTTAGATTTGAACTTAGTTTTGTTTTATAAAAAGCAAAATTAACTTTTGTATAATATTTATATTTAAGCATTATTTCAGAGATAAACACTTTTTTAATTCAAACTAGGTAGATCGATTTATCGTCCCCGAAACCCTCTGCAAAATAAGTTTCATTAAAATCGTTGGAGCAGTTTATTAAATTCAGATTCTATTTATATAGGTATACAAAATTATCTCATTTAAATATTAAAGATTGTAGATACGGTTAGTACTAAAGTGAACGAATTCAGCAAGTTGTTTAGTGTCGAATTATACGTAGCGTAGCGTCGTACAATTCGACATCAACTTACGAAGACTTGAAAGTCTTCGTAAGTTTATGTCAGGCAGGCGGCCAGTCGTAAAAACGCAGCCAAACCACGTGACAGCATGTTTATAACATGTTGTTCGGACCGCACTTACAGTGGGATAAGGGGAGTAGGATAAATATAGTGTGATGTCAAAGATATGATTGACAGAAAGATTACAATGTATCTTACTCAATTAAGACTAATTTCAAAATCGGATTAACTAAAACGAAATACGAGTTAAAACGTAGACCTATTTGTAAATACCGTCTTACATTTCATAAGTAATAATGTATGAACGCATGCTTACGCCATAAAAACATTCTCATCGCTTAGTCGGACATTATAAAAAGTCATATCATGAGCGCTACAAAATGTTACATGATATAATCTTCACAACTGTGCCGAGATCTACATAACAGATGTAAAGCGACGAGCATATAATTTAAAACTAAAAGTATAGCTAATTGACATTTTAAGTGGAGCAACGGTATTATATGTCAAATTTAATAAACTCTAATTGACACAACATTCATATACGTCATCAAAAATTGTGTTTCTTTGCACGTGCATAAACTAAATTTTGCGTCATCACGCCGTATTGCTTTAAATATTTGGACTGACAACGCCGCTCTACCTTAGTATCGTGTATCAAAAGCAGAAAAATATTAATCATAATTTATTTTGTACTAGCTTTTACCTCAACTTGGATCGCGCAAAAAGCGCCATCTATTATCAACCTTACGGTGCTGTTAGGTTGACAATAGCGCTTTTCAATGTCATCCTATTCCTGTAGAATTAACAGGACTTCTATAGCCTATTTATTTATTTTATTTATTTATTTATTTGTTAACAAAATATGTAAGATATAGATACAATTTCCTTATGCTAATAATATAATTATTTATCACAGAGTAGTAACACTATATGTTAACCCGGTGCATAATAGGTCACATCGCGATAACTTCGAATTACCTTTCTATTGTTATTATATAGACACACAAACACACACACACGCACGCACGCACGCACGCACGCACGCACGCACGCACACACACACACACACACACACACAGTACACACACACACACACAGTACACACACACACACAGTACACACACACACACAGTACACACACACACACACACACTACACAAACACGCACATCACGTCGTTATTGCAGCTTTCGTACTTTCTTCACTAAATTCTGTTAAGCAAAATTTATTTTATGTAAAACTATATAGGTTTTATACATATATTTTATCCTAATAGCTGTAGACTATATAAAATAGGTGAAATAAAAATAAAATAAGGTTCGACGTTTCGGCAGAGTTGCATCCACCGTGGTCACGATCTGACGGAAGATAGGGGTGTTATATAGATATATATTTAGACTCAAAGAACTAACAAATTGTTGATGAAAACTGGCCCATCAAAATTAGGCCAGACAAAACGTCCAAAAATAAAATGAACAATAAAAAATAATCTAAATCATGAAAGTAGGATTTACGCTAGAAAAAGAACTAGCTAAGTATCAGATATGTTTAGGAAATCTCTTGTCGATCTGTATGCAAACGTTGAGACAATCAAAATGGACATATAATATCGATGATGCAATCATAATATACGCCGTTACGACCGCTCAGTGTGTTTCCGCCTTTACATACAACATTCCGTTACGACGGAAGTGTTTTGTTCCGTCGGAGATACATTGTCTTTCGTTTTATAATTAGCTTGTATTATGATGTAACTGTGTAAGGAACATTTACAGCTTTTTTATGTTATTTTTATCATGGCCGTGTCGTATCCGGCTGAGTAGAATAGTACCACCATTTCTTACCGAGGTGTCGTAAGAAGCGACTAAGGTAAACCGACCCACCGTGTGAATTATTACCCATATTGGTTTGCGCTATATTGTGAGTCCATCATCATCTTCCTGCCCTTATCCCACTCTAAGTAGGGTCGGCACAACATGTTATAAACATGTTGTCACATGATTTGGTACGTATTTTACGACCGGCCGCCTGCCTGACGTCAACTTATCTTAGTTGTATTTTACGACACCTCGATAAGAAAGAGAGTGGTCTATACTACTTAACTTAACTTAACCGGATACCACACGGTGAGTCACTTACCTTAGTCGCCTTTTACGACACCTCGGTAAGAAATGAGGGTGGTCTATTCTACGCAGCCGGATACCACATGGCAGTTCTAGAAATAAGCATCACGGTTTTGAAAAGTTTCTATATTTAACAAATATATATCTCACAGATTAAAAACTCTTTCGTTAAACGGTCTGTCATAATCTATAATCTGTATTGTCTCGAATGCTAAGTTAATTTGAAATGAAAGTAAAATGTACTACACAGATAATAAATATATTATTAGATTTATTGATCTCTATTTATCTTGCGTACTTTTACTTTTATCTTGATTTACGTAACGCACCCAGTAACATGTAGGTTTATTGCGATTTTTTATATTGATTTTATATTGATTAATTGTTTTAAAGTGTGAATCGGAACTTAAATGACAGAGTGAAACATAACTAATGATAGAACAGCCATGGCGTATGTGACCCATTCATATTTATTTATTTATAATAGACAAAGTAGGAACCGAAGATAAAAATATGTAGATATAGCTACTCCTTGACCCTTTACAATAATGATCAAATGTAACAGCGAGTAATAAGAATTATATTTTTAAAAGAGCAACCGCCGAGTTTCTTGCTGGCTCTTCTCGGTAGGAACAGCTTTCCGAACCAGCGGTAGAGTTGACGATTCAAAAGCACTTGTTTACAAGTTTATTTGAATAAAGAATATTTTGAATTTGAAGATACATTATCGTTGTATAATCGCATAAAAAAGAGAGACAGTTATTACACCCTATTTCTTTTACTTTATTGTAACATGGCACATTTTAGGTTGATTCTTACTAAAAAAGGTTGGCGTCCTTTTTCACAATTTCGCAAAATCGCATTTTCATTTTAACTGACACGATCTATCTATATCTTTACTGATAAATCTATCTTTAATATTTAAATGAGTTAATCTTGTATTTATATTTTCGGAATCTCGGAAGCGGCTTCAATGATTTTCCTGAAATTCAGCATGCACGAGGTTTTGGAGGGGAAAAGTCGATCTAGCTAGGTTTTTTTTTTTTTAAATCGCTTTATCCCTGTTTTTGGAGATTAAAAAAATACTAAAATTTAATTATAATTTATTAGTTTCGGGTACATACCACGGTAATTTGTTTTTATTCGCCGATATTTCGACCCAGTTGCATGGGATCGTGGTCACGACGGAATAAAAACAAATTACCGTGTTATGTACCCGAAACTAATAAATTATAATTATGTCTTCAAACCACGAATATTCAAGTATAAAATCATTAATTACTAATATTTAAATTGAATATTTAATATATTTTTGCCTAAGTTGTCAAGTCAGTGTAGGTCCTTCGGAGAATGAAAATACCTAGGATCAAGCCCCACTTACCCTATTATTTTTTTCTCTTTTTTTATCTTTCTAAAAAATTACCGAGCAATTATCGTTACCTATGTTATAGATTATTTTGATACTGAGTTCGACTTGAACGCAGCCTCGTGTATTACTAGCTAAATATAATTTCTTATTGATTTGTAAAAGATAAAGGCGTGGCTGCCATATGACTGCGGAAAGCCCTTTCACTAGGAAGTCCGCGAACACTTACCTGTCATGTAACAATAAAATATATCACACATGTAATAATATCGATAGATCTCATAAGATATGAGGCGGCCTAGTCTCATTCTTATTAGATGTAAAGTGAAATAAGCAAAGCAGCAGCATGCTACTATACTATACTATACTATACCACAGCTCGGCCTCATGACCGTTTTTCTTTTGAGAGAAAAGTTGGAGGTAAGACCTACCACGATGCTCCAATGCGGATTGGTACGTTACACATATCCCAAGAATTCTCCAGAGATATGGAGGTTTCCTCACGATGTTTTCCTTCACCGAAAAGCGTGTGGTAAATTGCAATTCTGAATTACACACATAAGTTTTAATAGAAAAACTCATTGGTGCCTGCCAGAGTTTGAACTCATAATCGTCTTCAAAGTCAGTCAGTCTTACTGCTTATCGCATACGTTATCACAGCTTATGTTATGAAGTTATGCTTTGATATATAAGCTGTGATAGCCCAGCTGTAAGACCGTGGTAGGTTACAGATATCGCTAGAATTCTCTAGATATACAGATTTATCAGTCAGACTCTCTAAAATGTCAGTGATTCCTTAGACCTGTCAAAATATCAGTGAACTGATCGATTGTCATCAGTTTAAGTATGCTTATGCATGATTTTATAATCATTATACTTATCAAATTGGATAAATGATAAGAAGATTGGATAAATGGTTGCAGGGAGCCCCTGAATAGAAGTGGTGCAAGTGGTGTTACATCTCTTAATTAGACCTGTGTCCAGCAGTGGATATTTAAAAGTTGAAAAAGAATATAGGAAGAGATAGGAATCTTTTGGTCTTTTGGTTACTATTTCACTCATTTGATTGGATTCAGAGTGACTAATTTTGCCAATAAGGACCTACTCAGCCGTATGTATACTAATATATAAAGCTGAAGAGTTTGCTTCTTTGAACACGCTAATCTCAAAAACTACTGAGCCGATTTGAAAAATTCTTTGATTGTAAGATAGTCTATTTATTAAGGAAGGCTATAGGCTATATAACATCACACTAAGATGAATAGAAGAGGAGCAGCAATAAAAAATATTACGAAAAAGGCAAAATTTAAAGCTTTGCTGGCCTGCGCTAAGTAAACGGTAAAAGTTATTCGATAATCATGTATCACAAAATTGTTCCCCTCTAATTAAAAGTCCGCGACAGCAAGTATCTAACTTTTAAGGTAAACCCACTTTTAACCATTTTAATGGTTATCAAAATACTATATTACGGTTTTAATCTTTCCACGCGAGCTGGTTATTGCTAGTGAATTATACGACTAGATCCTTTTTTGGCAAAATTAGTCGCTCTGAATCAAAGTAATTTAAATGAGTAAAATAGTAACTACAAGACCAAGAGAATTCAGCAATCAATAGAATCAATAGAAGAATAGGAGAGGAGCAGCAATTGGATTGCTGCTCCTCTCCTATTCTTCGTAGCATGATGTTATATGACTTTATGCTTCTGACGTACATAAATGTACAACTAAATTCACAGGAAGTTCACGATTATGACATATAACTTCACATATGTACAATTTCCTTGGCCATTATCATTACACGGTACACCTTGAACAATTTCCCAACCCGTTTAAAGGAAATAGCGTATCGCATAGCTGCGAGAAGTAAAAGTCGTGTGGTGAGAGAAAAAAATCCAACGAAAGTGGTCGCATTCAGTGCCCTTTACGATAGACGCCTAGAAATAGCTCCGCGTAACTTGTTTATGGGTATTCAATATTAATAGATATTAATATTGTCGAAGTATTCGAAGCAAGAGACGATATATCGCTCGCTTAGTATAAAACTGGCTGGATTCAAAATTAGGCTTAATTGAGTTATTTACAGTCTTTATTTCAATGCCATCTATGACACGAACTATTAAAAAAGCTAGTGTTTTCTGGCTCTTCTAAGTTATGGCTTTCTTTAACACTCACGAGTTTTGAAGACGCTGTGCTACATTTTATTTGAAGTTGCAACTTTTTTTTAATTAAGTAAAGTAAGTAACGGCCTGTTACTATCCCACTGCTAAAAATAAGCCTCTTCTCTCCGTTTTGGGAGAGAAGGATTGGAGCTAAGACCTACCACGCTGCTCCAATGCGGATTGGTAGGTTACACATACCTCCAGAATTCTCTAGTGATATGCAGGTTTCCTCACGATGTTTTCCTTCACCGAAAAGCGTGTGATAAATTGCAATTATCAATTAGACACATAAGTTTTAAGAGAAAAACTCATTGGTGTCTGCCCGGGTTCGAACCCGTGATCGTCTCTAGAGATTCACACGGTCGCACCGCTGGGCCATCACAGCTTTTTTTAATTGAATCACTCTAATACTACCTTGCGATAAGTTTAACTTTACTTTATTTTAGTTGAACCGGCTGATACCCAAGCAAAGGTGCAAAAATATATCCTAGTGTTCTCACATTTGATCTTCACGTTATCCTTTAATTGCCTAGCGGTGAGACTCTTTGGAATAGGCTCAAACCCCGGGCAGGCACCAATGAGGTTTTTCTATAAAAACTTGTAACTTGCAAATATCAATAAGACAATTGATATTTGCAATTTATTACACGCTTTTCGGTGAAGGAAAACATCGTGAGGAGACCAAATTGGTTCTGTAATAAACCAATTCGCATTAGAGGTGCGTAGTGGGTCCTACCTCCTACCCTTCTCTCCAAAATTCAAGAAGCCTACGCCCAGCAGTGGGATAGGCCGTTACTTTATGCAACCTTCTGATTAGATTAGTCTGGTGGAAATAAGCTTTAAGTCTATGATGTAAGGAGAAAGGTAGCCTTTTTTCATCAGAAAAAACCGTTCTCGCCGCCCGATGGGGACGAGCGGCAGGTATGTCGGACTCGCACCGACATAACAACTTGAGTGCTCCATCATGTTGCTGGTGGCGGGGACAGGGTACCGTTGTACATTGCCCGCATCCCCGCCAGCAGCAACTCTGAACCTCAGAATGCGCCACCTCTGGGTCGGGGCCTCTCTAAAAGTGGCCGCTCAATCCGCGATACAATGCATCGGGAGCACCAGATGCATCGATCACCTCGGGGACCTTATTAGATGGGCGTCTGTTAAACCCCGTTCGGAACGCCCAGAGGTCTCCGTTAAGACGGCATATGACGGGCTTCGGCGAGTCGTCTGCGCCCCGTTCGCTTGCGGTGGATTAGATCCAAGGACATCCTCCACCATCTACATATATATGCTCCACCGCCTCCATCCGCGAGACAATATCTTCGCAGAAAGAGGCCATCGCTGCCTGCGATCCCTCCTTGTCCACCATAGAAAGAACCAAGGTGGGCAAGGAGATTTCGTGCCCCACAGGAGAGAGATAACCTAAACCAGCATTTTTATGAATATTATTATCATCCCAGTTTAAATTTAAACTATCGTTAGTAGTATTCATAGTTAATGATTAGAACTGGCTATACTGACATCTTATTCTATCGGGTTAGCCCGACTAGTTTCGAACCCATCTGGGGGCACTTATTCATGAGCTCTTCACACGACGTTCGGGAAAGTTCCCGCCGCGATTACGGCGGATTAAGTCGGGCTAACCCGATGGAATAAGACTTGAGTATAGCCGATTCTATACATTAACTATCCCAGTTTAGTTCACTGCTGGACATTAACCTGTCCAATTATTCGCCATTTAGCCCGCTGTCCTGCGTATATCGTCACTCCATCGAGTGTCAGGATGTCCCACACAAGGTTTTCAGATTCACGGTGTCCAATCCAGAACACGTCTACCCAAACGGTCATAATACGGTATAATAATAATTATTTGTATAATATCCTGTATTTGATGTGTATTTTATATAATATAACCTTTGTTATACCTAGGTTGTTATATATTTGTTTACATATGTTATAAATTTGTATAATAACATGCTACTTTTACTTGACTATGCAAATACGTTACGAGTGACCTCGATTATAAAAATCCCATTTAAGATAATAAACATCGCCTCAGCAATTATCATTCTTATATCTTCCATAACGATGACGTAACTAAACCAATATCCAAAAATTATATAAGTATGAAATTAACCGTTAAATGTTATAAGTATGTAGCACGTTGACTTCCTAAAAAGTAAAGTGGTCTACAAATAACGTTGGAACACAAAAAAAATTGTATTATTTATTCAATGAACAACCAAGAATAGATACAATTTATTTCTTCAAATTATTCTGATTATTAATATTCTATTAATTACAAGCCGCCCTATCCCAAGAAAAAAGTCACATTTCCTATGCTAAGTCATGGGACATGTGTCTTTATTCTTCGGCTTATCCGAAAAATAAATATTTTATTTTTAAGAATAATTATTTTTAAAAATAATTAAAGTTACTGTACAATAATAATGTCAATAATATATATAACGTCAATGTCAATAATAATATCATTGCGAAGTCATAAAATAATAATTAACAACTCTTTTCCTAAATTTATTCGTTCAAATCTACGACAATTTCATCTCATAATATTATACTACATTTACCTAATAGCCGTGTTGTATCCGGCTGAGTAGAATAGACCACCCCCATTTCTCACCGAGTTGTCGTAAAAGACGACTAAGATAAGTTGACCCACCGTGTGGTATTCGGTTTAGTAGAATAGACCACCCCCTTTATTACCGAGATGCCGTAAAATATGACATCAGGCAGGCCACCGGTTGTAAAAATGCAGCCAAATCATGTTACATCATGTTTATAATATGTTTTGCTATCCCCACTTAGAGTGGGATAAGAGCAGGAGGATGATGAATATTATATCAAATTTAAGTCATAAAAACAATAATAATAATAATTTTATTTTTATAATTTTTTTATAAATTAACCTTAATAACTTATTTTACTTTTTTATTACTCGGTAATAATCAAACACTTTTGGATTTGTAATATTTGTAGAATAAACGCTTGACAGAATAAAACCCGAAAAATTGTGGCCGTATGTACATATTACGTAATACATAAAGCGAAGCGGCATTTAGCCTCGAAATTAAATCTCGCTGTTTGGATGTTAAGTTGAATTGCCTTTAATTGAGAGACTTATGTTTTAATTGCTATTGCGTTTAAGTACCTTCAATAAAGTAATAACTTGTTTTCCCTGCTCCCGAAAGAAACACGGGATTTTTATAATATATGTTAGCTAAGCCCGGCATATAAGCTTCAATGGTGCTGAATTTAATTCATTTTGATCCAGCATATATATCCATAGAGATGTGACTTGGAGTAGAAAAAATCTATTAATAAATAATTGGTTTTATTCTTTTAAAGTAAATCGATTTTAAAAAAATCATAATAATTATAATTATAACGAAATAATAATCGACTTTTTGTGACTTTTTAAAAAATTGCTTTTTTTAATATTAAACATTCAATTATAATAATAATTAAAGTGTATAAATACCAATAAATAATTACAGATGCGCTGTTTATGAAATTCGATAGAAATGTGTAGTTTGGATACGTTGGTTTCATCCAACAATACATATCTAATCTTAAAACCAAGTAAAATAAAGGATTTTTAAAATAATCGATTATAAAGCAAAAAAATTGATCGATTATTAAATAATTGGTTTTTTTAAATAGATAAATACAAAAATCGTTTTTTTTTATATCGCTAATTAGCCGTGAAAGTTTAAAAGAAGAATACAATTCCGCATTAATTATATCAGTAATTTGGACTATATTCCTGTTACAGAAGGAGGCAGGCAGTGCTCCCGTGCAGTGGGGCTGGCAGATGAGTCAGACGGGCCCCGGCACTGTGGGGCAATACTTCGTGAAGCTACCAGAGGTAAGACTAAGAAAAGTTCTCTTAACAACTTCAGAAGTGCACGTAACAATGTTATTAGTTCAAAATCGCTTTAACTACAGGGGCAACGCGGTCACTCAACATTGCAGTTAAGAAGAGCATATAATCATCTTCCTGCCCTTATCCCCCTTTAAGTGGGGTCGGACCACATGTTATAAACATGCTGTCACATGATTTGGCTGCGTTTTTACGACCGGCCGCCTGCCTGACGTCAACTTACCTCTGTCGTGTTTTATGCCGCCTCGGTAATAAATGAGGTTAGTCTATTCTACTCAGCCGGATACCACACGGTGGATCAACTTACCTTAGTCGCCTTTTACGACACCGCGGTAAGAAATGAGGGTGGTACTATTCTATTCAGCCGGAGACCACACGGCGTTAAGAAGAGCATATAATATTGCTGCTAAATCGTACAAGAGAGTTCTTAAGATGGCTCAAATACCGCACCAATCGCAAAAGGATCAAAACGGCATCCTATCCTCAGAGCAGCAAAGCTTTTTGATTATTGTGACGCCTATTGAGTCGAACTTCTGCTGCCTAACACAGCCGCCATTGCCTATGACGAAGCACTGGTTTTTATGCAAGTTACTAAGCAAATTGATAGCTTCGTTGTTTAAACAAAATTCACGCCGTAATGCAGGAGTTTGATTTCCGTTTTCCTTTCGGGAGCAGGGGTTTAAATTGGCGTAAATAAAACTACGGGTACCATTAGTCTTTATATCTGCCTAATGTCAATCTATAAAACCAATGTTCAAAGCCAAAGGTATATGTATTTTCTAGGCCGAACAACGAGTCCGCTACGTGGCAGACGGCAGCGGGTACCACAGCGCAGTGGCTGTGACCACCAGTGACCAGGGTCATCTCCATACCACAAACTTTGCATTGGGTGATCGAGCTCTGCAACTTACTTCGCAGGTATTCAGATTTTCTTCATCAATCTCTAATTTATATTACCCATACAAAAGACTTTTAAAAAGAAATTTAAATGAGCATATGCTATTGACAAAAGTTCACTCACAATATCATTATTTTTATTTATTTTAATTATTATAATTTTTTGTCTGTGATACCATAATGACTAAGCTTCAGTAATAGTGTCTCACGTTGAAGACATTCAAACGCCTTGAATAAGTCACAAATACTACCTACTAACCTATGGCATTTTGTGAGTTCTCCCACGCATCGAAGATGTGACTTCTTGGTACTTGGTTGGCGAAGTAAGTAATTTAAATTAAAACGCCTAAGCAGTTGATTAATATTGATTTTCTCAAAAACCTTGCTAAGAGTTGGTAAGTTGGATATGGGTCTAGTTGTTATGGTTGGTCGCACTTATTGCCAGATTTTAAGATAGTTTAAAAAAAACCATGAATGTGCCATGACCACAACTAAAATATTTACTTTTTGTTGCAGATACCACCACAGATATATGATCAACCAGTCGCAGCTAATGGAACTCAGGAATTTGGAAACAACGCTATACTCAACCAAAATCCTCTCCAAATATTTTTACTTCAAGAACAGTTTCCACAGGAACATTTCTTTCAATTATTACCCAACAATCCTGTACAGTTAACATCTACACCTAACATTTATGTAACTAATAATCCTACCCCCACCCCGTCATATTATAGTTTAAATGTTGAACATTCAAAACAAGGAAATAAGCATCAAAATGAACTTAAACAAATCCAATCTAATGATAAAATTGAAAACAATGAAGAAATTATAGAAGCTAAAGAGAACGGACCGGTGGTTAGAGTATTTAAAGATCATAAATGCCAGAATAACGATTTCAAGTATGATAATAATTATCAGGAAGCGCTTGTAAGTACTTTGCAAAGGCCAAATGTTAATTCAAAAGAGTCTCATAAAAAATATAGTTTATATGGAACTCAAGATCACACCAAAGTACCTAACAGCCAACGTCCTCCTGAAGCTAGGAGTGGACGATATCATTACTCTACTAAAATAACTCATAGTACAACTACACCTGTGACTTTCACTGAAGAAGAAGGTATATCAAGATTAGTAGCTTCAACGCAAGATTTAATATCAAACGAAGATCTATTAAGAATCAACCATGCAGCAGAGCAAGTTGTTAATAGCTATAGTGAAGACTATATTAAACCTAAACGTCGTTCGAATCAAAAGCCAAATTATTACCAGCCAAGAAGTAGACTAACAGTGTCTGCAAAGATTGGAAATATAGTCAATAGTAGAGTAGAACACCCTCTAAATAATTTTCAGGAACAGTCTTATCAGACAAGTAACGATGATTATAAATTTGCTTCGCCTATAATAGTTGCGGATCCCAATTATGGAAATTACAAAGAGCAAATTGTTAATAACTTACTATCAACTATGGTCCCATATATGGCTGACGGATATGAAATTGTTGGTGTTACGAATAATGTAAGAGAAAATAGTACTTACGTAAATGACGACAACCAGTCTAATGAAGATTTAGTAAATATTACTCCAAGACCTATTAGTCAAAATTACTTAACACCTATTACCGTGGCCGTTAGGCTCATTCATGAAAATTCTTCAGGTATTTATAATACAGTTGATGACTACGAAGGGGCTGACAGCGAACTTATAGAAAAAACCATTGATAAACCCGAACGAGGTAAAACTATTGTAGAAATTCAAGAATCAGTACCTGTCGAAATTACTCATATAAATGACGTTGAATACCATGAGTATTTAGATGAAGGCAGAAGTAATAATGAAAATACTTTTGGTATGGTCAAATCTCTGTATCAAAAGTACTTACAAAATTTGGAGTCATCCGAAAATCCAAATAATGTGTACAATAATGTTAATAATCAAAACCTTGATGTTTATGAAAACAATAAAAATGACGATTCCAAAGAACCATTACAATCAAGTGAAAATATGCAATCGGTTCAGTTGCATGCGAATCCAGATCACAGTGATTCCTATACAAATTATTATAACAACGAAAACAGGGAAAAGATAATACAGCCTATTATAATTGAAAAACAAGTACCAATAACAACGTATGTTGACCGCTTTATCGAAAAGAAAGTACCTTATCCTGAACCTGTAGAAGTTATTAAACAAGTGACAGTTGATAGGCCTGTTCCAGTACCCGTGCATTATGAAAGAATTGTTGAAAAACCAGTAGAAGTTACAAAATACGTCAATAAACCATATCCCGTTGAAGTGCTTAAGCCTTACCCGGTAGAAGTAAGAGTGCCATATCCTGTTGAACGTAAAGTTTACGTTGATCGTCCAATACATGTCCCGTATCCAGTCGAAAAGATCATTGAAAAACAGTTTATTCATCCAGTTCCAATTCCGACTCCCGTAGGTATACCAGTAGGTATTCAAGTTCCCGTAGAAAAACAAGTTTTATACCCCATCCCTATTGAAACACCTGTACCTTACGCCGTACCAGTAGAAAAACAAGTTCCTGTAGAAAAAGTTGTTGAAAAAGAAGTTCCAGTGCCTTACCCGGTCGAAAAGCAAGTTCCTTATCCCGTTCGTCATGAAGTCAAAGTCCCTGTTCCGTATCCTGTTGAGAAAAGGATACCCGTACCAGTTGAAGTACACGTCCCCAAACCATATCCAGTAGATCGTATTATTGAAAAAAAAGTCGCCTATCCTGTAACAGTAGACAGAATTGTTGAGCGAAAGGTTCCGGTGAAAGTCCCCTATCCAGTAAAGACTGTTGTGGAAAAAATTGTTGAAAAACCAATTGTATTTACAAAATACATTGATAAACCTTATCCAGTAGAGAAAAGAGTGCCGTTTCCTGTTGAAAAGATTATAGAAAGGAAAGTGCCTTATCCTGTTCACATTCCAATTGAAGTCAAAGTTCCGTATCCAGTAGAGAACAATGTCCCAGAATCGAATACGCCCTACCCTTATGAAAAAGTCGAGAAACAAACAATTTATACTTACGGAATAAACCAAGATGCTCTAACAAATGTTGCTAATTATTTGAGATACAATCAGGAACAGTACAAACAAGCGCTCCCTAACTACGTACAAGGCGATAGTGACTACAGTTCCCAACAGGCAGCTGAATCACAAAGAAACTATCAAATACAATTAGCGAACGCTCAAATTTTGAGAAATGTGCAAAATGTAACTCCAGTATACTTGAGCCAATGGGGAAACCAGTACGCATCTTCCTATCAATACTCCAACTCGACTTTAGACAAAAATACACAAGCTACCACAAACACAGTTAATCAAGGAAATTCCTTAAAATACTATGGACCGCCACCTTTAAAAAATTATAACGATCAATGGGAAAAGCACAAAGATTACTCTGAAAGATTAAGAAGGACCGATAGAGCACCTAAGGTTACCAATTTAAGGATAGAATACGGAGGATTTAAGCCTCCACTCATACCAAGCACTGAAGTAGATTTGGACGGTGTTCCTATAAACAAAGGACAAAGCTAATTGACCATTTAGTTACTCCTACATGACTTTTACGTGAGGCTTATAAAAATTACAACGTTATACTTTTGATAACAATATTTAAAATCTAATATTCTTGGGATAAGGAAAATAGCTGTAACTCATTAAATCCAATTCATTTGGTTTCAAGATTATTATTGTATTTTCCTACTCACTTTTTTTTAAATGACCATGCGATGACATACATAATAAGCTGTGGTAGCCCAGCGGTATCACCGTGCGCCTCTTTCGATGAAGGTCTAGGGTTCAAACCCCGGGCAGGCACCAATGAGTTTTCTAGTAAAACTTATGTGTCTAATTGATAATTGCAATTTATCACACGCTTTTTCGGTGAAGGAAAACATCGTGAGGAAACCTGCATATCTCTAGAGAATTCAGGGGATATGTGCAACCTACCAATCCGCATTGGAGCAGCGTGGTAGGTCTTAGCTCCAATCCTTCTCTCCAAAAAAAAAAAAAAACGGAGAAAAGAGGCCTATGCCCAGCAGTGGGATAGTAACGGGCCGTACTTACTTACTTACGATGAATTAATCTTCAAAAATAATCAAGTAAATAGTCATGGACGTAGAATATTTAATTGTAAGAAATATTATGTTTCATTTTCGTTACGAAAATGTGCAAGAGATAATTTTACCTAGTTGTTATACTTATACTATATATTTATACTTGTTATACAAACGCCGTATGTACCTGTATATACTCTTACAATTTACAACTTTTGATCTACAACGTTTATTGGTTAATTATATTTATTCGTTCTTTCCAAATTTTAATTAATTTCCGATTTTTAGTATTATAATTTATTAAATTAGTTTATAACTTTGGTGTACAATTTATTTTAAGATTAAGATGGAATGTTTATTTAGTATTTACGATAATTTTGTAGAAAAGTTCAATTAAACTGTATTGTTTATATGTTAAAATAAGTTTTAGAGAGTTTGTAATATATAATGTATTTGAAGTAGTCTTCCAAAATAAATTTGCAGTCTCTTGTATATCAATATTGGACGCAGACGAGGTAACGTGTAGAATACTAGTTATACTAGCTAACGTCGTCACTGGTTTATTTAATAATATAAGGATAATTTCCGTTTTTGCTATCAAAAAAAATTGAATTGTCTAAAGTGTGTTTATATTGAACACAGTAAACCCCTATAGCTATATATTTTATTGTTAAAACTACTAAGAACGCCATAGTATATTTAAAGAATTATGTACATAAGACTTAACATATGTTATTTGTTGTTTAATATATTACTAAACTTAAGCATGTTTTTATTTTATTTCGAAATGAGAATGAGAGGAGTGTTACCCCCATTTTAAGCTCACTGTACAATATAATAAACAAATATATGGGACAGTTACACACACGGTCGTCCGTCCCCAAAGTAACTTAATACTTGTGTTATGGGTGACAGACAACTGGTGAATATATATTTATATATTTTTAAATAAATACTTAAATACAAATGTACACCCAGACTCAAAGACCAACAAATTCATTTTATAGAATATGTTGACACTCGGCAAGAATCGATCCTGCGACTCGCGGAGCTGAAGGCAGGGTCAGTACCCACTGCGCCAACGGCCAGTCAATAAGTCAATAATATATTGTTACAACATGTTTTATATACAACCTGCTTCAAATAATTAGGTCAATAATATAAAAAAAAACATTGTCGTCGTCAATAAGATGTTCATAAAGATGTTTGTGCGCAGCGTTGATAAGTTCTCAAAAAAGGATAACTTGATTGACTTTTGAGAAAATCAATTCTGAGTTATATTGACAAAATATAAGACAAAAATATCGTAGCTCTAAATAAACAAAATTAAGCTTAGTTCTATCTATACCAATATTATAAGGAGGAAAAATTTATATGTAAGTTTGTATTGTTTTCACACAAAAACCTCTGGACCGGTTTCAAAAATTCTCTTACTATTGGAAAGCTGCATCTTTACTAAGCAACATAGGCTATATTATATTTTTTTTAAATAGGGATCTGTTAAAAATGTAATAAGGTGAAAAAATGAGTCATAAAAATCTATCATCGCATGCGCTGCGGAAACTATTGATGATTTAACAAAAATAATCCGACTTAGTAGACTTTCCGCTGCCATTAGCCGGTATGTACGCGGGTGAAACCGCGGGATACTACTAGTTATGTATATTTTGTAGTGCACACAAAACTGAATAAAACAACTTTTTTTTAATTCATATTATATATATTGATCATCTTTTGGTCCTTTGAGGCGGATCAAAGCAAAATTCCACCAGCAATTGTTCAATTTAGGTTTCAGTAATTAAAAAAACAACGTTTGGAATTAAAAATAAAATTTATTTCCACTTGAATATCTCACAAACGGCGTACCATGGCAACCCCCTGGCAACGGTTGCCTGCACTAAAATATAATAACCAAAGCTCATATATATCATACATTACTACAGTATGTAAAACATTGTCTTTCGGCCCGACTCGTCGCTGCACATAAAACGTAAAATTAAATGATTAATTAAATATGAGCAAAAACAATTTTATTATCTATGTTAAAAATATCTCATTAAAATAAATATGTAAGTTTAAAAAATTAAAACAAGAATATATTAAATTATCATTATTCATGAACAGTTAATGTGTAACTTACTTGCGTGTTAACAATTTTTTATAATTAGTTGTAATTTTTTTAACATAATGTCTTGTTAAATAATAATAAATAATAAGCTTTTGAATATAAAAATTCATATATTTGATTGTTTTCATATGAATTTCATATTTTTTTAGATTTGCGAATTAATGGTAACCGGTCATATTAATAAAATCGGTGTTGCAATTAATAAAAATGTACTTTTGTAATAATTGTATAATAAAATAATTAGTTAATTTTTTTTTACGCATTTGAAGGCTACTAAATATAATAACCAAAAACAATTATTTAGTGGTACATGTCTTAAAATTCAGATTATTACAATCTAAAATTAGCAACATATTTTCTTGTTAATCTGTGGTGATCACGCGACAGTCGGGGACCGAAACGTCAGATTTGTGATTTCTTGTAAAAGTATAACACTACACTTAAATAGATTATAGAAAACAGACAGACGCGATCGCCGCACTAAAAACATCCATACATACCTACCTATTTTAATATTAATAACTAGTAAGTATGCGTATCACACACAAATAGAAAAAGAAAGCACCACACCAAATCTCAAAAAAAAAAAACAACTAATCCAATAATCGAAGGCTGATTACACAGAATATTGTAAAATATAGCTATTTGACACGTAATCAATAATGAACATTATTGCTATAACTACAAAGTTCATAATACTTTGATCACAATTACGTTACACACCTAACTTTTTTTTCGAGTGGATATTATTCTATAATGCGTCTAAATTGAGTGTCCAACCCGTAGGAATACGGTTAAAATAATTTGACACTTTCTAATTCAGCCTTATAATTAGAAAGAGACAACAGTAGTGGGCGACCGCGTGTTACATTTTTTTTTGTCACAGACACACTTGCAACTGACAGGTGACGTTACCAATGTTGCCACAACAAAAAACCCAAAATAAAACGCGGCGATTTTTAAAATTAACCACTCATGTATTACATTCATTATTTGTAACAGCAACAAAGCGTAATTATAAGACAACGCACATATGTTACAATCCACCATTTTAACTCGGATGCCATTTTTTAAATTTCAAAAAGTTTGTTGTTTTAAACATAAAATTATTTTTTATTTTAAAACTCCACCCTTTAAGAATCTAGGTAGGTGTGATTGTTTTAACATGAATGTGAGTTATATGAGATGAAAATATAACAATTATTTTTATTATATAAAAAAAATTTAAAAATCTAAATATTTTTAGTACATTCAGGTTTGATTTATATAACAAAGCAATAAATTTTTGTTCTGTAAAAATTAATTTTGCAGTTTTTTTTTTAATTTTCATAATCTTATATCTTATCTGAAATTATTTTTTTTTTTTTAGTCTAATTTGCTAGATGTTGTATGTAAAAAAAATTACATAGGTCAAACGAATTTTAAAAAATGGCAACAACGATTGGCGCGACTCAAACGCATACACAGTTCAAAGTTACAGCAGTAATAAAATAGCACTATATTGTGTAAAACGCTTTAACACATTTACATAATGTTTTTAATTTCATTTATTTATATTTGTCATTCAATTGGAAAGAAATTATAATTAAACACTAAACTAAATTGTATCTTGAGCGCGAACTCACTTTGTACATTATTTAATAAGTAAATTAATATATAAGCGATAGCACAAAACATACGACGTTGTGTAATGCGCGGAATTTTATATAACATGTCTTTTACATAAGCTCACATAAAATTGGATAATTATAAATTATATATAAAAGGAGATAAAATTAAATAAAATAAAATTGCATGTCAAAGTTCTCAAATCAAATTTTTAGGACACTAGATTTTTTGCGATAATAACCTTTTTCTTTTAAGAGCGTTTCGATCCTAGACCGATATTTTAAAAAAGTAAGCGCATACCAACATTAAAACAAAAAATTGTATAAAACAACCTTCAATCATTTCCGCGCACTACACATCGCGCGACTTAACTAAGTTACAAATTAAAAATGTAATGAATTCAAAATCCGAGAAGACGATTTTAAAAATTTAATTATTATATTATACAAATAAAACAAGGCGTCATAACTTGAGAGCAATTATATTTAACTAAATATTAGTTCATTCATTCGGACATTCGCGCCAATTCTTATGTACTACAACTACTATAATAAAAGTAATAAAAACATTTTAGTTTTAAATCGTAATATTTTGTGTGAATAAAGTATAAGATAACTATTAACTAAATATGCATAATTTATTTTGGTTGCATCCATAATAGTTTAAAATATATTAATATAATGGACTATATTACAAGCAATGTTTTACTTGAGTTCAGTTTTTAATAAAACACACAAAAACATACGACAAACTAAATAGTAATATGTCACTACTTTAAGTTGCAATTATCTCTATATTTTATAAAACAAACTCACCAAAAGGTGTCTGTCTGTGTCATCGGTTTTCTCAACATCTACTGCACAGGTTTTGGTACGGTTTTTATTAAAAGATATAACAAATTTTAGAGGAAAGTTTAAGTTAATAATATATTACATTATAATTCTCAAGGGGTCGGAATTCTGGCAAAAACTTTATGACACACTGATTTTCAAGAGAACCAGCTAGTATTTTACTAAATTTAGTTTATAGTTACATAAGAATTGGCGCTAATACGTCGCCTGAACACTGAATAAAACAACATTTGTGAACCACCTGCGCTTGGCACATCACTTAATTTTACGCCCAATATACACGATTTTAGTATAACAAGTTAAGATTTTAATTAAAAATCTTTTGTATTATTCGCAACTTTTGGTTGCTATATAATATTACATAAGCCCTGCCCTGAAAGATAACAGTCTAATTCTTGGGTTATGACTTCTTTGCGCCGTAGGTAAATAAATAAATAAAAGAGCGGAAATAGATTCAATGCGGTCTAAACTAAAAAAAATAGTTTTCATAATAAAAATGAGTGTAAAACGAAGCGATCTAAATTAAACTGTGATCTAAAACCATAGACAAATATTACAATATTGGCAATCCAGTACTAGTAAACATTTTTTTTTGATATTGTATAAAAATTATACGTTTTTAAAATTTAAAATAAAAAAATTAACAAAATTTATGTGAAATTAAATACAATTGTATTGTTTCTAAATTTAAAATTGGCAATAAATTAAATCAAATACTACTACGAACGCGCGTATGTGCTCAGTTTTTTTTAAACTGGCAACAATATATGTAAAAGAACCTTGATTTATTTACATATTCACCTATAAAACAACAATATTCCAATTTCAAATGTAATCAAATTGTAAAATGTTTTTATTTAGATTTTTTTAAGACCTTAAATAAAAAAAAAATCTTTCCGAACGGTAGAGTGAAGAAGTGTTTAAAATACTTTGAAATAAGCGTCGTAGTATTTATTTACTTATGAAAACAGTCGGCTTAGTAATTAGGTCGGCTCAGTGTAAAAATAAAGCCGATAAAATACTTTTAGGATCCATGGAATACATCTGCCTTTTTTTTCTGTTCTGAGATTAAGTTATTTTAATTCTATTAGACGCAAAAGTTTATGATTTGACCATAGGGCTCAAATTTACAGACGAAGAGAATTAACCGACATTCTTTAAATGATTTAACAAGAACATCTATCATAGAGGTGTTATACGTAGACTAGGGGTTCCAGAATAAAATTTGAGGCTATCTGTCTCTTTTTTTTATATGTGATTAGATGAAGATAAATATAAGTCTCTCATCTTCCCTATCTGATTGACACTCTCACTAAGAATAGAAAAAAAACGATTCTTATATTTCACTATTATTATCGATTTATAATTCGATTTTTTAATAATCGATTATATTATCTAAACTCTTTTTTCTTGGTTTTTTTTTGATGATAAGATACGTTGTTGAATTATCCAATGTAGCCAAGCTAAACATATTAATAGAATTTTGTAACGCAATGTGTTTTCTAACCTTATTGGTCAACATTAATTAGTTTTTATTCTAATTTAATTATTAACATAAATCAATTTATTTTGGAGGGTAGTAACCGATTATTTAGTTATCGATTTTTTACATTCCAAGGGACATCCCTAACTCACACTCACTGTTTATGGCTCCCCTTACTCTAGTATAATAACTCTATGACAGATATGCTGTAGGTACAGATCTATGTCAATATATAAAAACTATTTTTTGTTCCATCCGAGCATCAAACTAGTATACCGTTATGACCAGTTAATAGACACAGATCATCTAAAGTAGTATTTAGTTTAGGCCCAGTTTCACAAGTTACCAATAAACTGTCAGTTAGCTTATTCGGAACATATCTGACACATATCTCGGAATTTTGCGTTTCTCTGGTTTCTGATATTCAGCACTTAAAGTCCCTAATAATTTAACAGGTAGATCATGTGGCTGTAATTTTGTTTATCTGCTGGATAGCAAAAACTTATTTCAAAATGGCCGCGATTGTTTTTTTAATTTTTCACTTTTTAGAGTCTATTTTTAGAGACATTTATCTGTTATTTAGTTTATTTGTCAGTTAACTATCCGACACTTTATCAGTAACTTGGTAACAGGCCCTTAGTTTCTTTTACATTAAAATTCAACGAAAATTTAGTTTACGATTAAAACTTAAGACATCTTTAAAAAAAATAGCAGAAAAAGACAAACATTTTTATGTAATTAAGTCAATTCAGTTTAATTTTATACAACATTTATACGAGTTGACATTTATTGGCAAAAAAACAATTTATTTATTTTATTTATTACATTAAAAAGTTTAAAACATTTCAGTAAATTACAGTAATAAATTCTTATAAGATAAAACGTTCTATAACACTCCTATAGTAAAAATCTGTTGTTGTATGTGTCTGTCTGTGTTGTTCTGAAAAAATCAACATAATAAAGATAGTTTAATTCTCTTCCTTTCATAGTTAAAATAAAAAAAGAGTTTGAAAACTATGGTTGAAAAGGTGGCTGTTTTTAATCTACATTTCGTTATTCCCGTTATTCAGTTCTCCAGTTATACCAAAAATAATGGCGTATCGTATTTTACGATACGCCGTGTGGTATCCGGCTGAATAGAATAGTACCACCCTCATTTCTTACCGAGGTGTCGTAAAAGGCGACTAAGGTAAGTCGACCCGCCGTGTGGTATCCGGCTGAGTAGAATAGACCAACCTCATTTCTTACCGAGGTGTTGTAAAAGGCGACTAAGGTAAGTTGCCACACCGTGTGGTATCCGGTTTAGTAGAATAGGCCACCCTCTTTCTTACTGAGGTGTCGTAAAATACGACAGAGGTAAGTTGACGTCAGGCAGGCGGCCGGTCGTAAAAACGCAGCCAAATCATGTGACAGCATGTTTATAACATGTTGTGCCGACCCCACTTAGAGTGGGACAAGGGCAGGAAGATGATGAATGGCGTATCGTATTTTAAGAATATTTGGTACAAAAATAATAATAAAATTATTATGCTATAATATTTTATTCATTATAGCAAAATAATTACGTATAATACTTACAAAAGTAATAACAAAATTATTTTTCTATAATCATTATAGCAAAATATATATTTTGCTATTTTGCTATTATAGCAAAATAATTTTATTATTACTTTTGTATTATGGATCTCCGTAAAGTCTAATTCTATAAAATATTTGGTAATTTAGCAATTATACATGTCCATACGAAATGTAAATCTATACTTATTATAAAACAAAATCTCTAAATGCTGTTTGTCTGTATGTGATCAATTTTCTCAAAATCTACTGAACAGATTTTTGTACGGTTTTTACTAAGACATAGAGCAATTCTTTCGGAAGGTTTAAGTTAATAGTACATAACGGTTTTTATACAAGTTGTTTTGAAGAGATCGTGGGTTTATAAAAAAAACTCGATGGGAGCTTTAATCGCGTGTACCGCGTAAACCAGCAAGGATACACTAAAGTAATGTACAAGAGAATTGAAGATTAACAGAAATACTACAAAAAAGTCCCCGATAGCATGTCTCTAGCTATTACGGTTAACTCACAATAACTCATTATTCTGGTACAGTCGGTAATCAAACAAAACACATTTTAACTATACGTGATGCGTAGAACGTTTCAAAACCTTACGCGTAACATCTAGTCTTTTACAAACAAGAATTTCATAAGAAAATTAAAACAACAATGTACACTACGAACAAATAATATATAAAGAATAGTAAATATTTATTTTTTTATTGTCTTGAAATAAAATTAGATAATATTCAATAAGATGAAATCGCAGATATCTGAGAGAGTTACCTCTTTACAGAAAGAGCAACCGCCGAGTTTCATGCTGGCTCTTCTCGGTAGGAACAGCTTTCCGAACCAGCAGTAGAGTTGACGATTCAAAAGCACTTGTTTACAAGTTTATTTGAATTTGAATTTGAATTTAAAGTTTCTACGCAACATCGTTTCGTTGGCTGAACGGCATTTTTTGTAGGGTGGTTGCTACAGTAACCAGAATTTGGAAATTCGGAAACTAATAATTGGCAATTATACTAGAAATAGAATCTAGGATAGTTTAAAATTTCCATTTTTTAATTCTTCTAGGACAAGCAAAACTTCGCTCTCCGAAAAGCGCCGTAACCCCATTATTAATCTTTAAAAACCTGAACCATTTTGAAGTAGAGTTCACATTGAAACCTTTAACTGCTTTAGTGACAAGTGATGGATCGCACGAACTAAAAAATATATGAAATTCCATTCTTCCAGACATACATGACCACTTATCTATATTATTGTTTATTTGTAATCAAAGTGTAATAAAATACATGGTATACGTCAGTTTTGATCAAAATTCTTTCTATAGAGATAATAAATTTAGTCATAATGCATCGCATACGAGTGCCCTATCATATTATAAGTAAGGTATATTGACTATAATCATATTATTTATTCGTAGTAACATACAATTTTAATATATTTAATTACAAAGTCGAGCTCGGTAGGATACATTCGAAGTATTAACGAGAAAGTGATTTGTTTATATACAAATCGAAGAAATTCGTATTCTTAAGGCTACCGCACACTGAACATATTAATTTAATAACGCTCGTACTTCACTTAACAGCAAAGACATTTTTTTTTTATATTTGATCGAATTTCGAACACTTATACCCAGTCGCGTGACAAAAAGAACAATAAAAGAACAGCCGCGATTGAAATTTAAAAATCGAATGCCCGTGACGCCGGATAGGAAGTATTTTAAAAATCGAACAACTCAGGAGGCGGTATAGGATCGACGGGTAAGCAGTCGCAGGGCGGCGACGCTGGGGAGCGGACGCGTCCCTGTCTCTTCAATAAATAAACGCTCGATGTATGGGCAACACGATAGCATAGTCGATGGTCGTCGACGTCGCCGCTGTCCACCCTAAGCGAGAGGGACGAACGGGGCTGTATTCTTGCGGGGGAGAGCGGCGGGCGCAGGTAGTCGCTCCGGGCGAGGGTCTCCGGGGTATAGGGGGTGAGGTAGTGCGCCAGCGCGCCCGAGGCGGTCCGCAGGCCGGCGTTCGCCACCAGGACCATGTCCTCGGCGGAGAGGCGCAGGCTGTCGGAGCGCGGGGGCGGCGGCGGCGGCGGCGGCGGCGTCAGGTCGTCGTCCGAGGGCGAGGGCGGAGGCGCGCGGCGGCGGCGGCGCCGGCGCGGGGCGCTCCCGGGCAGTCACAGCTTGAGCTCGTTCGCGATCTTTGAGGCAATGTTCTTGAACCCGATACTAGTACCTGGAAGACACAATCAAGGGACTTATAATCTCTCTCTATAGTCGGTCCCTCATTTCTGAGGATCGTGATCACCGTTAGGTTGTAAGTAGTCATTTAGATTGGTGGCGTGTAATATCTTTCCAGCGGTTCCCGTCCCTGGCCATGAGAACAACGTCGTGAAAGTTGATGGCGCCGGTGGCCTTTAGCTGATCAGACCATCTGGTTGGGAATCTACCTCGTTACCTTCGACGTTTTCACTCACTATGATTATTTCCAAACTTTTATCTCCACGGCGTATTATATGGTCAAAAAAGCGAAGGATGCGTTGGAGACATATGGTTGAAAGGCGTGTGTTTATTTTAAGTAACGATAAAATTGATGCATTTGTACGTTTGGCCGTCCATGGAATACGGAGCATTCGCTTTAGCTTATAATAAATTCAAATAATTATTAATTCAAATTGGCTTTTATAAGCACTTTCGAATCGTCATATTACAATGAAGCTACTTCTGGTTCGGAAAGGTGCTCTTACCTAGAAGAATCAGCGAGAAACTCGGCGGTAAGTAGTCCTATCCAAAGAATAAAGTCACATTTCCTATACTTATACATGAGACGTATGACTTTATCCTTTGGATAGGGCGAAGTGTCTTTATAAGTGCTTAATTATAGTGTTACAACATGTTTTTAATACAACCTCCTTCATAGAGTTGCTCATTAATATGAAAAAGCATTGTGGCTTTTATATTTTTATGTGTCATTCATTGAGTTGTTGCGAAAGAGTAAATGGGTTGACTCTGGGAAAACTGTTTTTTATTTATTGAATAACTATAAAGGAGAAATATCATCGTTTGTTGTAATAGATCTATATGTCTGTGTATTTCATCAAAGCGCCTAAAAAGGAAATGAATTGAAATTAGTTTACTCCACAAATACGCTGTCATAACAAAAACAACAAACCGGGTTAGGTTTGTTGTTTTAACGTACTCTAAAATCTAAAAATAGGTGAAGGAAAACATCGTGAATAAATTTCTAGAGAACTCTGGAGATATGTGTGACCTACGCAACGAAGCAGCGTGCGAGGTCTTAGCTTATGGGATTAAAAACGTGTCAAATATAATGTAACATAAAGCCTAAACATGGACTTAAAATGAATATTGCATTTGAATCACATAATGTCAGTTAGCATTGTTAGTTGTTGTAAATAATTCTTCTCATTAAAAGAAAAGTATATTGGAACTGTTATGTATGAAAAGATCTAAAATTCAGCACTATACAGAAGCACATAGATAATTAATTTATTCAGAGTGGGGGCATCATGTTACCTAGAAGAAATTATGTGACCCAGATATAAAATTATAAAAAGATAGGTGATGTATACAATAAACAAAGCAGGAACCGACATAAGCTTGCGGCTCCTGCTTTGCGCCTTGCAAAAGTGCGTAACTCGTTTGTGGATTTTGGTATAAGATTCTATAATAAAATTTAAGAGTTAGTTTAAAAACTCTGTTAAAAAGAGGCTGATACAGAAAGCCTACTATACTCTTGCAGATTATTTAGAAGATAAGAATGTGTGGATATAGCTCTCTTCGAACCTGTACAAGACAGTAACGACTTTATGTAAATAGTATTAAGAATTATATTTTAAAAGAGCAACCGCCGAGTTTCTTGGTGGCTCTTCTCAGTAGGAACAGCTTTCCGAACCAGCAGTAGAGTTGACGATTCAAAAGAACTTGTTTACAAGTTTATTTGAATAAAGAATATTTTGAATTTGAATTTGAATATAAAACATGCTGCGTTTCTATTGAATTGTCCTCACCCGATATTCTCTTAAAGCGCACCCCGTTCAGCGAGAGGCGGGGCAGCTTGCACACCTCTATCTCCCATTGCACCAGCGAGTCCGCGTTGGGGTCGCCGTGCACGCACAGCAGTAGGAACCTCTCCCGCTGCTCGTAATCGCAGTTGTTCGCGTCTAGCACCTGGGAAATTCATATCACAAATATCATTCATCTACCCCAGGAATAAGAAAACTACGCCTCGCGAACCACGGATTTTTAGTTGTAATGTAGAAGCTCGCCAGGTCCATACGAAAAATAAATATATGTAATTTTTGAATTTAATGCCCAGCTCCAACCACTCTCGAGTTGCGACCTGCGAGCTCCTACACGCAGTTCCCGCCGCGTAAAGAGCTCATGAATAAGAATCCCGTATAGGCTTGAAACTAGTCGGGGTCATTCGAGAAAATAACACGTGAGTATAGCTGGTTTATATACATTAATTATAAATATATGTAGTTTATAAAAAGCTAAAAAACACTCTGAATAGAACATGTGTGTGTGTGTGTGTTTAAAATAACCCCGTGTGGTATCCGGCTGAATAGAATAGTACCACCCTCATTTCCTATTGAGGTGTCGTAAGAGGCGACTAAGGTAAGTCGACCCAACGTGTGGTAACCGGCTGAGTAGAATAGACCACCCTCTTTCTTACCAAGGTGTCGTAAATAACGACTAAGGTAAGTTGATGTCCGGCAGGCGGTCGGTCGTAAAATACGTAGCCAAATCATGTGACAACATGTTTATAACATGTTGTGCCGATGCCATTTAAAGTGGGCAGGAGGATGATGATATAAATTGACTTAACTAAAAAAATAGAGTTATCATTTACGTTAACCTATTACTTAAGTTGATTTATCACTTACATCGATTTTTCCTAGTCCTAGAAACTAGTCGAGCTAACCCGATAGAATAGGACGTGAGTATAACGGGTTTCCATACATTAACTACGATCTTTCCTTTTTTTACTTTACATGGCCGACTGACGAGGGAATTTCCCCGTTTCCCTATAAGCTGTATGACCAATTGGTGGGATCTCCCCGTTTTAATGTAAGTCGCTAATTTCTTAAATTGATTTACTAAACTGCCGTGTGGTATCCAGCTGAGTAGAATAGACCTTACTCTTTCTTACCGAGGTATCGTAAAAGGCGATTAAGGTAAGTACCCATACACCAAGAGGTACCACTTTGTTACTGAAGTGTCGTAAAAGGCGACTAAGGTAAGTTGAATTGAGGCAGGCGGCCGACCGTAAAATACCAAATCGAATCATGTGACAACATGTTTATAACATGTTGTACTGATCTTACTTAGAGTGGGATAATAGCAGGAGGATGATTTACCACTTCAGTTGACTTATCAGTGGGGTTGAGACCTTTTTTTTGAAGAAAAATAGTATTTTTCTTTTTAAATCAAAAAAATATCGTACTTTTAGAAAATTCAGGAAAAAAAATAGTACACTTCTATTTTCAACCATTATACATTTATCCATGATTATTTATTATTACTTTTCGCTGGACAATGACAAAGGAGTTAGAGTTACTAACTAACTAAGCCCCGTAAATACATGAATGAGTTTCGTTTAAATATTCCCTATGCAGTGCTGCGTTCCATTCACATTTGATACAAAAAAAGCGCGTCAATTAGCGATAAAAATATAGTATTTTTCGTACTATATTGTTTTACTATAATATATAGTGCAATTGACTAAAATATAGTACGATACTGTATAATATAGAACGGTTGGCAACCCTACTTATCAGTTAAGTTGTCTCACCTTTCTAATCTCGGCCATGATCTCGTTGGGGTCCCTTGCGGAGGTGGTCTTCATGCTCCACGTGAACCGCAGCACCCTCGGCTTGACCTGCTCCTCGGTGCCCTGTCTGAATACCACGCCGGGGTTCAACATAGCGCGATACATCGACTCATAACACGCGAATAGAATCTATACTAATATATATAGCTGAAGGGTTTGATTGTTTGAACGCGCTAATCTCAGGAACTAATGGACCGATTTGATCATTCTTTCAGTGTAAGATAGTCCATTTATTAAGGATGGCTATAGGCTATATAACATCACGCGAAGATGAATAGGAGAGGAGCTATACTAATATATAAAGCTGAAGACTTTATTTGTTTATTTGAACGCGCTAATCTCAGGAACTACTGGACCGATTTGAAAAATTCTTTCAGTGTAAGATAGTCCATTTATTCAGGCTATAGACTATATAAAATCACGCTAAGATGAATAGGAGAGGAGCAACGTAAAAAATAGTACGAAAACGGCAAAATTTAAAGTTTTCCTTGCGTGCGCTGAGTAAACTGTAATAGTTATTCAAAAATCATGTAGTATAAAATTGTTGCCCTCTAAAAGTTTTAAATAAAATTCCGCGACAGCATATGTCTAGCTTTAAAAGTTAACCCACATTAATCGTTTTTATGGTTATAATAATACTACATTACGGTTTTAATCTTTCCACGCGGGCGGAGCCGCGGCGATGGCTTGAAAAATATAATTTCTTGTCCCTACTTAACCGTAGAGTAATTCCCTCGTGTGGAGCCGATCCTGGCATCATCAGGTCATGCTTATCATAAACATCGGTCATCGGGACTGGACCAGTATTCAAAATTTCAGCTTAATTGGACAGAGCAACTTATATTATTTTATATTTTTAAAATAAAGTACTAACTTTTAGCGATAAGCTTTTGATTATTTTCATGTTTTATTTTGGTGTGCAATAAATAGTTTTAGCTATCTACTAATATATTTTTATATTAACGCACTGCTAAAAATGCAATTTATTCAGCAAGTTTTATTAAATATCAAACTCTTCCATTCGAGGAACTTACTTTAAAAAAATCAACTTCACATATTAATATCTAAAAATTTATATATAAAAATGAATGTTTGTACGTCCTTTATGTACCACAAAACGGCTCAAACGATTTCAATGAAATTTTCAGACTGCTTTTAGTATGACCCAGCGAATGAACCTGTATAGTTTGGTGGCGATCGGGACATTTTTTTTACTTTAGAGTTCTGTTTCGGGGGGAATTCGGAACTAGACTGAGCCTCAACAACGCATAGCCGGATAACTAGTTTATAAATAAATATGAGGGTGGATGATTCATGTTCTACACTTCTAGACATTTTTTTCATACATCAAAATAGCATTAACAAAAAATTCAGTAAGTACGTGAGTTTTGCGACTGTTAAAATTTGTTAAATATTAGTTCACACAGTTATTCAAGCCATATGAAATGTGAAATGCAAGTACCGAGTTAATTGCGTAACTTTGTAATAAATATCCTAATTAATATCACAGTAAAAACAAGACATGCGGCAAGACATAACGCACGCTTAGTATTGAAGTGACCTAATTCAAAAAAATTGTTTTGTGGCAACTTGGATTAAAGCGTAGTTTACAAAACTCGTGAAGCTTTGCGATTTTGGTCGTGGAGTCTATCTCCTGACGATGCTTCGGTTGCGGGGCGAAACGATTGTTGAGTTTGTGATAGTGAACGTATATAGTGCTTGTGTATCACGGTGGCGGTGGTGGAGGTGTGTGCATGTGTTTTTTACGACTCCTGCATGTATCAGGTATGATAACCGATTGTCCACTCTGCATTAAGCATTATATATATTTTCTATTTTACTTCATCGCGGATTATAGCAAAATAATTTTATTATTACTTTTGCTTTTAAATCGTCAATTCTACTGCTGGTTCGGAAAGCTGTTCCTATCGAGAAGAGCCAGCAAGAATAGGCGGATGCTCTTTTCAACATAATACTTATAACTAGTTACATTAAGTCATTACTATCTTGTACAGGGTCGGACAGTAGCTATATCAACACATTTGTATCGTCTAAATAATCCCCAACAGTATAGCAGGCTTTTTGTATCAGCCTGTCTTTAATAGTGTTTTTAAACTGCTGTAATGGAAAAGCTAAAATTGATTGCGGAATTTTGATATAAAATCTTATACCCAAACCCACAAACGAATTTCGTACCTTTGCAAGGCGCACTTTTGTATCTAACTCAATTAAGCCTTTAATTTTGAATTCGGTCACTAATACTAGGCATGCGATAAGTTCCCACTTTTTGTTCAAATAAGAATTTTATTACAATTACATTACACAATCAATCTGCAGGTTTAATGTGATGTTATCGCTATGACGATATATATGACTATCAATATGACGGCTGGAACTCTAAATTTCAACGAAAAGAAACAATAATTTAAAATCCTAAAATAACGTATTAAAATGTAAAATTAAAAAAAGAACAAGCTAATCTGACCATAAACATTCAGTTGTTTTTCCAATTTTACTAAACTAATTTAATTCTAGTGACATACAAAATTAAAACTACAGATAATAAACGAATAAAATGAAACTTATGAATAATTACCCAAGCAGGGATTGTGGGCTAGCGCCTACGGCATGCTTCGGGGTGGTACCGTCGATAGGCCTAAAAACAGAAAAACATAAACACTGACACTAAACACTAGGGAACGGGGCCTCGGAATGCAGACTTTTATATCGAGCTGATTGACACGAAAAAGTAAATTATACGTAGAGCAAGGGTTGCCAACTGTTTACGAGAAACGTACGCAAGAACAAAGACTATTGACAGATACATAGATAAACTCAAGAGAGATCTATGAACATTATTTTATTAAAAAAAAAACTAAATAAATACGACAAAGTACTAGAGTAATGATAAAATTATTTTGCTATAATCTGCGATAAAATAAAATAGAAAATATATACAATGCTAAATGTAGAGTGGACTATCCGTTTTGTGCGTGTGTTTATCGAGTATGAGATGTTTTCTATTATACTTATTGCGGATTATAGCAAAATAATTTTATTATAACTTTCGTATTAAGGAAAGCCTAATTCTATTAAAATATTAACTTTAAAATAATTTTATCCGGCATCTTTAGCCCATAATTTTGTTAATTTTGTGCATTAAAGACAAACAATTAGATTCTTCACTTAAACGCAACATTGGTAGGATGTCAGCCCCATGTATAAATACCTTCGTTTTCAGTCATTATTGAAAAATAAAACTCCGTGATATCCAGCTTGATACAAAAATCGCAATAATAATAGTGCAAAATTAGAAATGTTGTACCACAAAATAAGCAAAATCACAAATAAATTGTAAACACATGCCAAAGACAATGTTTATGGTTTCATGCTGACCATGCCAACAATTTGCATGTTTTAAACGTATAAATTAATTTTAATGTAACTTAACAGTTAAGATAAACGAATAACAAAACGCGGCATTTAATTTGTATAGATATAAAACTAGGTGGGTGTAAAATTAAAAAATTGATTTGGCTTATCACCAAAAAACTGACAAATTTTATTACTTACGCAATAATGTCGGAATAAACTCGTCATGCAAATATTAATTCTGTAACATGGGTTTGAATTTAACGGTCAAAATGCTTCACAGATTAGTCAAAGATGTTAATGCATTTTATTATTTAAAAAAAAACACTCGAAAATAGCACAATCGTTAAATTTTGTTATTATTTGAGGAGTAATCCAGCCGATTTCGTATATATACTAAAAACACTAAGGAATAATTGTTACATAATATTTTTCACTCTTTAATATTATTTTAGTATTTTCACACATTGAATTATTAGCAAATTAATTTGATATATTTAAATTGTGATTCTTAAAATTATAGATATTTTTTTATTCTTGATAATTACATTAAAAAAAGTAATAAAAATCGGTTGGATTAAACGTTAGGATGACCAACACACAAAAAGGTATAAATCGAAAACGCTTCGTACACGTTATATTGGCTCATTTCTGGCGGAATTGATTTATTTTTATAATTTCACTTAGGTACTTTTAATATATTCTATTACAGTTAAATTCTTAATCTCACAAGTTGAACAGTTTTTATCACAAATAATTTATAGCTCAGAATTACCTACAGGATACCTTCTGTCCCTGTATAATACGAAAAATTAAAAAAAAAAAAATTAAACACAGCTCTTAGCAATAAATGTCTCTTATAACAAAAGATTTTCAGGTAAAACAAATTTTTAATCTCTGAAATATATTATTTTAGACCATTAACAGTTTATACCAAAAAAATAAAAATATGCAAAATTTAGCAAATTTAAAATCGATATTTTTTTCATATATATCACACACATGTTTATACAAAAAAAATTGTCTATGAAAATATAAGGACTTGCCAGAAACGAGCCTAGACGCGTTAGGGTTAAAAAAAAATCAAACTGTCAAAACATTCCGTTCCCGCGCCTACCTCCGTTGAATGTCCAGAGAGGAAAATATGCGCGGCTTCTGTTGGCCAGCCGACTCGCCCAACATCGACAGTCTAGAGAATAACACTCACCATGTTACTATAGTGTACCACCGCCATAACCAACCTTTTTACGCCAAAACCTTAGGCGAATTGAACGCATCGCAATAAATGTAAACGCTTTCTTAAGTTTTTACCCTACAATACTTATTATTTATCTATGTAAAAAACTTTAATAGTACGTAAAAAAAGTACAATTTATAAAAAATTACTAGGTATTATTTATATTGATAATCATCAAATATATTATAAATTTTTTCATGTTATCACCAAATATACAACGAAGAAAAAATTAATGCTTTTTTGTTTGCGAAAAAAAATGTGTACCTTCTACAATAAAAAATTATCACAACCATAATCACTTCTTAATATCATCTGGTTGCAGTTATTTTAATATATAATACATTACCTCACATATTAAATTACTCTTGCATGATCTGTGATGACAGCGATTTAATTTTTTATTGGTTTTTATTTAAATGACCGTCAAATATAACTGTTGGCATACCAAAGCCCAGTAAATTATGTATGTATGACATATGTATGAACCAGTATGACCAGTAAATTTATCAAATAAAAACTAATCAAACCAATATTTAAAAAATACATATACAAAATATAAAAAATATCCTGAACAATCTAGCTGAAGTACCCCAAACAATAAAAATAAATAAAATAGTTGGTTTGTTTACATAGTAAAAGTTACATAGCTCATTTACTTTATATGTAAACTATTATTATTTTGATATGCTAAAAATCGCAAGTAAGAGACAAACGATAGGAAATTTTAAGCTTTAATGATTCATACTTATACAGGTCACATCGTGATAAAATCGAGTTACCTTTGTATAAGGTTTGAAGTTTCGACAGAGTTGCATCCACCGTGGTCATGAACCGACTGAGTGAATGATCAGTCAGTTTAAACGGACGTCGAACCTTATACAAAGGTAACTAACTCGATTTTATCGCGATGTTACCCGTATTTTTATTCAAAATCAAAAACGATAGGACAAATAAATAATAAAACGAGAACGACAGTAATTTCTATACATTGTGTTCGTTTTAATATACTGAAAAAATTGAATATATTAATTTTTCAAAATCCCCATCTGAGTGAGTCAGTCTTTTCGTTGCATATAACAACTAATCACATACTACTCCTGATATTATTAATATGATTTAAACAAAGTTAAGTTTCAGACCTATTTATAAAAAACGCATTGTTCTTTACTCAAGAAACTTTAGTGTTTTTCTATGTAGATTTGTAGATAACGCAGCACGAAGAGCTCTTAAATTAGGAACAATTCGTATAGCTTCGAAACTCAACAGGTTAACCCAATATTTAAGATTGAAGTCTACCCAACATATGCAATAAACAATGGTTAATTTCAATATTGTCGCAACGTGATACCGCAAAAAAAGATAATGACGTCACCTATATAGTATTAAAAGTAGAAGATTTCTTCTCTTCTCTTCTTTAACAAATTTACTTACCAAAATATTTTTGAAATCACGATTCCATTTAATACCAAAAATTTATTCAGACCTCTTTCTCTAGTGAAACAAAATTAAAGAATTGAACTTTTTAAATTTTATTTTTACTTCTTTAAGTAGCTTTAATTTTTACAATAAAGACAAACATTAATATTTGAATCAATAATCACAAGATATTAACATATGATCTTGAATTTTTTTATCTTAATTCGTATAATAATACTATAAACCATATCCACATTTTTTATTTTTGTATCCATAAACAAACCATGTTGTAACACAAACCCGTACTGGTACGCGACCTGCGCTCAGGTATCAATCGTCAATATACGTACTAGTACGTGTCCCGCACTCAAGTATCAATCGTCAGAAAACGTACTAGTGATACGTGTCCCGCGCTTAATCTTCGCGCTTATCAATCGTCAGAAAGCGTACCAGTTCGTCTCCCGCATATAATGTGTTAATGCAATATACGAATGTAGGGTTGAACGATAAAAATAAAACACAAATATATTTATTGAAAACCTGATTATTAGGATAAGCGCAACACATACAATACTAACCGCTCGTCACAATATTACATAATTATATATTAAATACACAAATTTTCACTCTTTTCACTTAACATAATAATGCCAAATGCAGTTGATATCATTGGACCAAAAAATATACGAAAAAAACTATATAAACAATATTTTGCATATTGCGTGTGTTCAACAATGTTTACTTTAAATAAGTTAAATTTTGTTACTATTGAATGTAACTTTTTTTTAATAAACATAATAAAGTAATTAATAAAGTTAGTCCAATAACAAATTTAAATAAAGTTACATATCCCATGTATAAGCATAGGAAATTTGACTTTATTATTCGGATAGGGCGATAAAAAGAATGTTTAGGGTTTAGGGTAATAATAATGGTAAATCCATGATCCCATCTTAATAATTCGAGATTAGAACTAAGGGTGTAACAAATGTCAGTTTACAGAAAAAAAATATCAAAATGGCGGATTCTTAACAGTTATAACTTTATATTTCAAGTTATTAAGAAAAGATCAACAGAAATTATTGCTATACAAGGTAACGATGTGAGAAGAAAATAGCCTAACAAAAGGTTCCACTGTTGATTGGACGTATTTTTATGAATCACTCACTTTAAAATAGCATACATGTCAGGTATATATGGAATAGACTAACGTCTCTGTTCCGATATACTTTATCTTAATGCTTTAGGATTAAATGCAACTATGAAGATTTCAGAGATATGCAGTTTTAGTGTATCCTTTCTTGCCAGAAAATTTTATTATTGGTTTAAACAAAAAATAACACCACGCAATCTAACCATTAGAGCGTCATTGCTTTAGTGATAACAAAATATATAAAAAAAGATATAAAGATAAATAATTATAATAGGTTAGAAATAGAATGTATTGCCTCTTTCCTATACATTATAATTAAAGTATAATCTTAAAATAAAAAAAATCTAACAAAAAGATAATGCACTGTTAATATTTTATATATATAAAAAATCACCATGAAATGAGATTAATGCCGACTTTTTTGTCCAAAATTTATACTTTATCTATTTACAAAAAAAAAAACTATTTCACTAATTTCTGAATTAACTCGTAAATATTTTTTCATATCACACAAAAAATTTCAAAGGGAGATAAAGATTTATGATAATATTTCCTAAACGGGAGCACCTAAATTACGATATTTTGGGGTAAAATGAAATATGCATGAAATATACGAATACTGCAAACGCGTTAAACCTAACGATCAACAAATGAAAACAACTAAATCTAAAAAAAAATACTTAGGATATAGAATAAACGGCAACAGCAAAACTTTTTTTTTAATCCTTTTTACCTAGTATTCTATTTCAGAAGTGGGATAGTTAGACTCGTTAGAACTCTATGCATTATGATATGACCTTTTCTTATTATTTAAACGCTTTTCGGTTTGCATTTAAGTAAATATAGGCATACAAACGCTTGTATGAATTAAAAAAAAGAGATTAATACGATTAGGTACCATGTTTTTAGGTGTTGGTGCTTGTGACACTAATCGATAAAGTGTAAACAAATAGTTTATGCACAACACAAATCATATTACTCTTTATGGGAATTTTCCTATAGATACACCAGATTAAACAGGTGAAAGAAAATAGGAAGGTCAATACTGTTTTGAAAGTGATTAGTTTGCTTCGCCACTATAACGTAAACGCATCAAAAAAATATGGTGAAATAGAAAAGGTTTCTACTCTGTTCTTGTTAATATAAGAAAATATTTATTAACTCCTTATCACATATGTTGTTGAGGGTACAAATTAAGTGAGTTACATCTTATGGTCTCAATGTTAATCGGTACGAAAACTAACATTTCGTACAAAATTTGAGGGTAACTCTGTAAAACTGATATTATGTAGTTTCTTGCAAATAAATAGAAAAAAAACATTCGTCAACAATAACATTGAAATGATGCCAATGCAAGAACAGAATTAAACGAATAACTCTGTAAAATTGATATTATTTCGTTTCTTGCAAATAAATAGAAAAAAAATATTCGTCAACAATGAAATTGAAATGATACCAATGCAAGAACAGAATTAAACGAATAACTCTGTAAAATGGATATTATTTCGTTTCTTGCAAATAAACAGAAAAAAAAAGTTCGTCAACATTGAAATTGAAATGATGCCAATGCAAGAACAGAATTAAACGAATAACTCTGTAAAATTGATATTATTTCGTTTCTTGCAAATAAATAGAAAAAAAACATTCGTCAACAATGAAATTGAAATGATGCCAATGCAAGAACAGAATTAAACGAATAAAGATTTTGGATCAGACCACGCTTACCATGGGTTGCCATTTTCCTATATCCTATAGAAAAAATCCTTTATTTTTGAAATCAGTCAAAAGTTTACTTTTGTAACAAATATAGTATTTAAAAAAATAATATAAATACAATTATGAAGGGGATGATTTTCGTATGTATATATATATATATATATATATATATATATATATATATATATATATATATATATATATATATATATATATATATATATATATATATATATATATATATATATAATATATATAATTATATATAAAAGTACATTAGCATTCTCTTACTTTCAATCCTAACGTACACATATGTACATACTAACTAAAAGTACATAATACGTAGAGTTAGAAAATATTGAAAATCTTACCTTAAACAATAGAAATATAATCTTTATACAATAATATGTCAACTCTGATTTAAATCACCGATTTATTTATAGAAAATTGTGAGTGAATTTTTTACTATAAAAATTATTTACTTAATTTCCTATTATAAGTATTAAATTAGAACACTCTGTACAAAGTCGTAAGAAAATATTTTATTGAGTATCGTTCTACGTAGGTCAATATCCTGGTTTTTTTAAATGATTTTTTTTCCAAACTTACCTTTTTGAAGTTAAAATAAACCGATATTATTAATGTAATAAAAATAATATTCGAATACCTTAGTATTTGAAATGTCAAAATATCTTAATAGTCAAAAAAAATATTCTTTATTGTTTATGATTAGGCGAATTAAAGTTTGTCTTTTTCTAAGATGTTCCAGAATTTAAATTGAAATGTCACTGAGTAAACAAATATGACAAAAATTGCCATTTATTGGGATTCAAGTGTACGTATAAATATGTCATTAGTAAATGTCTATGATAATAACGTACCAAATTAAAAATTTGCTCCTGTGTTGCCATACTTGAAATAATTATTCTCCCAATATAAGTGGTTATAATATTGGTGCAATTTTAAGTAAGTATAAGGCAGTTTTCTCTGTAGAGTATATATCTAGTTATATTACCAACTGGTTAAATTATTGTCACAAAGGCAATTATGAAGAAGCCATAGACAAATATCTTCTTTTTTAATGTTGTGTCTAAATCGAATAGATATTGTTGCCTACGTAGACGATCTTGAATGGGTCAACACTTTAATTTTAGATTAACTTACATCGCTAACTTTCTCGCAAAAGAAAATTACCCTTTGCAGATCTTAAATCCCTTATTCATAAAAAAAAAAACATTCAAATTTTGTTCTTAGCAAATATTTAATACTTTTTCAGTGGTTTACGAGTTCCAAAAACATTTTTTAAATATTTTACACCACCTGATTAATGTTGCCACATTTTATATTTGATCATGTATTACTATTTTATTATTATACTACTGATAAATTAAATATTAATATCTCTAATTCCTTTATGTTGAAAAAATATTAAGTCAACTTTATTATACTTAATAATTTTATATTTTCAAATTTAATTTTATGTTATTGTTCAAGTTTTAAATAAATATATCGGAAAATTACATACCCGGTACCGTCCATCCCCAAAGTAACTTAATACTTGTGTTATGGGTGACAGACAACTGGTAAATAAATACATATATAATTTAAAACATTAGTTTTACATGAATAAGGGATTCAGACAACGTCGAGGCACTTTTAGAACTAGTAGAAATATTAAAAATATACAGCTGCCTCGAATCCTTTCCTACATGGTAATATCCACTGAGTATTTGTACCATTATTGAAAACCTACTTAGATTTATGAAACCGCCGCTGAATGTCACGAAAAATGCCGAGTGGCTCACTTTAAGGTAATATGCTTATTTTACTAAGGAACTTTTGAACGGCGACGGGAGATGGAAAAAGCGATGTGATTTAAGTCATACATTCAGTTTTATTTAATCAAATTTTGTTCAAATCTATTTGTTTATTTATAGTTTGTTAGTGATCGTTTAACTGCCGTTATGCCTGGTGTTAAGTAATAATGCAGTTTTAGATGGAGCGCATAATTATTTTAAGGGAATGTGCTAAATGCTTCTTAATGTAGAATAAAAAGGCGTCTGGTTCCGATAAGTATACCCTTTCTCAGGTTATTAGTTGAAGACTATTAACAACAAATTTAAGAATGTAATAAAAAAACTATGAATGTAAATGTAAAGAATGTAAATTTAATAATAAAGAAGTAACGATAAAAGTTTGTATAATGGCGATATTAAATATTATGCTATTAGCTGTAACATCTTTAACATTATTAACAACCTTAGAAGCATCGAAAAAGCGGTAGAAAACTTCAACATACAGTGGTATAATAATTTATAGTCATATTCGCGATTAAAAACGATTTATCGCAATCACGATTATGTAGTGTACTTGTCAATTATTGTCTATGATTGCCTACGATCGCGTACAACTCGGGACGTCAGTTTTCGGACACGCATCAAAGGAAATCGCTGCATAATACGTATCGTAGAGTGGACACTGACACGATGATCGTGTCAATTATAAACAATCACGATACACAATCATCGCCGATAGTGAAGAGCTGGCATTATATTGCTTATCATGCTTCCCATATAAGCATAGTCGATCAAAAGTCAGAAATTGGGAACCACTCCATCGCCGTCAAAGACAATTTAAAAAAAATTTGTATTCCGGAATTACCACCTGGGATTTTCGCAAATTGCAACGGCGGTATCACGTGTATTTGACAAGGCCTATAGGAAGGACTACCAACTATATACTAACAACTATTATTACATATTGCTATCTCACTCGCGCATTTTTTTATACTTACTAGTACAGTGGGCCATATTAAAAAAATAAATTTTTGTCTATATCGATACGTAACAATTTGATTTGCCAGTTACCGATATTAGATGCAATTCGGACTTTGTATAGGACGCCTGTCAGTAAAAGTAAAAAGTAAGTAACGGCCTGTTACTATCCCACTGCTAGGCATAGGCCTCCTCTCTCCGTTTTTTTTTTTTGGACAGAAGGATTGGAGCTAAGACCTACCACGCTGCTCCAATGCGGATTGGTTGGTTACACATATCCCCAGAATTCTCTAGAGATATGCAGGTTTCCTCACGATGTTTTCCTTCACCGACAAGGGTGTGATAAATTGCAATTATCAATTAGACACATAAGTTTTACTAGAAAACTCATTGGTGCCTGCCCGGGGTTTGAACCCTAGACCTTCTCGAATGAGGCGCACGGTGATACCGCTGGGCTACCACAGCTACAGCCTGTCAGTACTTTATACAATTGTACTTTAAAAAAAATTACACTTTTGTTGGAATAAGTGATTATTAGCTGTTGACATAGCTATCACTCTATGATATACATAAATTCAAATTCAAATTCCAAATATTCTTTATTCAAGTGGATTGTTTACATAACTCGACAAAGTGTTAGCTAACCAGATGTGAAATTTATTGCTATCAAACAATTATTGAATTTTTAAGGAGCATAATATTGTCTCATTGCATCAAGCCTAGTATTTTAGCAAAACTATAGAAAATCCGAATAAAACTTACATCAGTAACATATATTCGATAATAGACCATGCAAGTATTTAAATAACGATTATCCTGACTAACACGATGATGATTTTGAAAATAAAAAAAGCAAATCCAAAAAAATAAGTGTAAATATATTTTTAATTTTTTTATTAATAATTAAATTTTTTAAAGGCATATTTATTGCCAAACATTTTGGTGTAAGGATGATCATATTCGCCAATTCTGCTTTATACAAAACTTATACATTAATTACATAACCGAAAAAATAAAATTTTATTTTTATTGTTTACTGCAGAAAATTACGAAAATTTAGTATTAGTATAAATTTTTTCTTAGTGAATTTTGAGCCAATCTTGTTAAACACGTGACTGCGAAAAAATTAAATTAAAAACAAATTTAAGTAATATCATTCTTAAATATTTTACGGGCAAAATAGTTTCTTCTTTAGTGTAGTAAACTAAAGTTTCATTTTAATTTTGTTTCAAAATTCGCTTCCGTTATATTAATTCGGTTATATCCTTATGTAACAATTAGATATAAATCTGAAAGCAGTATTTTTTAAATAAAAAAACTAACTATACTTTCAAGTTTTGTATAAAACAGACATGGCTTTATTATGGCCCTCAATCAAAAATATACGATTATGAAATAGAATATCTTAAGTGTATAATATTACAAATATACAAAATATTCCTTTTTTAATTTCAGTCAAGTCACTATTTAGGCTGATGTCCGAAACGTACGTGATGAATGAATAAAAAAAAGTTTGTGCTATATCGAACCCGAGAAAGTTGCGTTCGCTTAACGGGAATTTCTATTAAAAATATTTTATATTGAGAATTTCTTTAATGATTATTTAATGTCAAAACAGATATTTAGATGATGAATATATAAAATTTAATTACATTTTAAGTGCGAACGCAAATTTTGCTTCAAACGGATCAATGTCAACTTAAAAAAAAAATCCCTGGAATGTACAAAATTCGTTCAAAACAAGAACAGATAATGTCTTAAGCTACAATGAAATGCGACGCGCGACGGGACTAGGTTACCGCTGCATATTATATCATTAAAATAATTATTTAATCTGTATACAGAAAAACTCTAATAAATTTAAATAATGAAATTTAATCGTGCCGAATTAAAGAGAAAAAGACAATTACCTATTAATTATTAATTAAATAATTAATATGAAAAAACCAGAATAATCTCATTAAGTATCTATGGATATTTTATTAATTTGTCAAAGATACCTCACTCGATACACATTCTCTCTATGTGTTGCCATTAAAATTTTATATTTCCAAAAATTTATATTTTAATGATATCAAAAGTACCAAAGGGACATAGATTTAAAATCAGTTTTTTGTGAAATGGTATAAAAAAGAAAAATAGAAGCCTGTAGAATTCTAAACATATAAAAACAATATTTTAAGCATATTATTTCGTAATACTATTACAACAAGGATAATTGAACAAAACTTCTGGTTATATAAATATTTTATAGTATTAAAAAATATTTTTTTTTAAGCTTAGATTGTGTACAAGGAAACATAAATGATTTTCTTAGAAATATAAAAAAACATGAGATCTTTCAAGAATATATTAGATATTCCTGTCTTCCAAACCTAGAGACAACTCCTTTGTAATTCAGAAGTTAGCACGCAGCAAAATGTTAGATATAGAATAATAATTAATTAAATAAAATTGTAACAATATAAAATGCAGTCGGAAATGTCGCCGCGATGTAAAATTAATAATACGATATTAAATCAAACTCGAATGGGACGTTATTATATAGCTTATGATATTTACTGTAAAAAAAAACTCTCCATTTCCAGAATTATATTAACAATCAATTTATCCAGCGCATTCAACAAATAATACTTTGAAAGTAAATTATTAGACTGACATAAGTAATTTTTGGAAGATTCGCTTAATAACCCAACATTTATGGTATACTTGGTATGGTAAGTTAAATTACAATCAAAGATGGCGACCGAGCTTAAGAAGGAAATATAAGGGTTCAGAGTTTCTACACAGGATTGTAACGAAATATAAAATGTGTGAATGGTAAACACATAAAATACTTCTAAACGGAACTTCTTTTATATAGTGGCAGCACTAGAATAAAACGTTCCTTTTATTTTTTTTGAGTTTGTATACAACAAATGACTATCACGTTATAAAAAATGTGTATTCATTCAATATTGTGTATATATCAAATTATATGTTACCAAATTATTAATTTTATAAAAATAAAATACTTAGACATGAAAATGACAATTTAACCACAGACAGAATATAATATAGTTTTTAGAAAATAAACTGGTATTGGAAAATATCAGATATCTCTAAAGATACCATTAATTTTAATCAAATTTATCATGCGCGATTGGGTAAGCGAGTAAAATAATTTCTTCCAAAACTGACTTTTTGCGCTAGGATAAATAAATTGCAAAATATATATATCCATACATAACTCATAAATTAAGCATAACAATTTGCACATATCTCTCTATAATATAATCTTAATATAATATAAACTCTTCAATCCAGCGACGCACACCGCGGCTCAGGGGTTCTGATTCAACCTGCGTAGAACGGAACGGGTGAGCGAATCGACCAATCACAAGCCGAATCGCCGCCCTCTTCTACATCCGGCTCATTTAAACACTCGAATACGGGTTGCCGATATAACTGGCAACCCTAAATATCTCGCGCCGCAACACAGATGCACAATACTATTCACTCCCTCCGTTAAAAAATAACGATAAATCACGTTGCGACAAAAAAAACCGTTACTAGGGTTGTGGATAGACTATAAGCGATAAAATCGGTATGGGTCGCGACGGTTTCTGACATTAGTAGAAGCGTACGGTTAGAAAAAAAAACATTAGTCTCAAAACACGGGGGATGCACGAGATATAACAATAAAAAGGTCCGTACACCTCTTTCCGGTCGGAAAATTACCCGGGAATACTTACGCAAAATCCTTTACTAGTTTTCTGTAAGCTCTACAACATTCAAAGCATGGTGGCACTATAGCAAAACGCCGTAGCTCACACGTTTAGGTAGGCAATTAAAAAAATAAATAAAAAACAGCAGTCAAATGTTATAAGGGGAGTACATCATGCTTTGAAATAAAAAATCACTACTTCATTCGGTTATTTCCAAGACAATGAAGGTTTACAGAAAACAAGGTGGCATCGCGCAATAATCGATAGAAATACGACTGAGAATATAGAAAAAAAAATCCATGTGTGCGTTTGTTCTATATGTAAGGGAGGTAAGGAGGTTTTAGCATCGTGCATCCCCTGTGTTGACGCGAGAATAAAAAAAAATAAAAAGTCAAAAAAATGTAACACGGAGCTCGGAATATTTAGAGGGAGACAATTTGAGCACCAGACAAATTATCAAATAATGAAAATAAATATAAAAGAAAAAAAAACCACACAAAATCGTAATGATTCCACAGAGCGACACAAACGTAATGGTTAATCTTTAAAGTGACAGACATACAAGTGTGTTACGTATTAATGAAAATAATTATTTACAACAAAAAAATCGTGAACAGGCTTTAGGCTACGTTTTATTAAAAGTAATTTAAAAACGTGCAAAATTTATATATTTTAGCTCTAGCACTGTTCAGTTGTCTATGATTAATAACGAGTCTTCCACAACCCTTTTTGATTTAATAAAAAATCATAAATATAAGTCTATCATAGTTTAAGGTTGGCAATATTGGAGCCATAATGTAAAAAGGTTTTATTTTTAATTCTACATTGATATGTATATGGTGGAAACAAGGCAAAGGTGCCGAAAGCATGTGCAGCTAATATCGAGGCGTGGGGATGGAATGGAAGTAGCAATGACATTTTTTACATTTATATTAGAAGCGTTTTGGTTACCAATATTAGACTCATATTAAAAAATGTAAAAAAAAGTAATTATTTTACTATAATCGGCAGTAAAAATTTATTTCATCGTAGATTATTATCACAACAAAAAACAATGGCAAATTCTATAAATTAAAATAAACCTTCCTTACACAAATCGCGTTTAATTTTACAAAAAAAAAGGATATTTAATCTGTTAGATGTAGATCATTTACGCTATTTTTTTAGAAAATATTATTCAAAGTCAATGATTTCCGGAATAGCATACGAGAAATTAAAAATATATAAGAATTTTTATGGTAACACAAAACGCTAACAAAATGGCGGTGAATTTTGACTATTAGCTTTAAGCGATGTAGCATTCACGATTATGAACGTAGAAATGAAACATAGACTTTTAAATTAATAATGAGATATTATATACTAATGTAACAATGACGTTAATCATTTGATTAATAATGAAGTATGTTTTGTGATGATTTTGGAACTAAGTTTGTTGATGGCACAAATGTGGCGCAAATAATCACAGAAATAGTGTATTTTGTTGTGAAATGTAAGGTAATATGGCGCTTTATTTAGAACTCACTATGCGCTTTCTATGTTTCTGCTAATTTAATGAGTTTGTGCTGTTCTTATGTGTGAACTTAACTATTTCTATTAACTAACAAATTTTGGATTTATCATCGACTGTTATTTCCTTTATATGTAGTTTAAGAATTAAAATTGGCAGTCATTGTTTTTTAATGTTTATATGTCCAATTTTCTTTTAATAGTATTGTAGTCACTTCGGAACCTATTTTCGCCTTTATATGGTTTGCTATAAAAACTTAATTCACTTTGCGTCATTACAAATTGCGTCGTTTTTTGCAACGTAACCACGAAAGTGAGGTATTGGTGTCGTATAGGTTCGATTTCCGAGGGAAATTTTCCATAAATGAATGTGTTGGTCTTCGAGACTGGGCGTATATTTGTATTTAAGTATATATTTAAAAAATAATTAATTATTATTCACCAGTTGTCTGTCTACCATGACAAAAGTATTGAGTCACTTACTTTTGGGACGGACGACCGTGTGAGTAAGTGTCCCATATATTTATTATTAATTATTATTATTACTAATATCTTGAAGAAACTTTTATTGTTTGCGCTTTATGTGTTTTGGTTTTTATTAACTTTGAGTTGCCTATAATTTAGTTAGTTTTAGTGTATTAGTTATACTCATTACGCATATGGGGTTTTTGTCTTGAATTAGTAACCGTGCAAGTATCTGGCGATATACAGGTGATTAGACGTGGTGAGATGGTGCAAGACGATGATGTGAGAGAGTGGTGAATACTGACCGCTTGGAGAACCGCGAGGACAGTTTGGAGAAGAAGGAGGGCCTCGCCTGGTGAGGGGAGCCGCCGTCGCCGTACGCCCCGCCCGCACTGCCACCGCGCGACCTCGTCTGCCCTGTAACGGACAAACCGACAGAATTATTATCTTGACAAGATCAAGACAAAGTTTTGTGAACATCTGTGAAGTACGTCTAGTCGTGTTGTCTAGAATAGCTGGCTGTGTAGAATAGACCACCCTCTTTCTTACTTAAGTGTCGTAAAAGCCAACTAAGGCAAGTTAACGCCAGGAAGGCGGCCAGTCGTAAAATACCAAGCCGAATCATGTTAAAACATGTTTCAAATATGTTGTGCCCTTATTTCTTACCGAGGTGTCGTACAAGTCACTAAGGTAAGTGGACCCGTCGTATCGTATCCGGCTGTGTAGAACAGACTAACCTCTTTCTTACTGAGGTGTCGTAAAAGGTGACTAAGATAAGTTGACCCGCCGTATGGTATACAGTTGAGTAGAATATATCACCCTCTTTCTTATCGATTATCTACGCGACTAAGGAAGGCTGACGTCAGGCAGGCGGCGTAAAAATAGCTAGCCAAATCATACGACATGGAATAAGGACAGGAGAATGATGTATGTGAAGGTCGACTAGCAAGCAAAATCGCGTGCTCGCACGACGTGTATTTGGGTGGTGTTTGCGTGCGCGTACGCAATCCGTCACAATCCGGATCCGGCTCCAAGGACCATTTAATGAGGATCGAGGACGTAGCTTTTATAAATTGTTATGTTATGCGGAATGTCACTGAATGCTAAATGTTAAATTGAACGCAGCCGGTCGCAACGGAGTACTAAACTACAGGTGCACCGCGTCTACGTCACATAAGTACAAAACAAAATAAGGAATATTTTGAATTTGAATAAGAATATACCCTCACCAGAGTGGAAGGTGGATCTGGAAGGCACGTTCCTCGGGAACACCAGCGGATTGGGGAAATCTCTACGGGCGCCAGAGTTTGCAGTGGCACCCGCGCCCACCGTGCCGCCCGTCGACAGCGTGGAGTTGAGGCTGCAACAGACAACGCACTTGTTAACACACGTCGTTTTGACCGGCATGTTAGCGCAGTAATGATCCTCCCTTTTATAACAGCTTTAATCGTGGGTTCTATTCCCGACGAAGGCCAAAAATTTCTTAAAAAAAACTTTAAATCTATACTAATACATAAAAATTGCTAAAAATTGAATGCCTAAAATTATTAACTAATTCTATGATTTTAAAATGTACGACTAAGCGACTAAGGTAAGTCGACCCGCCGTGTGGTATCCGGCTGAGCAGAATAGACCACCCTCATATCTTACCGAGGTGTCGTAAAAGGCAACTAAGGTAAGTTGACCTACAGTTCGGGATCCGGTTTAGTAGAATAGACCACCCACTTTCTTACCGAGGTGTCGTAAAAGGCGACTAAGGTAAGTTGACGTCAGGCAGGCGGCCGGTCGTAGAATACGTAGCCAAATCAATAACAACATGTTTTTGTAACATGTGGTGCCGACCCCACTTAGAGAGGGATAAGGGCAGGAGAATGTATGTATAATTTTAATTATTTTTGAAAAAAGAATTTCTTAGCTATTCAAATCTGGGTATTTTTAAAAATATACGTACATAATAATAAATAATAAATATATGGGACACTTACACACACGGTCGTCCGTCCCCAAAGTAAGTAACTTAACATTTGTGTTATGGGTGACAGACAACTGGTGAATATATACATATATATTTTGTAAATACATACTTAAATACAAATATACACCCAGGCTCGAAGAACAAAAAATTCATTTTATAGAAAATGTTGGCCCTCGGCGGGAATCGAACCCGCGACCTGTGGAGCTGAAGCCAGGATCACTACCCACTGGGCCAACGGGCCAGTCGATATTTACCAGTTGTCTATCACGCATAACACAATACTTACGACCATGTTTATAAGTGGCCTATATATTTATTCATTCATCATTTCCTTATTCTCCTTTATACGTCGTACTTAGGACCACCCCTGATTGGATCACAAACTAGTCGAGACTAGTTAATGTATAGAAACCGGCTGTATTCCCGTCTAATTCTATCGGGTTAGCCTGATTAGTTTCACTATAGTAGTTCTAGTTCTTTCTAGTTCTAGTCGAGACTAGTTTAGCATAAGTTTAACAGACACTATGCATTGACTGGCCCGTTGGCAAAGTGGGTAATGATCCTGCCTTGAGCGCCGCGAGTCGCGGGTTCGATTCCCGCCGAGGGCCAACATTTCGTATAAAAGAACTTGTTGGCTCTTCGAGCCGGGGTGTATATTTGTATTTAAGTATGTATCTAAAAATTATATATGTATATATTCACCAGTTGTCTCTTACCTATAACACAAATATTAAAATTACTTACTTTGGGGACGGGCGACCGTGTGTGTAAGTGTCCCATATATTATTATTATTATACATAAAACTGCAATTATTAATTATAAATATAAGAATTAAGACTTTTGTATCTAATTGTCAATTGCAATTTATCACACGCTTTTCGGTGAAGGGAAACATCGTGAGGAAACTCTAGAGAATTCTGGTGATATATGTAACCTACCAATCCGCATTGGAGCAGCGTGGTAGGTCTTAGCTCCAAACCTTCTCTCCAGAAACGGAGAAGAGGCTTATTCTCAGCAGTGGGATAGTAACAGGCCGCTACTTACTATTTTTATACATAAAATACTAACGATGGTCCAAATGAAAAAATATATTTATTATAAAATAGATACAAAATATATATTAAAATATTTTCTATACTACCTAATAACTAAAAACAGTGCTTTAAACTTTATATATAAACTACTTATAATAGTCAAAATCAAAAATATATACGTATATTAGATTAAAGATAGTATTAAATAGGGCCTGTTTCACAAGTTACCAATGAACTGTCAGCTACTTATTTGGAACATATCTGACACGTATCTCGGAATTTTGCGTTTCTCAGACTTCCGACTTATTCAGCACTTAAAGTCCCTAATAAGTTAGCAGGTAGATCATGTGGCTGTTATATTGTTTAACTGCTGGATAGGAAACACCTATTTCAAAATGGCCGCGATTTAAAAAAAATATTTTCACATTTTAGAGTTCCTTTTTAGAGACATTTATCTGCTACTTAGTTTATTTGTCGGTTAACTATCCGACACTTTATCAGTAACTTGTGAAACGGGCCCTAAAAATCATTTCTATACTGGCTAACCTATAACTAAAAAAGTGCTTTAAACACGTGGTTTTTTTTTCAACTTTAATCATTATAAATGTATGCATTTTGCGCAAGTGAAATGTGCAATATAAATAAATAAAAGCATTATATAAATTATTTTTAATAAACTACGTCGAAACTCAATACATAAGGTCGTTTACTCAGTTTAGTTATTAATCTATTCATGTCTCTTTCGATTCTTGCATTTTTAACGCCCAAAAACAAATATAAAACGAGATTTTTTTTAAATAAAACCTAGCAACATCGATTTTTCTACCCCAAAACCCTCTACATGTTCAGGAAAATCGTTGGAACCGTTACCGAGATTCAAAAAAATATATTTATACATTAAAATATACATAAAAAATTAACTTATAACTCATTTAATACCAGGTTGATCGAGTCTTGCTCGGAAATTTTTTACAAAATAAAAAAAAATAAACTTAAGAAAAAAAGAAAAAACTATTATGTAGTTTGGGATCGATCCTAGATATTAACAGTTTTCGGGACCGCCCGGTCCCCGAATAAGCTAGACATTTTTTAAAATAAAACGTGACTAGATCGATTTTTCCAAAACCCTCTACATACTGAATTTCAGAAAAATCGTTAGAACCGTTTTCGAGATTCCGAAAATATATATATATATATACATACAAGATTAACTCATTTAAATATTAAAGATTCAAGTCTTCGCTCCTGTAAACCGAAAATAAAACTTTCTTATGCTCTTACATTCTAGATCATTCAAAATATTTCGCAATTTACAAACGTGTCATATAATAAAACTAAAACCAGCAATGAACCGAACGAATGAATGAATTTGATATTACGACGCCATTGAAACGCCGGCACTAAAATTTGAAAGATCTAAAAAAGAACTATAGCCAAATAAACCAAATTAAAAAAAAATAAGTCTAGAAAATAGTGCCTAATCGTATGCAACTACGCAAAACAAGCTAGAGATTAGTTACGTGCGGTATTATCAAACAAGTGATGTGTATAGAGTTAGAATACATAGAGCAGGGGAACCATAGACAAGCCTGGGAGTGCGAGTGTCCAACAATAATAGAGGGAAGATAGGAAACCTGCAGTTATCTTTGTCTAATGAAACACGCGCAAAGATATCGCCCTATCCGCATATCCTATGATTACACATGGGAGATGTAACTTTATTCTTCTGATAGGGCGAATTACATTCAAGACGCATTTAAGTTTTAATATTTTGTACATTTTTTTAACCCCCCCTTAAATTTTTTGGGTCTAAAAAAGTAATTATAAAATTATTCGCTATGAGGTAAAATAGAAAATATATATAATGCTAAATGTAGAGTGGACAATCGGTTATCATACCTGATACATGCAGGATTCGTAAAAACACATGCACAAACCTCCACCACCGCCACCACAATACACAAGCACTACACGCGTTCACTATCACAAAAACTAAGCAATCGTTTACCCTCGCAACCGAAGGATCATCAGGAAATAGACTCCACGACAAAATCGTAAATCTTTACGATACGGCGATAAAGGTAATACGATAAAGCTTACGATTACGGCGAAAACATTTTTGAGATTGTGATGGTGTATGTGTGCAGTGCTTGTGTATTGTTGTGTCATCGGTGTCAGGCAGTGCATGAGTTCTTACAAATTCTGCATGTATCAGGTATGGAGAACGAATAGTACACTACATTTAGCATTACATATATTTTCCTTTATCGCGGATTATAGCAAAATAATATTTTCATTACTTTTGTATTATGGACCTCCGCAAAGTAACGCCTAATTCTATAAATTATCCAATAGAAAAAGTAACCGAGGCTTTCCAACATATGCGTATGGAGGATTTTTGAGTTTTTTGGGCACATTGTTCGAAAGCCTGGTGAAGACCTCGAAAAACTTGTCACCGGCAAGTTCAATGGCAAGAGAGCGAGAGGACGTTACCCTGTGCGCTAGTCAGATCAGATCCGCACCACACTCAATACGAAAGTCTCCGAGGCCATCCACATGGCCGAAAGCAGGAACAGATGGAAGGCCATCGTTAACACTAAAACGTGAATCATGGGGTCACGACCCCCATTACTGGAGAAACGATGTAAGGAGGATAGGTTAGTCAAGGTGGGAATGAATAGTGAATGAAAAAAGTTAAGATATTTCGCCCCAAGACCTACTGGGCTCGTTTTTTCCTATCTCTTTATTTTCAATGGACACACTCTATGGCTCCCGTAGTCTTGTATAATAAATCTATGGTGATGTGCCGTTTATATCGTGCCGCAAGCTCGGTGCATGCATGTACCTCGGTCGCGGCTGCGCCAGGTCCCGTGCGGACGCGTTATGCGGCGCGGGGTCGGCGCCGAGCGGCGGCGCGCCCGTAGCGGACGATATCGACGCGCTTTTCACGTGCGTCTTACCGCCGGTCCCGGTCCCAATGCCGGTCCCGGTCCCGGTCCCGGTCCCGGTCCCGGTCCCGGTCGCGCTCTTCCCGTTCTCTGTACCGTTCTTACTCTCCGCTTGACTGGCCGCGTGTAATAATTGCATGCGGTTAGTCACCATTACCCCGATCGCATGCTCGATCGATAGATTGCATATAAGCAACGCATACATATGTACTCTTAAACGTTACCTATTACAACATATTTAAATAAATAACTTTTTTAATATATCACTTTTATTCTCATATAATATATAAATATAATAAAATAAAAAAACAGTTCACTTATTATTCTAATTATCGCAATATATAATATAATTTATTAAAAAAATTAATAGTTTCATAATTTGAATTTCATTTAATGTAATTTAAATAATATTCATGGTTACCCCATGTATATGTAAAGCGACAGGGAGGTTATTATTATTATCTTGCTTTCTGGCCTGGTCAGCGCAAATTGGGCGCAAATCATTCTGCCAGTGTCACGTAAAATAAAGAATATTACAAACGAAAACCTAAATCATTACTCCATTTTATCAAAAAATCTATTAGACAACAAGGGTAACGATGAATTTATATGAAATGTCAAATAACTGAATACGGATTTATATTAAATATATCAAAGGTTACATATAACCATGCCTGAAATATAATTGAAACAAGCCATATAAACAACTTGACGATGCACATTCCATTTATCAAAGGGAGGAAAGTACCTAACAAATAAGGAAATCGAAGAAAAAATAATATAAATATTAATAAATATATTAAACTATATATCATAGTGTTAATTATCTTTTATTGATAGAAAGTAATTGAGAGTAAGATTTTAAAGCATTAAAATAATTTACCACCAAACGTTTCTTCCTCTTCGCATTTCACAATCTTGAAGGTATCTAAATTATGGGGTGAAAATTGGGAAATTCCATCGATCGACTACTACTAAAGCATGCAATGGTATGAAAATCTAAATTACCTGGGCGTGTCGTGTGGCGGTGACATTTTGGGCGTTTGATGCGTAGTTTGGTGCGAGGTTTGATGCGTCGTCTGGTGCGGGGTCTGGTGTTCGCTGCGCCGCGCGCCGCTCGAGAGTATACGAGGACGCGGCTCTAATTTAGGCTGGGCGCTGGTGGGCCGTGTTGTGTTTTGCACCTAGCATGGTAGGAACAACTGAATAGTTAAAAAAAATTAAATAATTTTCATCAATAAACATTCCAATTCGCCGTGTGGTATCCGGCTGAATAGAATGGTACCACCCTGTTTTCTTACCGAGGTGTTGTAAGAGGCGACTAAGGTAAGTCAACCCGCCGTGTGGTATCCGGCTGAGTAGAATAGACCAATCTCATTTCTTACCGAGGTGTCGCAAAAGGCGACTAAGGTAAGTTGACGTCAGGCAGGCGGCCGGTCGTAAAAACGAAGACAAACCATGTGACAGCATGTTTATAACATTTTATGCCGACCTCACTTAGAGTGGGATAAGGGCAGGAAGATGAAATATTCCAATAATGTTTCTTATGTAATAGTGCAGATGGCACTATTATATTGATTAATAGTTTTATAAGTTTCTACACGTTTTGGCAAAATTTCATTCGATTTAATAAAATAACAGTTGAAAAAAGATTACATCAGTAACAAAGACAAGAAATAAATATAAATACCTGCATAAGAGCAATTCGCGCAGTGTTTTCTTTAATAGATGCCGAATCAATTGTGTTCTGTAATAAAATATGTTGTATCACTGTAGTCAAAATCTGGAGATTCTATTTATCTGTTTTATTCCATTCCTACATTTGACCAAATAATAAAACGTAATTATATTTGCCACAATTTTTTTTAAGCAACGGCGAATTTTTAACGAAAGAGTGCTTGCTTATACACAACGTAAGCGCCAAAAAAAGAATTTGTGAACGTATATTGTGAATCTGAGGAAACCGTTTCTTTATATTATTACTCAAACATAAATTTACATCGATCGAAAATTTGTTGAACCACTGGGTTTCAAGACACTTAAAATTATTTTACAAAAAATATATCGATAATATCGAAGTTCTAAAGGTGTTTTTGAAATAAACGCGAACATACAGACAAGAGACAGAGAAGTTAGTTTATAATATGTAAAGAAATATTCTTTTTTTACACCGTATACATACCTGTCTTTTAAAATTGGATGTGGTTGTGGTTGCGGTAGACGTGGTATTGTTAGCTGCGGAGCTAGTCGTGCCAACTGTAATGCCAAAACAATCGTTACCCTCTTGCTGTAAAATCATTACCCGATCGGGTAAAATTCATGGATTACGTATAGTATATTTGTCGCATGTTAGTTTCTTTTCTACAGTTCTTGTAAACAATGTAGGGTAACAATTCAAACACTGTGGAAAGGCGGAAACCGTATATATTTAATTATTAAATTTAACGTTAACTTTGTAAAACTTGAATATAATTTCGTGGATAATTTAAAAATAATTCCAAATATGAAAAGCGTTATTAATTTTTTACAATGTGTAACTGTAACAATTACATGCTAAATAGGTGTATGTTTATTTAGTAAAAGGTGTTTTGTTATTTGTACTTGGAACTGAAATAATATAAGCAACTATTTAACTACGTTAAAAGCATTAAAACTATGTTGTTTTTACAATTTTGAACCCTACAGTTATTTACTAAGCTAAAACTAGATATTATATTATCTATTTGTTAACTAAGCTTGGTACTATTTATTACAAATCTACTTCAAAAATTCTAAGTATCTAACCTAAGATTTTTCATATTCAATTATACTACAAGTCATGGATTATTTTTGTATTTGTATATTTTTTTAATCAAATATGGTCCATTCGTTTACTTATGGGAAACGAACAAACATAATTCAGCAAGACATGCCAAGAGTTTGAAACAATTCGGAACAAAAAGATTCTAAACTACATGCTGTTCAATCGATACAAATTTCAATATAGTGCAAGGAAATTCCAAGATTATCGAGTAACCAATTACCAACATGAGTAATACATAACAGTATAATAACATACAAGTCTAAAAATTAAAAAGGGTGTACATAATAAAGATTTAGTGATAGAAATACGGACAGGTTGCTTACCATTCTACATAGATACACTGCAAACTTCAATATGATTATAGAACTATACATAAATATTACAGACATGCGAAAAAAACATTTAACCTTCCCGTAATAGCACACTATACATACCATAAGGAAAGCAAACTCGAAACATGCAAAAGTTTATTAATAAGGTGAAGACGAAAAATATAGAGAACGTGTGAATAAGACTACAGGATAGCGTGAATACTCAAATGATACATTGCAGTGCTTATAATTATAGCTTTCTAGCATAATATTTCTCTTGCCTAAATGTACTTTAAATAACTCCTTTGGTAATCCAGTCCCTCTATCTTTAATAATCTACCACTGGTTCGAGACTTTGAAACAACACTATAAGAGATCGTCCTGATGACTATGCTAATTTGTAGATCATTATTGTTACTTTATCTGCTTTTCTGATATATTAAAACCACATCAGTAAATGCACTTTTAAATTAGCCATTAACATACGATACATCAAAAAAGATACCGCGACTTTTACACACAATTTCTAATTTTAACTAATTTTGTTGTTGAGATTTTATTATGTGAACGCACCGTTTGTTATTTTAAACATACCAAAAGGAAGATTTTATAAGCAATTTAATTAATCAAATTTATTTTTCTTGCGATTCGCAGTACCTATCGTCACGGTCATGTGAAAAGTTTATATGAAAAATGAATCATGCAAAGCAGTAAAAAAGCGTAACGTACCTAAATAATAAAATTTAAGAAAGCTTACGAACATGCAAGGTCTTAAGCTTAGTTTTGATTTGCACGTCTTTCTAATTTGCCGGAACACCGATACCCTGAATAGAAAATATTTCTGATTGGCAGTACAGCAGAAATAGACAATATGATTTAAGTTAAAGCTTTCATTTTATAAGTAAATAAAGCCAGATGCAGCATACCCAATAGCATAATCAAAGGGAGTCGGCTACACTTAAATGGTATAAAACTTGGTTCTCCATTTTTAACGTTTCTAAAGACCTGCATTAACTTAAACCTTTAAGTACTTACGCTCCGTTCGAACCTACACGAAATTTTTATATGTAGTTGCTTTGTTTTAATTTATAATAATTTGAATAGTAAATAACGCCAGTGATAATATACAACAGGAGTTTCTCCACATACATGCAATAAAATCATCATGCAAAATACAAAGCTAATCGTACTCTACAAATATCGTTTCTACGCTCGGTATTCCCCCGTACGGAACAGCCCAAGCCTAATGTTACCCTACAGTTATTGTATCTACGATCGATGTTCGTGTCCCGAGTCGTCGCCAAGCGGTGTTACCTTGCGCGCGCAGCACCTCGGCGCCGGAAGAGGCGCGGCGCGAGGCGGCTGGGCGCGCGCTGGCCGAGATGCTGCGCTGCACGCCGCGGTGCGACGGCGACGCGCACCCGCCTGCCACACCGCCACGTTACCCTTACACCGCATTTTCTAGCACAGTGACCGTTGACACTACTTCGTTCCACAAATTCGGAAAATCGCACCGTAATAATCACGTTTTGAACGCCTATCGTACATTTTAGATTTACAGTATTAGACATTACTTAACAGAGGGCCCAAATACACAACTGATGGTATTATTTTGCTATAATCTAATTTAAAAAAATCTATGTAATGCCAAAAGTAGAGTGCACCACTCGTGTTTGTACATTATGCATGCAGGATTCATAAACCGTATGCACTATAAACCAGAACCACATACAAGCGGTTTATGAATTCTGAACCCGAGCGATGAAATAATATTAGCATTACATAGATTTTCTCTAATCATGGATTATAGATTCAAACATCTGGCTGCCATATTTTAATGTACCTCAATCGAATTCTACAATGACAAAACAACTACTATTTAATTTTAATATCTATTTTACGGCAAAAATTCACTATATCGATTTTCCGAATTTGAATCCTTTAACGACACCAGACGACGTCAAATATTGGGTTCATTTGAATATATTCGGTACATGTAGATTTTTCTGTGCTAGAAAAAGTGGTTCTTGTGCGGCGAACGCAGACGCGGATTTCGTCGACTTCAATAATAATTTACTTTAGCTGTCGTTACTAACTTATTACTGGCTGACTTTAATAACTTTTACGTTATTTAATTGTTACCTTATTTGATAATTTATCTTTTTACAAAGAATATATTAGTTCCGTTCATTAGAGGATATTTTTAATTGTAATTTTTATTAATATTTATTCATAATAGTATCTGTTATGACACAAAATATAAACAATAAATTGACTGATATCAGTGGATATATTGATCTGATAACTAAAAACCAATTATGTTATTAACTAAACTGTTAACCAATTAATTAATTAAAATGTTGAACTGATCTATATGTCTATTAGCTTACGCAAAAGACTAGACCATTTATACAAAGTAATAAAATTTCAAAGGTTTTTAATCCAAATTTTAGTTAAGATTTTTTATTTTAATTTATTAGATATAAAAAAAGACATTGAAGCCGATTAGTTGTACGCGATAATACCGCGCCAGCGTCCATCGCTCTGGTGTGTTTAGGGCATCACCCACGCCCAGGATACGATACCGCCCCAAACGTACACCCTGCGCCGCTATTTGTACCGCGATATATACGCTCACTACTTACGTCAATATACATCGATTAGCATGCCAAAAATTTCAAAAAATAATATTAAATGCAACGTTACGTTGCATACAACACTGGAAGTTAAAAACGATGATACACTTAGATTTAAATGACTATAAAGTATTGAAAGTCTAATAGAAAATGAACAGTGAACAAACACATTTATTAAAAGAGGAACATTAAAAGAACAAAGAAGGACTTCACGATAGTTGCGTTGGGTGTACGCCACGTTAAGCACACAAATTTACAATAAAAATAAAGAAGCAATAGACACGAAGATTTGGAATCAAACCATACCCTAAGAAATGTTATGGTAAGAATTTAGTTTCAGTATTACCCCATTATTCTTATCAATAAGGAATTACATCCTATATTTTTCTTTATTACTCCCAAATATAAGGAAAACAATTATAATGTAATACATTGATTTGATTCCAATTCCTAGTAAACTAACAAATGGACCTCAAATGATATTTTTAATAACTTACTATGTAAAATATGTCATGGATATCCGGTTAGAATAAGCTAAGCTCTCCCAGAATTATCTCAGTTTACCTAAGCACTTATTACACGTATTCATAAGAGAACAAATCTAACAATGTGATATCATTTAAAATATACTAATTATGAAACACCTATAATTAAAATATAATTGAAGCGTATAATTTTATATCGGAATTAAGAGCAAAAAATAATCACATTCTTTTATTTGATCGTGTATTAATACTAATAATTAGCAATCTTCGTTGATTTTTAATATAAAAAATACACTTTTCTATACTTTATGCCCAATAAAAGTACATGTATAAAATCGTATAACATGAATCATTTTGTTCTCTATAGAATACAAATTTTAAAGCATCAATAAACATTATTGATTAATAAACTGTTTCCTAAGCCTACTTTACACAGCTCATAAATATATAGTCCCAAAATAGGCGAAATTTGAAAATTGGTTTTTACCAAAAGTATGGGCGATATGGTAACAGATATGTTAATATATAGGTAAGTATATTATAGAAATCCATAAACATTCACGGTAAAACATATACGTATCTCACTATGAAATATAAATAACAATATAAAAAATGGCCCCACTTGATTTAGACAAGTTTAATACTGTATATAAACCCATAGAATTATAACTGTAAAACAAATATTTTACTATGAAATTGAAATTGAAATAAGAATTAACCCCTTTATTTAGAACACTCATTCAATTGGCTCTACATCAGGCAAGTAAATTTCTATCAACCTTTTAATTGCCATTATTGTTTTAAATAAGCTTCTTAATTTTAAAATAATATAATTAAAAATTTAGTACTCAATCGCTTTTATTGTATCATGTCATTGGACTATTAGAACACGAATACGTCATAGGGTAACAGTGATCTTAGAGGGGGTAACACTGAAATTTTCAGTATACAAAATTACTTTGTTACGATGTGAGTGTCCATGTGTTGTGTGTGTGTGTGATGTAGTCGATCACTTACCGGCATGTGCGTTTCCTTGCTGGGCCGGCTGCGGTTGTCCGGGCGCTGCTGCGTTACGCAACGATAGAGACGATCCGGACCGACTGCCGTCAGATTCGGGCTGCACATGTATACAGGTATGTAATGTGACATTCCGTTGATCGATTGAAGTAGAAAACGTTAACGATTCAAAAGCTCGTTGTATCGCAGCCATAACACAAGTGTTAAGTTACTTACTTTGAGGACGGACGACCGTGTGTGTAAGTGTCCCATATATTTATCTCTTTATTTATTTATTCATTCGAAGAATAAAGTCACATGTTCCATGCTATCTATATTATCCATATCCATTGGAAATGTGACTTTTTATATTTCGGATAGGACGAAGTTTGCATGAATAAAGAAAATTTTGAATTTTGAATTTGTAGGAATTTGGTACGCTTTCACGGCTGTGCAAAATTTGGTACAATTGAAGCTTATATACCGAGCTAACATATATCAAAACACAATGTACACTATTGAGAGTATTTTAACCATAAGTTAACGCACACTCGCGTGTCATTTTATATTTCCTTATTTCCTAATATAATTAATGCGAAATTTTATGAGTATGGATATATGTAAGTTACTCTTTCACGGCGAATCCGATGAAGTTACTTACACACACGGTCTTCCGTTCCCAAAGTAAGTAACTTAACACTTGTGTTATGGTAGACAAACTGGTGAATATATACTAATATATTTTTAAATACAAACTTAAATACAAATATATATCCAGGCTCGAAGACCAACAAATTCATTTATAGCAAATGTTGGCCTTCGGCGGAAATCGAACCCGCGACCCACTGAGCTGAAGGCAGGGTCACTATCCACTGCGCCCACAGGCTAGTCAAATATTTTGCACAATTATTCCTTATACACCGGGGTAACATATAGGATACTAGCGGCCTGCCCCTGCTTCGCACGGGTATAAAATATATATCCCATGTCAGTCAGTGTAAAAAAAATGAGTAAAATCGATCCAGTAGTTTTGATTTATTCATTACTGCCCGTGGCCCGCAAGCGTTAAATTTGGAGAAAAACAATTTCCTCTCCCTATACCAAGACGATTTCCTGCTATCTTTGGAATATCTAAACTCATATAGTACATTTTTACTACTTTTAAATTTTACCTATGTATTTTATTCTTACAATTAATTACAGAATGTCTTTAAACAAACTCTAAAAGATTCGAAGTGCTATAGGGTGAAGCGCGGCCTCCTCACGGCATTTTAAATCTGTAATATCTCCGAAAATGTTCACTTAAATTACATGCTGTAAACGGCCATATTGATCTATATTAAATCAACTATTTATTTAAGGCACTCAATTGGATAAGGATTAATGCTGTATTTTATAAAAATTGCTTTGAACATGAAGAATCATTTTTCGTAAAAAGTAAATGAAAAAAACTGCTATTGTGGGTTATGCATAAGAGATAGATATATATACCATCGCGGACTTTTCTGTAGACCTTTTTAAGGTGTACAAATACTTAGTACATCATTTTGATAAATCTCGTAGGGTTTAGCCTGCGTTTGCAACGTAAGTGGAAAAAAATGTAATTATTTACAGAAACCTCAAAAATTACAGTATTTCTCTACTTCGTATTGAATGTTATTATACGTACAAACCTTCCTCTGGAATCACTCTATCTATTAAAAAAAACCGCATCAAAATCGGTTGCGTAGTTTTAAAGTTTTATGCGTACATACGGAAATATGGACTTTGTTTTATAATATGTAGTGATAGAAATCGTGTTAATTCTACAGGAATAGGTTGAAATTCATAGTATTTTCCATAAGGCACTTACATCAGTACTTTTCCTGCCGAGCAGGAGGTATGTGGCGAATACGTCATCGTACTTCGCCTCAGCCAATGAGTACTCTATCTCTTGTCTATTGTAGCCTAAGCACACGAGCGCCTCTGTGAACACACACAACATATTACTTCAGTACATAATCCACAAACCAATTAAAAGAGTTCAACATACAAATTATGTACATTTAAATTGTCTCTCAATAAACAGTTTTAGAACACACACAAAAATAAAACACTAAAAATTATAATAAATAAATAATAACATTGAACATACTAATTGTAAAGACATTTCAATAAAAATAACTTCTAAATAATTTTTCCTATACCACATTCCTGACACTTACATCCTTATCTGACTCAAAAAAAAATTAAGATAAGGGGGATCTTAATTTTTTTTCTTTAATTCCACCTTTTTCATTTATGTTTTATAAATTTAACCCTTTAGTTTTTAGCATTTTATGTGAATCTCGTTTGAATAATACCAATCATTTTTTTAAAAACATAGTTTTATAACAAAATTATAGTCTGTTTTTCTGTGAAGAGTATTAACCCTACACCCTAGTACAGGATGGCCAACCTTTAAGCATCAATATGCAATTTTATTTTAAACGAATGTTTAAAAGTCATATTAGTTAATTAAAAAAGAGAGAGAAAAAAAGATTAAAACTTGCCTTGTCTGGCCTATTTTATTCTATGTTAAGGTGTTTGACATACCCGCAACGTCCGATAGAAACTATTAGAGTTTTATCGCGGATTATAGCAAAATAATATTCTCATTACTTTTGTACTATAGACCTCCGCTAAGTAACGCCTAATTCTATAAATTAACTATTAAGTCGGTACCATAATAGAACAAATTTGCACGATACAAACATGCTTAGTGTGGAATTCATAGTTTAAGTTATATTCTGTAAATTTATGAGTTTAACAATAAAGAATGTATTATTATTTAATTATTATATGCGATCCATCCAAAGTTTTAATTTTGTAATTATTTACTTTATTTTTTCTTATACATTATGACTTTCCTGATCTGTGACGTAGCCGAAATATCTCGTGCCATCAATGGCTCGCATGCTATTGTTACGCCATCTCTTTCCTAGTATGATAAACTAGGGTGTAAGGTAAATACGTTTCTCTTGGTCAAACAAGGTCCTATTTAGGCTACATCAGCATTCTATTCCACGGGCTTTCCAAAAAAAACCCACAAAGAGCTATGAAAACTATAACTGATAATCGAAATAATAATTAAAAATTAGTCTATTTGTTTTATATTATCAAACTATATCATATAAACCACAGACACACTATAAACACATCACAATATATACACAATAAACATTATTCACATTAATATGCAACTACAAATAGATCTATTGCTAAAACATTCGATGCCTTATCTATTATTCTATTCTAAATATATAACATGCTTGAGAATATAATATATTTAAAATTGTCCTTAATTTATATTTACTTTTAAATAAATACAAAATTAAAATCATGTTACACGAAGGAAGGATTTCTAAATCTCTGCTCAAACAAGGTCTACTATGGTGGTAGAATTTAAAGATGGTGTAATGTTTATGTAATGGGTGGTAAATATAAGGTAATGGTAGAAAAAGGGTGCTGACAGGGTATGAGGTATTTTTACCATGACATACCCTGTATACATACCTTGTATGTACATAAAATATATGGGACACTTACACACACGATCGTCTGTCCCCAAAGTAAGTAACTTAATACTTGTGTTATGGGTGACAGACAACTGGTGAATATATACATATATAATTTTTAAGTACATACACCCTTATTAAGGCATATAATGAACCTCACCAAGCGCAGGATTTAAAAAATTTGAACGAGCGGCAAAAAGGACAAGAACTATTAATATGAGAAGGCAGGCACATTTAAGACAGAATGAGCTTTGAAAAATTAAACTGAAGTTCTTTAACTATACTTTTATTGTAAATGCAAAACTCTGTCTGTCTGTTACACTTTCAAAACTAATTTGGTGGAAAGATAGTGACGAAAACCCGTATTTCCATCAGGAACTGGGACACATATAGTGCATAATAAATGGTATTTTAACATCTAGGTTCACTCGAACGAAGTGTAAAAAAAGAGAAAGCTGTATACTTATTACTTAACTCAAGCAGTTTTAGCGAAATGCGTTTCTTCAGTGAAATTCTTGAACTTTTGGTGCAAGAACATTTTGCTATTTACATTCTTCTTTTTCTTTTACTACCTTGATATGGATGTTTTGTTATTATAAATGTTGTAGCCATCTTTAATTAATATAGCATTTAGTTTCTATTTTTTTATATTTATTTTGAACGCGTATTTAATGTATATATTGTTGATGGCCTAATAAATTAAAAATAAAAAAATAAAAGTACGTTATTTAGTGTACCGTTAAATCCACATTTAATTTCGGTAACAAATTATTTATGACTTAACTGTAAGCTTCAAGTTTACAGAACGATAATAATTCTTGTGGTATATGAAATTTAATTAAACTCGCTATTAATAAAGAATTAAATCTACACCATTCATGCATTTATTTAACTACCATAAGCATTTGATATATTACAAAAAAAAAAAAAACGTTTTACACTAGTACATAAACTTTATCTCCCTAATTTATATAATAAAAATGCTTTAGGACAAAGTTAAAATGTGACTTGTTATAGACAATAATATTCAAAAAATAATGTTCAACACTCAAAACACATTTTAGCTATCATTCCAAAACGACGATACAACTTTCTATAAAAAAGAAAGCAGCATATCAAAAACATGCATCAACAACGATTCTGTCTTATTTATTGTCTTATAAATATCAAATTATGGAACGTCCAAAACTTTGTTCGCAACACCTTTATATTAAATAAGTGTTATTTTATATACACCCATTAATATTCTCTGATAAATATTCGTAAAAAAATATTTTCTTCAAAAACTACCAAAGACGTTATAATTGATTAATATAGCAACACTGTATACGAAATGTCAAATGTACTTTTAGGTTGACAATGGCCAAACACTGGATCCGTCAAGTGGTTTATAATTAATCAAGATGGTTGAAATATTCATAATAATTAACAACATTTTAGTATGCCAAAACATTGATGTTATTAATTTTAACGTGGCTGTCAATAAAAATTACTAAACTTCAATCGGGTTACTTCATTATATCGATAGAAGCAATATTTCTCGATCGTGTAATAACATATTTACATATTCTTTAGGAGAAAAAAGCACGAAGGTTTGTTGTGTAAAGTTACTAAATCTTACATCTTTTGTTGAGCTACAAGATTTGCTGCTTACGGATTATTTATTTATGTTTTTTTATTTGTTGTTTGACTGAGATGATTAAAATGAACATCATAACAAGACAGAATCATAAGTAAATAATAAACTATCGAGACTGAAGTAACATTTGTACCGCGTAACTGTCACGTACCAACTTGTGCTGTGTTGCAATTAGCGGAACGCATGGAATAAAGAAATGGTTTTTATATAAAAAAAGAAATTAATAATCTACTCTGATATATTGAACAAATAATACAGTTAAAAGATTCTTTGAAATCTACCAAATTTAGTCAGAAAAATGTACCAAAATGGTAAAATAAAAAATATACAACATTAATATTCTATAAATCAATTTTTTTTTAAAGTCAACAGCACGCACAATAATTCGTAGCGTACTTTGGAAGTTAGAAATTTCTAATTTACAACAACAAAAAAACGTAGTTCAAATCAAAAATAAAAGATTTAGAAACAAGACAGAATTTTATAAAAACAGCACACATCGAAAAACACTTTGGTATCAATACTGTTAGTCACATACCAACTTGCGCTGTGTAGGGGTTAGCATGGAATAAAAACATACTCCATTATAAAGCTTACCGTATAAAATAGCTATAAAACACCTGGCAAAACGTTAAATATACTGTAGTGGGCTAATGAGACATCTACCTAATAAATTGAAATTGTTAACTATGACAAGCCTAAAATCATTACATTATTTTATCAGTGTTGCAAGTATAATTATGTCGAGATTTTTAATAAATAAAAATAAAAACTATTGTTAACGGTTTTTAATCGCATATATTTATCTGTTTTTTATTATTTCTCATTTTTTATATATTTAAAAAAATATCTGAGTAAGGTTTTCCAAAAACGTGGTAACTCGCATCCTCTTAATCAAATATGTTTAATTTTTGTGTTTTTTACTTTTAATCTACTGTATGCAATATGGGCTTACTCGATTGAATTTCTTTATTCAATCCAATAAAATTTAAATATAAAATAAATTATAGTAACATACGCGATAACAGCCGATAAAATAGTTTTATTAAAGTATAATATAATATTACTACCAAATAGTAGAAAAATAATGTATTTAGTATAGCAATAATTACGTATGTGATATGTCAAGAACAGTTTAACGGAAAAAGTTTGAAAACAACACATTAAATTCGAGAATAATAAATCATCAAAGAAAACATTGTTTAATAATTTTTTTCCTGCAAAACTGTCAATGAATAAATTGGTGAATAGTTTTTAAATCTAATATTGCTCATAGCATGTAATATGATTTCAAAATAACGCAGTAAGTGTATAAAGCGTGCTAGTCAGTTATGATTATATAGCCTATATAATGTAGCGTACAGTGTGATATGGATGAGCATTGGTTAATTAATGAATTAATTTTAATAGTATTAGCAAATATAAATGTATTATAAATGTTGTGTAATGTCTTCGGAAATAATTATTGAATTACTTCTTAGGAAATACAGTCTAGCAACACTAAGTGTGACATTATTTCTTTCTTTTGCATTTTATATAGTAATTATAAACACTATTTTGTTGCGAATGATTTCAAATGAAGTTTTTAAACAAGACTTCAAAAATGTTTATAAATGTTTGTTTAAGAGTTATTTTTCTTTTCGATTACAGGTAATTTAATTTTCTATTCAACAATATTCTTAGAAGAATAGGATGTAGAAAGATTCAGCTAAGAATTCGACGATCTTTGCAATTCTTTATTGATATTAACATTATGAATGCAAACGTCTTCTGTCACGCTTTTTTTTATGAATTCCCGTAATTCCTATTGGGAACAAGGAAATAATAGTATGGTACGTATTTGAAGAGTATTTTAATACTTATTTCGCCGCTTAAGTCTTGGTTACCACTATTATGTTACATTGTGGAAAAGCAAGCCCTCCTGTCACAATTACTATTAACTTACTAGCACAGTCCTATATTTTATTTATTTAATTTTCCCTAATATAGTCTTTTGATTTTCATTTGATAAGCATAAAAATGGTTAAAGGGGAACAATTTTGTAATACATGATTTTTGAATAACTATTACCGTTTACTCAGCGTACGCAAGGAAAGCTTTAAATTCTGCCGTTTTCGTGCTACTTTTTATTCATCGTAGCTTGATGTTATATAGCCTACAGCCTTCCTCGATAAATGGACTATCTTACACACTGTAGGAATTTTTCAAGTCAATCCAGTAGTTCCTGAGATTAGCGCATTCAAACAATCAATCAAATGCTTCATTAGTGAATTAAATGAATATTTATTATTTTTTTTGGATTTGATTGTGTTTTATACGGTTCTGCTGTAAGTAGGTACAGTAGTAATTTACTGTTTGGACGCCTGCAAGGAAGAATATGTAAGGCACGCTATATTTTAATTCTTAAGAACTTTGTATTCATATTCCGCAAATAAAGAATAAATAAAATAATAAATAAATACTATGATGTATTCATCGCACACTCACCTATCCGCTTGTGGTCCTTGAAGTCCTGCTGCGGCTCCACGTAGGGCCTGAGCTCGTCGTCCTCGTACCCGGTGTTCATCCACTTGTCGCGCATGATGTTCTCGAGGGAGGCCCTCTTCGCCGGGTTAAGGACCAGGAACTTCTTCAGCAGGTTCTCGCAGTCCGTTGACATGTAGAACGGTATTCTAAATATAAAAAAAGAGTAAGTAGCGGCCTGTCCCAGCTTCAGATCCCATGGACCGCCTTCCGCACAAATGTGTCTATTTGGACGAACTAAATGTAAGGATTGCTTGCATAGCTAATGAGAATATTATTTTGCTATAATCCGCGCTAAAAGGAAATATATGTAATGCTAAATGTAGAGTGTACTATTCGTTCTCATACCTGATACATGCAGAATTTGTAAAAAATCATACACTACCCGTCACCAATAACACAACAATACACACGCACTGCACAAATTCACCAACACAATCTCAACAATTGTTTCGCCCCGTAACCGAAGCATCGTCAGGAGATAGACTCCACGACAAAATCGCAAAACAAGGCTTTGCGATTTTGTACATATATTTTCTTTTATCGCGGATTATAGCAAAGTAATATTCTTATTAGTTTTGTATTATGGACCTCCACAAAGTAACGCCTAATTCTATAAATTATTATCTCTACTTGATCAAATCAGAAATGAGGAGATCCGAAGAAGAGTACCAGAGTTACCAACAAAGCGCGAAGTCGCGAAGCTGAAGTGACGATGGGCGGGGCACATAGTAAGTAGAACCGTTGGGCGTTGGGGTCTCAAGGTGTTGGAATGGCTACCCGGCATCGGAAAACGCAATGCCGGTAGATACCCTACGAAATGGACTGACGACCTCAAAAAGGTCGCGGAAAGCCGCTGGGACCAAGCTACACAAGATCGTCTGATGTGGAGATCCCATGAAGAGACATATGTCCATCAGTGGACGTAGAAGAACTAATTTTTAAATAAAAAAAATTTAGTTTTTTAATTTTAATATTTTTTAAATTTTTTTATATCTTCAATTATTTTGTTTATTATTATCTTTTTTCTTTTTATTCTTAGTGTCATTTAATTTTTATCTTAATTTTAGTTTTAGTTTTATTTTTGTACACTTATAGGTTTAAGTTTATATGTTCTTGATTAGTTTGTACGTTTTTATTACTTGTATAACTGTAAAAAAGCTTGTAATTGTTAGCTGTGGTAGCCCAGCGGTAGCACCGTGCGACTCTTTCGAGGAGGTCTAGGGTTCAAACCCCGGGCAGGCACCAATGAGTTTTCTAGTAAAACTTATGTGTCTGATTGATAATTGCAATTTATCACACGCTTTTCGGTGAAGGAAAACATCGTGAGGAAACCTGCATATCTCTAGAGAATTCTGGGGATATGTATATTAACCTACCAATCCGCATTGGAGCAGCGTGGTAGGTCTTAGCTCCAATCCTTCTCTCCAAATACGGAGAGAAGAGGCCTATTCTCAGCAGTGGGATAGTAACAGGCCTCTACTTACCATAGGTTTAAAGTTATATGTTCTTGTTTAGTTTGTTCGTTTTTATTACTTGTGTAACACTGTTTATTAAGCATGTGTGTCTATAATTGGGGGTACACTTAGTTTATGTTCAAAACTTTGTTATTATTTTATTTTCTGTGAACTCCTGTTGGAGTCCCTTAATAAATAAATAAACCCAGTCAATCTTACCTGTACTTGCCGCGCAGCACTCGCTCCCTTAGCTCCCTAAGTGTAGAGCCGTCGAAGGGCAGCGAGCCGGAGACCAGCGTGTATAGGATGACCCCCAGCGACCAAACGTCCACCTCGGGCCCGTCGTACTTCTTGCCTGACGACACACAACACAACATTAATAACACGGTAAAACTTATGTTTATAAATTTAAACTCATTTTAACTTATTCAACTGTAAATTAAAGTTATGTAAACTTATACTTATATACTTAAAGTAAGAAAAAGAAATTGTAAAAAATGAAAATTGAAAAACAAATGGAAAAATAGTTGGGCAGATGGGGCTCAAACCTAGGTATTTTCACCTCTCTAGACCGCCCGTTTTCTATACGGCAGTAAATTTTAGCATTTTCCCGAAAAGAGGGATAAAAAGACATTTTATTTAAATGAAACCTAGCTAGATGAATTTTTCCCCCCAAAACACCTACATGCCGAATTTCATGAAAATCGTTGGAACCGTTTCCGAGATTCAAAAAATATATTTATATATGAGGGTAACAAAATCAAAAATAGCTAAATCCTGAAGTCACAATCAAATTTAGCTAATTTTAAATATTTGTACTACAGTTTGCAGGAAACGTAAACATTGATATTACTTAAATTGTGTATAATATTTTTTACTTGTCGAAACTCCAAGAATGAAACACATAAAACAAAATTTTAATTTTACTCAATTTAAAATTTTTTGGATATAGGATTCTAACCCCTTCATATATACATAGAAGATTAACTCATTTGAATATTAAAGATATAAGTAATATAGAAGTATATATAATAAGTATAGAGTTTATTTATTTATTTTATTAGGTCCGCCAACAGAGTATACATTTTATATTAGCTTAATTATTAATTTACATTCTAAAAGTGTAATGCTACCCTATTTATAAGCGGACACGGCATGCTCAAAAATACAGTACATTATGATCGTTATAAAATTGTCAACATATTAGAATTTCGAAAGTCAAAAATTATATAAGAATATGTATGTCATTACAATATCATCATCCTCCTGCCCTTATCCCACTCTAAGCGGGGTCGGCACAACATGTTATAAACACGCTGTTACATGATTTGGCTGCGTTTTTACGACCGGCCGCCTGCCTGACGTCAACTTACCTCTGTCGTATTTTACGACACCTCGGTTAGAATGAGGGTGGTCTATTCTACTAAACCGGATACCACACGGTGAGTCGACTTACCTTAGTCGCCTTCTACGACACCTCGGTAAGAAATGAGGTTGGTCTATTCTACTCAGCCGGATACCAAACGGCGGGTCGACTTACCTTAGTCGCCTTTTACGACACCTCGGTAAGAAAAGAGGGTGGTACTATTCTATTCAGCCGGATACCACACGGCGTATAAGGATATGTCATCACAATAGTCAGAGATAAATGTCAAAATAACGAGTAATAATGATAAATAACAATTATAATAATTACACTACAATAGTAATAAAAATAAATATAATATATTTAAAATTTGTATTAAAATTTTACATTAAAGGACATTTACTAAAGTCTTACTTATTGAGTTTTTAAAGAGGCCAATTGAGTCATGTGCAATATCTATTGAACCAGACGTCTTTGTGAGATCATTGTATTCTGCTAGAAGTCGTGGTATTGGCGCATTTTTACCTAGATTAGTTCTTCTTTAATACCCTTTGTATAAAAGTGTTTAGTTAATAATAACCTTGAAACAACTCCGGCGCGGCGTAAGGCGGCGAGCCGCAGAATGTGTCGAGCTTCGCACCAGGAGTGAACTCATTCGAGAATCCAAAATCTGCTATCTTTATGTTCATCTCGCCGTCTAGTAAGAGGTTTTCCGCCTGGAAAAACCAAATTTCAGTAAAAAAAACAATTATTTAGGGCCAGTTTCACAAGTTACCAATAAATAAATAAATAAATAAATAAATAAATAAATAAATATATGGGACACTTACACACACGATCGTCCGTCCCCAAAGTAAGTAACTTAATACTTGTGTTATGGCAGAGAGACAACTGGTGAATATATACTTATATATGTTTAAATACATACTTAAATACAAATATACACCCAGGCTCAAAGACCAACAAATTCATTTATAGAACATGTTGGCCCTCGGCGGGAATCGAACCCGCGACCCGCGGAGTTGAAGGTAGGGTCACTACCCACTACGCCAACGACCCAGTCAATAACGCAATAAACTGTCAGTTAGCCTATTCGGAACATATCTGACACATATCTCAAAATTTTGCGTTTCTCAGGTTTCTGATAGGCTTATTCAGCACTTAAAGACCTTAATAAGTTAACAGGTAGATATGTGGCTGTTATTCTGTTTATCTGTTGGATAGCAAATACCAATTGCGTAATGGCCGCGATTAAAAAAAAAAAAAAAATCACTTTTTAGAGTCTCTTTTTACAGATATTTATCTGTTACTTAGCTTATTTGTCGGTTAACTAACCGACACTTTATTAGTAACTTGTGAAACAGGTCCTTAGTCTTAAAAATATTAGTGTTTACGCCGGTTACACTGAATCAATTGTGACTTTTATTTAACTTGCAATGTATGTATGTAGGAATTTTAGTTAATATATATTGATTGCTATACTAATGTCTTATTCTATCGAATCAACCTGACTAGTTTCGAACCCGACCGGGGCACGTATTCACATTAACCCGATAGAACAGTGTTTTTCCCGACCTTTTTTGGTCCATGCCTCACGTTAAAAATTATTTTGCCACCCTAAGTAACATTATGAATGAATGAAATATACTTTATTGTATGCCGAAATATTAAAATAACAATAGACATGATACAACTTAGACGTACATTGGGCGGCCTTATTGCTCCACAGCGATCTCTTCCAGGCAACCATTGGGTTACAGATACAGGTAGGTAGAACATACATAAATATAAAAATTAAAAATTGAATTATCCAAATTAAAGAACATAAATAATAGGTTTGAGGAAGAAGAAATTGTTTTATTTTGTTAAATTTGACACCGAAATCTAGAATTGCACTTAAATGGCCCAGAGCTAAAGGCTTGGACTCGTGTCGAGTTGCCCCCCTTTAACCATCAAATTGCCCCCCTGTGGGTCGTGGGCCCCATGATGAGCAAAACTGTGATAGAATAAGACGTGAGTATAGTCGTTTTCTATGAATTAACTATATATAATCTCACGATAGTATAAAATTTTTAAAAAAACTGTAATCTTATTGCATGTTAAATTAACCCACTTCCTGATTGAAATTGTATAAATAGGTCCAGTCATTGTCTATGTGGTTATGAGGACACATTTAAACCATTAAGATGTTCAGTGAAGGTCCAAGTCACTATGTCCATATTCACCTTGAGGTCCCTGTGTATGATTCTCTTCTGGTGACAGTACTGGACAGCCGACACTATTTGCCTGAACTTGGCCCGCGCTTCTTTCTCTTTCATTCGCCCGTGTAACACTAAGTAGTCGAATACCTGGAAACAGCCAAAGGTAATAAGAGTACATAAAAACGTGGCATTTACAATTTAAGTCCGCGTAATTCCCTGCGAGAGAAGTTAAAGGAAATAGGTATTCTTCACATTTGCTTCGCAGTATATTTTAAGTTATTTAATTTTTGTACACAAAAATTTAAAGAATTATAAAACGATAGGTGATGTATACAATAGACAAAGTAGGAACCGACATTAGCTTGCGGCTCCTGAATTTGCACCTTGCGAAAAGTATGCGAAAAGTTGCGAATAGTACGAAATTCGTTTGTGGGTTTAAGATTGTATAATAAAATTCCGCAATCAATTACAGCTTTTAGCATTACAGCAGTTTAATCACACTGTAAAAGAGGCTGATACGAAAAGCCTACTTACTATACTGTTGAGGATTATTTAAATGATAAGAATGCGTGGATATATGCGTGTCCGACCCTACAAGATAGTATTGACTTAATGTAACTAGTTATAAGTATTATGTTGAAAAGAGCAACCGCCGAGTTTCTTGCTGGCTCTTCTCGGTAGGAACAGCTTTCCGAACCAGCAGTAGAATTGACGATTCAAAAGCACTTGTTTACAAGTTTATTTAAATAATATAAAAAATAAAATTTTTAATTTGATTTCGATATATACAAAAAAATACACGTAACAAAATAAAACACAAATATTACTAGCATTTATCCCTCAATGACGTTCAAAAGTAATAATAAATATAATAAGACAGCCTAATCCTTGTGCTATGGGTGACAAACAACTGTCAAATATACTTATAATTTTTTTTTAGACTAAAACACTAACATACACCCAGACTGGACGAGCTAACAAATTGTATAAGGAAAATGTTGGCTCTCCAATAGAAACCGTGACTCGCGAAGCAAATTCAATACGTGTAGGAGAGAAAATAAATTTTAATAGTAATTTTGCAAAAGTAAAAAAATTAAATACATACCTCGCCTCCTGACGCGTACTCCATAACGAGGTATAGTGTTTTCTCCGTTTCTATCACTTGGAACAGTTTCACGATGTTCGGGTGGTCGAGCATCTTCATTATCCGCACCTGGAAATTAATAATCAATGGCAGACTTTAAACATTCGCGACTTATAACTATTATTATATAAACATATGCGTCATATCGCAATCAAATCTTTCGCGAACTAATCGCAAATTACCTTTATACCAAACGACATTTATTTTGATTTTAGGTACCTGTACACCTCAGCATCCAAAAAATCAATTAATTCAGGAATTTATTAAAATCAATGACCGTACACGCTATTCTAACCTTAGCCTAAAAACTATATACGGTATTAATAAACACGCGCAAGGGAGACAAAACTACAATGCTAATGTTTTGTCCTGTTTTTAGAATAAGCGTATCACGCCAGGTCAGTAAACCATTACTAACAAAGCTAGAAGAAAATTAAATTCTTCTTTCTTCGCAAATATTTTTTTTAAAACGCCATTTCAGAAGAATGAATTGTGAAACTTATCTTATACGTTTTAGTGATCAGTGGATTCATCTAATGTCGTATGCTCGGAACCACTTTGTATAGGGTACGACGTTTCAGCAGAGTTGCAGCCGCCGTGGTCACAAACTGATCAATTTGACGTCAATCGCACGCTTAGTATTAAAGTGACCTAATTCAAAAGCAGGCTTAATTGAGCTAGATACATTGTAATCCTTATTTCAGTGCCATCTATGACATCACGCTACTTAATAAATCTAGTGTTTTCTTGCTCTTTCAAATTATGGGTCTCTTTAACAGTCACGAGTTTTGCAGGCGCAACGATACGCTTTTTTGCAAATCACCTTAAAACAACTTTTTTGAATTAGGTCACTTTAATACGAAGCGTGCGATATATCTGAATTCTTACCTCTCTGAAGAGCTTCTGCAAGGAGCTCGGGTTCAGCTGTGTCTTGTCGATGATCTTTATCGCAACCTCCTTACCCGTGGGGACATGTTTCGCTAGTTTCACCTTCGCGAAGTTGCCCTTGCCGATTGTCTTCAGTAACTTGTACTTGCCTGAAATGGAGAAAGAATCATGAGACAAACAGATATAAATTAAAAAGTGCAATTACAGAAATGTATCAAATGTTGCGAGCAATGTGACCAAAGTATCCTAAGATTCGGATACTTTGGTCACATTGCTCGCCGTCAACCAGATAACATTGACAAGTTGATAGTGGTTGGCAAGGTTGAAGGAAAATTACCCCGTGACCTAGCCGTTGGTGTGACCAAGTGACCGCACTTACTGGTCTCTCTGTAACAAAACTCGCTTTAAGAAAAGCCGAACACCGAGAGAAATGGCGTCGAATTATAAGAACTGTGAAGGACTTTCAACTAGGACACGAGCTTCAGTAATGAAGAATACGACAGAAGACGAATTAAATTGCACACGGTCATTTGCACTGTTTACGCGAGGAGAGGTTGTTACCTCTCTTAAGATGTTATCTTAAGAGAATCCTGGAATTCTTGGAGGATACCTGTATTGGCAGCGAACTAAAAGCAATGCGATCACAATAGAAGCAATGATCGTAGTGATACAGGGCTTTCAGGCCCTACAGTACTTTTGAATCGTCAAATGTTTTTAAAGAGTTACTACTGATTATGAAGTTTGCTCCTACCGAGAACAACTAGCAAGAAACTCGGCGGATAATCTTTTCGACAAAAAATAATTACAATTTGATTAATGGTTACAAGTGAATCGTTGCAGTTTGGTGCGTAGCTGACTGTAGTTAAGTATGCTACTATGGCTCAAATAATCCTGAATTGTATAGTAAGCTTTATGTAGCAAGATCGTTTTAAGATAATTTCTATACTTGTGTAAAGGTAAGTCTAGACAATGAAGAGGAATCTAAACTAATATATAAGCTGAAGAGTTTGATTGTTTGAACGCGCTAATCTCAGGTACTAATGGACCGATTTGAAAAATTCTTTCAGTGTCAGATCGTCCATTTATCGACCAAGGCTATATGGTATATAACATCACGCTAAGATAAATAGGAGAGAGCAGCAATAAAAAATACGAATAATAGAACGAAAACAGCAAAATTTAAAGCTTTCCTTGCGTGCGCTAAGTAAACGGTGAAAGTTATCAAAAAATCATGTATTACAAAATTGTTCCCCTCTAAAAGTTCTAAACAAAAGTCCACAACAGCATATGTCTAGCTTTTAAGGTTGACCCACTTTAACCATTGTTATGGTTATCAAAATACTATATTACGGTTTTAATCTTTCCACGATGGGCGGAGCCGCTTTTGGCGGAGGCGATTGCTATTTTTGTTATAAAATAGATAGATATATATAGTGATAGTTACCAATATGAGGCTCTTCGGAGGCCCTGGACCGTGAGGAGACTCTTGCGCTGCCACCGGACGTGCCACCGCCGCCCGCTCCCGCCGAATTCTCCGACGCGCTCTGCAAATCAAATTATCACATTATATAAAAAACTACTGAATACAAACATATTAATCGGGTTAAAGACAATTTATTTGTCAGAAAAACTTACACTGTTCACTTATACGAGAATTAGAAATCAAAGATTTCAATTGCTATTGACGCATCCCTCATTCGCTCTATTCATCCACCGATCATCTATACTAATATATAAAGCTGAAGAGTTTTTTTCTATGAACGCGCTAATCTCAGGAACTATCATGTTGACGATCGATTTGAAAAATTCTTTAAGTGTAAGATAGTCCTTTTATCGAGGAAAGCTATAGGCTATATAACAACACGCTAAGATGAATAGGAGAGGAGCAGCAATAAAAAATATTACGAAAACGACAAGATTTAAAGCTTTCCTAGCGTGCGCTAAGTAAACGGTGAATGTTAATCAATAATCTCTTATAATTAATTTATGATAATTACTTTTATGTTCGAAATTTTAATTTGGGAAAAAAATATTCGACACTGATTTCTAGTTATTTATAACTACAGACCTACAATTAGTCAAACTTAGTTCAAACTCGTTAATTACAAACAACTGATAACTTGTTATTGTCAGATGTTACTGTGACCTAATTGCACGTGATAATATAAATGACCCGATAATTGGTATAATATTTACATTTAATTAGCTAAAATAGGACACGCTTCGTTAAAACAGTGAGTGAGAAAACATAAACACAAAAATGATTAATTTTACATAAGACTAGTAAAATCTGGTACAAAGTTTTCTTGTAGTTCCATTTAACATTAATTATTCCCACTGATATTATATATTTTTATTTAAGTATATATTTAAAATTATATAAGTATATATTCACCAGTTGTCTGTCACCCATAACACAAGTATTAAGTTACTTCCTTTGGGGACGGACGACCGTTTGTGTAAGTGTCCCATATATTTATTTATTAAAAGTAAACACAAAAATTAAGATAGGGGCTCTTGATTTTATGATTTACCTATTTATATGAATATGGTACATATGGTACTGATATGTACGGGAACGTAAATATATATTTTCCCTTAGGAAATTCGAAATAAAAATGATGTAAAAACACACTAAATATAAAGGTACTGTTAATTGTACATTCAAAGTCAATACATAGACAGATATTTTTCTTGTAATCTCTTTATTGTTTTATTCATATAAAAATATGTACCTGGTTGACCGAACCTTGCTCGGTAATTTTTAACAAAATAAAAAACGAAACTTAAAAAAAAATAAGAAAAAAATAACTAGGTAGTTGGGGATCTATCCTAGGTATTTACATTTTTCGGTGACTGCCGGTTCCCCAAATAAGCTACGCTGACTTGACATTTAGTGGCCAAAATAGAGTATTATATTCAATACAAATTTTAGTATGTTTTTAATGCCCAAAAACAGAGCTAAAACGTTTTGATTAAATAAAATCTAGCTAGATCAATTTTTCCTCCCCCAAAACCCCTACATGCTGAATTTCAAGAAAATCGTTGGAGCCGTTTCCGAGTTTTCGAATATATAATATATGCATACAAGATTAACTCATTTAAATATTAAAGATTGTTGTTGTATACTGTACATTTAGCATAACATAAACATATTTTCTTTTATCGCGGAATAATATTATCACAACTTTTGTATTCTGAATCTCTTCAAAGTAACGCCTAATCACAACGTAGTAGAAAACAAAGTCGCTTTCTCTGTCTGTCCCTCTGTCCCTATGTCCCTATATCCCTATATATGCTTAAATCTTTAAACTACGCAATAGATTTTGATGCGGTTTTTTCAATAGATAGAGTGAATAAAGAGGTAGGTGGTTTATATGTATAATAACATTCAATATGGAGTAGAGAAATACTGTTATATTTGAGGTTTCTGATGTCATTTCTTTAACTAGCTAACGCAGGCTGAACCTTACGACATATATCAAAATGATGTACTAAGTATTTGTACACGTTGAAAAGGTTATCAGAAAACTCTTTTTTTCACTGAGTGATAAAGGCTACATAATTTATACCCGTGCGAAGCCGGAGCAGGCCGCTTGTTCTATATAAGATATTCACACGATAAGACCGCAAAATACCTTTACCTATTTTTTTTTCATTAATAGACTTAGATCACAGATTATAACAGAATATTCTTTAATACTCTTTTATCTCATACCGCGTGCAATCTCTCGATCGCTTTAGTCCTTCGCCTCCTCCAGAGCTTCGACAGGAACACGGGGGCCAGCAGCGGCAGGACGCGGTGGCGCATCGTTTGGGGATTTATTTTGAAAGACACACACAACACACACTAGTCACTAATACCCACTAGCTAACAGCCAGCTCAAGTCCACTTCAGTAACTTTTCAGTTCAAATTTTATTTCGTTTTCTTGTTTAGATCACCGACAAATATATCCAGACTAATATTTTCCTATCCTACTTCCTACTTAATATAATACATGCGAAAGTTTGTGAGTATTCGCTGATCCATAATTGACGAAATTTGGCACAATTATTCCTTATACATAAGGGTAATATATAGGTTATAGACATCCTGTTAATGTAATAGCGATTTACGGAATAGGATGACATTGAAAAGCGCCATCTATTATCAACCAATCACGCTACAACAGTCCACGCGAACGAAGTTGCGGGTAAAAGCTTGTATATAATAAAAATAACGAGATATATTTTAACCTATATGTTACCCTTGTGATTTTTTTTTAATGTCAGGAAAACCCATTATGGGTCGTCACCGCCCGACGGGGACGAGCGGCGGGTATGTCGGACTCTCATCGACTAAAAACCTGACAGTGCTCCAACTCGCTGCTGGTGGTGGGGATAGGTACCTATGAAGATATTGCCCCTATCCCCGCCAGCAGCAACTCTGATCCACAGAGTGCGCCACCTTTGGGTCGGGACCTCTGTGTAAACAGTGGCCCCTCCCAACGACGATGCATCGGGAGCACCAGATGCATCGAACGCCACGGGGACCTTATAGGGGGGCCGATTAAACCCCGTTCAGAACGTCCAGAAGGTTCCCTTTTGAGCGGCATACGACGGACTTCGGCGAGTCGTCTGCGCCCTACTCGCCTGCGGCGTATCGGATCCAATCACTCGACTTCCCGGATCCGCCCCACCACCTCCTTCCGCGAGACAACGTCCTCGCAGGAGGCCATCGCTGCCCACAACCTCTCCCTGCCTACCATGGCACGAACCACAGTGGGCAGAGAGAGCTCGTGCCCCACCTGTGCCACGAGATCCGTCCAAGCTGGACTGCCTGCGAGCGTAATCAGCGCTCGTAAAATTCAAGTAAGGTAATATTTACCAAACTCTCATAGCATTGTAATTACTAATATCTCATTATTGCAAGCGTCCGATTTGTCATCTCGTGGGTTTTCACAATTGCATGTATATCATTAAAAGCCGTTCCGCGATATGTGTAAGAATTTGAGTTGGGTTATCAGGAATCATTATCTCCTGTAGATATATGTCCTAAAATAGTGGCCCATAGTTCTGACGTTATTGAAGGTGGTCATCTAATAGTAGGAGTAATTATGACGAACTTCGACTATCCCACGTATGCGGGCATCAGTACTTAGATAAAAATAATCTCTATACATATTACTTTTAGCCCTTCAACTGTATACGCTTTACTTTGCGGAATTTCATAGAACAAAAGTAATGATAGAATTATTTAGCTATAATTAACGTTTGTTAAGATAATCTACGTAATTTTAAGTATAGGAAGCAAAATCCGTTCCTATACCTTTTATATGCTGGATTAGGTACCGCACGTATCACAAAAAACCACCACCACCGACAATTACAAAAGCACTACACACATTCACTACGCAAATCTCAACGATCGTTTCGCCCCGTAACCGAAGGCATTATAAGGAGCTACGACAAAATCGCAAACTTTACCAATCCTGCATATTAGGTACAATACACTCTACTAATTTGTATAAGTAGAGTTATGGTTAACACAGATTTAATGTAATTGCGGATTATAGGCAAATAATTCATCATTCTTCTAATCTTATCCCACTCTTAAGTGTGGTCGGAAAAAAATATTTTCCACTTCCATTCGTTCCTATCATTGTTCAACTCTGGCGCTACTACTTTCGTATCCATCGATTATTTTTAGTCTACCACTTACATATGCATCCACAATCATATTTAACACACATTTGGTCACATAGCAAAATAATTAGTTAGGTACTTTTTCGTACATCAAAATACGTTCTAACTAAATATGTTTAATTCACTTATATATAAAACACAAAAAGCGATATCCCATATGTTTACTTATCACTAAACACAGATCCAACGTTCAAACCGTCACACGGCCCGATAAACTTTAACACAAATCATCCGACTAGCGATGTCGATAATTGATTAATTTAAAAATCGATTATTTAAAAAATAATCGATTTTTAAAAATCGATCATTTATGTATCTTTATTTTCTGTGCTGTTTTTTTAAGATAAGATATGCATTATTGGATGAAACCAATGTAGCCAAACTACACATTTCAAGCGAATTTCGCAAACAGCGCATCTGTTATTATTTATTGGTATTTGTCCACTTTAATTAGACTTTATTCTTATTGATTATCTATTCTAATATATTTAGCTGAGCTTGTTTGTATACACTAATACTACGAAAACGGCAAAATTTAAAGCTTTCCTTGCGTGCGCTAAGTAAACGGTGAAAGTTATCAAAAAATCATGTATTACAAAATTGTCTAAAAGTTCTAAATAAAAGTCCGCGACAGCATATCTTTAGCTTTTAAGGTTGACCCACTTTAACCACTTTGATAGTTTTTATGGTTACCAAAATACTATAATTGCTAGTTAATAATAAAAAAGGCAACTTTTGAAAGATTATTATTAATCGATTATTTTGACAAGAATTAATCGATTTATTTTAAAGGGGAAAAAATCGATTATTTATTAATCGATTTTTTTACTTCAAGTGACATCTCTACATCCGACCAACCATGCTGATGACAGATAAAACAGATCATACTACCGTCCGTGCTCATGACGCGAAAACGAATCATACAGCGTCCTTTACCGACTAGTCACGAGTTATCTCATTGATACACCCAACAATCGGAGCGAGGCGATAAAGAATATATGATATGGCAATCATTTTATTGCTATTGTTTAAAATTTATAGTCGATGAATTGATTGCGCATATTGAGTAGATGCACGTTTAAAAATAAGATTTTTTTAACATGAATTTATTATCTTTAATAAAAAATAATTTATATACATACTCCCGTGTTGTATCCGGATAAATAGAATAGACCAACACCCTCAGTTATTACAGAGGTGTCGTAAAAGACGAAAATGGAAAGTTGACCCGCCTGTGTACAATAGACCATCATCATTTCTTACTGAGGTATCGTAAAAGGCGAGTTAGGCAAGTTGACCCGCCGTGTGGTATCCGGCTGAGTAGAATAGACCACCCTCATTTTTTTACCGAGATATCGTAAAAAGCGAGTTATGTAAGTTGACCCGCCGCGTGATATCCAGGTGAATAGAATCGATCACCCTAATTTCTTACCGTGGTGGCTTAAAACGCGACTAAGGTAAAGTAACCGGCCGTGTGGTATTCGGCTAACTATAATAGACCACCCTTACTTTTTACCAAAGTCTCGTAAAAGGCGACTAAGTTGACGTAAAAGGCGACCGCTCGTAAAATAACTAGCCACATCATTTAACATGTTTAAAACATATTGTGCGGACCCCACTTAAAATGAGATAAGGGCAGAAGAATGATGACGAAAGATGAATATCACAAAAAAAATCGATAACAACTTATTGTCATCGATTTTATTTAATAAATTAATCTGTAAATAGCTTACTATAACAAGAGTTCAATAAACATCGACCCATAACCTTTCAATTCGACCACGATCGATAAGCTTTATAAATAATAAGGTACGTACCCCGTTTACGTCATGGACGCAAGCAAACGTCCGAGCCGCTTGGACGGAATGTCGATATTTTTTTATCATTACCATGAAAACTGAATGATTGATGAATATGCCTCGAAAACTTTGTGTAACTGAGGTTATATAAAGGCATTTTTATTCCATCTTTAATATTACCAGCGATCCAACGACGTAATTTACAATTTAGAGGGCTTTAGGAGGGTAAAATCTAGCTAGGTTTTTTTTTTATCTTTATTTTTTTTGGGGTTTTTTCTCAAGGAAAATGACACCCCCATAGTAACTACAAACTAACCTTACTTTCTACGACTTATGCCTACTTTAACCACATAGCTAGGTTTCATTTTAAAAAATGTCTTTTTATCCATGTTTTCGCGCACTTAAAAAATGTTAAAATGTAGAATAGAATGCAAATGATATTTTAGCTGTCAATTACAAAGATGCTTAGCGGGTAATGGTCGGACTTAAAAATGATAATATCTTGGATCAAACCCTACTTGCCCAATAAAATTTTTCAATATTTTTCAAGTTTCATCTTTTTTATATCTTTAAAAAAAATACCGAGAAGATATTATACATATTTTATGCGTGCGAAGCCGGAGCGGGGCGCAAGTTTGGTATAAAAACAAAACAAATAATATTGAACTACAAAATATGTAATTTATAGAATTAGGCGTTACTTTGCGGAGATCCATAGTACAAAAGTAATAATAAAATTATTTTGCTATTATCCGCGATGGAGGTTTTTGCTTGCTTTTTTACGAATCCTGCATGTATCAGGTATGATAACCGATTGTCCACTCTACATTTAGAATTATATATATTTTCTATTTTACCTCATCGCGGATTATAGCAAAATAATTTTATTATTACTTTTGTACAAAATATGTTTTATTACGTAAGTTATTCCAGGAAAACTGTTAAGTGTCCGTAAAAGTGAAACTCAAAAAGGATTTCCTGGTAATAAGGCTTCACAAAAGAAACACGTCCGGTAAACTATTACTTAAAAGAAATATATCCGTTCACTTTTCTGACACCACGGCTAATCTGCTGTAAAAATATTGATAAAATTTGGTACAATTGAAGCTTGTCTATTTTTCGACTAACAAAATTGTATTGAAAACATACCTTTTTTCTTCACTAGTCTATATACCTATATAAAACTGAATGTTTGTCTGTGTCTTATATAGACTCGGAAACGGCTGGACCGATTTTAATGAAATTTTTTGAAAATCTTTAGAAAGACCCAACGAATGATCTTAAAGTTTGGTGGCGATCGGTGCATTTTTTTAACTATTGGGTTCTGTTTCGAAGGAAATTCGAAACTAAACAGCCACTGCAACACGTGGCCAGGCAACTAGTATAGAATAAAAGCAAATACGTGAGTTAATGTTCTATTACGTTAGATCAGAGAAAAGAATCGATTATATCTTTGATATGACGATAATATCAAACATATAGATAATAGCCTGATCCAAAACCAAATATTCACCAACTTAACCGTGAAAGGCAACTCTAGCACAAAGACACTGTCGAGTTTGTCTTAACGCCACTCTATTTTCTCGACACTCAGCTTTTGTTTGAATTAATTTCAACTTTTACGAAACTGCATATTTTTCAGTACTAGCTCTGCGTGTGTCGTCTACGTTTTTACGTACACAAATAATCAATTTTAAATATCAATTAAGCATATAGCGCAAGCTTAGTATTGAAGTGACTGAACTCAAAAAAGTTAGCAAATTGCAATAAAGCGTCTATATAGATTGGAGAGTGTTAAACAGACCCATAACTTGGAAGAGCAAAAAAAACACTAACTTTTTTAATATTTCGTAGCATGATGCCATAAATGGCACTGAAATACCGATTACAATGTATTTAACGTGACGTCATCTGCTGGGCGTCATCTGAAAATCAGTGCTAAATGTATGTACTGGAGGTAATAGACATTAAGTTTAATGATAATAGTATATAATAAGATAAGTTTTTTCTGTTAAATTTAGTACATGGAGCTGAATAAATTATTTTTCATTTAATTTAATTTTATTTCATAACTTAATTAAGCTTAATTGTAAAATCAGTCAATTTAATACAAAGCGTGCGATATATAGTTATAAAAACCAGGGTTTAAACATCCGTATTTAATTCAAATTAAAATTGTAAAAAAATCTACACAAAACGTTTAAAAATGATGATAAGTACCTAAATAATAAAATAAATCTTTATCGACAAAAAAGACTGCATGAATAGAATTATTTTAAGATATACCATAAAAGGTTTCTTTAAAGATCCCAATCTATCAACCTGCGTATTCACAGACGACAATCAATGGAATTTTTTTGTGTAATTTTATTTAGTTCGCATTTTTGTTAAAATCAAATATGAATATAAAAGAAAATTCGCGATCGCGCGACATATTTGGCATATACATTTTATATCAAAGGAATAATTTAACTTTCTCATCATCTCATATGCTGTAGCTAAAAAGCCTAACAAAAATCTTAATAAAATTATTTTCTATTATAGAAAATGTTTACCAATTCTTTAAAAAAAAGCCGCAAGAAAGAAGCCGTAAAAATACAAAAGGGAGCGCTATCGCGTCACTTTAAAAACTATAAAGTACTTGAATGCATCTTTTTTTCTTGTTCTTGTTTTCGGATAGAGCGATATATTCTACCGATATAGCATGTAAATATTAATTTAAGTTAAATTGTAAAATTATTATAGTTTACTATCTTTAAAATTTAAATTAATTAAACTTGTATGTATGTAAAATTTATATTGAATTGAATTTTTGCCGTTAACTGTCAAGTCAGCGTAGCTTTTTCGGGGAACGGGTGGTCGCGAGAAATGAAAATACCTAGGAACGAAACCCACTTACCCTATTATTTTTCTTTTTTATAAATTTCTTTTTTTTTCTTTTGAAAAAAATTACTGAGCAAGGCTCGGTCACCCAGATATTAGTTTAGTATGAGTCATATTCATTATGAATTATAAATGACACATGTCAAAATAACGCAAAACTCTAAGAACGTATCACATCGTATAGACCAATGTACCTCTGTATAGTGCAATAAGAATAAATAAACAAAAAAAATAAATATCTACTCTACAAAGGTTAAAACCCCAAGTCCACATAATTACTCTGCAAAGGTTAAAATCCTAAGCCAATCCTAAATCCATAGATATCATGGTGTCAGTCGGGGGTAGTATGGCTACTAAACAAAAATCCAATATGGCTACGCACTGTTCCCATACAAATCCTAATACTAAAGGTCATTCGTTTCACCGGCTTAAAGCATTGTTTCGGCATAACCATTGTCGGATTGTCAATTGTTAATTTGTCAGTGGATTGACTCGAATAAAGAACCCCAGTCAGTTCATTAGCGTGGAATAATGGAATTGAAAAATTAAACAATTTAATATTACACAACAAAATTACATGTATTTATACCACAGAGTTATTATAAAAAATAGGGAAGGTATTATGTGACATATTACCATAAAGTAACAAGACAAGTTTTTAAAAAGGTTTTTACAAAGATTGGATGTCCTTAGTTAACTTGTAAGATTCCACCTACACACATACCCTAAAGTTAAAGCTTAATAAAAGAAGAAGAAAAAGAATAACTTTAATGCACAAATAAAATACAGAGTGAAAAGAACAAGAAACATAGATAATAGAAAAAATTAAAAGTGCAAAGGGCGGTCTTATCACACTGTTGTGATTTTTTCCAGACAACCCTTCGAAAGAGAGGATCTTTTATATAATTAATTAAAAGCTTTTAATAACGAGAAATCAAATGAGGGAGTATCTATCTGTCTCTCTTTTTTATGTGTAATTAGATAGAGATGAAGTGTACGAGTCTCATCTTCACTCTCATGATTTATTGTGTCACTATCACTTACAGGGCTTGGGTCCCCTACTTTAGTATTAATAACTCTATGATTGATACTAGTATTATAAATGAGAAAGTCTATCTATATATATCTGAATGCCTAACCCAGAAAACTCGCAGATTATTTGCTTTGGCCAGGGATTTCTCTAGGAAAAACGGTTATGACTACTGCTGGACTTCGTATGGTTCAATTTATTTAAGGAAAAAAGAAGGCGATCCACATCGGCGTATTACTAGTGAACGTGATATAGAAAAGTTACAAAAAGACAATTGACTTGCTATATATATATATTATAACGAGTATGAAGTGGTATATTTATTATTTTTGCCTATTACATATTATTTTATAATCAATTACATTGCCATAAAATTAAATTTTTAGCTTAATTTAATTATTTTTCTTTTTTTTTTTATATATATTTTTTATTTTAAATTTTTAACATGAATGTCCGTAATATGTTTTTTTTTTATACTTATAGGAAATGTTTATGTATACGATAGGAAAATTTCTAAGTTAATTAGTTAATAAACAATATTTCAGCTCAAAGTATATTACATGTAAATTGAAACCATTTATTATGACGCAGCTTATAAACTCAACATTTTGTACATATTTACACACTCATATGCACTCGTAACAAACACTAGAAAACTACTCTTAAATATGCTCAATTATTTTTCATTTATTTATTTATTTTATTATTTCTATTTATTTATCTATTTTTACTTTTATTATTATTCTTATTATTATTTATTATTAATTACAGTAATTACAGCAAATTAAACAATAATTCTTCAGTTTATAGTATTAATCAGTATCACAATATATACCTATCACTTATAAATGGATGACGTAAATAGAATTGCAACAAATCTTGATACTCTGGATTTGTTTGAATCGTTTAACTGTGAAACACAAGATTGTCGAAATTACCAAACACACATTAAAAACTCTTTCAATTTGCTTCATCTAAACATAAGAAGCTTGAATCGCAACTTCGATCAAATGGAAATTCTATTAAGGTTGATGGGTGTTCAATGTGATACGATCATCCTCTCGGAATGTTGGCTAAGTAAAGCTCCATTTGTCCCTAATCTTACGGGATATATTTCGCACAAAAGTGGTTTCAGGAATCAAAATGATGGGGTGGTGGCATATGTGAGGACAGACGTTAATTGTAAGATTGTAGAAGCCCCACTTGTAGATGCGACCGGTCTCATATTAAAATATCACCAGCAAATGGCAGTTGTTGCTATCTATAGGTCACCGTCCACACGTAGTAATCACAATTTTCTGGATAGCTTAAACAATATTCTTGAAACTTTAAAGCAATTTAAAACTGTCATAGTTATAGGTGATATTAATATACATATTGATCCATATCATTGCGACAGCATGGCTGATGAATATCTAACACTCATTTCCTATCATGGTCTTATACCTGCACACTGGCTACCAACGCGCGCTAAAAGTTGTTTAGATCACATTATGCTAAAAGCAAGCACTAAAGCAACAACATTGGTTTTGGATTCGGGTGTTACTGACCATTCTCCTATTTTGCTTATGCTGGAAAGAACTAATCCAGCAGCAACTGCATTTCTGAGACCTATCAGGAAAACAAATATACAGGGAGTGGTCAAACAATTAAATGACACAATTTTTGAATCTATTTTAACTCAAACAGATCCAAATATTGCCACAGATATTCTGATTACAATTATCTCGGGTGCAATAAACAATAACACAGTAGTGACAAATGTTTCACATAGAAAACGAAGCATAAAACCCTGGATCACCCCTGGAGTTCTTAGATGTATTAGGAACCGAGATCGACTACATAAAAAAGCTAGGCAGAATCCGGATAGTGCGGTTGCTAAGCTGACCTATACTCGGTATAGAAATTTTTGCAACAAACTTTTAAGGAATATCAAAATGGCCCATGAGAAAAACGAGCTTATGAAAGCTAAAGGTAAACCGAAGGCAATATGGGAGGTGATTAAAAGACTTAGTCATCTTGAAACGGCAAATTTACCTCCGAATGAGCTGATAACAAATAACTCTTGTGATCCACAAACCTGTGTGAATAATGTAAATGAATTCTTTGTCAATGTAGGACAAGAACTTGCAGCACCACTCGTAATTAATCAAAAGGAATTAACTATGAAAGATCTGGATAATGTAAAAGCATCTACAAATGTAAGTGTTAATTCCATGGTGTTATTGGATACAGATGAATTGGAGATAGATTCGATTATTATGTGTCTCAAAAATAATTGTACTGCTGGCTGGGACAATATACCAACCAATATCATAAAGGAGGCACGTAGGTCTATTATTCCCCCCCTTAAGCATATAATTAATCTTTGCTTTGCTCAGGGTACATTCCCAAGAGCGTTTAAAAAAGGTATTGTGCTGCCTATCTATAAGAGTGGAGATAGAGATAACTTCACGAATTATAGGCCGATATCCATATTAACCACGCTTTCTAAAATAGTTGAAAAAATTTTGAATAATCGATTAATTAGTTACCTAAACAAGCAAAATGCGATTTCTAAGAAACAATTTGGTTTTAGGAAAGGTATATCTACTGAAGATGCAATTAGTACTGTAGTCGATTACATTGTTTCAAGCATTGAAACCAAAAGTAAAGTTATAGGTATCTTTATTGACCTTATTAAAGCATTTGATACCGTCTCTATTCCCATTCTTGTAGATAGGTTAGAAGCACTCGGCATAAGGGGAAATGTCCTTGACATATTTAAGGATTATCTCACACAACGAACACAATATGTTAAAATTGGTCCGCATGAGAGCACAGAAGCTGTAATTAGTTATGGAGTTCCTCAGGGAAGCGTACTTGGTCCCACGTTGTTCTTGATTTACATAAATAATCTCTGTGAACTTAACATACCTTGTGCTGAAATCGTTTCCTATGCAGATGATACCGTACTTCTTACATATGGCAATAACTGGGAACAAGCCCGCATCCATGCTGAAAACGCTATAAAATTAGTTAACAGGTGGCTAACACAAAACGTTCTCACGCTCAACCTCTCAAAAACGAAATTTATAACTTTCTCGGTAAGTGAAGCAACACAACCATGTGATCCTTTCAGCATCAAAATCCAGTCATGTAATTCTACGGCTAATGACTGTACATGTCCTGGTATTATTAGAAGTTCACAAACAAAATATCTTGGAATAGTTATGGATGGATTTTTGTGTTGGAAATATCACATAGAACAATTGGTGCAAAGATTAAGAAAATTAATTTTCGTATTTAAAAAAATCCGCCTAGTAGCAGACAGTGACATCACAAAAATGACCTACATTTCACTTGCACAATCGATTATCTGTTATGGTGTCAGTGTGTGGTGTGGTGCTGGCATCACAACTATGCTTCGTCTTGAAAGAGCACAGAGAGCAATCCTAAAAGTCATGGCAAACAAACCAATGCAATACCCAACAAACCAGCTATATAAGGAATGTTCTGTGCTAACTGTGAGGCAACTCTTTATCCTGAAAGCAGTATTACGCTGCCATCAGTCATTTCCACCATATACAGCTTAAGAGGAGTAAACGTACTGTAAGAAATGTTTATTTCGTAAAGCGACATAAAACAGCGTTTGCAGGTCGTAGTGGGCATATACTTGGTGCGAGACTGTACAATAAAATTAATAAAAAACTAAATATTTTTGGACTTTCCAGAACCGAGTGCAATATAAAGCTCATGTCATGGATAAAGGAGCTAAATTACAACGAAACAGAACTATTATTCAAAATAATAACTTAATTAGTAATTATTTTCAATAATAGTTCTTAACGAGCATACGAGAGAGCGCACACACACACACACACACACACACACACACACATACACACACACAAACACACACACACACACACATACACACACACACACACACACACACACACACACACAAACACTTAACATGAAAACACAACAGACGCGTCAGTTATAATATTTGTTTATGTAGAATTGTTTAAGTATTACATTAGATTAGAAAATCACTATTTTTGATCCAGAGGGAGGTAGACACTCGTAGCACAAGTTATCTTAGTACGAGTGTCTACGATATTTGTAAATGTGAATTTGTATTTTATTATCTTTTTATTATATTAATTTTAATTTTTTGTATTTTTTGTAATTGTTTAGCTAAATAAAGTTATTATTATAATTTTTATCATTATCTATCTCATTTGCAAACATCCAACGCCACCAAATTACACAAGCACTACACACGTTCACTATCACAAACTCAACAATCGTTTCGCCCCGCAACCGAAGCATCATTAGGAGATAGACTCCACGACAAAATCAAAAAGCTTTGCGAGTGTGCTTATGTAGGTGGTGGAGGTTTGTAGTGCATGAGTTTTTACGAATCCGGAATGTATCAGGTATGAAAACGGAGAGTACACTGTACAGTTAGCATTACACAGATTTTGTTTGATCGCGGATTAAAGCAAAATAATACTATTAATACTTTTGTTTTATGGATCTCTGCAAAATAACGCTTAATTCTACAAATAATCTTACCTTAAGTATCGTGTTTAATTGTTTGGGTAAGTAATTTATAGAATTAGGCGTTACTTTGCGGAGATCCATAATACAAAAGTAGTAATAAAATTATTTTGCTATAATCCGCGATGAACTAAAATAGAAAATATATATAACGCTAAATGTAGAGTGGACAATCCGTTTTCATACCTGATACATGCAGGATTCGTAAAAACACATGCACAAACCTCCACCACCGCCACCACAATACACAAGCACTATATACGTTCACTTTCACAAACTCAACAATCGTTTCGCCCCGCAACCGATGTATCATCAAGAGAAAGACTCCACGACCAAAATCGCAAAGCTTTGCGATTTTATCAGGTTTGATAACCGATCGTCCACTCTACATTTAGCATTATGTATATTTTTTACTTCATCGCAGATTATAGCAAAATAATTTTATTATTACTTTTGTGTTTGGGTAAGCACAACAATTATAATCAATATATGATTGATGAGGAGTGGTTTATCACTCAATAATTCAGGACTAAGCACGCGGTTGGTGAATCGATAATACGCCCATACTCCTCACGTGGGTATACAATCATGTACATATGGTGGGTGGAAATATTTTGTTAAGTAAATAAATAAATATGTGGAACAATTATACCCACATTTATGCATCCATCCCCAAAGTAAGTAACTTAATACTTTTTTTATGCGTCACAGACAACTAGTAAATATATACATACGAGTATTTATTTACTAGTTATACTGTCAAATACATAAATGTACACAACCAGACTTGAAGAACAAGCAAATTGTTCATAGAGAATGTTGGTCTTATGCGGGCATCGTTATTTTAAACCTTTGCGGTTTAAAACAAGGACGTACTAAAACTTACGACTTTTTGTGTTATTGATAGATTTTTATATATTTTATTTAATGTAAATAGTATTAAGAATTATATTTTTAAAAGAGCAACCGCCGAGTTTCTTGCTGGCTCTTCTCGGTAGGAACAGCTTTCCGAACCAGCAGTAGAGTTGACGATTCAAAAGCACTTGTTTACAAGTTTATTTGAATAAAGAATATTTTGAATTTGAATTTGAATATATTATTTTACTTTTTTCAACACATACACGTATATAATTGTTTTATATCTGTTTTGATTTATATGACATACGTCTATGGATAGATTTTTGTTTTTTTTTTAACAAAGCTTAACACAATCAACACTTTACAGATATGAAGGATATTGAGCTTTTTGTGTGTTTTAAGTGTTTCGATATAAAGAGCTTTTGACACAGCATGTATCAATATACCGGGCCGCGGTGCAATACTGGCTCGGGTCGGGCCAAAGCGCTATAATAAGCTCGGGTCCAATGAAGCTTGAAAGCTCGCTCCTGCGGGCGTAAACAAAATGAACCCCTACCATGATGAAAAAATCAACGGAATTTATCTCTTTAAACACGAGCTGAATGTGAACAATAAATTAATTATAGCGATATTTAGGAGTCTACCGAATTATACTAGGTATATCCTTACCGATGTGTCATAAAAGGCGACTAAGGTAAGTTGTATTTTACGAACTAGTAACTATACTAGACACTAAGGTAAGGTAAACTAACATACTCGTATATACTTATTAGACTTACCTAAGAACCCTAGTAGTAAGTAAGTAACGGCCTGTTACTATCCCACTGCTGGGCATAGGCCTCTTCTCTCCGTTTTCTTTTTTTTTTTGGAGAGAAGGATTGGAGCTAAGACCTACCACGCTGCTCCAATGCGGATTGGCAGGTTACACATATCCCCAGAATTGTCTAGAGATATGCAGGTTTCCTCACGATGTTTTCTTTCACCGAAAAGCGTGTGATAAATTGCAATTATCAATTAGACACATAAGTTTTACTAGAAAACTCATTGGTGTCTGCCCGGGGTTTGAACCCTAGCCTCCTCGAAAGAGGCGCACGGTGTTACCACTGGGCTACCACAGCTGTAGAACCCTAAGTATACATATAATATTTTACCTTCAAAAAAACATGTCTAAATCTAAGGTTCTAGCAGTGCCCATATTTACTTAGACTTACCTAAGTATTCTAGCTTTCCCTTTAAGTTTACATATTATATTTTACCTTCAACAACACATGTCTAAATCTAAGGCACAAGCAGTGCCCATATTTACTTAGACTTTTACTTACCTTAGTATTCTAGCTTTCCTTTTAAGTTCACATATAATATTATACCATCAACAACACGTCTAAATCTAAGGCACAAGCAGTGCCCATATTTACTTAGACTTACCTAAGTATTCTAGCTTTCCCTTTAAGTTTACATATTATATTTTACCTTCAACAACACATGTCTAAATCTATGGCACAAGCAGTGCCCATTTTTACTTAGACTTACTTTAGTATTTTAGCTTTCTAAGTTTCCATATAATATTTCACCTTCAAGTACACATGTCTAAATCTAAGGGGCTAGCGATAAATGTATATACTTAGACTTACCAAATCCTATTCTATATCCTAGCTTCCCTACTAAGTTTACATATAATATTTTACCTTAAAGTACACATGTCTAAATGTAGATACCAATTGGACGATCCTTGGCTCCCGGCTTACCTGGAACAAAAATATAGTACACATTAGTATAAAATGTAATGATAATAACAGAAGATGCTGCGTGCCCAGAGTGTGGAGAGGAAGAAACGAGTCTTCACCTTATGGCTGAGTGCCCTATGTACTCGCTGGTAAGATGGGAGATACTAGGTAAAGATGAAATTGAAGTTGAGAATCTGACAAATATCCCCTTCAGGAGTATTCAAGATCGTAAGAGCTACGGGTAGATTAGAGCAGGTGAAACTGTCGGGACAGCAGTGAAACCCATGTCCCAACATGGGGAAATGGGTGGGATAGTGCGGAATAGGAGCTAACCACTCGCCCTGCATCGAGAGGCGTCCCCGAAATTAGATAGATACATAGATAGATAAAATGTAAAGTATTAAGACTATCCCACCGCTGGGCAAAGACCTACGATTCTTTTTGAAGAGAAGGGTTGTGGGTTGGTCCTTTCACGCCGACTTAATGCGAATTGTTAGTTTACACCTATACCAGGAATTTTACACAGATATAAACATTATTTCATCATAATTATGATTGTTTGTACGTGTTTGGAGGAAAAATCAATGTTGGGGGTTGAACTATTTGTATATAAGACCGTTTGCTTGGGCAATGCGTCGCATTAGTATTTTGTGGTAGAATCTATCCTCCTAATGATGCTTCGGTTACAGGCCTAAACGATCATAGAGATTGACTTGATGGTGGCGTTTTGTAATACGTGTAGTCACTGGCCCTGCTTGTATAAGGTGTATGAACGTTGTCTGCTACCTACACTTAGCGTTACATAGATTTTCTTAACAAACGCGGATTAAAACATAATAATTGTATGTTAACTTATATTTATGTTAACTTGTTAATAGACCACCCTCTTTCTTATCGAGGTGTCGTAAAATACGACTAAGATAAGTTGACGTCAGGCAGGCGGCCGGTCGTAAAATACGTAGCCATATCATATGACAACATGTTTATAACATGTTGTGCCGACCCCACTTAGAGTGGGATAAGGGCAGGAGGATGATGAATTCTATGTTAACTTACATTCAATACCAATGAAATTTTTGAGCACCGGACGATCGTTACTTAAATTTTAAACATCTACTGCGCGTATTAAAATATTCGCTTCCAAATAAACTTCAAAAGTCAAAATTTAGTCATCTATTTTGTACCTACCTACGAGTACCTATATATATTCGGAGAATATTACAATAATGGTTTTCGAGCTAGCTTCAGGATATCCGGAACCCGTCACCCGGATGAAAAGCTACCGTCTACACAAGGATCATTAAAATCTACATATATATTGCGATGTTGCATGCAGTATTATTCATCTTACAGAATGCGTTAGGGAGATTCGCGCGTAGACAAAATTAATAAAGTTTGTTGTTGTTGTAAATATTTTTATCGCACATAAAACAGATAAAAGGAAATTACCTATTACAAACTAATATAACAATAATATACAATGGTGGGCTTATTCCATACCCCCGTGTGGTATTCGGCCGAGTAGAAAAGACCACCCTCTTACTTACCGAGGTGTCGTTAAAGGTGACTTCTACAGAAGGTCTACAGAAAACTTCGCGATGGTATATGAATATCCCTTATGGATAACCCCCAATAGCATTTTTTTATCATTTACTTTTTGCGAAAAATAATTCCTTGTTTTCGAAGCAATACAACATTAATCCTTATCCAATTAAATACCTTAAAAAAATTGTTGATTTAATATAGATACACGTTTACAGCATGTAATTTAAGTGAACATTTTCGAAGATATTACAGATCAATACATATAATAAAATTTTAAATAAAATTTAAGTGCATAGCGGTTTTTGTTCTACTCCAAAATTAACAAGTACGGGCCTCGTTCAGTAATGAATAAGTCAAACTACTGGATCGATTTTAATCATTTTTCTCATTGAGAGACATAAGCTATACCTATATTTTAAACCCGTGCAAAGCCGGAGCGCGCCGCTAATATGGTCATAATATAACCATCACTAACAAATTTTCTACATCATCATAGTTTACATATTTTTAACCATGTTTTTAGGATTGCTTTATAATACTTAGTATAATCTGCGTTCAGCACTATATAATTTTCCTCTTTCACCGCGCATTAAAGCAAAACAATTTTACTTTAACTATTGTAGTAAATTACACACTTACATAACATTTATACGGACGAATTTACTACATATTTTAAGTACGGTACAGCGATTCTTCTTTGTTTGCAAAGCACTTAAACTTTACAGGAGATATACTAAAACGTGCAGTCATACCCGTCTAGTACATCATTATACTTGTACATTTATAACAGCCCTAGAGGTGAGTGCGCAAATTGCGTACATGCGAGTTGCATGCACGTTGCTTTGGCATTGGCTAACAAGCACTTTCTACAATGTAAAGCCTCGGAGTCACTCTAAACTGTCAGCGAAACTGTATACACACAGCCTTAAGACATCGCTCATGGACTGCAATAGTAAGTAAGTAGCGGCCTGTTACTATCCCACTGCTGAGAATAGGCCTCTTCTCTCCGTTTTTTTGGAGAGAAGGTTTGGAGCTAAGACCTACAACGCTGCTCCAATGCGGATTGGTAGGTTACACATATCTCCAGAATTCTCTAGAGATATGCAGGTTTTCTCACGATGTTTTCCTTTACCGAAAAGCGTATGATAAATTGCAATTATCGAATAGACACATAAGTTTTAACAGAAAAATTCATTTGTGAAAAATTCATCACAGAAAAATTCAAAAATTCATCAAGTCATTAATGTCTGCCCGGGTTTGAACCTGAGACCTCCTCGAAAGAGTCGCACGGTGCTACCGCTGGGCTACCACAGGTTACCTGCTTGCAATAGTGGCACAACTCAAAAAACACATGCTTTTAAACACACACACACACCCAACTAGATACAAAAATAAGTACAGATAGATATAGACATATAAAAATAAATGTCATACGAATAGTAATGATAACTATGTAAACTTATAACTATTGTTATGGAAGAGCGAGATTCTTCTTATACAGGCATTTATTTATTTATCATTTATACTTTATTGTACACCATTTTTATAAATACAAACATTTGATTGATACTAAAAAAAAACAACTCGATCTAATCGACACGGGGCCAAATTTCACAAAAAAAAGCAATTTCGTCCTCAAACCTATTATGTATGTTTTCTTAAGTGGGCAATTCAATTTTTTATATTAAATTTTTATGTTATGTTACTTAAAATAATTTTTAACATGGGACATGGACCAAAAAAGGTTGGGAAACAATAATATAACTACAGAAAATTTGCGCTTATTCAGCTTGTATAGATCTGCAATATACGCCGTGTTGTATCCGGCTGAATAGAATAGTAAAAGTAAGTAAGTAAGTAACGGCCTGTTACTATCCCACTGCTGGGCATAGGCCTCCTCTCTCCATTTTTGGGGAGAAGGGTTGGAGCTAAGACCTACCACGCTGCTCCAATGCGGATTGGTAGGTTACACATATCCCTAGGATTCTCTAGAGATATGCAGGTTTCCTCACGATGTTTTCCTTCACCGAAAAGCGTGTGATAAATTGCAATTATCAATTAGACACATAAGTTTTATTAGAAAAACTCATTGGTGTCTGCCCGGGTTTGACCCATGATCATCTCTAGAGATTCACACGGTCGCACCGCTAGGCCATCACAGCTTGTTTAATATATGAAATGAAATAGAATAGTACCACCCTCATTTCCTACCGAGGTGTCGTGAAAGGCGACTAGGTAAGACGACCCGCCGTGTGGTATCTGGCTGACTAGAATAGACCAACCTCATTTCTTACCGAGCTATCGTTAAAGGCGACTAAGGTAAGTTGACCCACCGTGTGGTATCCGGTTTAGTAGAATAGACCACCCTCTTTCTTACCGAGGTGTCGTAAAATACGACTAAGGTAAGTTGACGTCAGGCAGGCGGCCGGTCGTAAAATACGTAGCCAAATCATGTGACAACATGTTTGTAATATGTTGTGCCGACCCCACTTAGAGTGGGATAAGAGCAGGAGGATGATGATATAGATCTACAATATATCCACCAAATGAGCACATATTGGCCAAATTTACATATACCTACGAATCTTATTAAAAGGTCACTCCGCAAACGGTCAAACATAAGAGGTTTATCGACACTACAATAAATCCAACCTGTAGCAAGCAGGCTGCAAGTGAAATAAGGGCGGCGAAATTAGACCTACTTCTGGAGACGACGGTCCATGAATAATGGAAGCAAATTTGCCGGTTATTCACCTTTTCTCTAAGTTTCCTTACAAGGACATCGACCGAGTCCGGTGGGATTGGAAGTACGATATAATTCAATGTTTAGGACCTCTTATATAGTCTTTATAGGCCTAGTAACTTTACCAGTACGTTGTAGTTACACATATATAGTTTGTTTGTTTGTTTGTAATCTCTTAATTGCATTAATAATAATAATCAACAACATAATTTGCAATGGCGGGCTTATTCCGGAATCGGAATCTCTTCAAGCCAACCAGTCTTAAAATTAATAAGAGTTAACGATTCAAAAGCATTTGTTTACAAGTTTACTTGTATAAAGATTATTTTAAATTTTAATTTGAATATTAGAACTATAGAAGCTATAAATTTTTGCATTCCGGGTCAAAGACCGGTGGCAAGACACAAGTCAAGATGTAAAGAAGTAGTGCTAAAGGATAAGAATGTATACAAAGTCACTGGACGTCGTCTACGACCAAGCGACGTAGAAGCGAAAGATAGAGACAGCTGACCATCCCACAATCTGGGATTCATAGGTGGAAAAGAGAAAGAACTATAAAAATAAAATTCAATTATGTGAATTTGAAAATTGAATGAAGCGCCGAAATAAAGTTGAGTAATCCGGCAAGTGCTGCTATTGCGAGATGAGAGAATTAACGGAAATGCAAAGAGTAGATAGAACAGCGAGAAAATTGGACACAGCTGTACCATTCCGCCGAGTTGGGCTATGAAAGCAGCAATTTTTCACGATATAAATAATGTTTTGTGTAACCGTTTAATATCATCATCCTCCTGCCCTTATCCCACTCTAAGTGGGGTCGGCACAACATGTTATAAACACGCTGTTACATGATTTGGCTGCGTTTTTACGACCGGCCGCCTGCCTGACGTCAACTTACCTCTGTCGTATTTTACGACACCTCGGTAAGAATGAGGGTGGTCTATTCTACTAAACCGGATACCACACGGTGGGTCAACTTACCTTAGTCGCCTTTTACGACACCTCGGCAAGAAATGAGGTTGGTCTATTCTACTCAGCCGGATACCAAACGGCGGGTCGACTTACCTTAGTCGCCTTTTACGACACCTCGGTAAGAAAAGAGGGTGGTACTATTCTATTCAGCCGGATACCACACGGCGTGTGTAACCGTTTAATATATAGACATATAATTTTCGTTCTTATATTAAAAATTTTGCTAGTATCATGATATGATTTTTTTAAACCTACTTTATCTAGATGTAGAATATTTAATTATGGCAAATTTCATTAACATCAATCAATTTACATAAAACCATAATATACTCACTAACTTAATAATCTAAACCTAATATCTTTTAGTAAAACTGTACTAAAATATGTAGGTTTTGAGAAAATCGATCACATACAGACAAACAGCTTTTGGAAACTTATAATAAGTTAACATATAGATATAGAAGCCGGCGTGGTATCCGAGTGAGTAGAATAGACTTCCCTCATTTCTTACTGAGGTGTTGTAAAGCCGACTGAGGTAAGTTGACCCATCGTGTGGTATCAGGATGAGTGGAATAAACCAGTCTCATTTCTTACCGAGGTGTTGTAAAATACGACTAAGGTAAGTTCACGCCAGGCAGGCAGCCGGTCGTAAAGACCCCACTTATGACATATAGATACAGATAAAGATTTAAAAAATATTTTACATAACAAAACGTAAAATAATGAAATTAATAATAAATAAATAATAAATATATGGGACACTTACACACACGGTCGTCCATCCCCAAAGTAAGTAACTTAATACTTGTGTTATGGTAGACAGAAAACTGGTGAATATTTACTTATATATTTTTTAAATACATACTTAAATACAAATATACACCCAGGCTCAAAGGCCAACAAATTCATTTATTGAAAATGTTGGCCCTCGGCGGGAATCGAACTCGCGACCCGCGGAGCTGAAGGCAGGATCACTACCCACTACACCAACGGGCCAGTTAAAACGGGCCAAATTATCTACCTGACCGAAAGATAACATTCACACTATTTCCATATATATTTCCGTCAAATATTTTTTCGCCTACTTTCGCTAAAATTAGGTGCAAAATATTCTCCTATGTACTAACATTTTCCATTGGAATGAAAATTTCAGCACAAACGCGAAAGCGCAAATACGAGGAAACTGAGAAAATGGGTCACTGGGGATCTATCGGATTGTGATTGGGCCACAACAAGAGCGTTTTGACGTAAGCATTTATGTCAAAATGCGTCTTAGTATTCTATAGTTATGCCATAAATTCCGCCTTATACGCACTTTCTCAGTTTTCTCGACACCAAATATATGTTACCGCACGATTAATAGGAGACTAAGGAATGCGTCACATCTAGTGATGTATATTAAATTGCATCTTTAAATAAGATACTCTTAGCCACAGTCGCTGGCGCATAAATAATTATGTCAATAAATATTTATGCGCCAGCGACTGTGGCGCCATCTTAAAGTTGTTAGAAATGGAAATAGTCAAATGTCATCTCTTTAGATATTTAATACCAAAAACGCGGTAATCACGTGACCAAGCAAGGGAGGGGCTTGACAATCGTCTATAAAATAGCCGAGCTTGCCATAGCGAAAGACCTCTATCCGATACTGTGCAAGACAAGTAAACTGTCACTTCGCAACAAAGTGACACTTTACAAAACTTGCATCAGACCCATTATGACCTATGCGAGCGTCGCGTTCGCGCACGTTCCGAAATCACGACTGTGTCCGTTGCAGACACTTCAAAATCGATTCATGCGTACAGCCACTGGCTGTCCGTGGTTCGTGCGCAACGTGAACCTCCATAGAGATCTCGACCTACCCACGATAGCCGATCTTTTCAGACGATTCTCGACGACTTACTTCGAGAAAGCGTCCATCCACCCAAACCCCCTTATAGTGGCCGCGTCCAACTATAAGGCGTTCAGGCACCCCAACAAGATTCACAGGCGCCCGAAGAGCGTCCTTAACGACCCCGACGATGCTATAACAGCATCCAACAAGATATACACACAACACGCACACAAACAGCGTCTTCGCCGGCGAAGACGAGGTCCCCGCTTGCTTGTGTCAAGCGGCCGCAGCCCTCTGCCGCGGCCGCCGTGACGCAGACTTCTTCCAAGTCATTTATTAGATGCAGCCCTCCAAAAACGCGCCGCCTTAAGCCGAGGTTCGGTCTCGCAGGAGACACCCTTAAGGCGACGCCCCCTATAGGGCGGGTGCTTGTAATGCACCCGCTTGTATTAACCATCTCTTCTCGGCGATGCTTCCGCGCTCGCCCGTCTTATCGGTGACGCTGTCAAAGCCATTAGGGCTAACAGCATTAGTCATATTCGAAAAAAAAAAAAAAAAAAAAAAAAAAAAAAATAGCGAAAGAGTCTTGCTGTTAGATTTAACTAGAACGGTTATCATACTGTTACGCTGCTGGATTGTGACGTCATTGTACGATTATTAAACACCCACGTGTCTAAGTCATGTTACAACATGTCTGAGGGAGTTCTGTTCCTGAAGTTAAACAGAGTTAGTGTTTAGTATTGGACCTCGCTTTTTCTTCTTCTTTTACATGTATCGCTAACAATAATTTAAAGATAAGCGTTATTTTGCGGAATTCCACAGTAATAATAGAATTTATTTATTTCGTATTATTTACAAAAATTGTGTAACCCACTTTTACAAGATAGTATTACAAATAAAGTTATAATTTGGACGTTGAAGTGGAAAAATATTTGACTCCTAACTAAGAAACTTGTGTTTAGGATTATCATTAATTCTGCAGACTTCTTGAGCGAACTGAGAATTATTTAATTTGACTTAGAATTAATTTGCTATTATATGCGTTTGTTAAGAAAATCTATGTAAAATGGTAGGATGCAAAAACCGTTCATACCATTTATTTAGGACCGTTCATTTAAGATTAGTTACCGCACCTATCAAAAAACACTAGCAACAATACATTACACTACACACATACACTACGAAAATCTCAACGACCATTTCGTCCCATAACCGAAGCATCATCAGGAGATAGGCTCCAATACAAAATCGCAAAACGCTTGCTTATATGGATTCATTGCAAAACAAAGTTGACTCTAGGAGTCAAAACAGGTATCGACATCTGGATGTGTAGTTAATTTACACAAACGTATATAAAATCAAATATAAATAAGCTCTATTCAAGTGAGCTTTCGCGAGCACTTTTGATCCGTCAAGTATCAGAAAGATTGAATAAAGCTACAACCGGTTCGGAATGTTGCTCTTACCAAGAAAAAACAGCAAGAAACTCGCCGGTCAATCTTCGAAACATTTATATTATATTAAATATTATTGTAGGAAGACTGTTATTACCAGTATTATCAGAATAAGTGAAACGTGATTTACTGTTATTAAAATAAAAAAAATTAAGGAAAATCAACGGAAAATCCAGTGCTCAAAATAGCCAGACTAGTATTACATTGCAAATATATATTTCCTCGATGTTATATGAAACAAATCAAGTTAGAAAAGCTTATAAAAAAAATTCATTTCCCTATCATGGTTATTATAAAATAATAACCATGATAGGGTAATAAAATGGTCATCGGGACTGAACCCGTATGTAAAATTTTGGCTAAATTGGACACCGGGAAGTGGGTTGAATTTAACTTGAAAGATTCTAACTTCCTTTGAATAATTTATAGAATTAGGCGTTACTTTGCGGAGGTCCATAATACAAAAGTAATGAGAGTATTGTTTTGCTATAATCCGCGATAAAAGAAAATATTTGTAATGCTAAATGTAGAGTGTACTATTCGTTCTCCATGATACATGCAGAATTTGTAAGAACTCATGCACTACCCGACACCGATGGCACAACAATACACAAGCACTGCACACATTCACCATCACAATCTCAACAATTGTTATGCCCCGTAATCGAAGCATCGTCAGGAGATAGACTCCACGACAAAATCGTAAAGCTTTTTTCACATTGCAGGTTGAATAAAAGCCTTTAAAAGAGATATTATTTTTACTTTAAAAAAAAAAGAGGAAGTTATAGGGGAGGGAGGGAGAGCTTATTATAACATACGTTCTAAGGACTTCCACGATACAAGATTTTTTACTGCCTGAACCCAGTCTGTCCTCTGTCTGTCTGTCCAACTAGGGATCGTTCTGTCTACACTACGTTTTCCATCCATCGCCTCTTTGAACTATGTGCCCCGTCCATTGCCAATTCAGCTTCAAGACCCGTAGCGATATGTCACTTTGGTGCTTCTACGGATCTCCTTACTCCTGATTTGATTACGCAAAGACACCGAACGTAACTCTTTCCATCAACAGCTGAATATACATATTGATTTTAAATAATTTATAGAATTACGCGTTACTTTGCGGAGATCCATATTGATTGAACCGATTGTCCACTTACATTTAGCATTATATATATAATTTTATTATTACTTTTGCATATTGATTTTGTTACATATAGGAATGGTCAGTTTTAAATGTCACGCTAAATGGATGACATTTTCCATTTTCCATAATCCTAACCAGGCGTGAATAACTTAACAAGTCCAAAACGCATACTTTTCAGGGCATACGTTTACGCTTCAGAAAGTGATTTAAATAGTCGTTTGTATGTGCGATATAAAAGACTTATCGAATATGAAATATTTACCATATAAATTAGGCATTCCAAATGCCTATTATGATTAAAGATAGAAAAAGACTTAAGTCAACTTATCAATATATTCACGCCTGGTACGGCGTTTTTCTGTATATTATTTCCTACACGTGCAATCAGTGCGTACAGAAATCTACAAGAATGTGTGGTGAAAACGTATACAAATATTTACATATATACAAAAAATCAATATTCACCAAATATCGACATTTGACGCCCATGTTGCAATTTTTCTTCAGATCACATCACAGAATACGAACAAAAACACACACGGTGCAAACTTCCGAGTAAGTTAACAACATTTCACGATTCACTGGAAATAGTTTGAATAAGGGATATTTTGAATTTGAATAGCTGAATCACGCACGTGTTAGCAATAACATCAGCATTAAAGGCCGTCACTTTTAATTTATAATTAAAACAGTTTATTTATAAAGTTCTCAACTATAAACAACGAAATACAATTAAGAAAACAGATTACATAAATTATAGCTGAGTATAAAACACAAGGCTGTGTTTAATTTACATTTTGTTAAGGATTTGCGCGGCTCAATAACTACAGGCCAGGGTTACTTCATCATACATTTTTATATATATATAAACTCATGTTTTTTTTTTTGTTTAAAAGGCTACGTTTACGCTTGGTTCAGCGTGTCTCGAAGCTGAAGTGGCGATGAGCGGGGTACAAAGTTCGGAGAACCGATGGGCGTTGGGGTCTTAAGGTGTTGGAAAGGTAGATTATTGGTTGGATTCTTTTAAAAGGTTCTTTACAAGACCTTTGGACTCTAGATCTCAGGACAATAATTTCTATGAAGTTAAGACTCATACCCTTACTAAATTTTTCACTTATGATGTTATATTGCTTCAATGCGAAATGGCCGATTAACCATATCAGAAGTGGGCTATTTCCAATTATAATTTCCTTGCGCTGTGCTAAATTGTTTACATTAATTAGGCACACAAGTTTCTGCATAAAACTTAAAGCCACATATTCAAGCCGAAAATTGGCAAGTTTGGTAAGGTTAACAGGTTTCTACCGAATATCTATCACAAAATCAAGTATTTAATGTACTATAAACTAATAATTCAATAGAAAATCTATTAGTCCTCACTACATTCACTGGGAACACTGATTTCCTTTTTCCACGGATATTAACGTAAAAAAATTATGGTTACTTCCCACATTATGAAATTCAGTTCAAAGTAACGCCTGCTTCGATAAAACAAATACTTCACAGTTCGATGCCTCAAGCCGACGGGAACGGGTCGATAAGTGCACCGCACTTCCGAACCAACAAGCTGAACGTAAATACGAGAGTTTACGAAAAGTTCAAGAATTAAAAAAAAAACTTTTATATACCAAGACTTTGTAGAAATTCATAGTACAAAAGTATTATACTAATAAAATTATTGGCTACTAGCTGCTTTCGCGGTTACATCCGCGTGGCAAACTGTGTATCGCAAATATGTATTTCAGTCAATTTTACAAAAAAAAAACTGTAATGTATAGTAAAAAACTGTAATGTAAACTGTTATAGTATCTAAACCTTCATCAAGAATTTTACTATCATTTTTAAAAAATCATACAAAAAAAATTTCAGTTGATTTTTGACAGAATGACAGCTTTTGGGGACTTTGGTTTATGTATAGATAGATTTTAATCAGGGTACAAAAAAATTAGCGTGGTTGGTGGATTAAACTTTAAATAGATTAAACCAACCAAGCAAATATTAGATGCGGATATGTAGGTCGCGTGCTAAACTATATGGTGTAGTGATGTGCGCCATTCTTTCAGAGCCTAAAAAATGCCGCCATGCCAACAATTTTTTACAGCACAATTAGCTTTTATTTGTGTGAAGTCCATACTACAAAAGAGTTGATACTTTTTCCTATAATCATCAATGAAAGAATCTATTAAAGATAAAAAAAAGAACAAATATGTGTATGAAGAGTTGTGATTGTTACAACTGCTGATAAAGTTACAATCAAATAGGGTTAAAGTTGACCCCATATATGACCTCCATATCTTACGTATTTTAAGAACATTCACAGCCTATTTTGACTAACTGACACCGACTTACGGTTGGGAAAAGTTTGGACGAAAAGGTACACAGAGCCTAAAATCTGCCACAGTCTTCAAAAGCGTATTGGCGGGTAACACATGTTCGTTAAATTTTTTCGCACCAAACTTTTAACTCAATTTCTTAGCCTACACTATTAAAAAAAAAAGGTATATGTAATTAATACTCGTAAGTCTTTTAATTCTACAAAAATGACATAATGATAAATAACGAATTAATTATGCTGTCCATTAATGTCAATATCATATAAACTCCATCCTAGCAACGACCCCTTACCCTTTTTCTGGCCATGCTCGTAATTTTAAACGATAACAGTCATCACTTCCGCTTTACAACGGACGTCCGAACGCGGCGGCATTCGAAAACACACTGCGGGACACGGGGCTTGAAGCGACTTCGCCCTATTTTAACGGGTAGTATACGAAACGGCTTATTGAATCGAATTGGGGCCAATCCACTACCCACTCTATACAAACGCGTGAAAGACTATTATGGCCTGCTAGTTTTTATGCTTGTGTAAATGCATTGTAAATATATTGCATTCACCCTTTGTTACGTCACGTACAACAGCGGTGCGACGGTTTCCTTTACTTCCTGTTATTTTGTACGAATAACAGTTAAGTATTATTAAAAGAAATGCTTTAATTTTGCGTTACACAAACATGCTTTGCGATTTCGAAGTTTAACTCCTGAAGATGCTTCGATAGCGGGGTGAAACGATTGTTGAGTTTGTGATAGTGAACGTGTGTAGTGCTTGTGTATTGTGATGGCGCGGTGGTGGAGGTTTCTACACTCTACATTTAGCATTATATATATAATTTATATTTACTTTGTCGCGGATTATAGTTAAAAAAAAATTATGATTACTTTTGTTTTGTACAAACTATTTAAATGGAAACAATGTATACATACATACCATACAGAAGTTAACAAACCATATAAGAAAACTATAAGTTTGCTGTATCCACGACTACGTTCGCGTCAACTTCACTGTTAAAATACATTTAATTACGTACTTATTATTATTATTATCATCTCCTTAAAGATTAAATATAGTTTATTCAAACAAAAAACACGCTTTTGTAGCACATCGTACTCAAGAAAAAGATGGACCCCCTCCACGCGTTTTATTTAAAGCTTTTCGTTTTTATTGCTTTTTTTAAACTACATTTATTCATCATCATCATCTTCCTGCCCTTATCCCACTCTAAGTGGGGTCGGCACAACATGTTATAAACATGCTGTCACATGATTTGGCTGCGTTTTTATGACCGGCCGCCTGCCTGACGTTAACTTACCTCTGTCGTATTTTACGACACCTCGGTAAGAAAGAGGGTGGTCTATTTTACTAAACCGGATACCACACGGTGGGTCAATTTACCTTAGTCGCCTTTTACGACACCTCGGTAAGAAATGAGGTTGGTCTATTCTGCTGAGCCGGATACCACACGGCGGGTCGACTTACCTTAGTCGCCTTTTACGACACCTCGGTAAGAAAAGAGGGTGGTACTATTCTATCAAGCCGGATACCACACGGCGTTTTAAACTACATTTATTACCTACATTTAATTTCATTTGGTAAAAAACATCAAAAATAAGAAGTTTATAGAAACGCGTTTGTACAAACGCGTTTCTATAAACTTCATAAGACGCGGATTATCACTACATATTATAAAACAAAGTCCATATTTCCGTATGTACGCATAAAACTTTAAAACTACGCAACCGATTTTGATGCGGTTTTTTTTAATAGATAGAGTGATTCCAGAGGAAGGTTTGTACGTATAATAACATTCAATATGAAGTAGAGAAATACTGTAATTTTTGAGGTTTCTGTAAATAATTACATTTTTTCCGCTTACATTGCAAGCGCAGGCTAAACCCTACGAGATTTATCAAAATGATGTACTAAGTATTTGTACACCTTAAAAAGGTCTACAGAAAAGTCCGCGATGGTATATATCTATCTCTTATGGATAACCCACAATAGCAGTTTTTTTCATTTACTTTTTACGAAAAATGATGCCTTATGTTCAAAGCAATTTTTATACAATACAGCATTAATCCTTATCCAATTGAGTACCTTAAATAAATTGTTGATTTAATATAGATCAATATGGCCGTTTACAGCATGCAATTTAAGTGAACATTTTCGGAGATATTACAGATTTAAAATGCCGTGAGGACGCCGCGCTTCACCCTATGGCACTTCGAATCTTTTAGAGTTTGTTTAAAGACATTCTGTAATTAATTGTAAAAATAAAATACATAGGTAAAATGTAAAAGTTAATAAGAAAATGTACTATATGAGTTTACATATTCCAAAGATAGCAGGAAATCGTCTTGGTATAGGGAGAGGAAATTGTTTTTCTCCAAATTTAACGCTTGCGGGCCACGGGCAGTAATGAATAAATCAAAACTACTGGATCGATTTTAATCATTTTTTTTACACTGACTGACATGGGATATATATTTTATACCCGTGCGAAGCAAGGGCAGGCCGCTAGTAGCTTAATAATTGTATCATAACTTCTGTACTATGGAAATCGCAAAGTAACGCCTGCTTCTACAAATTATTCAAAAATAAACTAAACATATTTATCAGTTAGTGTAAACTTAATGTAAGGTGTTTTAGGGTAATTTTCGGATTATAATAAAATAATTTATTCCATAACTTTAATTGCATATTTCTCAAAGACTCTAAACATCATCATCTTCCTGCCCTAATCCCACTCTAAGTAGGGTCGGCACAACATGTTATAACATGCTGTCACATGATTTGGCTGCGTTTTTACAATCGGCCGCCTGCCTGACGTCAACTTGCCTCTGTCGTATTTTACGACACCTCGGCAAGAAAGGGGGTGGTCTATTCTACTAAACCGGATACCACACGGTGGGTCAACTTACCTTAGTCGCCTTTTACGACACCTCGGTAAGAAATGAGGTTGGTCTTTTCTACTCAGCCGGATACCACACGGCGGGTCGACTTACCTTAGTCGCCTTTTACGACACCTCAGTAAGAAAAGAGGGTGGTACTATTCTATTCAGCCGGATACCACACGGCGTTCTCAAAGACTTTAAACATTTCCTTTAATTTAAACAAGTAAAATCCTTGGATTGTGTAAAGTATAGATAGACACGTATTTACACGTATTTCACGAGGTGCTACAAATTGCATAAGATACTTAAGACAATATGAATGCACTAACATTCAAAGGCTAAAGACCAGATGATAGTAAATTAGTTGACGCAATTTTCAGACTAGATACAAAGACACAAAGTACAATTTACATTGTACAGTACAGTGTCAGTATAGTGAGCTTTATCATAATACTATGTAACGGGCGGTAATATACATCTAATAGCTGCGCTATAGCTATACGATAATATAATATAAGTAGACCTTTGAACACTTTTTTACCAATAATGTTTTTTCCAACATTTTGTAGGGTATATAAATAAAAAAATAATATACCATATAATCCTATTGCTTAGAGCAGGCCTGTTCAACCCTACGCACGCGAGATATAGTGTGGCCCGCAGCCGAATTCCGAATGACCCACCTTTGTATCATAGAATATTCTCAACATGTACGAAAAATGTTACGCCTTTTAAAGTAAGTTAAGTAAAAGTAACGGCATGTTACTACCCCACCAAACGCCTCCTCCCTCCTTTTGCTGGGACACCTTAGCAGTATCACATTACTGTTTTTAATATATTGCCTGTTATTATTTAATAATTCTAATTGAATCGCTCAGCTAAAATACTGCATATACTACAATGGCCCGCCAAAGAAACAAAGGCTACAAAGGCTAAAAGACTATGGGCTACAAAATTTCGCTTAGCTAGTTCACTGGACGAACGACCTAATGTAATAGGGCTTCCTGTCCGGGGCTTCGATGCGTCAAAGCGACTTGATATGTTTGCGTAATGAAATAACTCAAGAAAATCTGCACACCGCATAATAAATTTTTATATTGCAATATGAGCTATATTTGCACGTTGTGGGTATTATTTGATCCGGTGTTAATTTCACAATATCATAATAATTTCAATTATGATTTGTTTTTAACAAAAAACTCATAAGTCTAAATGCTATACGCATTCATAGTTAATATATAGAACCGGCTATACTCACGTCTTATTCTATCGGGTTAGCCCGAAGGGTTTCGAACCCATCCGGGGCACTTAGTCATGAGCTCTTTTTTCTTTAGTTCCCGCCGCGATTAAGTCGTGTAAAGAGCTCATGAATAAGTGCCCCGGATGGGTTCGAAACTCTTCGGGCTAACGCGATAGAATAAGACGTGAGTATAGCCGGTTCTATACATTAACTATGAATACTACTCACGATAGTTTAAATATAAAAATTGCTATACGTATTTATCAATTCAAAACATATACAATGGTAATAAACTATTATTTGGGTTTAATCCGCGATAAAAGAAAATATATCTATAATGCTACTAGTAACTATAATTCGCGTTTGTACAAACGTTTTCTACAAACGCAGATTATAGCCAAATAATTCTATTATAACATCTTAGTTTTGAACTTTTTTTTACAATTGCACTTGATGTTGGATAAGAATGTAGTATAAAAGAGCAATGAAACACGCTTTCATATGACATCTAACTGAAAAACTGAAAAATGGCTTAAAATAATGGTATAATTATTGAGAAAAAAGCGTGTGGGGTGTTCCTTTGTGCAATCTTTTCCCTGAGTACAATGTGCTGTAAAAGCATGTTTTTTTTTGTTCTAATTAACTATATTTATTCTTCAGGTAGCTGAAAATAACAATAAGTAACGTAACGTAAGTAAAGTAACTGAATGTATTTTAACAATGAAGTTAACACGAATGGAACCGCGGGTAGAGCTAACTTTTAATATTCCTATAGGGATTGTTAACTTCTGTATGGTATATATGTATACACAAATTTAATAATCAGCCAAAATCATGGGAAAACACGTTTAATATAAACGTGAACATATTGTTCTGACTCCACTTAGAGTGGGATAAGGGCAGGGGAATGATGATGACAAACATACCAAATACATCACCATCTTCCTGCCCTTATCCCACCCTAAGTGGGGTCGGCATGTTGTCATATGATATGGCTACGTATTTTACGACCGGCCGCCTGCCTGACGTCAACTTATCTTACTCGTATTTTACGACACCTCGATAAGAAAGAGGGTAGTCTATTCTACTTAACCGGATACCACACGGTGGGTCAACTTACCTTAGTCGCCTTTTACGACACCTCGGTAAGAAATGAGGGTGGTCTATTCTACTCAGCCGGATACCACACGGCGGGTCGACTTACCTTAGTCGCCTTTTACGACACCTCGGTAAGAAAAGAGGGTGGAACTATTCTATTTCGCGGGATACCACACGGCGGAAACACCAAATACACTTGTAGAAAAATTGTATACGTGGTAAATAAACACAAGCAGTCGAGCAGCTGTCTTAGTCAACAAATGGCCGCGTCACACCGCGAGTCAAGGCCGCCGCCGAAATAGACCGACTTGTCGATACATTTTTGTTTACACTTTTGCACACAGAAAATAAATATCGCACGGATTACACATCAGAATAAAAAAAGAAAGATGGATAGCTCGGAAGAAAATGAACTATGTATTCTGTTGGCGTAATATAAATTACCAGTGTTTACCGACGTTTTTAGGTTCATGCTCCACGTTAAAAATTATTTTGCCAAAGTAACATACATAAATTTTAATATTAAAAATTGAATTGTCCACTTAAACAATAGGTAACATAAATAAACATAAGTAAACATAAATAATAGGTGTAAGGAAGAAAGTTGCTTTTTTTTTTTGTTAAATTTGAGACCGAAATCTAGCATTGTACTTAAACGGCCCAGAGCGAAAGGCTTAAACTCGTGTCGAGTTGAAACTTGTTAAACTTATGTCTAATTGATAATTGCAATTTGTCATAACGCTTATCGGTAAAGGAAAACACTGTAAGGAAACCTTCATATCTCTAGATAATTGTAATGATATGTGTAACATGCCAATCCGTGTTGGAGCAGCGTCTCAGTTCCAATCTTCTCTCCAAAAACGGAGTCCGATAGTAAGAGGTAAAGAGTATTTTAATTAGAGACCAAAAGAGTGGTAAATATGAATGTGGGATGGATATGTGACTAAAGAGAGGCCGTAAGAGTTGGTTGGATTGTATGAATGGCATGGATTTAAAAGAAGTAGCGCCAGAGTTGAATGGAAGAGAAAAACATTTTATACGAACCACATTTAGAGTGGAATAAGAACAGGATTATGATGAATGTTGGTAACAAGAAATTCACGAGCCCACGTCATCGAGTAACAACGCGTTACCAAAATGCCCGTATACGGTATAAATGGACGAAACACGCGTTCCTTAGGTGACCTTGCCGTGACGCGAGTGAACAGACCGGCGACGTGCATTAGCATTGTTAATTATTACCAGTAGAATATGAAATTTTAGCATCATTTAAAATAAATGTTAGCAACACAATAAAAATCGAGGAGCCACTTCAGTCCCCGCAGGAGCTAGTGTTTTTACGTCTGTCAAAAAAAGGGTTTGGTCAAGATGGCTGCCAGCGGTTAAACTATTAGGCGTTATCTATGTAAACTTTAATATTTTTTAAGTAACTTTAAAAACTAAAATAAAATAACAGTAGTCTGTAACTATTAAACGTTTTTGGAATAAGTCAGGAAAGTTATCATAAAAAATTACAAAAATTAAACGTTACTTTGCTTAAGTCCTACTAATATTATAAGTAATATAAATGCAAAAGTTTGTCAGTATGGATGTATGTTTGTTACTATTTGACGGCGAATCCGCTGAAACATTTAAGTATCCGAAAAACTTACCTGATATCCATTTTACCATTCAAAAATATCCACACCTAAGATTTGTCCAGCTTACCTGTAAATAAAAAAAAGTGTTTTTTAGTAAACAATTTACCACACAAAACACATTCATTTAGTGCTAAATAATGCTAATATTCAACCGCAATCATAGAATTAACAAGAATATAATGAGAATTATAATAAAAAAAGTATACTTCCGCAATATAAAAGCTAAGTCTAATTATTCTATAAATTATTGTAGCGTTGCTGTGGCCCAGTCCGGTTTGAAATTCATTCTCCGATCGCTACCAAACTTCACAAGATCATCCGGTGATTCATTCTAAAGATTGTCTGTCTGATTGACGCAAATCATAACTATAATTACAGCGACCACTACTTATAAAGATACTAACCTATACTAGCTTTTACACGCAACTTCGTTTCTGAGGACTGTACGCGCGTGATAGGTTTATAATACAGTGCGCTTTTCAACGTCATCCTATTCCTGTAGAATTAACAGAGCATCTATAGCCTATATGTTATCCCAGTGTATAAGGAATAATTGTGCTAAATTTTATCGATATTGGTTCAGAGGATTCGCCGTGAAAGAGTAACAAACACATATTTTCATATATGGCACACAAACTTTTACATTTATAATATTGGTAGGATATATGTCCTTACTCTAAATATCAGTAAAACGTAACGATAATCTGTTAATCATCACCTAAAATTTTTTTTACGCAAAAACTCGTTTAAATTTTAACTCAAGCCAGAAGGAATTTCCACTAAAATAATTTCCAATTCCGCATTTGATTATATTCAACTTTGGCAATATATGACATTATATTAATTATCATAAATTAATTTCTATGAATAATAACTATAATTAACTTTATACTAATTATGTATAATTAAGTAATTAATGTAATAATTTTTAAGATTGTATTATAATTACATTGGCTCAATACTTTGTATTATCTAATTTTTGAAGTGAGCGATCATATTGGTATTGACTTCATGTTTTTAATATTTTTGTACTTTTATCATATTATGCTAAGTTTTATATGAATTTTAAGTTTTTGGTAAAATTTGGTAAATGGTATTAGATATTTTGAAAAATTGATTGCTATTAGTCGTAACGGCTTTTACAGCGTCATCGAGCGCAGAAGCATTGTCAAGGCTGCGAAATCCGGAGAGTAGAAGCTCTACTTGCGTTGGGGAACGTCGTCCTAAGGGTGCCTCCTGTGAGGCCGGACCACGGCTTAGGGTGACGCGTAGTGGAGTACTGATAGACTTTAATAAGAGATATTCCTGCACTTTAAATACACATGGGCCTCCGACATGTATCAGTGAATACAGAAAAAGTATTATATTCATAGAAATAAATGCAGTTAAATTTTCTTCAATAAACATTAAAAAGATAACGGATAGGTCCATACAATTGTATGCTGGCAATAGAATCGCAGTAAGTATCATTATAGAGAATGGCGTTTCATAGTGCCGTATATTTCACTAGGGAACATTTAATATTTATCACCGTTCAAAATCAAAGGAGCACTCACAACGAGCATCGGCCAGGGCTGTCAATCTTTATATAGAATTATATTTTAACTAAATGATATATAATTGAAATAAAGAATAGTAAAATTTGTTTATTTCTAACGATTACCCTTAAATAAATAAATATATGGAACTTATACACGGTCGTCCACCCCCAAAGTTAGTAGCTTAATACTTCTATTATGGGTTAAATACATATCATACACACACACACACACACACACACACACATATATATATATATATATATATATATATATATATATATATATATATATATATATATATATATATATATATAACGACACTCGAAGAACCAAAAAAATATTGTTAGAAAATGTTGGCCCTCGGTGGGAATCGAACCCGCGACCCACGGAGCTGAACTCAAAGATACTGCCGATTGCGGGTCAGTCGTTTATTTATAAATAATAATTCTACTTGTAAATAAATCATGCATTTAAATGCTCTGGGCACGACCTAAACGATATGGAACAAAACATTTCCATAATATGCGTTATATACAAAATATCTATACAAGAATAGGAAATACATTAACAATTGATATGATAAAAACAGAAATAAAAACGTTTGTTTATTTTACAGTAACAAGATCAAATTTATGTTAAATTGGCAGTTATTTAATGAACAGTTAAATTCCAATTCAAAATATTCTTAATTCATGATATTTATAAGAAGCAAAAACGAAATGAAACATGTATAAGCTACTTAATATATGTAACTTTGTATAAGTAAGGGGTAAAACCTTTTAATGATCTTTTACGTACACTATATAAGTATCTAAACTAAATTTTAAGTATTTTTTTTTGCATCCAGGAGTGTTTACATATATTTTTATCATTTAAGAAAAACATATTTAAATAAAATTTCATTTATAGTGTATGTGACAACCCTAAAATAACGAATTCACACTTAATGTCCTACTGATAAAATTATTTCTCATTCTGTTTTGTTTGATGAGTGAGCGATTCAAGCTACAATGCAGTATCCCACGCGGGTATTATCCAAAAACAACTTTATACGAAGGTGATACGGTTTAAATTTAAACGTCAGGTGGAGGATTTAATTGGTGACAAAAAAACTATTAGACCAGTGACGCAATGAAAAATAATTAATGAGTGCTTGAAGTATATTTTTCAGTTTTAAAAAAATTGTATACTTTAACTGAAAACTATTTTTAAAAAGAGAAAAATGGCATCTCAATTTCCGAGAATATTTTGTTTTGGTTTGGCATGGTTATTTATAACTCTACGAAGCTTTATTGAAATACCATGGTCGGTCTAAGATCCTATGATTTCCTTAAAAATAAGAAAGTCTTTGCAACAGTGTAAGTACAATAGACCGTCAATTTAATTTCCTAATTGTATGCCCAGCCCACTTCGCTATGCTTAGTTTTAAGATGTACTAATTAGTTATAAAAAACCACAAATATTTACAATATCATCCGCTGGGTCATTTTAAAAGTAAGAGTAAGTAAGTAACGGCCTGTTACTATCCCACTGCTGGGCATAGGCCTCTTCTCTCCGTTTTTGGAGAGAAGGATTGGAGCTAAGACCTACCCACGCTGCTCCAATGGGGATTGGTAGGTTACACATATCCCCAGAATTCTCTAGAGATATGCAGGTTTCCTCACGATGTTTTCCTTCACCGAAAAGCGTGTGATAAATTGCAATTAGACACATAAGTTTTACTAGAAAACTCATTGGTGCCTGCCCAGGGTTTGAACCCTAGACCTCCTCGAAAGAGGTGGACGGTATTACCGCTGGGCTACCACAGCTTAGGGTCATTTTAAAGATTGTATGAAATTTCATTAAAATAGGTCCAGCCGTTTCGGAGTCTATAAAGGAAATCCTCCAAAAGGAGTGGCGAAAAACAAAAAAATGCAAGAACCGGTATCATAGTATCGTTCAACTCAAAATTGACACATCTTTTTTATTTGCTGACGAATTGAAATAAAACACCTACCCTATATGTTAAGTGAGGTATTTTACTACATATTAGTGAAAACAGCGTCCAAATCGGATTAGCGGTTTCCAAGATTAGCGGGAACAAACGCACAGAGATTTGACATCTCAACTATTTTAGTATATGTAATAATAGTTAATAGATATAGATAGAGAAGATATACTTAACATTCGACTACCTTAACTTTACAATATAACTTCAACAGCCAGCGATTTCGGTATACAAAACTGAGCTAAGGTACCGTCACTAAAACGATCATTTGACCAAACAAAATCATCCTACCATCTTAAACCATATATATCCTCCTGAGATTATCCCACTCTAAGTGGAGCCGGCACAACATGTTATAAACATGCTGTAACATGATTTGGCTGCGTTTTCACTACCGGCCGCCTGCCTAACGTCAACTTACTTAGTCGTTTTTTACGACATCTCGGTAAGAAGGAAAATTGTCTATTCTACTGACCGCATACCATACGGTGGGTAATCTTACCTTAGTCGCCTTTTACGACACCTCGGTAAGAAATGAGGGTGGTCAATTCTACTCAGCCGCATACCCCACGACGGGTCGACTTACCTTAGTCGCCTTTTACACCTCGGTAAGAAAAGGCTATATTTAAACAAATCTAAACCTAAACAGGATTCCCGAGGTCAGAGAAGCGGTCAATCGGTATGTAAACCGCAAACAAACAATATTAGCCTTCAATAAAAACTACGCAAAGTAATTCAATGCTAATTCACATCCAATATATACTTCGTTGTATAATAAAACGCGTCGAGTGGGTAGATTTGAAAAATATTTGACTACGACGTACTTTACGGTGTATACAAGACTTCAATCAAACGTTGGCATTAAACCAACAATTTTTAAATAGCCGATATAAAACATTGCATTAGACAGAAGTTACAATAGAATTATTTTGCTGTAATCCGTGTGTGTTAAGGGAATCTGTGTAATGCAAAGTGTATGAAGCAGGCAACATTCACATACCTGATACAAGCAGGATAAGTCACCACACGTATCATAAAACGCCGCAAAATCGTAATGCCTAATCTTGTGGAGCCTATCCTCCTGATGATGCTTCGATTTCGGGGCGAAATGATCGTAGAGATTGTGGTGATAAATGTGTGTAGTGCTTATGTTGGTGTTGGAGGCATTTTTGATACGTGTGGCGACTTCTCCTGCATGTATAAGGTATGTGAATGTTGCCTGCTTGATACACTTAGCAGTATATAGATTATCTTAACAAATGCGAATTACAGTAAAATAAGTCTTTTGTAACTTCTGTCCTTAATTTTCTTTTACAATTCATAAAGCCGCTCGATAAAGGAAACCATCATTGTAAATCCGCCATATCCCAAGAAAATTCTTGGAATACACGAAACCTACCAATCCTCGCACGATCGGTATAAAAGACATAAGCTTACGGCGTTGAGGTAATTATAATAACTGTTTTAACATCTTATATGTACTATGACATCTATAAATAACTAAAATATTTCAGTGAAATGTTACTCTTACTTTCACACGATACGCTTAGACGATCACAGGACTTTCACAATATCATTACCTGTATAGAAGAGCGCGGCGAGACTGGCGAGGTGGGACTTTTAGGTGACGCTGGCTCCGTCCTATGCTCCGCCAAAACCCTGTGCTCGTGTTTCGTTCCCACAACGGAGTTCTTCACTCTCTCCATTCGCGCCTGTATCGCCTTTCGCGATATCACTTTCGTTTTCTCGTCTTTAGTACCGCCGTCAGCTAATTTTCTCATCAAACGAGCGGTAGCAGCGACTGTGTGCTGTTGCGTGTCTGAGTTCGTTCGAGAGAGTCGAGTGGCCGTCCGTGTCGCCGGAGCTGAGGCACCTGTACTGCTCCTTGTACTTTCATTTCTATTAAACGGCGCGCCATCGTGTTCCGTGTCAGAATCGGCTGGTAAATATCCTCCACCGCCCACCGATGACACTCCGGTACGTAAAAGGTTCTCGTGCTCCGCATACCGGACCCTTTCGTCAACTTGCACGTTACCGTTCTGAGCTCTTTCGAGTCCACGTTCCATTTCACCGATCTGTCTCTCTAGTTTGCGCAGAACGTCATCCGATGGAGGTGTAGGTCCATTGTCGTCGGGCGGCTCGTTCGCTTGAAACGATTTGAGATGTATTGGATGAGCTCTATTTAGTTCTAATCGTTTAGGAGCAATACCTGCGGCTGTCAATTCATATTCTGCTCGTGTACTTTGTGGTGTTCTTTCCAACATGGCTAATGAAACAGGAGAAGGTGGCGGTGCGCCATTCACTGTCGCCGCTCCTGTATCTGAAGCCGGCGATCCTCGCGGCGCACGAAAGCTCTTCCGCATAAAATCCTCGCGCGTTAATTTCCTTTCCATTTTAAACTTTAAACATTATATATTTCAATATATAGTTCAGAACTGCGTCCGAACGGGTGGCCCATTCGTTTATTATCAGTTTATCACTCACGATATCACTATTGACTACATTTATCTTTAAATTTCGTACGGCGACGAACTAAATCTGAAATATTAACACGACCAATGAATGACGACGGCACGATGATTGAACACGTTTTGTGTTACAATATTAAAAACTCATTAATGATAACGACATGGCTAAAAATAATAGAAAAGATGAACAATGCTAATTACGACAATTTATTCTCAATGCGTACAGATAAGACTAACTAGTGTTATTTTACGTTGGCTAATGGCACAAAACAAAACAGCTATCCATAGAACTCGACGTCATTTCAATTAATACTCTAATAGCATAGCATCTACTATAACCATTATTACCAGTCGATATTAAACCGATAATGTTCGATTACACATAAGACAATTAACATAGCCAGTTAGAAATAGCTGCACGAAATTCAACACAACTGTTACGTAAAGACTAAACTAATCAAACGAGAGTGTAAAAAGTAAAATGACAAGTCGACCGCCAAGATAGTAATTAGATAAGAATCTGCTTTAATCAACAGTCTAAAAAGATAAGGACATTATAATGTACAAGGAAATCTGACACATCAATATTATAATAACAGAACTGTAAAATATTTTTTGGATTCATTCAATTCACGCCGATAACGATAACGTCGTGTAGAGAGCTCATGAATAAGGGTCCCGTATGGGCTTGAAACTACTCGGAATCTCCCAATAAAATAAGACGTAAGTATAGAGAGTTTCTATACGCTAACAATTGTCAAATACATTAAAGACTCTTAGCTTTTAAGTTTAAAGACAAAAGCATAGCGAGAATTGGTAAATCAAAAAAAAAAAAACAATTTAAGATTATAATTAATTTCGTATTTCATTAGCATCACTTAGCCTATACAAAAATAATATAGGTGGACTGAAGTAGATGATAATAACGCTGCCCTAAATGATGTAGATACTACTGACTCTAAATACTGAGCTCTGAAAGTATTCACAGCGAGATTTCAGTCAGTAGACTGCAATCGTAAATTACAGAAGTTGAAGAAAATTAAAAAAAAGAGGCTGATACAGAAAGCCTACTATACTATTGAGGATTACATAAATGATAAGAATGCGTGGATATAGTTACTTTTAGACCTTTTAAGGTAGTAACTACTAAATGTGACTAGTTTTAAGAATTATATTACAAAGAGAGCAACCGCCTAGTTTCTTGCTGGCTCTTCTCAGTAAGAGCGACTTTCCGAACTAGCAGTAGAGCTAACGACTCAAAAGCACTTGTGTACAAGTTTACTTGAATAAAGAATACTCTGATTTTAAATCACACTAAATCTATGTGCCGTGTCGTATCCGACTTAGAATAGATCACCCTCATTTCTTACAGAGCCGTCCTTGTCATAAAAGGAGACGTTAACTCGACGTCAAAGAGGCGTCCGGTCGTTAAATACCTAACGAAATTACATCACAACATATGACCCAATGTGCGGCCTCGTTTTAAGTGGGATAAGCCATAAGGGTAGCAGAATGATGACTGAATCTATCGAAACATATTACATCAAGTAAAAGAATGATGAGTGAATCTATCCAAACAGATTAATTCGAGAGAAAAAAATGTGAACGCATGACGCATGAAGTTTGTAAGACGAGGTCCGCCGCGTGCAGACAAGGCGCGAGAGGGGGCAGACTGCGTCTGTAAAGAAAGAGACAAACGATATTGTTAGTCATAGCGAATGTAGGAAACCGTTCACCGTACCCAGAGCAGCACATAAAGCTGTTGCAGCATATCTGAAATAGACACAACCAACACCACAGCTGAATCAACAGACGAACACAAAGCAAACACAACGTAAAAGACACTTCACAATATTTCAGTTAACGTCGTAATTTGGTATATAATTTTATTGGAGTTTCACGTTAAAAATAATGTGTTTGACGTATGTATATTTTTATTTATTTATGATAACTTTATTGTATACACTGCTAATATAGACAATATTTTGATAACAACAAAGGGCGGACTTATTAATTAAAATGATCTTTTCCAGGCAACCATAACATTAAGGATCTTAAAACAATTTATAGAATTAGGCGTTACTTTGCATCCATAATACAAAAGTAATGAGAATATTATTTTGCTATAATCCGCGATAAAATGCGATCTTAAAATAAAAAGGATATGGATAAATGCAAGTAATACTAGTTGTAAATACTAATACATATACGATATTTATTTATGCTTACAATAAATTGAGATTAATACGAACTGAATTGAGCCTTTCTGAAGAATGTACTATTAACCTTAACCCTTTTTCAAGAATTGCACTTGGCATCTTTTAGTTAAAAGCTTACACGCTTTAACCAATTTTATGGTTATCAAAATACTATATTACGGTTTTAATCTTTCCACGCGGGCCTGGCGATTTCTAGTGAAATATAAATAACTTTGTATAACAAATGAAGTGTAATAAGTAATAACTTACACTGTTACTGGAAATTAGGCGTGGCGTAACAAAGTCGTACACGTTCCGTAAATGTTATTTGATTCGAACCATACATGCCGTACCTAATGATGTCATTAAGTAACATGCAATATTTTGTTTAGCATTTTGTAGAACCACGTCCGAAACATATGTACAAAATAGAGCGGATGACACGGTCTTATTATCATTAAAATCATCTCCTTTTCGTCTATAGAAGATTTTGTTTAAAATATAAACAAGTGTAAATATATTATGTAATACTAGCTATCCGGCCACACGTAGCTGTGATTCTGTCTGATTTCGGATTCACCTTGAAACTGAACTCAACAGAAAAAAATGCTTTAATAGCCACCTAACTTTACAAGATCATCCTCTGGTCATTGTAACGTTTGACTGAAAATTTCATTAAAATCGGTCTCGCCATATTTTATAAAGGACATACAGACTTGTTAGTAAAGTAAACAGAATCAATATGCATATTGTTACATGTCAGTGTTACATTGTCAATAAAGAAATGTCACAGCTGTCATATTAATGTACGATCTATTTTTCCGCTTCCAACTGACTACCTAGCTACACGAACAATGTGTACTGTTGCATCTTCCAATTACTTGTTTTTTATTCATAACTCATCAAGACTAACATTTATTATTATTTACAAATATTGTAAAAATATAAAAGCATCATCCTCCTGCACTTATCCCACTCTACGTGAGGTCTGCACAACATGTAAGAAACATGTTGTCATATGATTTGCCTACGTATTTTACGACCGGCCGCCTGCCTGACATCAACTTACCTTAGTCTTATTTTAAGACTCCTCGCTAAAAAGACCCTCTTTTTATTCTATTCTATTCGGTCTATTTTACTAAACCGGATACCACACGGTGGGTCAACTAACCTTAGCCGCCTTTTAGTTTTAGTTCAGGATCGACCCGCCTCCTCCCCTAAGCATAAGCGACCCAGGGCCCCGCCCGTCTTGTACTACACTAGTTACACCATTATTTCCATCGGACCTACTGACATCAAATACATGTCATCCAACAATACGCGTCAGTTTAACGAGTGCATGATAGCTGCTAATCTCGCGTATATTTCACACGCCCTATATTTAGACGTCCCAAAATAGTAGCCCATCACGAGCACGATATAAATAGATCGCAACCGTTTGGGTACGATCTATTTTTACTTTGGTATCAAATCAAGTTCGCGTGCTAAGCGGAAGTCTTTGAAAGTTCAGTCGACGCTAAAGCTCCCGTCATTTTAGAATTTTCTTTTGAGTTCAATATTACATGTCGAGGGTTTATAAAGGTCACGTTTCCGATAAGCAAATATCTTCTGTCTGAATAAATGTTAATTCAAATTGACATTTACAAGATAATATTTATCTCTTATTTGCAAATTTACGAAATTCTTTACAGACGCCGTTTGGTATTTGGCTGTATAGAATAGTACCACCCTCAATTCTTACCAAGGTGTCGTAAAAGGCGACTTAGTAAGTCGACCCGCCGTGTGGCATCGGGCTAAGTAGAATAGATCACTCTCATTTCTTACTTAGGTGTCGTAAAAGGCGGCTAACCTAAATTGGAGTCAGGCAGGCGGCCGATCCCAAAAAAAATAGCTAAATCCTCTAACATGTTTAAAACATGTTGTGGGACTTCACTAGGCACTCCGGCGATAAGGGCAGGAGATTGATGATAATTGAAAAATAATAATAATTTTTTTGTTATATCCATACTAACATTATGAAAGCAAAAGTATGTATGTCTGCCATATCCACTGGAGAAATATTGACGACATTCAGTAGAAATGAGCCCTATTTACTGAGCTAAGTTTTAGGTTAAAAACGCCCACTTTTGTCGGGATGAAATAAAAATCATAATAGACGATATTGTACATGCGCGTCAACCTAAAAATGAAAATATTTTAAAAACACTTTTTTTATCCCATTAGTGAGCCCGTAGATATGCAGCCGTTGCACCAAATATCATCAATATTTCTACAGCATTTATATTTGTAAGAAATATTTAGCTCGGTCCTTAAAAATTCGCCTTAAACAATTTGCAAATCCACACAAATCTTCCCTCCAATTTATATTCCGATAAGGAATGAATCTTTTGCACAGCAATAGTCAATTCTAGGGTTTATTTAGGCTCGGTAACAAAAACAAAAGGATTTTATAATTTATAGAATAGGCGTTACTTTGCGGAGGTCCATAATACAAAAGTAATGAGAATATTATTTTGCTATAATCCGCGATAAAAGAAAATATGTGTAATGCTAAATGTAGAGTGTACTATTCGTTCTCATACCTGATACATGCAGAATTTGTAAGAACTCATGCACAACCCGACATCGATGGCACAACAATACACAAGCACTGCACACATTCACCACCACAATCTCAACAATTGTTTCGCCCCGTAATTGTATCGTAAAGCTTTTTGTCGTGGAGTCTATCTCCTGACGATGCTTCGGTTACGGGGCGAAACAATTGTTGAGATTGTGGTGGTGAATGTGTGCAGTGCTTGTGTATTGTTGTACGCTGTTGAGAACGAATAGTACACTCTACATTTAGCATTACACATATTTTCTTTTATCGCGGATTATAGCAATATAATATTCTCATTGCTTTTGTAAAAGGATTTTGCATTCGCGAACCCTAGTCACATTCTCATATTTCGTATCAACTGCTAGTAATACAACACCAGCCGGGTAGAAAACAATGCAACTCGATTCATTTGCGGTCAGTTCGACCTCTATAACAGAGGTATAGAGTTCATATTCGACCGCATACGCGTTACACGCGCACCACAAATATCCGCCAACTAAATACACGTATGCGAATATCAAACTGTCGGTTTATTAAAAACCGATACGTAAACTATAATTTAATCCATACCGATATTATAAAATAGAAAGTTTATATTTTTCTGTTGGCCTTTCACTCACTGGAAACCAAAAAAATATTTGTGATTTTAATGTCAACTAGCTTCTATCTGCGACTTCGTTTGCGTGCACTGTTAAAATGTCTTAGGTCGATAATTGAGGGAGGTTTTCAACGTCATCCTATTCCTGTAGAATTAACAGGATTTCTATAGGCTACCTATATATTACCCCGGTGTATCTATACTAATATATAAAGCTGAAGAGTTTGTTTGTTTGATTGACTGATTGTTTGTTTGAACGCGCTAATCTCAGGAACTACAGGACCGATTTGAAATTATTTCAGTGTTAGATAGTCCATTTATTGAGGAAGGCTAGAGGCTATATTATATCACGCTAAGATGAATAGGAGAGGAGCAGCAATTAAAATACTACGTGAAAGAATAACAAACATACATTCATACTCACAAACTTTCGCATTTATAATATTAGTAAGATGGGATATTTAGGAGGATTGAGAAACTAAAAGGGCTCTATCTCGGTATTGACGTAGAAACGACGACGATATTCGTAGCCGAAAGCTAGTTAAATCATAACTAACAGTTCAGACAAATAACTAACAAAGTAATGATAAATATTTTTAAATGAACACCTACGTTTTTAAATCTTCACACGAGACATTTTACCACGTAGTTGTTTCCCAAAAACACGTCGGCTAATAATATTCGCCGACTTAGCAATTTTTGAAATTTCACTTTTGAAATTCAGTGTTAACATAATTGTGAGGATTTATTTGAAACTTATTAAAAAAAGTGATAAAATATAGCAGTGGTTCTCAAACTTTTTTGGTGACGGAACCGTTCTGGGAAGCTAAATGCTTGATGGAACCCTACAAAAAACAATCGTTTTTCGAAGTGTATTCTTTATTTATAAGCATAATTAAAGTACAATGTAACAGTTACTAATTATTACTTACTTTACAAATGGCAAGTACAATAATAATAATTATTGTACGCGTAAGGTGTAGTAAGTATTGAATAATAGAAGATATTAAAAAAGAAAAAATCTAACTAAAACACCAGCTGTTTTAACACATGTATATACAAATACAAATCAATAAATAAATATACCTACGCGCGGCCGCAGAGTCAAAACGTTCGACCAGAGAGAGAGTAATTTGATTTTTTTTTCTAAATTCTTGTGAAGCCCTTACAAAGGTATCGCGGAACCCTAGGTTTCTGCGGAGCACACTTTGAGTGAAGCTGGCATATAGAAACGTTTTAATATTCCCCATTGTTATATACTTATTCAGCTGTTAGATATTGTCTATAGCAAAATTTGTTGATGCTTTTTTATAAATTGGCAATCATGTAATTTTTATAATCATGTAAAGGTAATAACGGCCCACTTGCTTGTGTTTAACAAAGCAATTACTGTAAAACATATACGGGCAGCGAAATCGTAGGCCGAATAACTAGCAGGCTGTGCCGCATTACGAACTTAGTTATAACAACTTGATCCATTTAAAATAAGAACGAACCTAACCATGTAATTTCATCCCACACGAATTAGCAAAATATAAAGAAAAATTTAAAAGGCCGCCATTTTGTGAAACGAGCTGCGCACTTTTTTTTTGCAGACTGACGCGAACCTGTTTCGACGTTAAACTTTTTACGAAGTAAAAAGCTCGTCTCGGACTCTATCGAGCTAACGTGATAAACGAGACGGTTATAAATCTTTAAAAGGAATCTGCAATTGACGGTTTCTCATTTCCGTTTTAGATTTAACAGTTGTCTTAAACAAATTTAACGATTTACAGAAAAAACAGTCTCTACAACTTATGTACGTACATAATATATAGTAGGAAATTGATGTTTATTTGAAACTATTAAAAAAATGCTCTGTTCAATTTTTATTAACCTAATTATTAACTAAACACGATGCCATCGACTCGAGGTTACATCTAAACACGGTGCGGCAAAAGAATGAATGGATATATGTTTAAACTTTTACTTTACAGCAAACAATATATAAATTTCAAAAATTAATAAATCTTTCGCTTCTTATAGCTACATAGGGATCTCTTTCAGAAAAAAATGAGTGACTTGACACCAATCGCACTACCGAAGCAAAATTGGCGAAAAGTTTACTTAAAAAAGTCATTTTTCGGAGGTCTACGTCTTATTCCCGGACACCTAAACATAAACTTAACATAAACGCTAAACCAAATTGGAAACTACCTACATTCATTCCTTTAATAGCATTTGAGTACCTACGTTAAAGACATAATTTGATTTCGATAGTGCCATCCAAGCATGTATCACAGTAGATGAAAGTGACGCCATTGTAAAAAAATCGTTTATGGGAATTAAAAAAATACAAAAATTTACATTGAATGTGTAAAACACCTGTTACTATCCCACTGCTGAAAATAGGCCTCTTCTCTCCGTTTTTGCAGAGGTTTTGGAGCTAAGACCTACCACGCTGCTCCAATGCGGATTGGTAGGTTACACATATCTCCAGAATTATCTAGAGATATGCAGATTTCCTCACGATGTTTTCCTTCACCCTTCACCGAAAAGCGTGTGATAAATTGCAATTATCAATTAGACACATAAGTTTTAACAGAAAACTCATTGGTGTCTGCCCGGGTTTGACCCCGTGACCTCCTCGAAAGAGTCGCACGGTGGTACCGCTGGGCTACCACAAATTATTAAACCACTATTTTTAGTTAAATATGTAAGTCAGCGTAGCTCATTCGAGGAACGGGTGGTCTCTAGAAATGACAATAGCTAGGAAGGAGCCCCACCAATCCAATTATTTTTTTAAAGTTTTTATTACTTTGCAAAATAATACCGAGCAAGGCTCGGTCACCCAGGTACTTATCATTAAGTAACAGTACCTTTTTTAAAAGAGTCCTTTAAGCATCACTGAAACAACGAAGTAATAAGGGAAAGCGATTTCCAGTTTTCCATACAAACGCATCAGACTATTTCCACGATGTAGGCGCACGGTTGGAAAACTCATCACAACGCGTTACGCAACACAACAAACGGATGCATCCGTCCAATGACATTTAAACCTTGTACTAATCATCGGCGAATCCACTATGTGACTCATAGCCGACGGAGATTCGCACGCGGTCGTTACAATCACGGCGGAGAACGTTGAACGTGGTGGTGTTAATAAAACCACTTATCTATTGTACAATCAGACAGTCGGCACATGGCTAAGTATATAGGGACTTAATTATAGTCGCTGCTAGTTACTTTATATGGTGTTCATAATATTATGTATGTCTATTTAAAAGTAAACGATCTATGTATTTATGTATCTATACTTATTATAAAACAAAGTCCCCACAAGCTCTTGTGAATGTTACGAATCCTGCATGTATAAATGAAAACGGATGTCCACTCTACATTTAGCATTATATATTTTCTATTTTACATCATCGCGGATTATAGCAAAATAATTTTATTATTACTTATGTATTATGGATCTCCGCAAAGTAACGCCTATTTTTATAAACCATTTGTTACTATTTTTAGTCAAAAATAGTGCAATTCTTTCGGAAGGTTTAAATTTATAGTACATTAGTACGGTTTTATGTAAATTGTGTCGGCGAGGTCGCCCAGTTGAAAAAAACGCTGGGAATTTGGGAACCAGCAAAAAACAGAAAAGTAATGTACCAAACTATTGTAGATCTAGAAAAATACTACAAAAAATCCACGACAGCATGTCTCTTTCTTTTCTGGTTCACTCGCAATAACTACTACTACTAAAAGTTCAATTCGGGAAAAAATTGTAACAAACTGCACGCAAATGATGCCGCGAGCAAAGTCTGTCTAAGGTCTGTCTATTTGTACGTTCGTCTGTTTAGTAATTTCAGCCAACAGATTTAGAGGATAAAACTTTAAAAACCAGTTACACGTATTTAAGAAATCGTCAAATGTTTTTAAAGAAAGAAGCTGCGATTGATTTGGAAGTTTGCTCTAACCGAGAAGAATCAGCGAAACTCAGCGAATACTCTCTTTAAACAAAATATATACAATTTGTTTAATTAATTACATTTTAACCGTTGCAACCTGGCACGTAGCTGACTGCAGTTAAGATATGAAATATTTGATTACATGTTTATACCGGCGAGCTACAATCCAAACTGGGGCATGGGTTGTCAAACATTTGCACTATACCAAAGACAGTGTTAGACAATAGCAATCCATCACGAGCCGACACCGCTTGCACGGTCGTCGCTTCCGTCACACTTCACGGTTTAAGTCGAGAGACTCTTCTCATTCTTTGGTGTCTGAGTAAGATTGTTTTGAGTTTTATAATTATATGAAACAGTACTGTCTATTAATCGGTTACATACTAAAACAACAAATACTAAAACCAAAAATTGATTGTCTATATCAGTGTTTCCCAACCTTTTTTGGATCATCCCCGACCTTAAAAATGATTTAGCCTCATTATGTAAAACATCCATTTTATAAATATCTTTCCATCGTAATATAAAATCTAATCTATCTAATCATCGTAAAATAAATACCTAGCATTACATTTAAATAACCCGGAGCGTAAGGGTTAAACTCTTGTCGAGTTCATTTACGAATACCCCCGAGTGGGTCGTGGGCCCCAAGTTGGGAAGCACTGGTCTAGAGCGAAAGGGTGAAACTCGTGTTGAGTCCAGTTTAGAAATACCCCCCAGTTGGTTATGGGCCCTGAGTTGGGAAGCACTGGTCTAGAGTGAAAGGGTGAAACTGGTGTTGAGTTCACTTTGGAAATAGCCCCCAGTCGGTCGTGGGCCCCAAGTTGCAAAACACTGGTCTACAGCGAAAGGGTGAAACTGGTGTTGAGTTCACTTTGGAAATACACCCAGTTGGTTATGGGCCCTAAGTTGGGAAACACTGGTCTATAATGAGCAGCCCGCACTCCGCTCGCATCAGAAACCAGAAAACAAAAAGGCTGAGGAGCGACAGAGCATGACTCACGCGCACCGCGCCGGCAGTCGGCAGCCGTCTCGCTCTGAACGAGTATTTCGTAGCGCCGTCTCTTTCCCACGGAGGACGCCGAGGCCTCGCACGTACGTACATAAAACTCGATTAGATAAAACTGCGGTTTGTCTTATTCACATTAAGCAAGGACTTTGTATATATGGAAATACGATAACGTTAAAGAAATAGTTACCATCATCATCTTCCTGCCCTTATCCCACTCTAAGTGGGGTTGGCCAACATGTTACAAACATGCTGTCACATGATTTGCCTACGTATTTTACAACCGACCGCCTGCCTGACGTCAACTTATGTAAGTCGTATTTTACCACACCTCGATAAGAAAGAGTCTATTCTACTTAACCGGATACCACACGGCGACTTACCTTAGTCGCCTTTCACGACACCTCGGTAAGAAATGATGGAGGTACTATTCTATTCAGCCGGATACCACACGGCGTCATTTAGTCACATTCTAATTCTTTCCTGTCATTAATATCTGGCGCTTCTCCTTCTATATGCCTTTTATTCTTCACACAATCAATCCATCTCTATTCCGGCTTCCCTATAATCAAATAACCACCCACATTCACACTTAAAACACTTAAATAACTTAGTACAAATAAAAATGTTTAAGAGAACCCCAAAATGCATAAAATTTTAGCAATTTAAAATTTATATTCGCTACGAAACTAGATTTCATCGTTAGCGAGATCTTTCGTATAACAAAAACTATTCCGAGATCAAATTTTGCACGGTCACATCTCGTCCGCGGCCGGTCTTTGTAAACGATCCGATGACTCGTTGAATTTAAACATCCCAAAAAGGCGATGTAATTTGTGCGCGACAGGATATTACATGTGTCGCAATTAGGGAACCATTACGTGCATTTAGTCCGCATTGTCAAAGCTATTGACCTCGCGGACAATTAGTTTGTCAGTATATTATTTTGCCATAATCCGCGATAATATATGTAATGCTAAATGTAGAGTGTACTATTCGTTATCATAAATTTGTAAGAAAATCGCTTGGCTTCAGTTCGGCTACGTTCGGGTCAATAAGGTCATAAAAATAATCATTTTAGTAAAAAGAAAACAATTTCAAGCAATTTCAACATAATTTCAATATTAATATGGCTGCGTAATTAATTTTGTTGCGATTTTAAAATTACATATTGAATCTTTATTAATAATTTATAGAATTAGGCGTTACTTTGCGGAGATCCATAATACAAAAGTAATATAAAATTATTTTGCTATAATCAGCGATGAAGTAAAATAGAAACAATCCGTTTAATTACTGATACATGGTGGAGTCTATCTCCTGACGATGCTTCGATTACGGGGCTAAACAATCGTTGAGATTGTAGTGCCGAATGTGTGCAGTGCTTCTATATTCTTGTGTTATCTGTGTCGGGTAGTGCATGAGTTCTTACAAATTCTGCATGTATCATGAGAACGAATAGTACACTCTACATTTAGCATTACGTATATTTTCTTTTATATAAATATATAAATTAACGCCTAATTCTATAAATTATTTTGTCACCTTAAATACTTGATTTTAATTGTTTAAATACATGTTTTGTAGGTTAAACTGTACAATTATGCTAAATTTCCCATATTTTTTTGTGTCCTTTAAGAACTCGCAAACGCCCTACTCTACGGACAAAATTAATTTGATTCACTCTTACAAATCGCTGCCGAATTGAAGGCTAAATTTAGAAATACAATTATTTAAGTAACAATGCAAAAATAAAATTTATAAAATAATCTTTTTTCAGAGACGAACTCTGTATAATATTGTCTGTATAACGGTAAATATACAAACTTGTAAGTTTGTATAATTTACCGTTTTAAAGCCTAAAAATCAATAAATTAAACAAACTTTATTTAACTTCTTTTTTCTAAAACTTTCGTGGTGATTGAAGTTCATTAATCTAAGAAAAGGGAAATGCATACTAATATAACAAAGATTTTCTGTATGTTACGGCTATTCCGCAGGATCAAATCTGATGATATTAAGTTTATATTAAGCTTATAGCTATATAAGCAGTTTATCATAAAGGATGTAAAACAATCTCGCTGTTCATTAGGGAACAGTAAAACACAAAAGGTTTTTGATTAAGGGTATTTAAAGTCGTCTTAAGTACTATTACGTAAAAAATAAAAGAGAGAATAAGGTGTAACCCTTAATAGATAAGGGTAAGCAAACAACAAACAATTCTCAATATCGAACAATAGGTCCGCACCGAGCCCCACGCTTCCTCAAACACGACAAATCATCGCAGACCACTTTACAAGCACTCCCAGCAAAATTATTTCCCATTGCTGCCCCGTCAGTGCAAGTAGTTATAGAATTATACACGCCTGTTGAGCGCAGACACTGCTGAGGCCGATTTGAGCGTGACGGAGCGAAAATCGGTCCGAAGGGTAGCCACCCTTCGGACCAGTCGAGTCAGACTTACATAGTACCATCATCTTCCTGCCCTTATCCCACTCTAATGCGGGGACGGCACAACATTTTATAAACATGCTGTCACATGGTTTCGGTGCGTTTTACGACCGGCCGCCTGCCTGAGTTCAACTAACCTTAGTCGCCTTTTACGACACCTCGTCAAGAAATGAGGTTTTTTTTATTTTACAAAGAAAGGCCAGCGCCTGGCTGCGATCTCGCCTGATGTTAAGAGAAAGATGCAGCCAAAGTGCCTATTCACTCTTTTTTTGAAATTTTGTAAATCGTAAGAGTCCGGAAAGATTAATGCAGGGAGGGAATTCCACATCTTGGCCGTGTGCATTGAGAAATGAGGATGATGAAAGGGTTGGTCTATTCTACTCAGCCGGACACCACACGGCGGGTAGACTAACCTGAGTGGCCTTTTACGACACCTCAGTAAGAAATGAGGGTGGTACTATTCTATTCAGCCGGTTACCACACAGCGTATTACCATCTATATCTATACTTACTATAAAAAAAGTACGTAAAAGCTGTCTGTCTTAATGTGGTCATTTTTTCGAAATCTGCAGAACCGACTTTTTTACGGTATTTACTGCAAGCACTTCTTCCGGAAGGTTTAGGTAAATCACGGTTTTATATAAATTGTGTTGACGAGATCGTACGCCGAGTCTTGCTGGTTGCTTGATCGTTGCTGGCTCTTCTCAGTAGGAACAGCTTTCCGAACCAGCAGTAGAGTTGACGATTCAAATGCACTTGTTTACAAGTTTATTTGAATAAAGAATATTTTGAAATTGAATTTCTATTAAAGTAGCTTGTTGAGAGATACACTAAAGTAATGTAATGGAGAATTGTACATCCATAGAAAGATTACAAAACCGCCGTGTGATATCCGGCTGTGTATAATAGACCACTCCCTTTCTTGCCGAAGTGTCGTTGAATACTACTAAGGTAAGTTAACGTTAGGCAGGCGGCCGGTCGTAAAATACGTATGCAAATCATATGACAGCATATTTGTAACATGTGCGAACAAAAAAAATAGCGTGAGCGTGTCTCTATCTCTTATAGTTAACCCAAAATGACTACTGTTATGTTCAAAGTGTCAATTATTAATATTACGTTAATTACGCGGCAAGACTCCCTAAGACAAAAAAAATTATCTATATATATTTTTGAATAAGTTACACTGTTTCAAAAAGTGTGATGGAAAACCTTTAAATATATGTAGTCGAAAATTTGCATCGATTATTGTTCGATGTGTTAAATAATTCTGTGCGTACCTGTAATTCAGAAACATATAGCAAAGATTATGCATTCAATGTTAAAATTAGTTTCAAAACGCATATGATTTCTAGTTGGCAAGCCTTATCAATAAATAAATTAAAATAATAATTTATAGAACTAGGCGTTACTTTGCGGAAGTCCAGCAAATGGTGGGGGGTTTAACTAATGACTATATAACTCAGCTTGCTTGCGTAATGCTTCGCTTTACGATTTTGTCGTGGAGTCTATCTCCTGACGATGCTTCGGTTACGGGGCGGAACAATTGTTGAGATTGTGGTGGTTAATGTGTGCAGTGCTTGTGTATTGTTGTGCCATCGGTGTCGGGTAGTGCATGAGTTCTTACAAATTCTGCATATATCAGGTATGATAACGAATAGTACACTCTACATTTAGCATTACATACTATATGGACTGTTTATTTTGAAAGTGGTGTACGTCCATATTTGAAAAAAAATGAGCTATCACGTAATTCATGCTTAATTTAATGTAATTTTTTATCTACTAGTCCGTATTTAATTTTTCAAAAAAATCCTGGGTAGTGGATGAGTGCAGTCGGGTAGTGCATGAGTTCTTACATATTCTGCATGTATCAGGTATGAGAACGAATAGTACACTCTACATTTAGCATTACACATATTTTCTTGTATCGCGTATTATAGCAAAATAATAATCTCATTACTTTTTTTTAAATTAAAATAAATAAAAGACTCTTGTGACACGCTGATTTTTACGCGGGAGAATCTGTAGGAATAGCTAGTTGTATGTATAAAACAAAATAAGTAACACAATCATCTGTTACATAAACTTTAATCCCTCTTACATTACAAAGTCGTGTATAAATATCATGTTACAAGTCCAACCGCAACACAACATTCACTAATGAGTCAGTCATCGAGATGCAAAGAGAAAACGAGCAAAAGAATACAAAACTGAATAGAACTGGTACATTATGACGTAATGTTATGTGGGACTACGACAGACAGAGAAAGTTTACTACAATATTTATGGTATACAAAGCTTAATAATTTAATTTGTAATAACATCTATATGATCAAGCTGTGGTAGCCCAGAGGTATCACCGTGCGCCTCTTTCGAGGAGGTCTAGTGTTCAAACCCCGGGCAGGCACCAATGAGTTTTCTAGTAAAACTTATGTGTCTGATTGATAATTGCAATTTATCACACGCTTTTCGGTGAAGGAAAACATCGTGAGAAACCTGCATATCTCTAGAGAATTCTGGGGATATGTGTAACCTACCAATCCGCATTGGAGCAGCGTGGTAGGTCTTAGCTCCAATCCTTCTCTCCAAAAAAAATAAAAAACATAGAGAAGAGGCCTATGCCCAGCAGTGGGATAGTAACAGGCCGTTACTTAACATCTATGAAAACAAAGATATTTCGCCGTGTGTTTTTCGGCTGAATAGAATAGTACCACCCTCTTTTCTTACCGAGGTGTCGTAGAAGGCGACTAAGGTAAGTCGACCCGCCGTGTGGTATACAGCTGAGGACAATTGACCAACCTAATGAATTACCGAGGTGTCGTAAAAGGCGACTAAGGTAAGTCGACCCGCCGTGTGTTATCCGGCTGAGTAGAATAGGCCACCCTCATTTCTTACCGAGGTGTCGTAAAAGGCGACTAAGGTAAGTCGACTCACCGTGTGGTATCCGGTTGCGTAGAATAGACCAACCTCATTTCTTACCGAGGTGTCGTAAAAGACGACTAAGGTAAGTTTGACCCACTGTGTGGTATCCGGTTTAGTAGAATAGACCACCCTCTTTCTTACCGAGGTGTCGTAAAATACAACAGAGGTAAGTTGACGTCAGCCAGGCGGCCGGTTGTAAAACGCACCCAAATCATGTGACAGCATGATTATAACATGCTGTGCCGAGTGGGATAAGGGCAGGAAGATGATGATGAAAGCTTAATCAACATCAGCATTCTCTTGCCCTTATCCCACTCTAAGTGAGGTCGGTACAGCATGTTATAAATGATTTGGCCACGTATTTTACGACCGGTCGCCCGTGTAACGTCGATTTACCTTAGTCTTATTTTACGACACCTCGGTAAGAATTTGGGTGGGTCTATTGTACTCAACCGGATACCACGCGGTGGGTCAACTTACCTTAGTGGCCCTTTACGACACATCGGTAAAAAATGAGGGCGGTCTATGCTACTCAACTGGACACAACGCGGTGGGTCAACTTACCTTAGTCGTCCTTTACGACACATCGGTAAGAAATGAGGTTGGTATATTCTATTCAACCGGTTACTACGCGGTGGGTAAACTTAACTTAGTCGCCTTTTACGACACCTCGGTAAGGAATGAGGATGGTCTATTCTACTGTGCTGGATACCACACGGCATATAAAGGAGAGTCAATTATCTCTTAAAATAAATCTTACTTAGAAACAATCCTAATTATCGACTTACAAACATAACTTAAAGCTTTTTTAGTATAGTAGGAAGATCTAACAAAAACTTAAAGTCGGATTCTATAGTTAGTACTGAACTTAATAAAAACCACCGAGTACTTCATTTTTGTTAAGTCAAAGTATAAGGTCTCGCGGCTCAAGGTTCAGATTTGATTGGTCAATGGCAACCACCAGCCATTATCCCTTGTTCCCCCTCCTACCCCGCCTACACCTCTACACACCGCTTGCAACTCGCGAAACGCAACGTACGCGCAGAAACAGCAGTTTTGAAAACCTTGTGATTTGTGACCAAAAACTATTTTGAAAGTGTCCAGAGTATCCAGAATTGAGTCCCGATCCTGTAAAGGTAAGTGGTTGACCCTTTTCTGCCCAATTTTCATAACCCATTTCGTATACTAGATACTTTATTTTATTACATTCTTGATTCTTATGACGGATGCATTATTTCCTAATCGTTTATAAAACAATGGCGGAAAAAACTACGCCCCGTTTAACTTGACGATAAATTTCCATCCATTTTCTAGATTGCACCATTCTTTCCTTACTTTTAATTACACGCGAACGGTATATTTCGAAAAATTTCTCAGATAATGTCTCGATAATAACAGTTAAATTGCGCGGCCTTAATAAGTTAAATGCCGAGATTCCAAATGATTACAAGAACTCGACTGAGATATTAAAGTAATTTAGGATTTTGCAAGAGACTTGTCTTTCACTTTAACTTTTAAAGGCTTTAACATAATAAAATCAGTGGGGGACATCTTAATAAATTTGATCGAGGTTTTAATATCAATTTTATATCAAAAATATAAGTATGATTGACACATTATGTCAGAGTCTTACACGGGATTAATTATTGCGGCTCTAGCAGCGCACTAGAGTAAAAAACGGTGACTTTTGGGCCCAATCGTAATAGATTGTGGTATGGTATATTTTTGTTTCAAAATGCCAAAAAAAATTAGCGTTATTTACAATCTGGAAATAGAAAAATCTTTATAGTTAATGTATAGAACCGGCTATACTCACATCTTATTCTATCGGGTTAGCCCGACTAGTTTCGAACCCATCCGGGGCACTTATTCACAAGCTCTTTACACGACGTAATCGCGGCGGGAACTGCGTCCAGCAGCTCGCTGGGCGTGGGCGAGAATAAGACGTGAGTATAGCCGGTTCTATACATTAACTATGAATACTACTCACGATAGTTTAAATTTAAATAATCTTTATAAATGTGTTTCGCACAAAAATAATAAGTTATCGATTAAAATAAACGAAATGTTAAAAATACAACAAAGATGACGTCGATTACATGGCCATTTTAATATAAATAATTTTATAAAATAATCTTTAACAATCCGAATGTTTTATTGTTCAATATTTTAAATAATAAAGATATTAAAATTGATTCTTGTTGAGGAAGCGGTTGTTTGTTTCATCACTATCGTCTTTAAGCTTATCTATTTAAAAAAAAAATATGTCATACTTAAAAAATCAGCTGTTTAACATATAAGAAGTTCATAACCTTATTTTTACTAAAACTTTTTAACTTTGTTAGATTGTAAGAAAAACCTTGTGTAATATTGAACACGAGTAAGTCTACAAGGAATCAAGAAAGGAGAAGAAGAAAACAAAAAGAATCGAGAGGGAAAAAAAAACAAATTACATAATAAATAAACTTAGATGCGAGAGAAAGAAAAAACCAATATAATAATAAATAAGCTCTCAAAGACAATACAGACCAAAATTAAAACAAATACGCATGCAATATATCTGACTTAGCTCACGCAGCGACCGCCACACAATTATTAATGTCCATACATTTATATCCGTTAATATAATGATCTAGATTATAATAAATAGGCTAAGCTAACGACGTACACAGAACGTAAGTTCAATTGACCGTTACGCATTGGATTGTGAGAATTTCATTTTATTAGTCACCAAGGACATTCGAGGGAATTATTTCGAGTAACAATATTTACTGTATAACCTACTATTTAAATTGACTGACTTCAGCAGCTATATATATATATATATATATAGTCCGAAATGAGAGTGGTACTATTCTATTCAGCCGGATACCACACGGCGTCCGACTCTGTACAAAGTAGTACTGATTAATGTAACTAGTTAAAAGTATTATTCTGAAAAGAGCAACCGCCGAATTTCTCGCTGGCTCTTCTCGGTAGGAACAGCTTTCCGAACCAGCAGTAGAATTGACGATTCAAAAGTACTCGTTTACAAGTTTACACGAAAAACGGGGTAAAGCGCAGAAACTCTATTTGCGTCAAAGAACGTCGGATATGGAATTATGAACTCCAATTGTTTCACCATTAGAGCTAACTGCTAGACTGTGTCGGTTTTTCATATTTGTGCTATGGAGGTATATAAGGTCTGCAAAACATCTAGCTCTCTCATATCTCGCAGGTTAAACCCGATTACAAAACAACCAGTCGTCACGATTATGTCCTAATTTGAAAACCATTGAACATTATATCTGAGGTTAGATTACAGCAATAAATAATCAAATATCGATTTAACTAAGCAACTTGACGAAAATATTGAGCTACTACGACCTACGCTGGTAACGCCTACGAAGTTCGGTTATATCTCGCTTAGAATGTACGGTTCTTGGTGGTCAGACCAGCATAAGGAGGTCAGCTGATTCACGATGATGGATGCGATCGCGACCACGATGGCCCGATAGGAAAGGTTCTAAAACTTAAGTATTCTACCACTATATATATGTATATATATATATATATATATTAGGTACTACATAAGTTTGAAATCTTATGATATTTTGATTACCATTATAACCATGAGATCTTGGAAAAATTTACCGTCGTATGCTAATATATATCTTTGAATTTAAACTATCGTGAGTGGAATTCATAATTAATGTATAGAAACCGGCTATACTCATTTGTTATTTTATCGGATAAGCCCGACTAGTTTCTAAAACTAGTCGGTCTCATCCGATAAAATAACACGTGAGTATAGCCGGTTTCTATACATTAATATATATCTTAGCAGTTTTTGATTGCCTAACTAGATCTATTTATCGCCCCCGAAACCCACTAAATTTCGTGAAAATAGTTGGAACCGTAATTCAGATTTTTATATATAAAAATGAATGTTCTTTCTATTGCTATATCATTTATGGACACCGAAACTTCTGAACCGATTTTAATGTTTTGAATGATGCAGCGAATGACCGTGGAAAATTTGGTGACGATTGGAGCATTTGTTTTAAACTGTTGTGTTATCTGTGTTTCTTCTTAGATGTTGTGAAGATATTTAGGCGCTGGTAATAATACAATGAAGTCTTCATTTCTCAGTTTTTTAATCGTCAGTTTTGGTAAAAGGTAGTAAGTTCGTGTAGTAGCAAGGCAGCAAGTAAGTCCGTTACAAAAGTAGTTGTCAATTATTTGAATTTATTGATTGATGACAGATATAAAAAGTTTGTTATGGCTGCATTCACAACAATCTGTTTTTCAGTGGACTCAGAAACCATACTGAGCCACAGCAACGCGTCGTCGGACAGCTAGTTATATATCAAAGCTTTGCCAGTTTAAAAGAATTAGATAGATTAGCACATAACGTAAACGTGATATTAGATTACTAATTAGCACTATTAAATATATACACATACTTCAAGAAATTACTTCACGATTGTAGGAGTTAAAAGTATGCTGCTACAAGAGAATGTGCAGAATGATAATTCTAAGAAACAATTGTATAGTTTCACAATCCCATAAAAGGCGTAAGCAATGGACGCGATCGATATTAAAATGGTAAAACATTTTAACTTTACTACAAACTATAGAAACTACAAAATGAAATCAGTTATTACCTAAAATTTATAGGCAGATTAGAATATATTATATTATACCTGATCAACTTTGTCCGTTTAGAAGTATTTTTTATTCCAATATATTTTTTCATGTAAGATAAGATGATTTTAGCTGCAATTCTCTGGACTAATATTGATCAAATGTATGCTGGATGATGAGATGATGCTAAAAAAAGTGTGGTATCCAGTTTAGTAGAATATGGCTTCAACTATTTTCCTGAAATTCAGCATGTGGGGGTTTTGGGGGAGAAAAATCGATCTAGATAAGTTTTATTTTAAAAAAATGCCGTTTTATTCCTAATTTCGGGCTCTAAACTTTTTTTTAAATTTACGTCGAATATAATCATAATTTTTCGCTGTCAAACAGTCATGGTAGTTCATTTGGGGAACGGGCAGTCTAGAGAGGTGTAAATACCTAGGATCGAGCACCACATGTCCTATTATTTTTTTATTTTTTTTTACATCATTTTAAAAATTATCGAGCAAGGCTCGGTCACCCAAGTGCTAAGTCTTTATAAAGCACATTTAAACTTCAGTTATATACCATTATTACCCTAGTACTTAACGGTCAGTGTGTCTCCGTCCTAAATCAAGGGCCGTATACATTGTATGCAACGAAATGTCACACGGCCATTAATTTCCCCGATGGCGCAGTACACGACTCTGTGTGGGCCTTCGGTAATAACGGTAGAGCGGGTAACGGTACACTCTCGTGGCAGATTAAATGTGCCCAATTCTGAATCACACTCGAAAAAGGTCATTTAGATTCAACGATAAATGCATATACGCGATATCGTATCGAGTATGGAGAGTACAATACTGAGTCTTTGTTGTCGGGACAATGCGTTTTATAAGTAAAGTATAATTAGGCGTCCATAATACAGAAGTGTAATCAGACTCATCTAAGATTCAAAGGTAATAGTAAATGTTAAAATAAATAAGTATTATGGATCTCCGCAAAGTAACGCCTAATTCTATAAATTAATGTAAGATTATGTATTAACAAAAGTCATATCTTAATATATAATCGTAATTTAAGGTTATAATTAAGAGGTCTATAATACAAAAGTCTAATCTGACTAATCTAAGATTATATATTAGGTCCATAAAGTAAAGTCTAATCTGACTAATCTAAGATTATATATTAGGTCCATAAAGTAAAGTCTAATCTGACTAATCTAAGATTATATATTACGAGGTCCATAAAGAAAAGTCTAATCTGACTAATCTAAGATTATATATTAAGAGGTCCATAATAGAAAAGTCTAATCTGATTTATCTAAGATTATATATTAAGAGATCCATAATACAAAAGTCTTATCTGACTAATCTAAGATTATATATATATTAAGAGGTCCATAATACAAAAGTCTAATCTGACTTATCTAAGATTATATATTAAGAGGTCCATAAAGAAAAGTCTAATCTGACTAATCTAAGATTATATATTAAGAGGTCCATAATACAAAAGTCTAATCTGACTTATGTAAGATTATATATTAAGAGGTCCGTAATACAAAAGTATAATCTGACTTGTGTATGTAGAGTGGACTATCCGTTTTTATATTCGATGCATGCACGATTCGTAAAAACACGTGCACAAACGTAAAGCTTTGCGGTTATGTCGTCGAATCTATCTCCTGATGATGCTTCGCTTGCAGGGCGAAACGATGGTTGAATTTGTGTCAATGAACGTGTGTAGTCGTGTGTTGTGGTGGCCGTAAAAAAGGTTTGCAGTGCATGTGTTTTTATGAATCTTGCATATATCAGGTATGAAAACGGAAAGTCCATACTGTCTATGTTTATTTGGAAGTCCGGGTAAGAACCACACTAACCGAAGAAGTGCAACGGTTTGCGAATTGGAAATGGTAATAAAGGAAACACAAACCAGAAGAATTCTCGATTCTTCTAGAGATGTCAAGACGGTCAAGATAGAGTGGCGACCATATAAGAGTAATATATGAATAGACGGTCTCAGAAAGAAAATAATACTTACTACAAATTAATTATAGATATATGAGGCCAGAAAAACGCTGCACAAAATGCTATTTTTTATTTCAATGATAATCAAAACGAAACGATTTTTGCTCGTTAACGTCGTGCGGTGTTCAGAAACTCAATTTCGTTATTTAGCCGTGAAATTATTACGCGTGTATCAAAAACTGGAATTCAAGAGCGAGCTAATTGGTAGAAAAATAATCTATTCAAACTAGTTCTTTGAATTGAAATTAGAAACTGTAAATTGTGAATTTTTGTTTTTATGATGATAAATTAGCGAGCACAGGATTTTTTCAGTTTTGTAAAACCACAAGCGTTAACTAGCGCAAATTTGTAAATTATTACTACAATATATCGTATCTAATAAAATATGAAACCGATAAATAAACTTTGAATACAATATTGACATCTATAACCTTTACAACTGATACGTTAACTGTGCAATATTATTTACAATTTACTAGCCTCATGTCTTAACATGCAGACTTTGTTAAGACATAAGTCAGTGTCACAAATAAATCTCTCAGATTTTACAAAAATATTATGGAAAAAGGTTACGCCGTGTGGTATCGGCTGAATAGAATAGTACTACCCTCATTTCTTACCGAGGTGTCGTAAAAGGCGACTAAGGTAAGTCGACCCGCCGTGTGGTATCCGGCTGAGTATGATGATATGAGTATGGGATAACGGCAGGAGGATGATGATTATGGAAAAAGGTTAAATGGTTACTTTGTTCTAAATTATATAATGATATGGTTATATACTTTATATACTTGCTTAATAAATTATATACTTAAGGCCAATAGATTTGGAAAGCAAATCTATGTAGGAGTCCCTCAAAGGAGACTTAAAGAACTACTTAATAGGTAATCTTTAAGTAATAATACAACTCTGTAATATGTATGTATATGTGTATGAGAATACACATATACGTGTATCATCATTCTCCTACCTTTATCCCACTCTAAGTGGGGTCGGCACAATATGTCTTCTTTTTCCATTCTCCTCTATCATTCGTCAAATCTGGTGCCACTCCTCTAACATGCATATATATGTGTATCATTTATTTCATTAAGAAAAAATAGTGCTAGAATTTTTTTTGGTAAGAATAGATAGTTGAGCCTGTACTCGCCAAAAAACTTGTCTACTTTGGGGAGATTAATAATTTTATGAAAATGTAACACAATGTAAAACAAAAAATTGATATAAATAAATCAATAAAAAAAAAGTAGAAATTAGTGAACGACTGTCAAAAATAGTTGAATAAAAACAAACACCTTTAATCAGGTCTATACCAATACAAGACGTTATAAACTCCTTCTCTAAAACTTTCGACAATTTATTAGTGAAAGTGTCACTAAGCTATCGTCAGATTTCAACACTGTTCACCTAATGAGTTACATAAGACCTATTCGGTTATAATTCCATTAGAATGAGTGTCGGATGAAAGATATGATATAACCATATATCATATATCATAATCCTATTATGACTGGCTTGACCCGCCGAACTTTGTATTAAATAATGCGGTTTAGTATGTAGAAAGAATTTTTTGGAAATATATATTTAAAAAATTATATGTTTTAAAACAATACAATATCCAACAAATCAGCTATATAGTAAGTAGCGGCCTGTTACTATCCCACTGCAGAGAATAGGCCTCCTCACTCTCTTTTTGGAGAGAAGGTTTGGAGCTAAGACCTAACACGCTGCTCCAATGCGGATTGGTAGGTTACACATATCTCTATTCTCTATAGATATGCAGGTTTCCTCACGATGTTTTCCTTTACCGAAAAGGAGATAAATTGCATTTATCAATTAGACACATAAGTTTGTAACAGAAAAACTCCTTGTTGTCTGCCTCGGTTTGAACCCGTGATTTCCTCGAAAGGGTTGCCACAGCTTGTTCTGTACTATTCAGTTCTGTACTAACTGTGCGGCAACTCTTTATCCTGAAAGCTATATTACATTCATCCGACATACAGATAAAAAGGTGTAAACTGTAAGAAATGTTTACTTCGTTAAGCTACATAAAAAAGCGTTTGCAGGTGGTAGTGCACATATCCTTGGTGCTAGACTTCACAAGAAAATTAATAAAGAACTTATTATTTTTCGACTTTCCAGAACAAGTGTAATGTAAAGCTCATATCATGTGTAAAAGAACTAAATTACAAAACAAACAGAACTGTTATTATATTAAAATAATAAATTAATAACGTAACGAGTATACGAGAGCACACATAAACACACACATACACGCGCCCTGGCATTTGTTTTTACGATGTTACATGTATTGGGTATGAAAACGGATAATCCACTCTATATTTAGCAGCATATATATATTTCCTATTCACTTAATCGCGGATTGTAGCAAAATAATTTTATTATTACATTTGCATTGTCTTATTGTATAGTCAGCGGTTCTTAACAAGTGTGTAAAGTTTGAATTAAATACATGATACCTATAATGAATGCAAACAACGCAAACAATCGCGATTATAACGCTATAATGACGCAAGAACCACGATTGTGTCCGAAGCTCATTATATTCACCTATAGTCACAACCAGTAAGAAAATTATTGATTATTTATCTCTGAAAAATTACTTATATGTTTTATTTAAACACGACTTATAAAGGCGGTTTCTTCCTTTTTTATATCATTATAAAACAAAGTCCCTAAAAGCTGTCTGTCTGTCTGTATGGGATCTATATTTTAGAATATATAAAGGGGAAAATGAAAGCCATTTTTTTATATATTGTCAAAGTACAAGATGAAGCCTTGATCGTGTAAAGAGACAAAAGGAAGTAGCCATATTGGGGGGACCTTATATTTACTTGTTTGACGGCCTGGAATCCAGCCCTTTAAAGTGTAGTTGCTGCACAGACGAAATATGACCCGGTGAACGTCGTAAGTACTAACAGGATCAAAATCTCAAAATTAAGTGAACGTATTTTTGTACGGTTTACTGACAGATAGTGCAATTTTCAGGAAAGGTTTCACTGAAAAGTTACTACACTACCATTAGAAGAAAAGCATTAATTACGCGTCACATGTAAAGTTATAATAGCTCAGTTGGGAACAGGCGGTCTAAAGAAGTGAAAATACTCCGAATAAGTCCAGATAACCCTTCCTTTTTTTTATTTTGTTAATTAAATTTTTCTATCTTTCAAAAAAATACCGGGCAAGGCTAGCTCACCCAGCTACTAATTATATTATTAGATTTGATGCAAATAAAGTGAATGCAATTCAAAATTTGAATAATGGTAAGCATATGGACAAGTTAGTTTAACTGCAACGATCACAATGAGCTTGCGTCATAGCGATACAATTGCGAGCTCAATTAAGTGTGTTTTCGTGTTGTTATTCGGAAAAAGTTTGACACAATTCCTAATTTAGAATAACGTTTCCAAAATTCTCTCAAATTTTTCTGTCTATCCAGTGAAATAATAACAGACAGTTACTTTACTCGTATTTTACCTTAAACGCTATGGTGTACCTAAATGGGTACTTTTGGGTCCTTTGAAATAAAGTTTGCATAAAAGTGACAAAAAGGCAATTATCACAACCAACTTATTTTTTGTTGAATGACATCATAGAGAAACACGTACTCTTATCATGCTGTTCACAATCAGACGTTATCAGCGACGACTTGATATCTCCTTTAACGATTTGATAAGAAGACAAGTGCTTACTTTCAGCGAAGCAGATATCGATTGTAAAAAATATGTAACGCTAATTTGAACCTTGTTACTATCACAATAAGAATGTCAATAGTTAGCAAAGATAGTAATATTGATTTCAGTACGTAAATAGGCCAGTGCAAGTGTTAATTCTTTGCTTTGATTATTTTGTATTTGAATTCAAACATTAAAAATAATATTTCAAACACTTAGTATTAAAGAGAACTAATTAAAAAAAAGTTGTTTGTGACAAATTTCAATAAAGCGTAGCATAGCATCAGCGAAACTCGTAAGAGAGCTATAACTTGGAAGAGCAAGAAAACATAAATATACTAAAAAATAAATTTTTTTATAAAATGTTGTTTGTATGAACATCGGTGCGGTGTTAAAAAAACAGCACACTGTCTACAGCTCAAGTATTTCCATACAAATCACATCTATCCTATAGGACGAGAAAAAGGGACCAAAAATCAAATACTAAACGTAAAAAGAAACGTAGGGTTTTAACGTTATTGTAAGCCACTAGTCCAAAGATGTCAATAAACAATTACTATATAACGCTAAAGACGTCCATTGTATTCCTTTGTCCGTCTAAGGGTTACTTATTTGTTGATACTTGATATTTGTGTACAAAAGCGCGTATTATACGACTTGAATGCCCACAGGCAGTCTCTATTCGTAGGCTTTTTTTATATTAGTCAAATTACTAACTCCATAAATAGATTAATGTTATATATAATAATAAATGTTCGTCTATATGCCCATTATTGAATCCGAAGCAGCTGAACAGTCTTTAATGATATTTTCGGACAAACTTTAAATTCTCCAGCAGATCATCCTGTAAATTTTAGTGGCAATCGGAGATAATTTTTTTTACCTGTAATTCATACTATTGGAATGGATAAGTAGATACAAAGAGTACTGAAAATATTATGTTACTATATTCCGCGATCAGGACTTAGACTCCATGACAAAGTCGCAACGGAGTTTGTCGTGGAGTCGAAACTAATAACGATGCTTCCGATACAAGGCGAAACGATTGTTGATATTGTGGCGGTGATTGTGTGCAGTGCTTGTATATTGTTGTATTATTAGTGAGTTTTTACAAATTCTGCATGAATCAGGTATAAGTACACTCTACATTTAGGATTACATACGAGTACTATCTTTTAAGCTGTGGTAGCCCAGCGGTAACACCGCGCGACTGTTTCGAGAAGGTCATGGGTTTAAACCCGGGCAGACACCAATGCGTTTTTCTGTTAAAACTTATGTGTCTTATTCATAATTGCAATTTATCACACGCTTGTCGATGAAGGAAAACATCGTGAGGAAACCTGCATATCTCTAGAGAATTCTGGAGATATGTGTAACCTACCAATCCGCACTGGAGCAGCGTGGTAGGTCTTAGCTCCAAACCTTCTCTTCAAACTCTTCTCTGGACCTCTACAAAGTAACGCCTAATTCTATTAGTAGATAAATAAAATCTTAAATTTCACATTTTATTAGTCTATGTCATTTAGGTTTAAAATTCGTATAGCGCAAAAAAGTTCATCGGTTTCGTTGTCATGATAATACGTCTAGAAAAAACCAGACCCCGTTCTTCTAGTTTCCATTTTGTAACCGCAAATGGACAGAAATTACTCTTTCATTATTGCCCACTTTTCTCGTCATGCCGGCGTGTTCAACCTACTATCCAAACTGGGTCAGAGAGTTTCCATCGCCGGCATTCGTGACAACGCAGTGGATGCAGAAATTTTTTATAAGCTTCTGCAATGCAGAAAGTATTGCCAATCTAAACGCAGCAATTGTTCTTCTTTAATTATTATTTTACTTACATGCAACTATTAAAACGCCGTGCAGTGTGGTATCCGGGTGAGTAGAATAGACCAAACTTATAGCTTACAGAGGCGTCGTAAAAGGCGATTAAAGTAAGTGGACCCGCCGTGTGGTATACGGTTGATTTGAATGGATAACCCTATTTCTTAACGAGGTGTCGTAAATACGAACAAATAAGTTTACATCAGGCAGGCGGCCAGTCGTAAAATACGTAGCCAAATTATGACAACATGTTCATAACATGTTGTGCCGACCCCACTTAGTGCGGTATAATGGCAAGGATAATGCTACTATTAAAACGCCACGATATTTGGGAACAATTTTAAGTTCATAAAATAAACATCGCTTATTTGCATACTAGATATCTGAACAGAAAACCATACAGAAAGCCGTATTGAGGTATACGAAAGTTAATTTTAAAGATAAAAACAGAATATAATCTATTTATTTAAAATTGTGATAAGTATATAGATTTCTAAAAATTATCGATGTAAGGTATCAGAATGTTATTATATCGTTTGCTATCATTCTCTATCTGTAGATCCTTAAGCAATTAGGCGATTGGCAAAATAGGCGATCATTCACAAATAACATCGATAAAACAGCCCTACTACCAACAGAGGCAGAAACAAGTATTGTATTCATGCAATGCCGGAAATCAAGGTCCAATTGCTGCCGTTTCACTTGGCCGAAACAAAACCTCCAGCCGCTATACAAATTATAATCTCTCGAGCGTAAAATAAAGGAAAATATTATAAAACAATTATTCTTTACGAGATGATCGGTTATGAGTCAGCGCTACTTCAAATTGGTATACAATTGCTGTTATTGCGATCGGACTTTCATTTAACGCAGAACGAGGGAAAGTCGAACACCGCTAGTATTAAGTTTAACATTTGAAATATTCTTTGTCAGATAAACTTAACGAGGCAACATAAATTCGCAGTAGCTTAAGTAAACTAGCTTAACAATGATTTTATAGCAAGAACAGGTACGCTTTATCAACTATTATTACTGAGCGAACACAAAAAACAACACGCACTGACACAGAAACCAGTTTTGTCAAGACCGTTCAAACAAGACCTTCAATAACCGTGGCTTCCCAGAAAACATAAACGACACACGCTTCGGAAATGAGTCAATCTACCGAACCCAATATCGAGAGAGCCTACGAAATACAAAGGAAAATAAAACAACAGATGCCAAATATTAAAGATGGTAGATACCTAGCGAATCGACTGCGAAAAATTGTTGGAAAAAAATTGTCGACAATAGCAGAGACACGACAAAAACCTCCAATACTCCACCGATCAAGGTAAGTGACCTTTCCACGGCGCTAAATCTTAGCAAAACCACTATTACACAGTCACTGTAGATCCACAAGTTATTAACTGAATCGGCGAAGCGCGACGCAACGGTACCGAGTGGTGCACAGGTAAAAACACTTTTTGTTCACATCCAAACTGACATCCTTAGCACATACTGCACATGTTCACAAACAATGAATTTTATACATCACAAACACTGGAAGTCTATAGGGTTACAACGAATACAAGTTAAAATGGAAACGACACGTGCGTTTCCCGCGACGTGCTTGAAGAGACTGAGGTTGGCTGCGCCCGCGCCGCTACGCTCACCCGGTTATCAGCCTTCGAGGGGAGCGGGGGCTAGAAAGAAAAGTGTTCACGTGACGTGTAGATAAGCAGAAAATACATTTGACAATATTTACCGCTTCTGTTAGTGTTTCCCTCATTTACTTTACTTATATACAACAAGATTTAGAAAAGTAAATGCAGTGAGACATTTGGATCGCTTATTATCTCGTGCGTTAATGGAAACTATGTAAAAAAATTGTAATGATACATTTTTGAATGGGATAATTTAGCTTTCAGCTTACATTAAATTATTATACCTAATGAATAATGTGGATCAATTAGCACCATATCGAGGCAAACAATTAATACAATTGAATCAAATAGATTTATTGTAATAGTTATTTAAGATGTTTTTTTTTTTCGAACTGACTATATGCTGTTAGCCCTAACGGCTTTTACAGCGTCACCGGGCGGGACGGGTGAGCGCAGAAGCATCGCCGAAGTTGCGAAATGCGGAGAGTAGAGCGCAGAAGCTCTACTAGCGTCGGGGAACGCCGCCCTAAGGGTGCCTCCTGTGAGGCCGGACCACGGCTTAGGGCGACGTGTAGTGGAGGGCTGGTGGTATGACTTTGATTAGTCAATACGACGACGGAAGAGTGGCAAGAAACCACGACCAACCGATGTCACAAATCTGGGACCTCGTCTTCGCCGGCGAAGACGCTGTATGTGTGTATTACGTGTTTCTGTGTTTGCGATCGTTATTTGATCGTCAGGGTCATATAGGACGCTTTTTGGACGCCTATATTTTCGGTGGTCAGACCTAACTGGGATGTAGGTGGCAGCAACTGAAATGAGAGGGTTTGGGTGTACCTCGGATTTCTCGAAGTAAGACTTCGAAAAACGTTTAAAGAGGTGAGTATGGTAGGGAGGTCGAGGTCTCTATGGAGGTCAACGTTGCGCATGAACCACGGACAACCAGTGGCTGTCCGCATAAATCGGTTTTGCATTCTTTGAAGCGTGAGCAATCTGACCTTTGGAACGTGCGCGAACGTAACGCTCGCATAGGACATTATTGGTCTTATGCAAGTTTTGTAGAGTGTCACTTTGTTGCGGAGTGACATTTTACTTTTCTTTCATAACATCGGATATTAAGATGTTGCATTAGTTAAGTATGCTTGAAATCGTCTCGTTTCAATACCCCTTATCATTACATAAACACGATACCATATTCACAATATAATCTATGAAAGAAGGTAAAAATCAATATATACACTAACACCTGATACGAATAGTTCATCTTTGATTAACTTTAACCCTACTCAAATAGTTCATCTTCAATGAGTTGTAAAAGTTCCTTTAAATTTTTAATTAAAGCTTTTGCTTAATTACTCCTTGAGAAGCTTATTTTTCTTTAAGAACATGTTACTTTATTCTTCTAATAGGGCGATATACCACTGTTAATAGTTTTTATGAAAACTGTTTCTTAGTGGAAAATAAATGTTTCCAAAGAATGTATTTTTGTCGAATAAAGTTTTTCCTCCTCCTTGCGTCGTTCTCCTCAGTGCTGAGGGTCGTGACCTTTTCAAGGGATCACTTTTTCATGAATAATTGATCTCCAAGTCTTGCAATTAAGTATTTCAATAAAGTATTTCAGTGTTTAGTTATCCAATAAATTTATATTTTGTGGCCTTATCCGATTTTGACTCCGCAATTCCTTACTTTCGTGCCGCTAAAATATGCAATAATTTACCGTATGCTCATAGCTTCTTCAACGGGCTATCTAGAAGGCTCGTAGAGCGTATCGGGGACCCGAGAGCTGGCAGCTATCTTGGCCAATGAAGTTTGGACAAAGGGGTAAAGCTGCCAGTATTTTAGGAACTTTACATTGCAATGGAATCGATAGTTTTGATTTAGTGTAAATATATATTTATTTATTTATTTATTTTTATTTTTTAGTTCTTTTATTATGCAGTGAGGTATCCGGCGGAATAGAATAGACCACCCTCATTTCTTACCGAGGTGTCGTAAAATACATATAGTAAGTTGATGTCAGGCAAGCGGTCGGTCGAAAAAACGTAGCTAAATCATGTGACAACATGTTTATAACATGTTGTGCCGACCCCACTTAGAGTGGGTTAAGGTCAAGAAGATCATGACTCTTTTATTATTATTAAGTAAATTTAAGTTTAAGTATTTTTTAAATGCTTGTTTTTGTAAAATAGTTTAGTTTAGTAAACAGTTTATATAGTATACATTATACAGTATTAAGTTAACTAAAAAAAAAAAGTTAAGTTATTAAGTTTACTATCAAAGATTAAAAAATACATCATCATCTTCCTGCCCTTATCCCACTCTAAGTGGGGTCGGCACAACATGTTATAAACATGCTGTCACATGATTTGGCTGCGTTTTTACGACCGGCCGCCTGCCTGACGTCAACTTACCTTTGTCGTATTTTACGACACCTCGGTAAGAAAGAGGGTGGTCTATTTTACTAAACCGGATACCACACGGTGGGTCAATTTACCTTAGTCGCCTATTACGACACCTCGGTAAGAAATGAGGTTGGTCTATTCTACTCAGCCGGATACCACACGGCGGGTCGACTTACCTTAGTCGCCTTTTACGACACCTCGGTAAGAAAAGAGGGTGGAACTATTCTATCAAGCCGGATACCACACGGCGTCAAAGATTAAAAAATACATGTCTTAATTACATAATCTACATAAAAGTTTTAAAACCTTAATAATCTCAGACTTATTTCATCTAGCGATCAACAGAGTGATCAACAGTTGGATATTCAAATTCATGGTATTTAACATACAGGTCTTGTAGTATTGAGATAACGATCTTTCACGCTCCCATTTGCGTATCAGGTGTCGACACACCTGTTATTCAAATATTTTAGCGTCCAAATATGGGAACAGATGCCGCTGCTTGTATTTTAATACAAAATTATACCAATAGAGTACTTTGGCTTGTCTTTGTATACTAAAAAATAAGTTAATACACTTTTATTGTTACACAAGTTAAATTAAGCACGTTAAAAAGATCTGATAACCCAGCGGTGACACCGTGCGACTCTTTCGAAGTGTTCAAAACCCGGGCACCCATGAGTTTTTACAAAAACTTAAGTACCTAAAAGATGCGATAATGCGCAAAATGAAATAGTGATATGGGTGATCGCGGATTACAGCAAAATATTTATAATATTACTTTTGTATTATGAATCTCTGCAATGTAAAGCCTAATTTTATAAATTACTTAAGTACCTAATTGATAATTGCAATTTATCACACGCTTTTCGGTGAAAGGTGACCTACCAATCGGCATTGGAGCGGCGTGGTAGGTCTTAAGGGTAACGGATTGACGATCAAGAGGTTGTGGGTTCGAATCCCGGCCATTACACTACCGACGTGAATCCACTCCTATCACAACAAGCATTTAGCTGGAGGAAACGAGTATACAAGTTATTTGGAACCCAAAATGGTAGTAATGTTATTTAAAAAAAAAAAAAATTGCATACACAATCAATATTTACGCCGTGTGGTATCCGGCTGAATAGAATAGTATCACCCTCATTTCTTACCAAGGTGTCGTAAAAGGCGACTAAAGTTGACCCACCGTGTGGTATCCGGTTAAGTATAATAGACCACCCTCTTTCTCACCGAAGTGTCGTAAAATACGACTGAGGTAAGTTTTTTATTTTTTATTTTTATTTTTTTTTTTTTAATTTTCAAACAACATATAGAATCTTATATTAAACGCCATTAAACCGCTTGCGGTTTGTCTTAGTTGATGTCAGGCAGGCGGCCGGTCGTAAAATACGTAGTCAAATCATGTGATAACATGTTTATAACATGTTGTGCCGACCCCACTAAGAGTGGAATAAGAACAGGAGGAATATACATAATTCATCAAAATTTAATAATTTTTATATAATTCTATCACGTTAAAGTCATGAATTTAATATGTCGGTTCTATACCCACGGGCATTCCCGTACGGCTCGCTTTTTGCGATGAAATTCTGTTACACTTATTTAATATAAATTCCAATTTCACAAAAACATTCTGGGCCGAAACATTTCTGCTCGCTGTAAGCCTTCAGCTTCTGTTAGTTTTATTCTACACTAGCTCTAACCACGACTCCGTTCACGTTAACTTAAAGAATTTATAGAATTTAGTGTTACTTTGCCTAGGTCCATAATACAAAAGTAATTAAATTATTTTGCTATAATACGCGATAAAGGAAAAATATATGTTATGCTAAATGTAGAGTGTAATAGCCGGTCTCATACCTAACCATTTTATTTTATAAGACCATCAACGACAAATACATCATCATCCTCCTGCCCTTATCCCACTCTAAGTGGGGTCGGCACGACATGTTACAAACATATTGTCATATGATTTGGCTACGTATTTTACGACCGGCCGCCTGCCTGACGTCAACTTACCTCTGTCGTATTTTACGACACCTCGGTAAGAAAGAGGGTGGTCTATTCTACTAAACCGGATACTACACGGTGGGTCAACTTACCTTAGTCGCCTTTTACGACACCTCGGTAAGAAATGAGGTTGGTCTATTCTACTCAGCCGGATACCACACGGCGGGTCAACGACAAATACATCATACACATTAAATAAAACTCATTATTAATATAGACAGTTTTTTAGGTAAATGTATCGTCAATTACAGATGGTGACGACATGAGCATTACAGCTGACAAAGTATAAACATAAAAAAAAAGAAAAAAAAAAAAAAACAAACAAATGAAAAACTAAATCATATAACTCTAAGATCATAGAGCTCTTAATACTTGAGTAGTGGAGCCATCATCATCTTCCTGCAATTATCCCACTCTAAGTTGGGACAGCAAACATGTTATCACATGATTTGGCTAGTTATTTTACGAAATTTTTTCATGTATCCAGTATGAGAACGAATAGTACACTCTACATTTAGCATTACATATATTTTCTTTTATCGCGGATTATAGCAAAATAATATTCTCATTAGTTATGTAATGTAAATGTAATGTAAAAAAAAAGCTGTGGTGGCCTAGCGGTGCGACCGTGTGAATCTCTAGAGACGATCATGGGTTCAAAACCGGGCAGACACCAATGAGTTTTTCTATTAAAAGTTATGTGTCTAATTGATAATTGCAATTTATCACACGCTTTTCGGTGAAGGAAAACATTGTGAGGAAACCTGCATATCTCTAGAGAATTCTGGGGATATGTGTAACCTACCAATCCGCATTGGAGCAGCGTGGTAGGTCTTAGTTCCAACCCTTCTCTCCAATAATGGAGAGAGGAGGCCTATGCCCAGCAGTGGGATAGTAACAGGCCGTTACTTAGTTATGTATTATGGATCTCCGCAAAGTAACGCCTGATTATATAAAGTGCCAGGTTGACCCGGCCTTGCTCGGTAATACAATAAAAAAAAAAAAGAAAACAATAATAGGGTAGGTGGGGCTCGATCCTAGGTATTTTTATTTCTCGCGACCACCCGTTCCCCGAACAAGCTACGCTGACTCGGCAAAATGGTTACAGTTAATAGCAAAAATTCAATTCAATATAAATTTTAGTATTTTTTTATTTCAAAAACAGGGGTAAAAAGATTTATTTTAAAATTAAACCTAGCTAGATCGATTTTTCCCCCCAAAACCCTCTACATGCTGAATTTCAGGAAGGAAAAAGATTATAACTTATTACAAGAATTTAATTCTTAATCTGTTAACAAATCCCCCAATCTTAAATATATATTACTTGAATAGTTACCACCCAAGTACTTGAATATGACGCAACATAAACCTAAAACAACTACGTGCAATAGAGGTATTTAACTGTTTAGTATCATTAAAATATAACTGAATACCATAAAGCAAGGACGGTTGTTCCACACCTTAAAAGTAAATGTTAATACATATTATCGTTATCTTATTTTATACAACAAGTATACGTAGTTTGTACTTTTACAAGAAATGAGTCATAAAGTTTGCACCGCCTTGATTCGAGCGATTTTGTTCCATTCAGTGTTTTCCAACCTTTTTTGTGTCGTGTCCCATTATTTTGCCCGACAGTCACATAAATTTGTATACATAAGTTTTAATAATATACAATAGCATTATTTACTTAAGAAACCTAAATAATGGAGAAACAAGAATTTGCTTTATATGTTAAATTTGGCACCGAAATCTAGCATTACATATAAATGAATGAAATTCGCCCGAAGCGAAAGGGTTAAACTCGCGTCGAAGACATTATCGAATTAATCCATTTAAGAATGAAATTGTTAATGTAGACATTAGAGAAGAAGACGTTATAGAAAACATAAAAGTAAAAAAAAAACTACATATACATACTAATATTATAAATACGAAAGTCTATGTATCTTACGCTTCACGGCACCAATATTGATGAAATTTGGCTCAATGAAAGCTTATACACCAAGTTAACATATGTATATGATAAAAAATTCCTATGTTTATTTTGGGAACACGGAATAAAAACACATATTGCATTATTCAGGGTACTTGTACTTAAAAACTTATTATTATTATAGCTTAGAGTTGGCGCGAATGAATTCACTCTGATTACTAATTGTTGTACTAGTTTATAATAAATATTATTTATTATAAACTTATCTATTTTACATATTGTTAACTGGCCTGGATATTATTAGCTCTGAGCTTCGCACAATTGTAAAGAACATTCAGTCCAGTGTGGCTTTAGATTTCCAACGTCCTCTGCAGTGGCCTATTTTCCGTTGTGGTAATCCGTCCTACTTTCGCTCTTCTAGACACGACAGTGAATATTAAATGACATCTATTATACGTGAGGTTTTCATGTAAATTTCCACTTAACTTTCTCGGACTGTTCCTCCCGAGACAAATGAAATGGGTATAAGGCAAAATACACTGATTGTAGACACGGTAACATAACGGACTATTATTATTATTATTACTACAGGCTTTATCTCTGTGGGTCGCGGATTCGATTCCCACCGAGAACCAATATTTTATATAGAAAATTTGTTGGTCCTTTGAATCTGGGTATATTTATTACATGTATAATTACTGGTTTTTTTGTCAGTCATAACACAATTATTAAGTTAAGTACTATAAGTACGTGTGTGATTATTCCAAATATTTATATATACACATAGAAGTTTTTTTACTTTAATTTGCCATTATACAATGGTTTTTACCGAAATGAAAAATCAAAAATTAGCCTAAGTTTGCAAAATTTCCATCAAAACTATTAAAGCGTTTATTAGTCAAAACGTCCAAAAACACATACACACATAAATATACACCTTTAGTATAAGTAGAATAGAAATAGATTTGTTGTTTTTGAAAAAAACTTTTTTGTATTTTACTAGAACTTTATGGTAATGATATTTTAATATTGAAGTATTTTTTCAATCCCTTTTCTGCCACTATTTAAAACTAAATATTCCAAACTTATTTACTAAAACTTTAACCCGATTCCAATTCAATACCTACACCATTTTAATTCTAGTCTCATTAAAAATTAGGCCCTATGTTGCACGTTATAAGACGTAGTTTAGTCAATCCATATCACAATATGCATTTAAAATACACAATGGGCTTTACAATTAAGCGATCGCCGACCCAGTTGCATACTTATTTAGCGGAATAGGACTTCAATAAATATAATTGACGGGTTGTAATTCTAAAGGGTGTAAGTGTTAATTTTTTTCAATGCAATTGCATCCATTTGGATATTATTAGGTTTGGCACATTTGTATTTTTATCATAATTCTAGCTAACGGTACAGATGTTGATATGTCCTATTTAAGTACGAGAATTTTGTTAAATTTCCGTTAAACTTAAGATATATTTAGTTGGACGCAAGGAGGAAATTTAGCCCTTAAGTTCTCATACCTGATAAAAGCAGAATTTTTAAAAACTCCGCCTAATTATATAAATTATTTGACGAAATTAGTGAGTAAAAAACATTTAAATTAAAGAACAACACCATATGTTGAAAACTTACTCAATGTAAAAATGAAATTGATTGAAATTGTTGAACAATCACTGATATCTACCGAAAACCTTTAAAACTTTAAAGTAAATTATAGCCTATAAGCATAAAAAACTTTAAATTCGCTAGTAGTAAGAGTATTAACCGAAATATAAACTATATCCTATCCTTTAACAACAATAAGAAAGTGGACGGGACTAAGATACTATGAAATAAAAAAGATTTTCTCCAGCTGACCTCCAAACTTCATTCTGAAGATGGCACATGATGATGATCCTTTAACATCGACAGAAATAACTACCTAGAACATTTGATTGAAATCGGTTTAGTAGTTTGAAAGAAGACCAAAGAAACACAATTATAACAAAAAAATACAAACCTAAAACCAAAGAGGTGTGACTGGTATGTTGATGACATAGTTAATAATGATATGAGGGTATTAGAATTGTAAAAAAAACTAAGGTGGGGCATGGCACAAAAAAGGTTGGGAAACACTGTGCCTAAATCAACCAGGGAAGCAACCGATTGAAACGAATATATCGTTCATTGTTGTTTATTTTTTTTATGTTTGGTTTTTACAGAGCATGTTTCACATAAAAAGCACGTGGGCTATTGTAAATTTTTGACGCAAAAAAGTAGCAAGGCAACATTACATACGCGCATTCGTGATAGGTCACTGAACCCGCCGGTGTGGGCAGGATACGCAAGAACTAGATCCGGGGATCTGTTCCTCCGCCAAATAAGCGCCGCAAAAGGATCACAACCGTGACCCTACTTTAAGCGGAAGCCTAAGGGCCTGTTACACAAGTTACTGATAAAGTATCAGGAAGTTAACCGACAAATAAACTGAGTAGCAGATACATGTCTTTAAAAGAAGCCTAAGGGCCTATTTCACAAATTACCAATAAACTGTCAGTTAGCCTATTGGGAATATGTCTGACACATATATCGGACTTTTGCGGTTCTCAGGTTTCTGATAGGCTTATTCAGCACTGAAAGTCCCTAATAAGTTAACAGGTAGATCATGTGGCTTCGGATGCGGGGCGAAACGGGCGGAGGTGCTTGTGTATTGTGGTGGCGGTGGTGGAGGTATGTGCATGTGTTTTTACGAATCCTGCATGTATCGGGTATGAAAACGGATAATCAACCCTACATTTAGTATCACATATATTTTCTATTTACTTAGATACGGATCATAGGAAAATAATTTTAATATTACTTTTGGATCCTAGAGAAATAAAACTCAACTTTCGTCTGATAGAATACTTAGATAACCTCAATTATTTCATAACATTTACACCGCTGATGAATCCGCAAGCTGCAAAGGACTGACAAGACTCTGACTATCGTCTAATGTCTATCGTCTATTGTATGACATTCAAATCAGCTATTAAGATTACTCACTGATTACAGAAGTCAGTGGTATTTATTTATATGGTCAACAGTCGATTAGAAACTTTTTCACTTTTTTTTTACGAACCAAAAACAATTTTTATTAATTTTAAATAATAACATTTTTATGACTATGTTGATCCTAACGTATCGTTATGTCATTCAAATTTTAAACAATATTTATATAAATAAGACATGTAAGATAATAAATACAATGCCGCGAAAAAATATTTTATAAAAAAAACTTTAGTCCTTATGCCTCTCATCATCTTCCTGCCCTTATCCCACTCCAAGTGGGGTCGGCACAACATGTTATAAACATGCTGTCACATGATTTGGCCGCGTTTTTACGAGCGGCCGCCTGCCTGACGTCAACTTATCTTAGTCGTATTTTACGACACCTCGGTAAGAAAGAGGGTGGTCTATTCTACTAAACCGGATACCACACGGTGGGTCAACTTACCTTAGTCGCCTTTTACGACACCTCGGTAAGAAAAGAGGTTGGTCTATTCTACTCAGCCGGATACCACACGGCGGGTCGACTTACCTTAGTCGCCTTTTACGACACCTCGGTAAGATTTAGTCCATATGCCTCTAAAATGCAAAATTATACAAAGACACACATATGTATTCAGAAAGTATTAGTTCATTATATATAGTTTTATAGGAACATAAACAATGTGTAACACCATTATCATTTGATGACAGTAGCGCCATCTAGCGACGAAGGGCCGCACTAATAACTAGTTGATAGGTCGTTACATTTTAAGTGACCACCAAAACCGAATAAACACAACTCTTAAACTTTTTGAAAGTACAAAAGTAATAATAAAATTATTTTGCTATAATCCGCGATGAAGTAAAATAGAAAATATATATAATGCTTAATGCAGAGTGGACAATCGGTTATCATACCTGATACATGCAGGAGTCGTAAAAAACACATGCACACACCTCCACCACCGCCACCGTGATACACAAGCACTATATACGTTCACTATCACAAACTCAACAATCGTTTCGCCCCGCAACCGAAGCATCGTCAGGAGATAGACTCCACGACCAAAATCGCAAAGCGAAGCAATATCCAAATAAGTTTAGTTATATACTAATCGGTTCAACCCCACCCTTTATTTTATTTGCGAACAAGTGTAACAAGCTTGAACTAGAAACATTTATCTGCTCGTTAATGAGGGTGCCATTGTTATGTTTAATAATCTCAAGGTTTTCCAATAGGCTGAGCTTCAGTCCTTTATTGGAACACGTGTGCAATACTTCGAAACTATGGTCATTAGGGACTTTATGACCGCTTTCTATCAGATGTTTGGCGAAATGTGAATTTTGTGGTTTATTATTCCTGAAGGCAGCCATATGTTCTTTAAAACGGGTTTCAAAATTACGACCAGTCTGACCCACATATGTATCATTGCATTCAGGACATTTTATTTTATAAACACCACACTTTTTCGCGCTTGGTAATTTATCTTTATTATTGCACAGAATCTTTTTTAAAGAGTTATTACTTTTAAAACCTAATTTTATATTTGATTTGGATTTAAATATAGCTGAAATTCGTTCTGACAATGCTCCAAAATAGGTCAGACTGGCTTTGCACTTATTATCTTTGTAATGTGGCACCGCGTACAAGTGTTTTGCCAATTGCAACTTCTGTTTATTTTTTAATATGTTATGTACTAATTGCTTATCATAGCCATTAGAATGCGCCATCTGGTTGATTATTTGAAGCTCTTTGTTAAAATTCTTCTCGCGAGAAGGACACTTGTACGCGGTGCCACATTACAAAGATAATAAGTGCAAAGCCAGTCTGACCTATTTTGGAGCATTGTCAGAACGAATTTCAGCTATATTTAAATCCAAATCAAATATAAAATTAGGTTTTAAAAGTAATAACTCTTTAAAAAAGATTCTGTGCAATAATAAAGATAAATTACCAAGCGCGAAAAAGTGTGGTGTTTATAAAATAAAATGTCCTGAATGCAATGATACATATGTGGGTCAGACTGGTCGTAATTTTGAAACCCGTTTTAAAGAACATATGGCTGCCTTCAGGAATAATAAACCACAAAATTCACATTTCGCCAAACATCTGATAGAAAGCGGTCATAAAGTCCCTAATGACCATAGTTTCGAAGTATTGCACACGTGTTCCAATAAAGGACTGAAGCTCAGCCTATTGGAAAACCTTGAGATTATTAAACATAACAATGGCACCCTCATTAACGAGCAGATAAATGTTTCTAGTTCAAGCTTGTTACACTTCGATGGCAGCAAAGTAGATACGGACATCTGCATTTTTGCGAAAATGCTTTTTTTACAAAAAAATACATTATAATCAACCCTCTATAGATCTGTATTAAAATTATTTCAATTTTCGAAATAATAAAGAAAATTTGGCACGTCAATAAAGACATCTACAACCGAATTTAAAAAAACTTCGTAGTAGAAACGGACATTTACATTTGTCCGTCTTTACTTCGGAGCTGTGACAGATTATTGAAACGTAAACAAAGCTATCAGTCACTTGTCACATTCTCGTGTGTAAAGGTTTGATTTTCGTGCCTCTTAATTAAATTTATATTGTAATAAGCATTATACCTTAATAAATCCTTAAAATATCAACTTTTTTTTAAACAATGAGTGTCTCTAGGAATAAATGACTATTAAATATGGCCCTAAAAGGTGAACAAAAGGAAATAAATGAGATTTCGGATTTGGTAAACTATAAAAATACCATGCGAAATCCCTGTGAAGGTAAGTGCCTTAGACAGTTATGTTATTATTATAATGTTGAAATATGTAATAGTTGAAATATTATTGTTAATAATTAAATTTTAGCGTAAGTAATAACATTTATTTTGAGGTTACATTCCAACGTAAACACGGACATCTGCCACTTGTCCGTTTATACGTCATACTTTTTGTACATGTCCTGATCTATGAATGTATTATTTCGCTTTTTTATTTGGAAATTCATTTATTTATCTTTAGATATACTATTTTTTCACATTGTTTCACATTATTTTCAAAATCTTCTTAGTTTTTTCAGGTTCAGATACAGAAAATGATTTAATTCAGCTAAGTGATCTGCAAGCAGTGACTGAGGGCAATTTAGATATAGGGTCTTTTGATAAAAGCAGGTTAGTGACATTTAATAAAACTGATTGAGATTATGTATAGTACGTTTTTAAACTATATAATTGGTTATTATTTACAGCTTACCGATCTTAGGTAATGACACGCTTGAACAGATTTTGCGTGATAAAAGTGAGCAGCGCAGTGCGTTATCTATTACGAATTCTGCTGAAATACATTGTAATCCAAATGCTTGTCTAGAAAATTTTACTGTTTATCCTCAATCACGCTCTGTTACACCTATGCCTCCTCAATGTATTTCGTTTGAAGCTGAATCACATTTGCCGGAACTTATTGCAGAGGATGATGTTTTACGTCCCTTCAATCCACAAATTTCTTCATCGTCCATTTTAACCACTGATTCTAGTGCATCATCAGCAAGTGGTGCTTCCAGTGAATGTTCTTCACCTTCGTCAACAGAAAACGTCGTAAATTTACAGTTGACGTTACAAAGGAAAGGAGAAAATGCAGAAAAGAGAATTGGATCAATACAAGAAGAAAATTATTGCTAAATGTCGGTAAAAAACACCTATCACGGTATGGAAAAGAACAAAAACGGAAAAATATGCGGCCCCCATGCGAAAACTGTAAATTTAAATGTTGCACCAAAATAAGTGACGAATTAAGAGGAAAAGTATTTGATTTATTTTGGGGTTTAGGTAATCATGTTAAACAATGGGAATTTATTGGGAAATGGTTGGCAATGGCAATGGTACATCCATTTCTATGTATGCACTTTTGCCATCTCATAGGTAGTTCATTGATTCCCTTACTAAAAAAACCATTCGGGCGGTAATCAATAAAATTTTTAAGGCGGTTTGGACTGCCCCATCGGAGTTGAATTTTTTTCCTTGCAAGTAGTTATCCAAATTGCGAAAAAAATGGTAATCTGTTGGAGCAAGGTCCGGAGAGTACGGTGGATGTCTAAGACATTCTAATTGAAGCTCCTCTGATTTTGGTAGCCGTCTGTTGTGCAGTGTGTGGTCTAGCGTTGTCCTGAAGCAGCAGTGGCCTAGAGCGATTGACCAGCCTCGGTTGTTTAGCAGCTAGCTTTTCCATCATGGTTTGCAGTTGCTGACAATATATATCTGCCGTAATCGTCTGGCCAGATTTAAGAAAGCTGTAGTGAACGACACCGGCACTAGTCCACCAAACACTTACTAGCAACTTTTTTTTAGTCAATTTTCGCTTAGGGCAGGATTTGGCTGGTTCGCCAGGGTTCAGCCATTGCGATGAGCGCTTCCGATTATATTAGAGGATCCACTTTACATCACAGGTAATGATTCGATTTAAAACTCCTTCATTATTGTGCCGGTTGAGTAACGTAACGCAGCAGTCGACGCGCGTTTGTCGGTTTGCTTCACTCAATTCATGAGGTACCCACCTTTCAAGCTTTTTCACCTACCCAATTTGCTTCAAGTAGATTAGAATAGTTTTATCACTAACACCGGAGCCTGCAGCTAACTCGGACGTGGTTTGCGATGGATCCGCTTACACAATAGCCTTCAATTCTTCATTATCAACTTTGGTCTCCGGCCGTCCACGAGACTTGTTCTGCAGGTCGAAATTTCCAGTACGAAAACGTTGGAACCAAAAAAGCACTGTGTTTTCTTTTGCGACACCGTCACCATACACATCATTAATCCTTCGAGCTGTTTCTGCAGCACTGGTGCCACGGTGGAACTCATACTCGTAAATAACGCGATATTTCATGTTTTCCATTTTTTAAACAGTGACACAAAGAAAAAAACAAAAGAAGAAAAAACAAATTAACAAATAAATGAAACATAGCTCCTAATTTAATGCATTTTTATTAAAATATTATTCCAATATCGTTAATATTTGGGCAATTTGGGAAAGAAACAAATTTTAGAGATAGACGTAGATGAAGTTAAGTGAAATCTTGAATGCAAAGTATATGAAGACATCTTCATAATTGGGTTAAAAAAAGGATAACTGTTTTAACACGGTGCTCAAATTTCATTTAAATATCTGTAGAAATATTACTGGAGTTTTATTATCTCAATTTTTTTAGATATTTGAGGTTGAATTGATGGCTTTTGAATTACCACGTATAAACGGATATCGGGCAGATATCTTCTTCTACGTCTAAGTTTTTTCGGAGTAAAAAAATACAACTGCATTATTTCAGCAAAACAACGATATAGCAATAAAATCTGTTATGCAATCAATAAAGAAGGTTATTTCAATGTATTACGGAAAATTTCATGTTTATTGGTGCATAACTCTCAAAATGGTCGCAATTTTTTACTAAATGTGCTCTCCTGTAAAATGACGATTTTGTAGATGTCCGTATCTACTTTGCTGCCATCGACTTGTTCGCAAATAAAATAAAGGGTGGGGTTGAACCGATTAGTATATAACTAAACTTATTTGGATATTGCTTCGCTTTGCGATTTTGGTCGTGGAGTCTATCTCCTGACGATGCTTCGGTTGCGGGGCGAAACGATTGTTGAGTTTGTGATAGTGAACGTATATAGTGCTTGTGTATCACGGTGGCGGTGGTGGAGGTGTGTGCATGTGTTTTTTACGACTCCTGCATGTATCAGGTATGATAACCGATTGTCCACTCTGCATTAAGCATTATATATATTTTCTATTTTACTTCATCGCGGATTATAGCAAAATAATTTTATTATTACTTTTGTATTATGGATCTCCGCAAAGTAACGCCTAATTCTATAAATTATTTGAAAGTACTTTACTAATGATGATTCTCTGTCTTTTCACATCATTATACATATCAGCAGGCATTATCAATGTCAACTGAGAATAGCTTTGTTGTCCATATAATAATTATTAAAAAATAAACAAATATATTAACCTTTCGTTTCCAAGAATGCACTATGGTATTCACATTATTTTATGTCCATCTTAATATTTCTAGTTCCTATAAAGCTATTGCGTTTACACAGCCGTATACGAGTTTCTACAAAAATCTAGACTTCGCTATTCACCGCTAGATGGCGCACACGGTACCCAACAGCATACTTGTGTAAATTGTTAGTATTAGGATCACGTACAGTCAAATTGGGTAACTTTGAATTTACGGGTAACATTGAATAAAACGACTAAAATAATTATTATTTTTTTTTACAATATCTGTAACCGGATTTAAAACTGATAACTGAGTGAAATGGAAACACTAAATGTTCTAGTTGTCAAATGTCATTTAAAATTTATAGTTTTGTAACAAATTTTGACACTTTTTCGAAATTTTCTGTTCGCTGTCTTTTAGCAGTGAAAAGTATGTGAGTTACATTTCCGATTTAATTACAGAAAAGGTGTGTCAAACACATGATTTTCGGTTTCTAATGATTAATTGTACGTTGAAATTATACTTTTTCACATAATTTCATGATTTTGCATCGTTTTATATCCATTGACAGGGAAATTTGTGGACCACTCCTATTTTTAGTCAAATATGGGTAACTTTGAACGGTTCAAAGATACCCAATTGCATTATCTTAGTTTATGGGTAATATTGACAAAGAATTATTAATTTCTAAAAATATTTTCAAGTACATATTTTAGTACATACAGTAATTACAATATAATTATTTTGCTATAATCCGCGTTTATTAAAAGAATCTATGTATTGCTAAACGTATAAAGCAGGCAACATTCACATACCTTATATCTACATGCAGTACGAGTCACCACACGTATCGTAATAAAATCCAATCCGGTGCTTTAACAAGGATGAAAGCTTAGCTGTATAGCTGTGATAGCGGTAACAACGTCGGACTCTTTCGAAGAGGTCGCAGGTTCAAACCCAGGGCAGGCATCAATGAGTTTCTATTAAAACTTATGTGTCTAATTGTGAATTACAATTTATCACACGTTTTTCGGTGAAGGAAAACTTTGCGAAGAAATGTTTGAGGAATTGTTAATATCTCTAGAGAATTATGGGGATATGTGTAACCTACTAATCCGCATTGGAGCAGCGAGGTAGGTCTTAGCTCCAATCCTTCTCTCCAAAGACGGAGAGAGGAGGCCTATGGTCAGAAGTGGGATAGTAACAGGTCGTTACTCGCGGCCATGGTTTCCAAAAAAGGAATCTACTATTATTAAAAAAGAAAACATCGTTTTCATCTTAAAAGAGCATCAAATAACAAAAAATAAAGATAAAATGTACATTGAAGATGACATCTCATTCATGGAACGGGGTGAATTATTTTTCAAATTCTCTTGCCAACCATTAATGTTTTGATCTCATTTGAATGGTAATTGATTATAGAATTTGTTATTTAGGTTTGATTTTTAATAAATATTTACAATTACAAATAAATATGTATTCGTTACAAAAACAAATCTACCCATATGTTGCTAATATTTAGTAAATGGCAATTTTAAGTAAACGGTTGGCTGTTAAGTATGACAAGTTGACTTTATTTGACAGATTTATCTTTCATTCATTCAGAACATAAGTATAATTTTACCCATGATACGAAAATTCTGTGAATTCAAGGATTTTTAGTTTTCGAAATAATTCGGTTCAAAGTTACCCAAAACTCAAGGTAACTTTGAACACGCACAAAAGCACATTTTTTTTCCATTTCCTTTCTAGTTACTTAGTAATACAGTTAGTTATTCTAAACTCGGTATAAAAGAACACTTAAATAAGGTCATCCTATTATTTTATATTTTGAAAAATCTGAAAAAGTCATTCAAAGTTACCCAATTTGACTGTATTATACATATAATAAAACTTAACTTATGGTTACTACTACTATATGGTATTTACATTATTTTATGTGCATCTTAATATTTCTAGTAACTATAAAGCTATTGCGTTTACAAAGCCGTATGTTTACGAGTTTCTATAAAAATCTAGACTTCGCTATTCACCGCTAGATGGCGCACACGGTACCCAACAGCATACTTGTGTAAATTGTTAGTATTAGGATCACGTAAGGCGAATATAACAAAAGTTTTATACGGAACTTTCAAAATAATTGTAGTATCAGTTATAAGGTAAAATTTAGATAAATCTTACGCAGAAGATGGCAAAACTTTAGCTATTTTTCAGTAACAACAAAAAAAATATACGACACTCGAGTTAGCTTTGTCTTGAATAGAAACAAGCGTGATAATCGACACTTTAGAAAAGAAAATATTATTCGTGCATTGATAATAGATAGAAAATATGTTCCAAATAACGTATGTATCGATATATATTCAATTTAAATCGAAACACGGCTGTAATAAAATCGAATTAATTATGAAAATGATGACATGCAATGTGCTAAAGAAAAAATGGGGTATAGAATACGGTAAAATTTGAATAACAGTCGTAAGGGAAAAGTTATCACGATAAAGTAGTGGGTAATCGTGAGATGAGAAAGGTCGAGAAAATTCGATGATGTCCTGTCGATGGAGTCTTCGACCTGGGTTCCGCGGCACCCTAAGATCCTCTGAAACGTTTACGTTTTCCGCTACTGATCTAAGTCTAAACGCGTATACGTAAAAACAATGTATAAAAATAATTTTCTCTTGATTTAATAAATAATTTAAAACTTTTTTTTTTTGAAATTTTTAATCGAGTGGTCCGTTGGCGCAGTGGGCAGTGGCCCTGCCTGCAGTTCCACGGGTCGTGGGCCAACATTTTCTATAAACCTATAAACAATTTATTGGTTCTTCGAGCCTAGGTGTGTATTTATATTTAAAATTATATACCTATGTATTATATATATTTACCAGTTGTCTGTCACCTATTAAGTTACAAGTATTAAGTTACTTTGGGGACGAACGACCGTGCGTGTATATTTATTAATTTAATATATGAATAATAATATTAATAAAATGTATTGTATTTAAAAAAAAACACCTAATTCGCTACCTTATTATAATATTTATTGACGTATTTAAATATTTCTATTAAAATTGAATAAATATTTGAGTACAAAAAACTTTGGCAACTATTCTATTTAATAGGTTCAAGAGGAGAAACATCAGGTTCCTTCACGAAAACCATAAGCTTAAATGGTTCTCAGAAATATAAATGGTTGAAAACCTCTGCTATAGATTAAAATCACGACATGATCGCATTGAAGTTTATGATGGTGAAGAGTCAAATTCACATTATAAATTCACAAACCGACACATAGAATCAAGAACAATGGACGGTGTTATCTCTAGGCGGACGCGCACTAGTCATCCGAAATTTCAACTTCCCATACCATTTACGATAATATATAACGTAAGACATACAAATGAAAAACGAACATTTTCTACAATGAAATGCAAACGTAAGCGGATTAGAATTTTTGAGCTCAAAACCTATCAAGATAAATACAATGATTTTTGTGATAACATTGTAAAAATAAAACAGATAAAGCGCGACCGAAGCACGGAAGCCTATTTATCTAATAGCTTGGTTTTTAGAAACAAAGAAATAAGGGTTGTCACCAAATTCTTGTATTATTGCAACTCTTTAATATTTTTTAGCGTAGATGATTTTAATGTTTACTAATTCATTATCTTCATTCGTTCTCCTACCCTTATACAACTCTAAGTTGGGTCGGCACAACATCTTGTGATTTGGCTCATAATTTTTATACTGGTCTATTCTACTTAGTCGGATACCACACGGTAGGTCAACTTACCTTAGCCTCCTTTTACGGCACTTAGTCAAGAAATGAGGGTAGTCTATATACTACCCAGCTGGACACACTTGTCAAAAATAATAATTTAACCCTCCGTTGGGCACATGTTCGGATTGTCACATTCGTGCCTCATAGGGTCTGGCCAGACCTTTGTGTACATTTAAGTAATCATATGGAAATATTTGGTTATTAGAAACGCATCGTCTTTATATCCACGCAGGAATATATTTTCGGGATTATTTCTGGTTCTCAGAGGCTTTTAAATATTTTAAACTACCTGTCCAATTGAGATTATTGGAAAATCAACTTTTGAATCATCATTATCCTATCCTTGTTTCACTTTAAGTGGGATCGGCACAACATGTTATTAACATGTTGTCACATGATTTAGCTAGGTCTTTTAAGACAGGCAATCTGCCAGACGTCAACTTACCTTAGTCACCTTTTGCGACACCTAGGTAAAAAAGGTGGTCTATTCTACTCAGCAGGCACTACAAGGCAGGTCAACATCCCTCAGTCGCCTTTTACGAAACCGCAGTAAGAAATGAGGGTGTTCTATTCTACTCACACGGAAAATCAACTCTGAATGTTGCTGGTTAACTAGATTTATACATTTAGCGCAAAAGAAACTATTTTTGAGGGGCATATCTTGTCAGTTCTATCTGACAAGGTTAACAAGTTCCTTTCTTCTCTAATGAATTAGAGATTATTATTCCTCTAATGTATTAGTTATTATGGGTCACTTTCCTTTGCTAATGAGTATGCCTTGAAATGAAACAATGCAACGGAAATGCATAATATTTTATAAAAGCGCATGAAATGTTGGCGTAAAAGAAGAGACAAACTGAAAGTCAATTAGGAACCTATAGCAGTTATCATTTCAGTTGTACTTATGGCCAAAAAACGATTCAACCGCCGAACGAGTGGAGAACAGCTTGAGGATGTGAACGTAGTTCATTCGACTTTCGGTGTTCGGAAGAACTAGGAATTTTTATCGAAATCCCGTTTGTATCCGTTGATAAAAAATTAAGTCTCACGTCTAATTTGTTAAATCCATCGACTTACTTTTCCATTGACTTTACAAATGCATAATAAATCACCAACATGTCGTAGAAAAAGTCAAAAGTCCATCGCTTCGTTGAACATTTCCATGTGAAATGCGAAAAATCTTGATCCATGCAATCGACGCCGGCCTTATTCCCGAGAAAGAGATTTCCTCTGGTTTCATCCCCTCGCCCTCATAATTTCTACTTAAGTGTACCGTAGAAATCTTGGAATCAGAAGTAAGAGATGCAATACGCAAAATTAAAACTAACAAATCAGCCAGTAGAGACAAAATTTTCGCTGAAGAACTCAAACAACTTGGAGATCAAGGGGTAAAAATAATGCTCGACTTATGCAATTTAGTGTGGAAAACGGGGGCATGGCCGAAGGACTGGAAAGAGTCACTGTTAATCCCATTACACAAAAAAGGCTCAACAAAAAAGTGTGAAAACTACCGCACAGTAACACTTACATCCCATGCAAGCAAGATCATGCTATACGTTATAAACAGTCGCCTACAAACGTTCCTCCAATGGCAAATACCACACGAGCAAGCAGGCTTTGTGAGGGGTCGAGGTACACGGGAACAGATCGTGAATGTGAGGCAGATTATTGAGAAAAGCCGGGAGTTCAACACACCTGTTTTCATGTGTTTCATCGACTACTCCAAAGCGTTTGATTGCGTAAGATGGGATAACCTGTGGTCCATACTATTGGAAATGGGAGTGCCTACACATCTCATAGCTTTGATCGCAAATCTGTACGAAGAAGGTGTTTCCATGGTAAGAGTTAATGACATCATCTCGGGCTCTTTTAAGCCAGAAAAAGGAGTGAGACAGGGATGTATTCTGTCTCCCATTCTCTTTAACATATACGGCGAGTATATTATGCGAAAAGCCTTAGAGGGATGGGAAGGTGGTATTTCTGTTGGAGGCCTAAAGATCAACAACCTGAGATACGCAGATGATACCACTCTCTTTGCGTCAACGGAAGTAGAGCTCGCTGACTTATTCCGTAGAGTAGAGAACGAGAGTGATCTGATTGGACTCACCATCAACAAGTCCAAGACCAAAGTAATGCTTATCGACAGAACAGGTCAACTTTCCAGGACAGGAGAACTCTCGGATATAGAATTTGTCAGAGAATTCGTATATCTCGGATCGTTGCTGTCTGATCAAGGAGGATGCGAGAAGGAAATCCAAAGACGGACACAAATGGCGAAAAATGCCATGAGCAAAATGGCCCGCATATGGCAAGATCGTAAGATCTCTAATGTCACCAAAAACAGACTAGTCCGTACTTTAGTATTTTCAATATTCCTGTATGCATCGGAATCGTGGACGATTAGGGCAAAGGATCGGAAGAAAATAGACGCATTTAAGATGTGGTGCTGGAGAAGGATGCTTCGCATACCATGGACCGCCAAGAGGACCAATAAGTCTATTTTGGATCAATTAAGAGTTAAGGCTCGGCTCTCGACAATATGCTATCAACGAATCTTAGGATACTTTGGTCATATTGCTCGCCGTCAATCAGATAACATTGACAAGTTGATAGTGGTGGGCAAGGTCGAAGGAAAACGACTCCGCGGCCGATCACCTAGTCGTTGGTGTGACCAAGTGACCGCACTTACTGGTCTCTCCGTAACATCCGCCCTAAGAAAAGCCGAACACCGAGAGAAATGGAGGCGAATTATAAGAACTGTAAAGGACTTTTAACTAGGACACGACCTTCAGTAATGAAGAATACGACAGAAGAAGAAGAAGAAGAAGTACCGTGGAAAGTAAATTCGCAACTCTAACTCTTTTGGGCACGTGGCTGCAGGTAGAAAGAAGCCAAGTCCTCATGAAATCTAAAATGTGACGAAAGAACAGAACGAGAGGAGCTCTTTCTCATTTCGTATCTCTTGTTCGACCTAATAGTACCAACGAAGTCAATACAGTTATCAGTAAGTCGCTTAGCTTTTTCCAACGTGGTGAAGAAATTATCAGCAACAGCTGTTCGGCCGCTATTGCTGTATCGATTCAAGAGCTACAGCAATACATGTTTTTTGAATCGCAAGCCCACAAAACTTTGATTCCAAACTTTGCTTTCTTCGATGGATTATACTGACAGAATTTATTTTTGCCACTATATGGAAATAGTTGTTCATCAACAGTAATATTTTGTGGTTGATAGTTCTTCAATTGAATATTAATCAATAGAAGCAAAAAGAAGCGAATTAAAATGATATTTCCATATATATTACATAGGGGTCTGGGCAGACCACATGAGGTAAGGATGTGATATGTATCCCAAGATTTCATTGCAGTTATCCTCTCACGAGAGGAATCCTCAAAATTCTTGCCAGAAATTACGCCTGATTCCTTTTTAAGAAAAGTCACGAAATTGCAAGTGGCTAGTTCGACCGGAAGTGTATTTAAATTACAATTAAAATCGAAAAAGGTCTGGCTGGACCCATGTGCCCAACAGAGGGTAAAGTCGTAAAATAATGTAGCTTTAATTTTATTAAAAATTCAGTTCTCGTTAAAAGAACAGACAATATCCATAGTTTATAGAATTAGACGTTACTTTATGGAACTCCATAATATTATTTTACTTTATTCACGATAAATATTTATCGCGGATTATATCAAAATAATATGTTCCTTACTTTCTTTTACAACATTCATAGGAAGCAGGCTTTATCATGAAGGAATTAGCCGCGTACTCAGAGTTGTTTATTTTTGTTGTTCATTTCACTTTCCTTTGCTGTATATGATGAATAGAATAGTACCATTCCCCCCCCCCCCTCTTACTGAGGTGTCGTAAAAGGCGACTAAGGTAAGACGACCCGCCGTGTGGTATCCGGCTGAGTAGAATTGACCAACCTCATTTCTTACCGAGGTGTTTTAAAGGCGACTAAGGTAAGTTGATCGACCGTGTGGTATCCGGTTTAGTAGAATAGACCTCCCTCTTTTTTACCGAGGTATCGTAAAATACGACTAAGGTAAGTTGACGTTAGGCAGGCGGCCGGTCGTAAAAACGCAGCCAAATCATGTGACAATATGTTTATAACATGGAGGGAGTGGGGATAAGGGCAGGAAGATAATGATGAATTGATTTTACAACATTCATAGAAAGCAGGCATTATAATAACGGAATACCGCTTACTTTCCGAGTTGTTTATTTTTGTTGTCCGTTTCACTTTCTTATAACTGTCATCGAGTTGTTGACAACCCTTGAGGACTTACCAATTCACTGAATACGTAGTCTATTTTTATACTGACCGAGACTTTCTAATCTATTGTGTTTCGCAAACAGTTTTTGCGGCTGGTTAATATCGAAAACGAAGTTCATAACACAATTTAAAGCTATGACATATTGTCATCATTCTCCTGTCCTTATCTCACTCTAAGTGTTATAAACATGTTATATGATTTGGCTAGGTATTTTTAAAATTAATAGACTTAGGCTTTACTTTGTGGAGATCCATAATATATAATATTATGTAATATATAAGTAATAATTTTGCTATAATAAAGTTCTAGTTTGAAACAAGCGTGCGTCGTGCTAGGCTCTCATATTTCTTTAATATTTAAATGAGTTAATCGTTTATTTATATATTATTATTTTTTTCGGAATCTCGGAAACGGCTCCAACGAATTTCCTGAAATTCAGCATGTAGCGGATTTTGGGGGAGAAAAATCTAGCTAGGTTTTACTAAAAAAAAAAACAATTTATCCCTGTTTTTGGTCATTAAATAATAATAAAATTTATATTGAATTGAATTTTTGCCATAAACTGTCAAGTCAGCGTAGCTTATTCGGGGAACGAGTGGCCGCGAGAAATGAAAATAACAGGATCGAGCCCCAACCTACCCTATTATTTTTTTCTTTTTTTGAAGTCTCTTTTTTATTTTGTCTTTGTATCTTTTTATATCGTCCTTTGTATCTTTTTTTTAAATCCTCCTGCTCTTATCCCACTGTAAGTGGGGTCGGCACAACAAGCACAACAACGGCGTTGTAACATGATTTAGCTGCGTTTTTACGACCGACCGCCTGCCTGACGTCAACTTACATTAGTCGTATTTCACGAAACCTCGGTAAGAAGAAGGGTGGTCTATTCTACTCACCTGGATACCACACGGCGGGTCGACTTACCTTAGTCGCCTTTTACGACACCTCCGTAAGAAATGCTATTCTACTTAGCCGAATACCACACGGCTACAGTTACTTAGTTATAATTTTGCTATAATAATGTCCTAGTTTGAAACAAGCGTACGTTGTACTAGAATCTCATGTGAATTATACTAACTATATAGCCTTTAGTCATGTAATTACATCGACTGCATACACAATGCTTCCGAACTGCATATTAGCAATGATTCAGTAAGTATGCTTACGTCCTAAGACGGAACGTGTTAACCTTCAAGTTGTATAATTGTTGTTATTATAATGTTAATATATACCAACGCATTTTACGGTTCTGTAGACAAATTGCAAAATTTGAATCCTTATAATTTCATCATCCATACAACCATAAAACTCAGACATCGAAATTGCACAATAGAAATTATACAAAAAAAAAAGAAAATTGAATATGGAAGAAAATGGTTTCCAAAAATAAAAATTTGAATAATCAAACATTAAGGTTTCTCACTTTGTACATCTTTATAGCTAGCTCATTTTAAGTATTAATGGAATATGGAATCTGAATTTCGGAAATGACTACAATGATTTTTATGATATTCAGTACGTACAGGCTTTCGGGGGTGATAAATCGATCTAGCTAGGTTTTTTTTAATATCGTTTTGTTTCGTTTTTCAGGCAATGAAATACTGCTAAAATATAAATGGAATACAAAGATTATTTTTGCTACTATTTTATATATTAATAAATATTATTTTAAATTGACAGTTCTAAAATGATTACATAACATATCTATAGTAATACTATAAATATAAAAGTATGTCTGTAACGCTTTCACAGCTAATCCGCTGAAGCAATATTGCTAAAATTTGGCACATATGACGCTTTTGTACCGGGCCACACACCGATTAAAAATATTACCGTTTTTTTTCCTTTAGAAATAAATAAAGCCGTTACTTGAATGTCATAAAAGCGTTTGTAATATAAAGTTATTGTATTATCTTTAATATTTAAATGAGTTAATCTTTATATATATATATATATATATATATATATATATATATATATATATATATATATATATATATATATATATATATATATATATATATATATCATGTGAATTATACTAACTATATAGCCTTTAGTCATGTAATTACATCGACTGCATACACAATGCTTCCGAACTGCATATTAGCAATGATTCAGTAAGTATGCTTACGTCCTAAGACGGAACGTGTTAACCTTCAAGTTGTATAATTGTTGTTATTATAATGTTAATATATACCAACGCATTTTACGGTTCTGTAGACAAATTGCAAAATTTGAATCCTTATAATTTCATCATCCATACAACCATAAAACTCAGACATCGAAATTGCACAATAGAAATTATACAAAAAAAAAAGAAAATTGAATATGGAAGAAAATGGTTTCCAAAAATAAAAATTTGAATAATCAAACATTAAGGTTTCTCACTTTGTACATCTTTATAGCTAGCTCATTTTAAGTATTAATGGAATATGGAATCTGAATTTCGGAAATGACTACAATGATTTTTATGATATTCAGTACGTACAGGCTTTCGGGGGTGATAAATCGATCTAGCTAGGTTTTTTTTAATATCGTTTTGTTTCGTTTTTCAGGCAATGAAATACTGCTAAAATATAAATGGAATACAAAGATTATTTTTGCTACTATTTTATATATTAATAAATATTATTTTAAATTGACAGTTCTAAAATGATTACATAACATATCTATAGTAATACTATAAATATAAAAGTATGTCTGTAACGCTTTCACAGCTAATCCGCTGAAGCAATATTGCTAAAATTTGGCACATATGACGCTTTTGTACCGGGCCACACACCGATTAAAAATATTACCGTTTTTTTTCCTTTAGAAATAAATAAAGCCGTTACTTGAATGTCATAAAAGCGTTTGTAATATAAAGTTATTGTATTATCTTTAATATTTAAATGAGTTAATCTTTATATATATATATATATATATATATATATATATATATATATATATATATATATATATATATATATATATATATATATATATATATATATATATATATATATATATATATATATATAAAAGATTAACTCATTTAAATATTAAAGATAATACAATAACTTTATATTACAAACGCTTTTATATATATATATATATATATATATATATATATATATATATATATATATATATATATATATATATATATTCCGAATCTCGGAAACGGCTCCAACGATTTTCCTGAAATTCAACATGTAGGAGGTTTTGGGGGAGAAAAATTGGTCTAGCTACGTTTTATGTAAAAAAAATATTGTTTTATCCCTGTTTTTGGGCATTAAAAAACACTAACATTTATATTGAATTGAATTTTCGCCATTAACTGTCAAGTCGACGTAGCTTATTCGGTTAGCGGGCAGACTCGAGAAATGTGAGTGCCATGGATCGATCCCAACTAAAAAATGTTTTTTTTAAGTTTTTTTTTTTTGTGGAAAAATTCCAAGCCAAGCCCGGTCACCCAGATATCGTGATTAATTTAAGATATATTTAATTATATTCTTAATAGTCCAACATTGTCATTTATAACGGAACCCTAACGTGCGTAGTCCAACACGCGCTTAGGTGTTTTTTTAGATGATTATGTTAATTATTACGTATCTAAAACTAGTTTCATGCTAAATTCTCCCACACTCAACAAGAACCAAAAGAACGTCCTTACAATTACTTATAGGCAAACAAATTTATATAAAACAATTATATCTTTAATTTTAATAGTTATATTTTTACGTTAGGCATTATAAATTTATTCCAATCAAAAAATAAAATTTCTATATCAAAAATCTGATTATTATATGGTTGCGCTATGATCCTTGATAAAAAGATTAAATAATTTTGTTTTGTATCACGGATTATAGCTAAATATTTTGATATTACTTTTGAATTATCGATCATCGCAAAGTAAGCCCAATTCTTTCTTTTTATTTTGTGATATATTGTTTAATTAGTGTAAGTGGATCATGTCCGTTCTAGTTAAATAAATAATAAATAATTATAAATAGAATAGTACAACCCTAATTTCTTTCCGAGGTGTCGTAAAAGACGACTACGGTAAGTCGACCCGCCGTGTGGTACCCGGCTGAGTAGAATAGACCAACCTTTTCTTACCGAGGTGTCGTAAAAGGCGACTAAGGTAAGTTGACCCACCGTGTGGTATCCGGTTTAGTAGAATAGACCACCCTCTTTCTTACCGAGGTGTCGTAAAATACGACAGACGTAAGTTAAAGTCAGGCAGGCGGCCGGTCGTAGAAACGCAGCCAAATCATGTGACAGCATGTTTGTAACATGTTGTGCCGACCCCACTTAGAGTGGGATAAGGGCAGGAAGATGATGTATAAATTCTACATATAATATAAAAAAAATTTAATACATCTATTTGCTCTCGAGTCAAACCTAGTATAGAATGATATTCAAATTCAAAATATTCTTTATTCAAGTGGACTGTTTACAGTACTTTTGAATCGTCAAATGTTTTAAAGAAGCTACCACTGATTCGGAAGTTTGCTCCTACCGAGAAGAATCAGCAAGAAACTCGGCGGCTAATCAATTTAAAAATTTATTACAATTTGATGGTTACGAGATAATCGTTGCAGCTGGATGCGTAGCTGACTGCAGTTAAGATATACTATCACTCAAATAATCCTCAATAGTATAGTAAGCTTTATGTAGCAACATCGTTTTGAGATAATTTCTAAACTTGTGTAAAGGCAAGTCTAGATAATGTTGAGGAATTTTGTTATTAAAACGTGTACCGAGACCGACAAATGATTTTCGGACCTTTTGGAGGCGTAATCTAGGCGTCATTAGTTTATGTCTGTTTCTTGTATGTCTGTCACCTTGTATTCTATCACCTTGTTGTAACACGATGCCTATATCACGTCAGGTAAATCTGTATTGCGAGCGCGTACTTCGACGTTACGCTATACATACCTTATCAAATAACCTGATAAGAGCATTATTGTTATCTCCATGAACTTGAAACTTACTCTCACAGTTTCCATATTTACATCGAGCTGAGGCACGCAACTTTGTTGCATGTCTATATTGAACAACTTATTTTATATCTTTTACAAATTGTTTGATGCTGTTTGTCCTAATGGCTTTGACAGCGTCACCGGAAGGACGGGCGAGCGCAGAAGCTTCGTCGGATAAAATTGGTAAGAACTCGGCATAGACGCCCTCACAACTCTCTGAGAGCGTCGCCTTAAGGGTGTCTTCCGCGAGATCGAACTTCGGCTTAAAGCAGTGCGTTTTGGAAAACTGCATCTAACAATTGCTGGGACCGTGTTCCCCACTGTAGATCAGTGTTTCCCAACGTGGGGACCACGACCCACAGGGGGCAATTTTATGGTTTGGAGGGGTGGGGGGGTCAACTCGACGCGAGTTTAAGCCTTTCGCTTTGGGCCATTTAAGTGTAATGCTAGATTTTGGTGCCAAATTTAACAAAAAAAAAGCAATTTTTATTTATGTTCCTTAAGTAGACAATTCTATTTTTAATATTAATATTTATGTATGTTACCAAAAAAGATTGGGAAACACTGCTCTAGATGGTTATCGGTGTCTGGTAGTGCATGAGTTCTTACAAATTCTGGATGTATCAGGTATGTGAACGAATAGTACACTCTACATTTAGCATTACATAAATTTTCTTTTATCGCGGATTATAGCAAAATAATATTCTCATTACTTTTGGATTAAAAATAACGTACAGAATAAAAAAATGCAGTTTCTCCTTAGGGAGTAAAGACATATTGTATTATTGAGGGTGCTTAAACACATACTAGTAAATTGGCGCAAACGAATTGGCGGTTACCAATACTATACATATACGACGAATTTTTTACCCGCGTTCCATATGCCTACAACCCACAATATACAAAGTATGTGAACAATTTTCATCTAACAAAAAACATCGCACCAAAGCAATAACATTGCGAAAAAACACGAATCCGCGCGCGAATAGTTGAGGTACGCAAGGACGAGCTAAAAATACCGCAGCGCAAAAAGGCAGGCCGGATATAAATACCCGGCTGATATTATTAAACTCCGCATTGATTACTGTACTAGCTTCTGAACGCGACTACGCTTGTATTAACTGCAGCATCGAGATAAAAAGTAGACTTTCGGTCCGTTGCTCCATTCGAACGTATAAGAAGAACAAATCAAGTTATAGTCCCCTTTATTCAAATAAGCACTTTCAAGCACTTTTGAATCGACAAGAATTTAATTATTAATGAAGCTAAAACTGGTTCGAAATTTTGCTCCTACCGAGAAAAACCAGAAAGAAACTCGGCGGTCAATCTTTTAAACATTTTAAAGTTTACATGATTAAACTGCAGTCTTCTGAGCTCTACTCCTCGCATTTCGCCTGCTTCAATAAATTATACAAAGTTTTAATTAAATGTCAGCGCAATATGGGTCAAAATTTAATTCAAAGTAATTTACATACAAACAAAAATACATACAAACAGGCAAAACTAACGCGTGTAAAAAAAAAGTCGTGCAACAATTATATAGAGATGCAAAAACATCTCAACACTGAACGCCAACAAACAGAATCTGAAAGCGTATTTGTAAATATTTAGAAACGTTTCCCGGCGAAGACAAGTTTAGAGCGTGTTTTGACGTATACTGGTGAAGCCGGGGATCGAGGTGTTTGTTATGTTTACCTGATACGAAATAATACTGACCGTCGAAACTGATTGCATCAGATTATCGCACTATAATGAAAAGGATGTGTTATAAAACAAAGTCCCTAAAAGCTGTGTGTATGGGATCTATTTTCTCAATATCCACTGAACGGATTTTCGTATGGTTTCTACCTACAGATAGATTAATTGAGAACTGTTTAGGTTAAGAATAAATTACGTTTTCATGTAAATTGAAATTGGAAAAACTCTGTGACACTGATTGCCTTCCTTCAGCCCTTTTGTCAGGCCCCGGCTCAAAGCGACCTGACGGCATCACGGTAACTTGAGTCTGCAGAAGCTCTACAGGCTTCAACCAAAGTATATCCTTATAGACTTAGACTGTGGCTAAAAGCGACCTCGGGGAATGACGGCGACTAGAATCTGCAGAAGCTCTACTGGCTTCAACCTAAGTATGTCTTTCCGTAAGACTGCGGCTTAAAGCGACCTCGTGGAATGACGGCGACTAAAATGCAGAAGCTCTATGACGTCAACCTAAATATGCTCTTCTGTGAGGCCACAGTTCAAAGCGACTAAGAGGCATGACTGCGACCAGAATCTGCAGAAGCTCTACTGGCGTCAATCTAAGTATGTCCTGCTGTCAAGCCACATCTCAAAGCGACCTGGTGGTATGTCTACCACCAGAATCTGCAGAAGCTCTTTTGGTGTCAACCTAAATATGCCCTTTTATCAGGCCACTGCTGGCATGACTATGGAACAGACATCAGACTATCACGAGCGAGATTGTAAGCCGATCGATTGACAAAGTCAGAAAAAATTGTGCGACTCTGTGTGCTCGTGCGTCTAAGTTAGTGTCATAGTATACTTGCATGTTTGTATGGCCAACTTATTTGATCAACAGTCATATAGAACGTCCGTGGAAGTATACAAAAACACACACGTCAAATTAAATACCTTTGAATACACAACAGCAAACCCCCCGAAGCCGTAATAGGCGAAGCACTATATACAGAACCATTCTATTGCACGAGCGTTCTCACGTATGCGGCGAGTGTAGTTTTATTTTTAAACGTAGGTACTTTTTAACTTCCCGAGAGCATAGCATCAATGTTTATTCCACGTGCATTCAGAACCGAAGCGATGGGAATTTGCATCGGGCTAGCTTATGTTTATTGTACGAGTAACAAAAATATTACCTACACTTCTCATGAGGATGTATTGAGACTCGTTTCGATCTATTTCTATAATTTGTAGGGAGCTAATGCACGTTGACTTTACAAAAATTCATGCGAATATCAAATAATGGAATAAATGTGAAATTCTGTCTTTTTATCTGCCTATCTGTCTGTTGTAACCATTCGGGCCACATCAAAAAGGACCGAAAACAGAAAAACACAGTAAATATTCGATAACCAATCCTGTTTTTAAGCGTGGTTGCTTCTCATAATATCTGCTCGGTGGTAGATTGACTTCATTTTGATAGATGTACATAGTAGACAAACGACTCTAAAAATGTCACAAGCGATCGCTGGATATAAATGTCACATGTACGGTGTGAACATACCTTGGAGCGACCTATATACCACAGAAGACGTTCATTTATTGTAGAGTGACCTCGTTTCGATAGACCCAGTGTTAGTAGACGACCTCAAAACGGTCGCAAGGGACGCAAGGGATACGTCTAAACAACACTAGAATATCGCATGGGGATCCCTTAAGATATTAAGCAATAGTTAATTAAAACAGCTGTATTTTAATTATTTATTTCAGTTCTTCTTTGTAGGGCATCTTAAGATCATAATCATATCTATCATATTTATCATCAAAGATCATATCTAAAGATTTAATCTCCAGATAAAAAAGTTTTCCAGTAATGTATACGAATTGTTCGATATTTCAAACATAAAGTCGATGATAATAGAAAACGACTATTCTTCTAATATCCTTTATTTAAATGATCGCAGGTTTAAATACAATTAGCAAGTTGTTGCCTCTCTAGCGGTTGTCAGAAAGTAGTGTCCCGTTTTATTTTTCGTGATTTTAAATTTGAAAGGTCCATAGACGATTGTCAACTAATTAGGCGCCGTAGGCGCGAACATAAATCAACTTCCGTATTAATATTATAAATGTTAAAATTTGTCTATTGCTTTCATAACTAAGTCATTAGAAAACATTGCTGGAATTTGTTATAATTTACGCTTTTACGGACTAATATAAAGGTTTAAGAAATTCCCGTTTTTCTCAACAAGAATCACTACCATAAGACATATTTGAAGGTATTTTAACCCTTAAAAATTAATTTGAACAAAGTTGCGGTTATAACTATATGACCCAATACATACATAAGAAAACCCTTGCGTCTAACAATAAAATTCCCACCATCAACTATATGGAATTAGCAAATATGACAGTCGACAGAATGATTTATCTCGCATTCTTCCGCGAACAAAACAATGTCCTTACACGGTTCGACACAAACCTAAAACGTTTTTATGGTTAAATGAATCAACGGTACATATTTCTGCGCTTAATCAATATACCGTACGTGACCAAGATTATTTCATTGCATATGCTATAATTCATGATAATAATAATTGCGAAAGTATTATATTATTCCTTCTTGAACGGAGCGACAGATTGGTGATTTATTTATTTATTTTTACAAAATCCACAGCTCTTAATCTAATAATTTACAAAGTATTAATTTAGTTTGTAAATACAGCCTATAACGAATTTTAATTTTGCTAATGCCTTATTACAATTAGGACGCCAGAGAAGTGTGTGTATGTGTCTGTGTAAGTGTGTTGCGTGTGTATGCTATGCGTGGAAATATGTATAATATAATAATATAAAACTAAAATTCTATGAATATTGTAAGTATTATATTTTGAAAAGAGTAACCGTCGAGTTTTTCTAGCTGGCTCTTCTTCGTACAGACAATTATATAGAGTTGATGATTCAAAGCGTTTTTTAACAAGTTTACTTGAATAAAGGATATTTTGAATTTGATACTGAAACTGTGTAAAAAGAATGAATGAAAGAAGAGTGAGTCGCGTAAACCAACCGAGATGTACTACAGAATTGTAGATCTTCAAATATACCACAAAAAGTCCGCGACAACATGTCTTTATCTTTTATGGTTAACTCATTATAATATGTTAAAATTTTCAGTAATAGTTTAATAGTACACTAACGGTTAAATTTCCGTAAGGTATTCCCGGCTTTTCAACGCGAGCGAAACCGCTGGCACAGCAAATATGTCATTGACTCTTAAATCTCCATCTCTGATAGCGAGAGAATGGAGATAGATTGAGAAAGAGAAGCAAGTACTGGCAATCATACCAATAGTATAAAATAAAACCCTTAACTTTTAAATCCCTTTTCTTACATTAGAAACTATTTAAACGTTCCGAATTCATTTCCAGTTGAAGTTAAAAGTGAATTGAACGCCGACTAACAGTGCTTCCTCAATATTTAGTGCTTATAAAATAAATCCAACAGTAGGGTTGGCGATTTATATGCAAAGTATTTATTCATATAGTTTAACTTTATTATACATCAATAATTAATTTTATTCAATTAGGGTCATTACACTCAAGGTCTTTATAGATCTCAACGTTTCTCTCCGTAAAGAAAGGTCTCCTAAACTAATATTATACATAAATACTAATATATAAAGCTGAAGAGTGTGTTTGTTTGATTGTTTGTTTGATTGAACGCACTAATTTCAGGAACTATTAACTAGGAAAAAATTGAAAAATTCTTTGTCTAACATAGTCCATTAATACAGGATGGCTATAGAATATAAAACATCACGCTAAGACGAATAGGAGAGGAGGAGGGGAAGCAATAAAAAAAATATAAAACGGCAAAATTTTAAGCTTTCCTTGAGTGTGCTAAATGAACGGTGAAATTTTTATTCAAAAATCATGTATTACAAAATTGTTCTCCTCAAAAAATTCTAAATAAAAGTCCGCGACAGCATATGTCTAGCTGTTCATTAAACCACTTTTACCATTTTTATGGTTATCAAAATACTATATTACGGTTTGAATCTTCACACGCGGGCGGAGCCGCTGACGATAGTTAGTGCAAAAATAAATAGGTATGTTTCATATCATGAATGCAGAGCAAATAATATTTTTCTTTATATGGAGTTAGTTGAATGACTTAAGTGACAAAAACTTAGTGTTATCACGTTACTGAAGTTCGAGCAGACAAAGATGCAGACACAAGCTTGTGTTGTATGTATGATTTTTAAATTTTCGTCTAGGTGCCAACCCTGTTCTCGTCAGAGTCGCTCCATTAGTCACACTATCACTTTTGCACGTCGGCGTCCATTGGCCGAATTTCATAATGCATCACGCGTGCGCGGCCGAAAGTGGGCCGAAAAATCATCATTTGATATGTTTCTTATGTATTCAAACCGTGCTAACGACCAAACCGCACGTACTAGTGCAAATTTTGATTGATAATTGTGTCATTATAAACGATCAGTGCCGATTATAAACGGAATTGTGTCGTATTTTTTCATTAAATTGTGAAACCGAAATGGTCACTTGATCCGAGAACTTACTGTAGCTTGCTGATATTTACGAATTAAATTCTTGAAAATGCTTGCCAATTGCAATTTATCAATCGAATTTGCCATAACAAACACCAAAGGATATTTAATCGGAAGTTACCAGTGATTTTAAATAAGAACCTATTCAAGTTAATATATTATCACGCTTTGTCTTTTTTCCGCACTGACTATATGCCTTTTACCCCTAACGAATTTTATATTGTCACTGGACGCGACGGGCGAGCGCAGAAGCATTGTCGAGGTTGAGAAATTTTTGAGAGTGAGCACAGAAACTGTACTAGCTATGGGAAACATCGCCCTAAAGGTTCCTCCTGTGAGGCCGTACCACGGCTTAGGTGTAGTGGAGAGCTGGTATTATAACAGAGACGATGGGAGTGTAACGAGAACCCAAAACCGCCTGACCTTAGAAAATTGAGACCTCGTCTTCAAAATTTATATACCCTCATGCAGTCTAGTACAAAAACGACTAAATTGTTTAAAAAAAAACATTGAAAAAAAAATACATTATCTAAGTAACACTAACGGTTGACTATCCAGGCTTTTTTTGAAATAGACATCTAATCAATGGTTATATCGCCTTAAGTAAAGCGCCCAAATCTCGAAAGTATAGCAATGTTCGTTAGGAAAGTATCAGAATCTGTCATTTACAGCAAAGCTATTCGCTCAGGAGACGTGACGAAATCCCTCAACAAAAGGTTATCAAAAATTACATCACACGCCAAACACGCAATATTAGACGACGCTGTTTTTTAAAGTTATACGTAACTGGTCAAGTCTTAAAAGCTTTTTTGTAAGTTGCGAACCAGTCACAGGTGATAAGCAATAATAATCTAGATTAGACATATGCGCGTTTGCATACATACAGTATATAATTGAAGGTATTTTGATATTTAAGTTGACTTAAACGTTACGAACAAAAGTTACGGGTACAGTTTGTTAATTCATTAAAGTGACCTAATTCAAAAAGTTTTGTAAAAAAAATTGTAATAAAGCGTAGCGAAATTAGAATAAAACAAAGCGTAGTTGAATATAAAACACTATTTTTGCCATAAACTGTCAAGTCAGCGTAGCTTATTCGGGGTACGAGCAGTCTCGCGAAATGTAAATACCTAGGATGTCCATAATTTATTTTTTAACTTTCTTTTTTTTTATTTTGTAAAAAATTATCCAGCAAGGCTCGGTTAACCCATTTACTATCAACTAAGCCTATCTGAATTCGGTCGATTTAAATAATACAACAGGCGTTCACTATATGTTTTGATTCTGTCTTAGATTACTTTGCTTCTATCATCATCATCATCCTCCTGCCCTTATCCCACTCTAAGTGGGGTCGGCACAACATGTTACAAACATGTTGTCATATGATTTGGCTACGTATTTTACGACCGGCCGCCTGCCTGACGTCAACATACCTTAGTCGTATTTTACGACTCCTCGGTAAGAAAGAGGGTGGTCTATTTTACTCAACCGGATACCACACGGTGGGTCAACTTACCTTAGTCGCCTTTTAAGACACCTCGGTAAGAAATGAGGGTGGTACTATTCTATTCAGCCGGATACCACACGGCGTATTTATTACTATCAAAATAAAGACACACGTGTCAACATATGCCTTCAGTATTTGCGAAAACCGAAATCATTACGTATACGAATTCGTTCGATAAGAACACTAAGTTATTTTTACACAGGTTACATAAAACTTATCAGTAAAATACGTGTGTATAACAGAGAACAAATAATATAATTACGTGAGCAAATATTAATTAGAAAATACTCATTACTTATCGTTTGTTTCCATAAACGATAGTTAATTTAAAATTAAAATTAATAGGCTACAAATAAATATGCCGGGCGATGTTATTAGAACTGTATGTACTTATAGAAGTTTTGTGTATTGTTTTGATATCATTAAAAATTAAATTCACAGAATACGTCTTTAAGGAAAAATCGCAATAAAATAAGTATATTAAAATATTTAAAAATCATTACGATCCAGAAATACATTTTGTGTATTATGAAAATCAATATGTACATTAACATTGTCCTACTAATATTATTAATGTGAAAGTTTGTTGAAGTATGGATGTATTTTTGTTACTATTTCACAGCGATTCCGCTGCCCAATTTTGAAGATTGGGATTGGGGAAGATGAAGATTGGCACAATTCCTTATACACCGGGGAAAAATATAGACAATAGAAAGCCAGTTTATTTCAAAGGAATAGGATGATCTATCTATCTATCTATCTAATTTCGGGGACGCCTGTCGGTGCAGGGCGGATGGTCAGCTCCTATTCCGGACTATTCCACCCATTTCCCCGTGGCTATGGCTATAATCTACCCGTGGCTTTTACGAACCTGATAATATCCCTGAAGGAGATATTTGTCAGAATAGGATGATAATGAAAAGCGCCATTGTTAAGCGCGTTGTTATACTGTTTATTCCAAGACTACAGTCCACGCGAACGAATGCGGGTAAAAGCTAGTAATATATACAATGCCCTTTACAGACTAATATTTATTATAAACGATTATAAAATCTAAAAAAGGTTAAATAAGCTACTTACCCATTGACACTAAATTTTTTTCCCAAAAAATACATACAGTATAATACTGCCTCTGCGAATAAAATAAGTTTTAAAACTAAGGAACGAAACTCATTAAAAGTTTGACTCATTTAAAATCACGCGACACAATAAATTAATATTCGTGGGAGAATTAAACTTGACCTTTCGACTAAGGGCCTTGTGAATTGTTAACACACACTAACTGCGATTGCTTATATTCAAATCCTACCTTATCTCTGTGTGAATGCCGATGATGTGCTACTGGGGGCGGATGTTGCGGCGGCGGCGGCGCCTGGCTCTGCCCCGTGACAACCATGGGGAGGCCGTCAACTATGGTCACCATAACTCGCTTGTCGGCGCTACGACGACGCTCTGCTGAATTCCGTCGTCGCCTCTGCTCGTCAGCCACTGGTTTCGAAAACACAGTCCTCCGGTCAAAGGAGGATCTCGGGTCCGGTTGGTTCTCGGCCGCCCTGGTTGCTGGCGTGTGGCTCTTCGACCGCTTCAGCAACCTCATCACGTGGGATTTCAACGCATCCGGCTTGCTGACCGGAGGCGGTTCGGCTTTGTGTTTGTACGACTGCGAGTGCGCATGGTGGCGCTGCAAGGACACCGCGTGACCCATCCCTGGTGGAACAACGTTGGAGAGACTCTTGACTGCGTATGCAGCATCTACTTTGTTCCCGGCCACGCACGAAACCTCGTACATTCCGACTCCTAGCGCTCCCTTAGCCCCCTTGTACCGCGAATCACTTACACTGCCATTTTTGTTACAGATTCCGTGAAACACTGCAATCCGTATCTCACTTACCGCATTGTTATTGAACACTGATTCCTTAGAATCGACCAGGTTGCTTACATTTGCTTACTACGATGATTAAATATGTCGGACCGGTTAAGGAAAAATACTATAAAACGTGAGTTTACAATTAATGAGATAATCAACTGGGATTCATTACTCATCAACAGCACCAATTACAAACAATACTACACAGATGAAAAGCAAAGTTAGTAGCTGTGTTCATTAGACGCACGTTCGACGCGTACGGGTGCCAGCGTCGCACTGATATAGCGGAGGCATTCATGAACCTAATGTAACAATCGCTCAATGATACTCGTGTGATAAGAGCGGAGATACACAGATGTCAGTGTGCGGACGGACGAGGCCTATACTAATCCGCAAAAGGTCAATGTTTTTATCATTCATAATATACTAGACGAGGACGTGAATTTTTAAGACATATAGTAAGCTCGAAGCATATTCACAATAGTGATAGATCACACACTACTAGCTAAACTTCGCAATAACATCCGCAACACAAAGTTTGGTTTGTATTTATAAACGCTCGAAAAATCTGCGTTTTTTTTAAACTTTGTTAAATAATATTGATATCGCAATGTTTTTTCAATAATTTTTAAGTGTGTTACGCAGAAAATTTTAAACAATTTTATGAGTTACTTCAATAGTACTTATTAACGATAGTTGATTACTAACGGGTAACTCGTAAATAATAAATTAAATTAGGGTAAATTGATTAAAAAATATTATAGGAATCAAATGATGCTTTGCTTTGCGATCTTTTCATAAAGTCTACCATCGATTCTGTACCAGAAGAAGCAGTGTAAATAACCCAAATATATATTCATTTACCAAGAATTACATAAAAATTAATATTGACACTGCAAAAAGTAGATTTTATAATCAGTTCAAAGGTATAACAGTACAGAGGATGTACATAAGCAGACGGGCGAGGCCCGAACCTAATCCGCAAAAGGTCAATGTTTCAGTGAAGTCATACCAATTGATGTAATTGGAGATAACGAGGCACAACTTCTGGCCCGTGGTGACGTATTTCGTATTAATCACTTAAAGCTGTGGATCCGGCCACAAATTTGGTTGAGTAACTACAGTTCGTATACGAATTTAAAACAGGTTTTTGGATATATATGTTAAGTACTCGTATGTACGTCAAATTAGGGACGTTGCACACAGAAGCGTGGACTGTTGTCACGTGATAGGTTGATAATAGATGGCGCTTTTCAATGTCATCCTATTTCTTTGGAATTAACAGAATTTCTATAGCCAATATAATGACGAATCGCTCATATTACAGTTACAAGAATATATCCATACTAATCTTATGAGTGCGAAAGTATATCTGTTTATTACGCCCCGAAAGTGTTCCCTGCTTTAACCTATCTGTTGCTTTTACAAACCTGATAATATCTCCGAAGGCGATATTTGTTAGGTCATCAATTTCAATTTCATCCTTACCTAGTATCTCCCATCTTCCCAGCGAATCCATAGGGAACTCAGCCATAAAAAAGGCCGTTACTTTACACCGCTAAAATTGTCAAAGACGAAGTCGCGGATACAACTGGCTAGCTATAGATATCTATTGTAGTAAAAAAGAATGGTAGGGGGAACTTTTATGAACAAAATTTTGAGATCAGCAAGTTCTTGAAGCCTTACAAAAGGTAAATACAATAAGAAAATTTATCAGCCGCCCTTTAAAATATCGCTGAAACGTTTAATATTCACCTTGCGCCCAAAGAACACAATGGGCAACCGCACCGTATTATCTAAATCGTTACGCACGGAGGAATTTTAAGTGAATTCCTGGCTTTACCTTTCCCTTGGAATTTCCTTTAGTGGATGCGATAACTTTGAAATAGCGCAAATTCGTCATAAAATTATTGTTTGCACTTGTTTACGGTTTCATTGATGATCCAGATTCATAGTTTTGAGTGGCACTTTATCGTTTATATCCTTTATCGAATCATCCAAACAAAAAACTCACATACGCAAATCTGGTCATTGCTTTTTTTGGTAAATTACACACACGGTCGTCCCTCAAAAAACTCAAATGCAAATGTATTGAAAGCACTTTATTTATACTAGTATATAAAGCTGAAGAGTTTTGTTTGATTGTTTGAATGCTCTAATCTCAGAAACTACTAGACTCATTTGAAAAATTCTTTGAAAAAGGAAAGTCCATTAATGGAGTAAGGCTATATAGACTATATAACATCACTCTAAGATAAAAAATATTGCAAAATTTAAAGCGTTATGTAAACGGTGAAAGTTATTGAAAAGTTTCTTATAATAAACTCACGAACTGATTCAATGTTCAATATTTTAATTCTAGGAAAAAAATTGTAGCTCACTGATTTCCAAGCGGGCGAAACTGCTGGCACACCTAATTTTTATAATATATAAAAATGTGTCTCTGTATGTCCTTTATAGACTCCGAAATGGCTTGACCGATTATAATGAAATTTTCAGACAATCTGTAGAATGACCCAAATGATCTTCTAAAGTTTGGTCGCGATGCTTTTTAAACTGACTTGTATTTCGAGGGGAATATGAAACCAGACTGAGCCACATCGACGCGTGGCTGGACAGCTAGTTTTTAATAAATGCGAAATAAGATGACTGTTAAAAGGTTTTTAGGTTTTATTATTGAAGCTATACAAATAAACCTTTAATCCTATCGCCACGCAATTCACCAGGTGGGCAAACGTTACAATTCTAGGGTGGAGTTTATAAACAAAACCGATTTACGAGCACCGGTCGAACAGCTGCATGTAGCGTAAAAACAATACGGGTACTAGAGTACGTCTTGTATAGTAAACACTGACGAAATTATAATTGGAGAATACTACCTACCTCTGTGAGTGCCTTAAGAATCTTACTTATAAACCTTCAAGAATAAGAATTCTACTTATAAATCAGCCTTACTTATAAACGTTAATTAAATTTAAGTAATTAGTTACTGGTTAGTTAAGATTTCTTTTTACTTATAAACGATAATTAACTTTAAACACTGTTTAAATCGCTGTTTAAATAGTTGTCAAAATAAACACCACTAGGACGTTGTTTAACGATTGTTTAACCACTTAAGCATTTGTTAGTTAAGCAATTGTTTAGTCAGTGATTAAAGGATTTTTATAAGTAAGGCTGTATATTCTTATAATACGTATAATAAGGCTCACAGTATCGTCCACTATACGGCGTTCGTTTGCAAAAACGTCGACCAAGGTCAATGAAATTACCCAGGCGACATTAATGTATTATAATATTAATAAATTATAATATATTAGAAAGAGGAAAAGTCCGGGTAAAGAGGTGAACCCCTGATCTCGAACCCCGTAGCGCAACCAGTTACGGCTGGTGAGATGATCTGGATCACAGTATGGATATTTTATGAAGGGCGAAATTAATGCACACGTCATGTTTTATCCCATATAATTATACTAATAGGGGAGCCAAAGGAAGGCAAAAATATTGTTTAAAGTTAAAAGGTCGATGGAAAAGGACATGAACCTAAATCGTAAATAGATACCTAATGGAACCCTCATCCTTTCGATTCACACAATACATTGAGTTTGTATTCACAACTCATCTTTATATCAATTTGTGCTTCGTTTATACGACACTAGTAGCTTGCTTTTGTTTACTTACGACGGATCTTATTTGTTTTTAATCATATTTCATATATGTAGCACCGAACAATAACCATAGTTTTACTAAACATACAGACAAATCTTCAGCAAGTTTGGACTTATTGTAGCTTTCAAAAGAAAGTATATTGATAATTATTACGATTATAAAGAAAAAAAAAGTAATAAACAGCATAGTAAAAGAGCAACTCGGTACGTTATACGATTTTTGGGTTAAATTTAAATTAGTTATTTAAAATACTTAATTAAAATTATTTTCTTATTCGTTTACAAAATCAATGAACATATTATTTTGCTATAATCTGTGATAAATTTTTTATCGCGACTTATAGCAAAATAATATTTTCATTACTTTTGTATTATGGACCTCCGCAAAGTAACCCCTAATTCTATAAATTAATTTTTCGTGTATATGGCTAGCCTGAAACAATATTAATAAGTTCCTAATAATAAGTTGAGTGTAAGTTATCAAGTAAGTTTGTATTTAGCTCAAGCTAACATTATATAATATCAGCTTTTATCCGCAACCTCGTTCACGTGGACTTTTGTCGCGTGATAGGTTGATAATAGACGGCGCTTTTTAATGTCATCCTATTCCTATAGAATTAACAGGATTTCTATAGCCTATACATTACTTCGGTGTATAAGGAATAATTGTGCCAAATTTCATCGATATTAATTAAACGGATTCGCGGTCTCGCAAACTTTCGCATTTATAATATTGTATGTAGGATAGAATAATAACAGAACTGGAACAAAGAATGTAAACAAAATCAAAAATCTCCTTCCTTCTTCTTTTCCTTTTAGACAACTATAGCTATGGTCTACCACTCTGAGATATGCCTTTTCACACCTATACTACAAGTCGTTTCACCTAAGCAAGTACTTGAGGATACATACAGTATTTTATTTTTTTATTTATTTAAGTTTCGATACATTAATAATATTTAACAAAACTAGACCCCTAAACTAGGAAAACCCGTATCTTAGGGGTCAGTTCCTTCCCGTGTATGTGTGTGTGTGTGTTTATGTATGTGTGTGTATGTGTATATGTATGAATGTGTGTATGTGTATATGTATGAATGTGTGTATGTTTGTGAATGAGTGTACGTGTGTGTCTGTGTGCGCATGCATGTAGCAGTGTATATGTGTTAGCTAGCTAAATATTTTTCTGTTTGCTCATAATTGAGGTTTATTAGCAATTTCAACAAATATTTTTTTAACTCGTATCTATTTAGATGTAAGACCTTTTGCTTTCTATTTAACTTCTTATACGGAAATGGACCTAGGTAACTATATTGTCGTTGACCAAAGTTTGTGTTTCTTCAAGTATCAAACGAGGCATGGACGGGGCTTTTCTATTTTACTATGACATTTCAAGATCACTGGCATGGTATGAGATAACGTCTGCTATTTTCCGTTGCTCGGATTCCATTTCAAGACCACCGTTTCGGAAATAAGGGACCCATGTCAACATTTGATGACAATTTCATGGGTCTATGGGAATCTATGACAGTTATTGACGTGTCGTTTACTCTGACCTATTGTGTGTAAAGTGTTGGCTAAAATAAGTATTTCCTCATCTTTAGGATCGTAGTTACTTCCCTTTTAATCTAAAATAGATAAAAAAATGCGTATTAAGTTTATAGAACTAGACAACCAAGATGGATGATTACATATTCGAATATCAATATTCGCAGAGAAAGACAGGAAGTTGAAGAGTATGTTAAACTTTTAATATGGCGATTTATCATGTTTTCATTCAAAAAATATTGTTTTTATGGAATCTAATTTTGTTTTTCAGTACAAAATGGAATTGAATAAGGTGTTCTCAAAAAAATAAACGGGTCTTTTTTTATTTTTCACGTTATCCTGGTGTACAAAAGCCTTAATTGTGCCAAATTTGATCAATATAAGTCGAGCGGTTTAACCATGATAGTATAACAGACAGATAGACTTTAGCATTTATATTATCAAATGAATCTGCGCGTAATAACATCGAAGTGGAAAAAGTAAATATGAATAAAGCACAATTATATTATGATAGAACTATGTATGTCACTGTTCGACCATCTTGGCTTCCTCAATATAGTAATCCTTTAAATCAGGATATTTGCATATGCAAACATTGGCCAATCGATAGTCGAAGACAAACAAATTTCGGTACCATATAGTATAAGGGTTGGAACAAAGCTTATAACTAGGACCCGATAGTGTTTGTTAAGGACAAGCCGGCCTCAACAAACGTTGCTGAAGGGATGAAAATACTTGTCAAAGCTTCCAGACGATAGACAAATATTTGCCACGAGAACGTACGAAGGGGATAAGTCGTTAAATGTCTTTATCCTAATAAAATTTGAGCAAATTTATTATATACTGGCTGTATGTGAAGAGATCTGTGCTAAGAGACAGACATTGTCACTCTACAGTTAAATTATCAATACCAAAAATTACATTGATCCGTTTCCCAATTCGGCGCGAAAGAAAAACAAACTGTCATATTTGTAAAACTTTCTTCGTTCTTCTCACTTCTTCAAAACTTCAATTACAGAGAGAAAACGCTTAAGATTTTGCAAAGCATGAAGTTTATGCGTTAAGTAAGGTACTTCCAGTGAATTCGAACGAATTAGAGATAATCCTTAAGTCGTTCCGACTGGCCGAAACTTTACAATCTGGTTCTAAGAACATAATATACAGGTATAATAAACAACTGAATTCGAGTTTAACATAACATCTGTTGGATACGTAAGTTGGATATCTGTTGGACCTAACAACCATTCCTTTAATATACTTCACATTTACGATAAGGGCCTCCGACTTAATATTTTTGAGCAACTTCAGATAGTAAAATATAACAATGGCAACCTAATTAACGAACAAGTAAACGTCTCCAACTTCAGTTTACTAAACGTGTTTGGAGGGAAATTTTATGGTGGTAGGGGTTGAACTATTTGTACATAAGACTGCTTGCTTAGGAAGTGCGGTGAACTATGTAGTCGTGGAGCCTCTCCTCCTGATGATGCTTCGATTACGGGGCGAAACGATCGAAGACATTGACGTAGTGAGTGTGGTGTGTTGTTTGTAGCGGCGTGATACGTCTTGTGACTGGTCCTGCATGTATAAAGTATGTGAACGTTACCTGCTTCCTACACTTGCCATTACATAAATTCTGTTAACAAATGCGGATTATAACATTTATTCTATAGTAACTTCTGTTACTATTGAATTCTGAAAAGTACCGCCTTCTTCTATAATCTTCCTGCCCTTATCCAACTCTAAGTGGGGTCGGCACAACATGTTATAAACATGGTTTGGCTGCGTTTTTACGACCGGCCGCCTGCCTGACATCAACTTATCCTAGTCGTATTTTAAAACACCTCGGTAAGAGAGGGGGTGGTCTATTCTACTAAATCGGATACCACACGGCGGGTCGAGTTATCTTAGTCGCCATTTACACCTCAGTAAGAAATGAGGGTGGTACTGTTCTACTCAGCCGGATACCGCGGCGTAAAAGTAATAATAAAATTATTCTGCTATAATCCGCAATTCATAATATATAACGATTTTTGCACGCCTACTTCTATAAATTATTTGAAAATCCTTTAACTTTGACAAAATAATCATCGTCTCTGAAGATTAGGATTCGACATTACAGCGGAACGGCTGCGCTAGTGGTGATGCCTCATAAAACCCAATTTACGACAACCGCTGAACTCGATGGTATATCCCAACGGCAACATCTGAGAAATCAATTAGCAGCCTTAGTACAAACTTATGTATTTCCGAATAGTTTTGGAACTTCTATATAACTTTCGTACCCTGTTTAATCCGTTAAGAGAATTAATTGTCACCGCCGCTTTCCCTTAAAATTAATCTATGATCTAATATTTTTGTTATATCTTAGGTGTGTAATAATATGAAATTTGAGATTTTCATACCTTATACAGTGTCTTTTCTTTTATTAGTTCGATATTCTTTATCTGAATGGTTTAGATAAAAAACTAGTAACAGAAGGTAATCAAAAATAAGAATCTTGGTTGTTTTTTTCTTTCTTTCTACAAAATTCCGAATTTTGATCTAAACAAAGTTCTTTAACTGTTATTCCAATTCCAAAATTTTCAACCTTATACCACACTAGCGGCCTGCCCCTGCTTCGCACGGATATAAAATATATATCCCATGTCAGTCAGTGTAAAAAAATGATTAAAATCGATCGAGTAGTTTTGATTTATACATTACTGCCCGTGGCCCTCACGCGTTAAATTTGGTGAAAAACAATCTCCGAAAATGTTCACTTAAATTACATGCTGTAAACGGCCATATTGATCTATATTAAATCGACTATTTATTTAAGGTACTTAATTGGATAAGGATTAATGATGTATTGTATAAAAATTGCTTCCAAAATATGGCATTATTTTTCTTAAAAAGTAAATGACAAAAAATGCTATAGTGGGTTATCCATAAGAGATACAAATACTTAGTAAATTATTTTGATAAATCTCGTAGAGTTTAGCCTGCGTTTGCAATGTAAGCGGAAAAAAATGTAATTATTTATAGAAACCTCAAAAATTACAGTATTTCTCTACTCCGTATTGAATTTTATTATACGTACAAACCTTCCTCTGGAATCACTCTATCTATTAAAAAAAACCGCATCAAAATCTGTTGCGTAGTTTTAAAGTTTTATGCGTACATAGGGATATAGGGACTTCGTTTTATAATATGTAGTGATGATGGTGGATCAACCTTAGTCGCCTTTAACGACACCTCAGTAAGAAATGAGGGTGGTCTATCCTACTCATTCGGATACCACACGGCTACAAATCTTTAATATTTAAATGAGTTAATCTTGTATGTGTGTGTGTATTACACCTATAAATGTATATATGTATTTACATGTATATGTGTGTGTGTGTGTGTGTGTCACAAGTCAGCGTAGCTTATTCTGGGTGGTGTCTAGAAATGAAAATACGTAGGTTCGAGCCCCACCTACCCAATTATTATTATTTTTTAGTTTATTTTTTTTTACTAAAAAATTACCGAGCAATGCTCGGTCAACCGGGTACTAAAATATAATTCCTCTTACATTGAAAACAAAAACACAAAGTAAGCAAAATATATCCTATTACAGAGAAGTAATTGTAAATAGATCAGCCGATGATGCGGTTGAACAGCTGCGATACCAAAGTTCATTTACATATAATTATAAAACACCTGAGATCTGACTCGACGCTGTAAGCGTTCCTGACTGATTGTACAAACATTTATCTAAACCAGATTTACTCAAAGTGTGTTCCGCGGAACCCTAGGGATCCGCTATACCTTTGTAGGGGTTCCCACAAGAATTTAGAAAAAAATCAAATTACCTCTCTCTGGTCGAGCGTTTTGACTCCGCGGCCGCGCGTGGGTATATCTATTTATTTATTTGTATTTGTATAAACATGTGTCACAACAGCTGGTGTATTAGTTAGATTTTTTCATTTTTAATATCTTCTATTATTCAATACTTACTACCCATGTACAACTTTGAGAACCACTGATCTAAACGATACTCTCGAAACTAGAGTGAAATCAAATTCAGCATTTGGTTACATAGGGATTTCAATCGAAAATAAATTTATTATGTGTGAAAAGATATATTTTTTTATGCTAATCGATTAATGAATTATTTTAAAATAGTTATTGGTATAACTATTTTAAAATAATTCATTATTCGATTAGCATAAAAAAATATATCTTTCGCAATTCGTTTGCGTTATTTTAATTGTTACATGTCTATTTTGTATTGTAAAAAACACGATTTTCAAGTATATACGCTTCAATTGTACCAAATCTTTTCATGATTTTAAAACAGACAGACGTAACGATAGACGTTCGTCATTCTCCTGCCCTTATCCCAATCTAAGTGAGGTCGGCGGAACATGTTTTAAACATGCTAGATGATTTGGCTAGTTATTATACGACAGGCCTCTTGCTTGACGTCAACTTACCTTAGTCACTTTTTAAGACAATTAGGTAAGAAATGAGGGTGGTCTATTCTACTCAGCCGAATACCACACGGCGGGGAAAGACAGATTTTCATATTTATAATATTAAGCATAAATTTTGTATTCTAGCAGTCCGAAAAAATTAAATATCCAATTGCAATTATTTTCAAAATATTTTTTAAAACATTCGGGAACAAAATAAAAAGCAACTTATAATTAAGACTATAATAAATAAGCGAGTTCAAAATCGCTAGTACAGGTAAATGAAAATAAATCAAATCACAACTAAGTTTAGTAGAGTAGAGTAGAGTAGAGTAGAGTAGAAGAGTACGTAAAATAATTTCGTCAAGAAAGAAGTCGAGTCGCAAGAGTTCGGAAGAATTTCATCGTAAAGATGCACTTATAGTTTCCATTACATAACTTAAAACGCCCTGTTCATTCTCACAAATGAGACACGTTAGTATTCGAACAATAGTGCGATAGAGGAAACATAAGATCTGGCTTCAGGCCAAGAATAATCGAATATAATTTCATTGAACGAGTCACTTTACCTTTATATCCTCTAAGGCAGGGGTGTCAAACTCTCGGCACGCAGGCCACAGCATATCTTTAATAATTTATAGTTCAAGCTTGTTACACTTGTTCGCAAATAAAATAAAGGGTGGGGTTGAACCGATTAGTATATAACTAAACTTATTTGGGTAATGCTTCGCTTTGCGATTTTGGTCGTGGAGTCTATCTCCTGACGATGCTTCGGTTGCGGGGCGAAACGATTGTTGAGTTTGTGATAGTGAACGTATATAGTGCTTGTGTATTGTGGTGGCGGTGGTGGAGGTTTGTGCATGTGTTTTTACGAATCCTGCATGTATCAGGTATGATAACCGATTGTCCACTTACATTTAGCATTATATATATTTTCTATTTTACTTTTTCGCGGATTATAGCAAAATAATTTTATTATTACTTTTGTATATCTTTAATATTTAAATGAGTTAGTCTTGTATGTACATATATATATATATATATTCGGAATCACGGAAACGGCTTCAACGATTATCCTGAAATTCAGCAAGGGGGTTTTGGGGGAGAAAATTCGATATAGATAAGTTGTATTTACAAAAAATGTCGTTTTATCACTGTTTATGGGTTCTAAATTTTTTTTGAAATTTACTTTGAATACATTCACAAATTTTCGCTGTCAAACGTAAAGTCATGGTGGTTCATTTGGGGAACGGGCGGTCTAGAGAGGTGAAAATACCTAGGATCGAGCCTATACCTAACCTATAATTTTTCATTTTTTAATTTTTTTTTTACATTATTTTAAAAATCACCGAACAAGGCGCCGGTCACCCAGGTACTAAAATTATTATATATTTAATGTATAAACTACACGAAAGGAAACTGTATTATTAACACGCTGGGTCAATTTTGATAAAAAGTCTCGACCAATAAAATTTATCCTAAAATAGGAAAGATAGTATCAGAGAATAGATGTCAATATGTTTACTACCATGTACTAGTCAAAAAAAAAATTCCTATGAACATTTGCAGTGATATTTTATGATTTTCTTGCGGCGTACCTAGCTAAGCATCGTTTGTTTGCCTCAAGTTAGCTTTTGTGTTTGTCACCCCTGCTCTAAAGCATATCTATAATGGTCCACTATTCCCAAGCAGCAAAGGCGAAATTAGATTGTTTTCCTCATGCCATAAACAGACACGAACAAATGCACAGCCGTACAAGCACAATTAGCTATAAATTTAATTACGAGCGCTTATATATTGCAGTGTAGTTATTGTATTGTCTAATTTTATTGAGTACTGTAATTAGACATTTTAAAAAGCCATCCTTTTAATATAAAATGTACGAATTTTAGAAGTGAAATTTCTACAAATAAATAAAATAAAAAGGCTACAATAAAGTGTTAAAGAAATGCGTTCTCATTAACACTATGGTCTATTTTAGGCGTGCTCAACCTTTTTAACGGTTGGGTCAAACGGACTTTACGAAAATCTATGGTGGGCCACTGCAGCATTATTAACAGGATTTTAGCTGTGTAATTGAATTAGAATATTATATATAGTATTGACAAAATATAAAAAAAAACAATGTGGTAGTTCTAAGCTCCAAAAGGAGGGAGAAGGCCTATGTTCAGAAGTGGGATAGTAACACGCCGTCACTTTTACTATACTAAATTAATAGTTCTGAAGTGTGTATAGTGCTTAATATTATTCCTATATATTGAGAATATTCTACGATTCATAGGCGGGAGATTCAAAATTCGAGCGTAAGGTTGAGCAGGCCTGGTCTATTTCATAGCTTAACTCAGATACTTAGTAAATTTATGAAATGGATATAAAATTACTGAGTATTAGTTAGATACACAATTATAAACAAATTAAAAAAAAGATGTTTATTTCGATAGTAGGAAAAAGATGCTGCCACAATTAAAAATAAACTACTCGTGACGCACTCCGACCACAATGCAGTCATTTCGTTAAACTAACGAGCCAAACATTAACGTGAATATACCTGAAGGAGTACGCATTAAATAGACAGTGCATAAAAGGTATGGCTACAATGGCAACTATTCTAGAGCTATAAAAAAGTCAAGTCTCCGTTACAGAGAAGGACTAAGCGAACACAGGTACCCAAACTTCTAACCCAACATTTAACACATTCATTTTTTAGGCTTCGAATTTGATAAGCCGTTAACACCTTTTACAACATTACCGGACTATACGTACGAGCGTGTTATAGATAGCGGAAAGTTTAAAGTCCTATTGGTGTTTTCTGTGCAGCCGAACCATAGCTTAATAACACGCTATATAATAACACTATAAAATTCGCTTCATTTTCAACGTTTCCATCATACAAATCTACGCTGTGTGCAATCATTTATACATATGTAACTTTAATACATATTTATTCAAGTTTAAAGAGAAAGAAATTATATATAGGCCAAATTTATCTTAAATTATGCATGCTCGATCTATAATTTTGCATTGGTTCTCATGAGGTCATACAAAACTATAACTTTGTGAGAACAAATTTGGTATATACTGTTTAAGTACATATTTCGGATATGTTCGGTAGCAACTAATCATGTACTTTTGTCGCGTAAAAAGGATAACCCTTTTCTTCTATGTTATTTACAATTTTACCACTTACAAAAATATCTAACACTCATATTTTATCTTTTGATATACTCGTATTTCCTGTACAGCATTTACCAATATAATTTTGAATATTCAGTTATATTTCCATCAAGTCTTAGTTCGATATTACTCGTTATATATTCTGGGATATCAGTGTCAAAGTGAGCTGTGAGCGCTAACTTTGAGAGCCTGTGCAGTAACAGTAATGAATGAAGGCAGACGCGTAATGACGCTACGATAGCCCTGCCTACTGGCCCGGAGCCAAACCCACTTTCGTTATTGTCTGAATGTTGCAAAGACATAATATAAATAAACATTTTTGCAGTTTGTTTCCCATTCAGTATATCCTAGTGATCGTAAATTGTGAAATCGCAGCGGACATAAATTTACTTAATATTATAAGCGAATGCTCGCATTTATCAAAAGTTACTTTAGGTTGTAAATAATAATAAATATTTCTCTGTGAATTACATGGTACTTCCATGGTACCCAACAGCACTTCCCTATTTAAAATATAAATTCGAGTCTTTCAAGACCTCGAGTTAATACAATTAGATCCGCTCGGAGGCTAAACCTCGTATTGCCTTCACACAACACATCCTTCTTTGGACGCTCCTGTAATGTCAGAGCGGTCCAACTCTGGAATTCTTTACCACTACATATAAGGGAAGCTAAATCTATAGGCAGTTTTAAAAGAACGCTTTAAAACTACTATCTATCACTATGTGCTTAGGACGACCTTACTTAATCCTGATGCATATATGAATTTATATGTATATGATATATATTTGTATTTATTAAGGTATATGTTAAATATTTTATATATGAATATATAATATATATATATATATATATATATATATATATATATATATATATATATATATATATATATATATATATATATATATATATATATATATATAATATATATATATATATATATATATATATATATATATATATATATATATTTGTATATATTTATTATAAATATGTAATATTTGTATAGATAAGTCTTGAACCACTTTACAACTCAAGGAAAGAAGGTAGGGACCTTCTTTCCTTGAGTTGTGAAGTTCTCTAGCCCAAAGGTTGCCTGGCAGAGATCGCTTGTTAGCGATAAGGCCGCCTCACTGTATCCCGCAGTTAATATTGTGATTTTGTTATTTGGTACTATTGTAAATTTTGTGGTGTACAATAAAGAGTATTCTATTGTATTCTATTCTACTTCTATATTAAAATATGATTTAATTTTTGTAGCCAATAGCATCCTTTTTTTAGTATATATTTTTTAATTTGTAAACTTAACATTTGTTTCTTGTTTATACTGCAAACGCTGCTTATTAAAATTTACTCTCTTATCTGTTTCTCAAGACAAAAATGTTTGTCTATTGGTTCTTCATGTGAGTTAAGATTAGTAGACAAGACAGTATGTGCAATGAACAGTCATAATTACTAAAATTAAGCAATCAAAGCTATTCCGATAAGTCAATACGTAACAGCACGTTATATTTCACTCGTGAACGGTGAGAATTAAAAGTGCAGTGAAATGCCAAGGTTAAAACTTAAATGGCTTTCGAAGCCAACCAATAAAACAACGCTCATTAACACAAGCCGCAAATTTTCAAACTTCATGCTGCATAACCTACTTAAACTTATCGAAATTGAGTAGCGTTTACGAAATCTTTAAAGCAATGGAAAAAGGAAAATAGCGGCTTTTTACTATTCCACTGAAGGAGCTAGTCACTTGCACATTTCATCGGGCAGCAGAGCGTAACTAATGGAGGCAGCTAGTAGTCAAAGTACCTCAGCAGTGAGGGAAGGATGAAGAAGAAGAACTACTCCACTGCTTGGCTAAAGCCTCCATTCTTTTTGGATTTGGACTTAGATCTACTAGTTTAGTAGATGTAGTTGCAAAGCAGACGCGGGTATGCAAATTTCCTTACGATTTAGTCTCTCAGATGAATGCATTTAAACAGAGGATCCTGAAGTGCATGTTGCGTTTTTTAGATAACTGCACAAATTCACAAAAGTATTAGAGAAAAATTTGACGACTATTCAAAAACCCCTTTCACAAGAGCGTGAATGTAAATAACTCATAACAAAGTCTACTAATGACGTATATAAAGGGTAATTGAGTCACAGTTGTGCTAGCCACTTGCAATTTTGTTCTTATAATACGTCGTTAACACTGAATGTTTTCCGTTTCAAAACAGAAAATAGTCCTACAAATGCAAAATTGTTTGCAATACAATGCAGTTGTATGCAAAATTTTGAACAAATACATTGAACCGTTGGAGCGTCAAAGCGTTACAAAAACACAAACTTTCGCCTTCATAATATAAAAAAGAATGACACCAGCACATAACAGAGAAAACTGTGAATAGTTACAAAACGACTCAATTTAAAAATGCTTTCAAGAAAAAGCTTTAAAAAAAATTTTATGTCCCTACTTTTAAGAGCTGAGCATGTCCCTCGTCTGGAGCTAATCCTGGCAGCAGTATCAGGTTATGTTTATCATAAACTTGCATTGTCATCGGGACTAGACTAGCACGTAAAATTTCAGCTCAATCAGATACCGGGAAGTGGGTCATATTTAAGTTACGAGATCCCACCACATACATACACGGCAAGTTAAATAAAAGCTTTTAAAGAGGAATGACTTCAGCAAATAACAGAGAAAACAGTGAATAGTCAGAGAATAATAGCACAGTATCAATGCATCAGCGGCTCACAAGAGTACGCCCTGTGACACGTAATCGGACGTGCGGCACAATTCTGTTAACGCTCTGCTTCCCAACTATGTCGTTGAGCAAAGGCGGGCTTTAGGTCTCAATCAAACAAATATAACGCGCACATACAAATATATTTGAGGAATCATTCAACGGCAATCACACTCCCATATCCAATGAGCTGAACTGTCAAATCAATCACGAGAAATCATAAATAAACAATCGAAATTATAACGATGACAAAGTTCATCAGTACATATCAGATCATGACCTAATAATTCTCGAAAATTTTCTTTGAAACTCAAATAAAATTTATTAACAGAAATGGATCTGAAATATAAATAAACTTTCTAACGCATCTGCCAATTATTACTTTTATATACCTTACTCATATATTGAAACAGGTTTTAAACCAGATAACTTTTTGTACGCTTTCAAACTTCTCGCCTTTAGAAAAACTCACTTCACAACTACTTAAAAATTTGTTAATCGCTAACGAAATCATTTCGAAGCAATTAAGCTTTATTTCTTTGGATTCTTAGCATATTTAACGATTTAAAGAAGTCAAGTTAAAAGTAGAACATTCTCCGTGTCCAAAAGTAATTCTATCGGATAAAAAGTAAATTCAATTAATTAATATCATCTGGATAAAATGTTGGGACAATTTCTTGTAGCCAAACGCTTTCTTGGCACCACAGTAAGAAATAACAAAAACAATTATAAATTTATTGCTACCGAAATAGTAATAGACATTCTGGCTATCTATTAAGAAGTGAATCGTCTAATATTAATGTTAATCAATTCAAGATTACCTACTGAAAAATAAATATTTCTATATAATACACAATGATTTCTGAAAGCAATACAGCCAAAGCAATCTCCAGTACTTCAACGTCATTACGTCGTAAAAACATAAACTTTTTGTAGCTCACTGTTCCATCTTCACGCTCGAATTGCGTCCTTTCCTTGGCCACGATATCTCGAGTCAGTGCCGATCACGAATTTTAAGCGTCGAACGCGGGATTTTTACACAACAAACAATGGCCAAGGCATCACGTGGTAAATTATCTATGTCATCATCATTAATGTTTATTAAAATGCTAGGGCCTCCACGGCTATTTGTACCTCAATTTTACAATGTCAATGTTGATTCGTTTAATTGAAACTAAGAAATACTTTAGACTCGACCACAACTGTTTTCACACAATAGACAACGACCTAGACATCACGTTCTACCTTTAGTTTGCTTTTGTCATAACTTTTATTATTAAACGTTTATCTAACAAAGCGATTTCCTTATCTATTATTTCCTTTCTGAATTCTTTAACTATATCGAGCGCACATAGTCAATATTTTAGAAATGTTGCATTATATATATTAACTGCCCTTTTTTCAACAACAAAGCCTTAATGACATATTTATTTTATCATTTAATTAGTGACGTATCTGGGTAATAGCTTTCCCTCGCTTTTAGAGAAAAGGATCTCTCAGCTTCATAGATATGAAGCTCATAAAAAATTACTGTAATCTATTGTATATATAACTATATATAAAAAAAACATAAGTGACCGAGATTGGACCGAAATAACAAAAAAAACCGAATACTTATTATCTTCTACAATATATCTCATGAACGATCTAAAAATTACAGAAACAATATTACGACAATTACATATAGATATAAACCTCCAATATTGTTAATTCATTCCACTCCGAAGGTGGAATCGACTTTAATTGAAAAACAGTAATAAAACACGCGATCCGACAATCTTGTTCAAGTAGTTATTACGTAATTTCTATAAAGCAAGAACAGGTGAATTAACATAAAATTATGGTAAAAATAAATAAGTTAAACTTGTCTTGGATGATTTAATTGAAATAAAATTTAGTATAATTTTTTTTATGAATTTTTAAGTTACCCTAATTTAGCCCAGCGTTGTCAAAGTGCGACACTTTTGAGGCGGTCACGAGTTCAAACCCCGGGAAGGAAACAATTACTTTAAATAGACGCAATTCATCACACGCTTTTCGGTGAAGGAAAACATTGTGAGGAAACCTGCATATCTCTAGAGAATTCTAGGGATATGTGTTAACAACCAATACGCATTGAAGCCGCGTGGTAGGTCTTAGCTCCAATCCCTCTCTTTAAAAACGGAGAGATATATAAGATTAACTCATTTAAATATTAAAGATACATCACGAGATGTGACGTATACCTTAGTCTCCTATTACTCGTGTGTTAACATTTTATATGATATTTTTTATAATACATTCCATAACTAATCGATACAACAAGATAAATCCTAAGAGAGCCATTGTCATAGTGGGCGTTATACAACCGTCCCACGAGCATCTATATTCTAGAATTCTAGGCATCTGGGCTAAGGACGTACGTACTTCGACTATTTGAGGAGACTGATTGGACGATGAATAAATTGCCAATTCAAATTTATTTCCATTTCAAATTAAATTACTTAAAATAAATGTTAATGTTACTTAAAGAATTCTATCTGATTGCGAAAAAGTACTCCAACGAAAAATTCAATATTTATTAAGGATGATGTTGAATAATGAAATTGAAATGTATTTTCATTTTAAGAAACCTAATAAATATAATATAGCACATAGTGTCGCGTAGCTAAAATAGCGATGAGCGAAGCACGTAGTACCAAGAACCGAAACGTTGCAGGGATTCTAATATGTTAGGCTGGCGATCCTACACTAAATAATAGAACTTTGGTAGGTTTTTTTTATCAGGAAAACCCATTATAGGTCGTCACCACCCGACAGGGACGAGTGGCGGGTATGTCGGACTCGCACCGACTAAAATACTGACAGTGCTCCACCACGCTACTGGTGGCGATGATAGAGTCCCGTTGTACACATTGCCCCCCATCCCCGCCAGCAGCGGCTCTGTAACCCGGAGAGCGCCTCCTCAGGGTCGGGGCCTCTTTAAACATTGGCCCCTCCTTCCGCTAATCGATGCATTGGGACCACCACATGCATTGACCGCCTCGGGGACCTATTTTGGTAATACTCCAACTTTGGTAGTACCCCAAAACTAGGGATATTAGCACCCTCAAAAGATCGTAAGGAGGCTATGAATCAAATCGGCACAAACTCGGGTGGTATGACAATCCCTTAAAATAATGTATGCCTAACAAAAAATGTCCTTACGAATTTCATAAACCTAAATTTACGAATTAAAATATCTCATTTGGAGTAGAAGAAATCACTTCAGTTCAAACAGCACACTGCGTACGAGTCTAGCAAGTGCCCTATTGTGATCAGTCATTGCCATTTGCTTTCTATTGCGCTAAATTGCATAATCAAACGCCAATTTAGTATTAACTGTTATTGCTGCCAATCGTGGTATCAACAATTGGTAATATCTCTAAATATTGTAATATAATCTATACTTATTATGTAACAAAGTCACCAAAAACTGTCTGTCTATATGTGATCGATTGTCTCAAAATCTACATAACATACTTTTAAACGGTTTTACTAAGAGACACAGTGTAAAAAAACTCGCCTGCTGGGAGTTTAACTCGAATGACCCTTGTAAACATAAAGTAAGCTAAAGTACTAGAGAATTGTAGATCTATAAAAATACTACCAAAATTCCTTGATAGCATCTATCTCTTGTGGTTAACTCACAATAAATACTTTTATGTCAAAATTTCAATTAAACTGATTTCCCCGCGGGCGAAGCCGCAGCTACAGCTCATAATGCAAGCTCAAACAGCAATGTAAATCTTTAAGTTTGAATTGAAAAATTACCAGAATCCTTTCCTCATCTCGCTTCTTCCGTATCGTCATCGTTAAGAATTATCTGATAAATTTCCGACCGTAAATTCAACATAAAACATCATTTGTTTCTGTGTCACTGCGTACAAAAGATAAGAAATGTACAATTTAGACGGTGGTTGATGCGAAAAATTGACAGCGGGGGGGACCTAAAGAGCGGACGTGTTTGTTGGTCATGTTGCTTAATTTGAATTTATTGATCCTGCCCTCGTCACATCACACCATAAATTGGCCGCCGAGATAAGTCCCTGTGTTTTGGACATCAGCCACATACATATTTGAGTAATAATTGTATAAGACAAATGAATTTGTGAAATCGATTAAATATTCTTTATTAAAGTAGACTGTTTTCAGCAATAATGAATCGTCAATGTTTTTTTAAAAGAAGTTACCCCTGATTTGTTAGTTTGCTCTTACCGAGAAGAACCAGCAAGAAACTCTGCGAATAATTTCAACTAAAAATAATTACAATTTGATTGATGGTTACAAGTTAGTCGTTGCAGCTTGGTGCGTAACTGTCTGCATTAAAGATATGCTACTATCACTCAATTGTATAGTAAGCTTTATGTAGCAGCATCGTTTTAAGATAACCTCTAGACTTGTGTAAAGGCAAGTCTAGATAATGTTGAGGATTTTTTTTATAAAAACGAGTACAGAGACCGATAAATTAATTTCGGACCTTTTGGCGGCGCAAACTAAGGCGTCATTAGTTTAAGTCTGTTTCTAGTATGTCTGTCATACCTATCACTATTTTTACTATACAAGTTGATATTTTTTTCGCACGAATAGTATAATAACAATTATTTTGTCTTCCTGGAGCGACTCGTGACTACCAATTGTATTAAGGTATTAATAACGCGGTACTGAAGTCGTACAAATAGTACACCCGATTGACACTTTGGTGGGTACTTTGCCACAATTTACCTTTATAAGCAAAATTCTAAACGACGTAAAAACTATTGATTGAAAATAGTTTCTCAATTAGTAGAACTTAGGAACCAATAAGTTAATTAATATTAACTTAACATTACACAACTGCCACAATTTACCTTTATAAGCAAAATTCGAAACGACGTAAAAACTATTGATTGAAAATAGTTTTTCAATTAGTAGAACTTAAGAACCAATAAGTTAATTAATATTAACTTAACATTACATAACGTATACGTAAATGCAGTTAAAACTGATAAAAGTTATGAGAAACAAGAAAAACAAGGTGAACAATCAAATAAATCAAAACTTTTAAAGAAAACCTAAAATAACGTTCTTATTATAAAATCTAAAACTCATATATGCAAATATATTTTTTTTAACACCAATATCTAAAAATATACACAAACTAAGCTGCTTGGTGTAATGGAAAACATGCTGGAAGGTGGAAGAAATGTAAACATAGCAGTAAATAACATCCCTTGGTGTACAGGGAGCGGGCCAATTTACGATTCCTACCTTCATGGATTATGATCAGTACGAAATATGGGAAACATTCCACATGTTTTAAGGGTGAAAATATTATCCTTAAAGCTTAATATCTCAGAACCTTTATAGAAAAAACTTTTACATTGAAAAGGTGTATCACATTAAGATTGCTGTAAGTGTGAGCAGTGACCCAGCCTTCAGCTTCGTGGGTCGCGGGTTCGATTTCCGCCAAAGGCCAACATTTTCTTTAAACAATTTGTTGGCTCTTAAAGTCTGGGTGTATATTTGTACTGAAGTACGTAATTAAAATTATACAGGTATGTATAGATTTACCTGTTTTCTGTCAACCATAACATAAGAATTAAGTTACTTACTTTGGGGACAGACAGCCGTTTGTGTAAGTGTCCCATATATGTTTATAACAAATATTTGTTATTTTTTCAAATCCAGTATATATGTGACTAGCTGCGCCCACATTACTACTCGTCTCTCATAGGTAGTTAAAGAATAAAATGGATATGTAGATTATAGATGAAATTAAAGTTTTTTTTTTTAATTTTCTAGAATTCCACTCAATTCTACAAAAAAAAAATCATAAGAATACTTATTCGTGACAATAATTAACAAATAAAAAATAAGCAAAATGGTTTTATCCGTTCACGCGTTATGCGATGACCAAGGAAATATGAGATTCAGTTTTTATATACAGGTTAGAATAGTCGCTAGACTGGCCACGCATAGCTGCGACTCAGTCTACTTTGGAATTTTTAATCATCACCAAACTTTATACAATCATCCGCTTGATCATTAAAAAAAATTGGCTGATAATTTCATAAAAATCGGTCCAGCCGTTTTGGAGTCTATAAAGAATATACAGACAAACGGTTCGGTAAGTTAACATAGCGAAGTCAAGGATAAGAAGATTTTTGGGGAATAATACTAATCTTTCTGGAGCTTAAGAGTCGACAAGACTTAATTATAGATTAAAGAGAAGTTAAAATTACTTTTTAATGATTTTGATTTTCAGTATTTAGAGTCTTAAAACTCTATAATCTCCACAAGTATTTTGCATCACTGTTAAATGTATAGAAAACACAATAATTTTCCTCGAAAACGTTAAAAGCTTTGAATGTGCAAATCATTTTTTTTGCATATTTTTCGCGTTTGGATTTCATTGTTCAGAAATTATTTCGATGTTCGTTCCTTACGTCAGCGATTCACATTTTTATAACGAATCCGAGTGGGCAGCGAAAATTATTTTTCAATATGAAAATAAAATTTATTTTTCACCAAACAAATTATTTTAAAACATTGACTTGTGTACTGAGAGCTGAAAGAATTCTAAAGAGAGAAATGTAATATAAATATACAAAGGATAAGTTTTGAGCTAATATGTCGATTAAATATTACAAAAATGAAAAACACCAGACTCAGTTAAGACTCAACAGACAGAAGATTTAACAAACAAGAGAACTTTAATAGTCAAGCATTGAGACTTTTTGACTCTTTCGAGAGGTCGAACACGGAGAATATAGGAGTGAGAATATTTGCTATTACTTTTTTAAATATTTTTTTTATACAAACCTTTTCTTGACAATAAAGATCACAAAAGAAAGATGTATCCAATTGTTCCTTTGGAAGTTATAAAACATTTCGGTGATAATTTTTATTTACACAGATTTAATAAATAAATAAATATATTTGACTTGAATAAATATATTCAATCCCTAAAGTAACTTAAAACTTATGTTTTGGATGACAGACAACCGGTAAATATACTACTTATATAATTATAAATAAATACTTCAATATAAATATACATCCAGGCTCGAAGAACCAACAAATTAGTCAGAGAAAATGTTGGCACTCGACAGGAATCGAACCCACGACCCGCGTACCTGAACGCAGATTTCCTACCCACTGCGCCAACGGGCCAGTCAACTGTAATAATATAAATATAAGTTATGTTTTCTTATACAATACATTTTTTACAATGAGGGATGTACCTAAGTAGTATTCAACAATATTAATTTTACGATTGACAAATAGTGTTGCATGAAATCAACTCAAAGAAAGAAGGCTATAGATATTTGCGTTGACAAAAGAGTAGTAAACTTTCTAACACCCGGACACAGTTAGTAGAAAGCCTTGTTCAAAGCAAACGTACGTGCTATAACAGACTTTTCAGTGGTGAATAAGACTTGGGAACTTATTCGAGTGTCCTCGTCCCGTTTTTGTTATAGCGGAAGACCTTACAAGCGACAGTTCCACTCGACCGATCGCGGAACTACCTATTTGACTAATCAAAATTCTATCAATTACAAAGCGTAACCACTTAGTAAATAACCCATATAACTCATATTAATTATCTATTGTAATACTCAGTTAAATTTATCCAGTAAACAGAAACGAATGAATATAAAAACTCTCTAAAGATAACTCTTTTGATGTAAGTTGAAAACTTGGAATCTACTTCTGTAAATACAGATTTGAATTGCCACATCGTGATTAAAAAACTTCTATATGTATTTCAAATGTTACAGGTGGCGTTTTTTAATGTTGAATTAACAAGATTTGTATAGCCTACATGTTACCCCGGTGTATAAGCAACAATTGTGCCAAATTTCATCGAAATTGGTTCACCGGATTAGAATAGACAGACAGACAGACAGACTTTCGCATTTATACTATAAGTAAGGATATATTGTCTGTCAGTTACCCTTTCACAGCTAATTAAATACAATCATATCTATATCTTTACATTTAATAAAATCGTTGAAATGTAAATCCTCTTCGCGTTTGTTCCCGCTAATCTAAAAAACCGTTGATCCGATTTGGACGTTGTTTTTATTAACATGAAGTACAAAGCCTGACTTAACATATAGAGTATGTTTTATTGCAATCGGTCAGCAAATAAAAAAGATATGACAATTTTAAGTTGACAAGTCTTATACTATGATACTGGTACTTGCATTTTTTAGTTTTGCGCCATTCCTATTAGAGGATTTCGTCTAAACAAGTTATAATATCGTTCGTAAAGGCCTGTTATTATCCCACAACTGGGACACTTCGTCTTCTTAATATAAGTAAAAATTACAATAGTAAAAAATAATATATGTATCTTATTATTAAGCATGGCAAAGCGAGCTGGACATACCAGTTATAAAATATAAAGTCCCCAAAAGTGCGTCTGTATGCGATCGATTTTCTCAAAATCTACTGTACAAATTTATGTACGATTGTTACTAATTATTATTCTTCTGGAAGGTTTAGATTAATAGTACATTACAATAGATTTCCAAGGGGTCGGGATTTACGCGGGCAAACATCGCTACACACGGATTTCCACGCACAGCTTGTTACACAATAAATATCTTCAAAGCGATGAATACTCATGCATAAGACGTTCCTCTCAAACACTCTAGTCACAAAGTCCTTGGCTGCTTAGCCAATCTAATGACCAGCCGTGACTTCAACGACATAATGACATTCTGAGGTAATTACAACCATCCGCCAGTTTAGAGTACCAGACAGGTAACTGTAATCTGATGCTAATTGTTAGATAAATTATTTTTAGTCTGTGCCGGATGACACTTGGGTAAACGGCTATCCAACCCACGTGACATCCGCCGAGAGTATTGTAAGACGATAAAACATCATTTTGACGGGAGCTAGCACCATCTTTTTGAATCGAGCAACGGGCTTGGTATTATAATATGTAACCGTACTGTTGTGTTTAAGAATATAAGGTAAAAAAGATAATCGGAGTTTTATTTGTAGCACATCTTGAACAGTTATACTTACATAATGATAAAAAACATATATTACATAATGATATAAATATGACACATGATTTGGCTATTCACGTTAGTCAAATTCTAAGAGACCTCGGTAAGAAAGAGGGTGCTGTATTCCACTCAGCCGGATACAACACGGCGTTCTTCTACTTAATAATATATCACCAAATAATCTTGATAATACCATGCTTAATACTTCAACAGCCAATTTGCAGTTATTTGGCTTCTCTATAATAAGAAGCCTTAGAATCACATCGTAGGAAGTATATGACGATAAACTACTCGTATATTAAAAAAGTTATGATAATCTATAATCAAAAAATAATCAAATTATTACGGACCTAAAAATTTCATTAAAACATGTTCAGTTGATTCGAAGTGAAGGGACTTATGTTAGGGCTATTCAGATATTCAATTGCGCATTATGTGGCGAAGATATTGGAGACTACGAGTTTTAACTGTTTTTAAGATCTCTGTGACTTTGTCTAATCTCTGAAGTATAGTGATGTGTCGCATTTTCTGTGTCCAAAATATTTTTAGTCGGTAAACCCCCATTTCAAACGCTTCTAGCTTTTGCTCATTGATTCTGTGAGTGTCCAAGTTTCGGCTCCTAATAATAATACAGAAAAAGTTACGTAGCTATATCCAGTCATTCTTATCATCTTTGCAATTCTCAACAGTATATGTAGGCTTTCTATATCAGCGTCCCTTTAACAGGTATTTTAAACTGCTGTTTTGCCATGTTTAAATATATAAATACATACTCGTAGATTACGTTACTCAAGACGTCAGTAGAGACAAAAAGGCCTCGCCTAACCCCTTGACTATACACGAGCACGTTGCAAGCGTCCTTGGGCCACATAAGACGGCCTAGGCGACAGCATTCGTGACTTCCACGGCATAATGATGGGCTGTGCCAATCGCTACTCGATTATTTATGGTGACGGCTACGTAACTGAATGTGAACTACGAATGGCAGGTTATTTAAGTTGTATAAAGATAAATGACATTAAGAGATATTGGAATAACATTTTTGTGGAATAAAAAATTGGTCTTATAGCAAACCCATAATGGGCAAATGTTAGAGTAGGTGATCTAAAAGGGGATGCGGGGTTGAAATTCCAGTATTTCAACTAACTATGACTTGTCTACAATTTTTTTTATTACTTCCTATTTCAAATCCGATTATTAATTTAAGAGGCCAGATGAAATCTTCCTATTTAGGTCTTTAGACAACGGATAAGTGTAACCACCTTCCAATATCCTAACTGAAGCAGTATGGTAAAAAAATTAAGTTCCGATGAAAACTCTTTTGTTGACCTATAAGAATCAACTTAAGTGACTTAAGTAGCTTTAAAAAAACTTAAGTGTACTAAGGACTAGCTGTGTACCCCGATAAAGGTAAAGTACCTTCTGACTACTTTGAGTAAAGGTCAGACGATAGACACCTAGTAGTAGATTAAAATCGAAGAGTTTACAAGAGTAAATTAATAAAAAACTCTTTTGTTCTCTTTAGGGTTCTAGAATTTACCAGAGTAGAACCTACCTGTATGAAAAATTTCGTATAAGTTTTGGTATTATAGTAGTATAAACGAACACAACCATGACTTTTCTTCAATATTATATTAGTAAACAGTAGGATTGTCATAGAAGCTAATAAAGTACGAGCGACGATACATCGTCGCTACATAACAGTGTAGATTTTATTCAGAATCATTAAACAAATTACAAAGAAAGTAAACCAATTTCTAGAAACTACGTTTTCCCGTCTCATTTGTTAGGATTTTAATATTTCAACCATTTCTCAGCTGATTGCGTTAGCCCCAATTAGTACTACAAAAACTAAGCAAAAAAAATACTAAGATGAGTTTGTGGCTTGGATTATAATGCTTTTTACGCTTTTCGCCGTCCCTTTAAATATTTGACAGGGCTTAATTTTGAAGGCTTTAGGGTGTGCACATTCGCTTCGACGATCAAAGCTTTAAGGATTATGGTAGAGGAGCACAAAATATTTAATATATTAAGTTGCTCAGGATTTATACACATAGTTTTGGAATATCATTAAACATGATAAAATAATGGGATTAACTTAGTTAGTTTGTTGAGTCATGTCAAATGATTACAGATAGGAGGCCTGAGGGTCACTTTGGGAAATAAGGAACCAGGTAAATAAATTTATTGGACACACACAATCGTTTGCTTTTAAAGTAACTTAATACTTATGTTATGAGTGACAGACAACTAGAAAATATACTTCTTATATAATTTTAAATGTTTAATTATATACATATATACACCCAGAATCAAAGAACCAACAAATTGTTTTAAGTAAATGATGACCCTTGGGGAGAATCGAACCGGCGACCCACTGGGCTTTAAGCAGGGTTACTGCCACTTGCGCCAACAAGCCCGTCCACCAATAGACAGAACACCTCATAAAGATCACAAGGACGAGCAGTATTAAGGCAACGTCAGATTTTACAGCTTGAAAATCTACCACAGAGACGTATGTTCAGTTATAGATATCTATTAATTGACACACAAGAATGTCAGTGTTGTGTGTTGGATATTTAAAGGATGAATACGAATAGCATGTTCTAGAATGATTCTTTTCCTTCTTCTGGAGTATAGGCTATGCAGAACATCGAGACCCAGCATCACTTAGACCATCGCTGATTTATTGTGATCGCAACTGCTTACAGTTCGCAACCAATATTTCATATACCCATTTACCATGGTCCATGGTAAATGGTTGAAACGACGTTTAAAATTATATAAGCCAGAAAAAAATACTCAGTTATCACCTTGACTATAACCTAGTCTGCAATACTATAATGTGAACCGTGTTATAAATGGTAACATAAAAAATATGTAAAACGAAAACTCGTTTGATTCGACCATGCGACCGTTTTAGTGACCTTGCGGGATCGCAAATGATATTAAATATAAATTTAGTAAAGTTATCTCGTTATTATTCAATGGAAATATCTGATTAGTATTGATGGTATATAACAACGTAAACGAATTTACTTGTATTCTTTATTTTGTATAGAGATTTAGTGTATTCAAATTCAAATGACTTTGGGCAGTAAAAATGACGGATGAAAGAAGGGTACATCCAAATGAGATGAGAATGTTAAGGTGGATGGTTTGACAATGATTAAATAAGTGGAAGTCTGAAAGTTGCGCCTATTATAGAAAAGACAAGAAGTGCTTAAGATAGTATTGATATTTAATCAGGGATAAAACTCATGTAACCAAACGAGTGTTGAATATGAATGGGAATACATATGTGACTAGAGGGAGCTCGAAAAAAGAGATGTTTGAATTGTGTGAAGCAACAATACAATAAAAGCAACAATCACATAAAAAGGTTAGCACCAGAGTTGACGAATAATAGGAGAAAATGGACGAGGAAAGCATGTTGAGCCGATCACACTTGGTGGGATAGGGCAGGAGAATGATGAAATTTAAATGGACAATAATTTTGGATTTGAAGTCCCTAGCACCATCAGCATTTACTTATAGGACTGTCGCAAGAATATAGCTCCAGATTGCAAAAGAAATCCATATACAAGACTGAGAAATTGCAGAAGTTTCTGGAAACATCGCAGTAAATGTTGACCCTTACACCAAGCCTTAGTTTATTACAGTAATCCAGTATTTTTGCTTATAATCATAAGCATTTTTAAAATCAAATAACTAAAAAGACATCAATAATAAAATTTTGATACAATGGACTAAATAAGTATAATTGCAAAGTAAAATTTTAGATATTCAAAATTATATTTTTACGTAATAGTTTGATAAGGAACTGCATTTTATAGTGCATTTCATTGTATTACAAGTATGACCTTTAAACTTTAATAACAAACAAGCGTACTCGATCCAAAACTGGTACGCATGTATTAATACATACATATGACATTTAAACATACAACCAGACCGCGCGATGTAACCACGTGTTAAAAATTATTCTTAAATTACTCGTTTATAGAAGTAGGAGTTATTTCACGGAATTCGATATTACAGAAGTATTCTTAGAATCATTTTGCTATAATGCACGTTTTGAAACAAACGCAGATTATTGCAAAAAATCCTACTTACTAATTGTTATCTTATCTACTAATCAATAATAATCGAGTCGCGACTTAACTTAAAGCAACTTAGTGAAGTTGCTCCAACGATAAAAAATCTAGAGTAATCTTAGAATTCACTTTAGGTAAAGGAACATTTAATGATAAAAAAAAATAATGTGACGACTAATGTAATGTAATTAAAAGTGACTACAAAATAAAGGCTATTTTTAATAATTTTTTTAGGGAAAAATTTAATTTTGTATACCTGTAATTATACTAATTTTATATTTTTTAACCGCATAGCAAAGAAAACAATTTGCTTTGGTAGTATTTGGAATAATTTTTCAAGAAGTATTTCTATGGCCTTAATAGAGTAAAAAAAAACAGTGTTAACAAAAACAGAAGATAATCTGTATTTCAAAGGTCTCATTTCAAGTCCATTTGGTACGTTTAAGCAAGTAGCCCTAAAGGCACGGCAGGTCATCATCTCAACGGTATTGCAAAGCCCGAGACTCGACACGAAAACGGTGTGTCGTTCACAAAAGATTATCATACCTATTCATCACAACACTAGAAGTCTATAGCCTGCAAAACTGGAATAAATTAAACAAGGAACTAAAGTTTTGAAATAAAGAAAACATGAATAATTCTTCTTCGAATTATTAAGTGAGAACATTTACGTCTTCTACACATAAGGGGGAATTTTGTAAGTTCTGCATAGTATAGAAAAGTCGAGTGCAAGATTAAGATGGTATGGACATAGAGGGATGAAAATTATGTCACCAAACTAGAGTTAAATATGAATATGGTTGGATATTTTTATGTGACTGGAAGACTTAAAAAAAATGATTGGATTGAGTGAAGTATGACATGCATATAAAAGTAGTAGTGTCAGAGTTAACAAATGAGAGGAAAGTATGGAAAAGAAAACAATATTGTGTGACCACTCTTGGTAAGATAAGGGCAACAGTATGATGAGTCTAAGCTACCACTTCTAGAGAGACCCCGACCCAGAAGTGGCGCACTCTGGGGTTCAGTGCCGATGCTAGCGGGGATGAGACCAATGTCCAACGGTACTCTGTCCCCGCCACAAGCAGCGTGGTGGTGCGAGTCAAACATACAGACCTATAAGGGGATTTTCCTTATACATAAAAAGGAGTAGTTATGATGCTTATTTTCTACACAATATTATTACTTGATTTTTCCTTCACTTCCATTCTTAAAATAAATACTCATTCAATAAGACCTTGTCAGCCTTTGAAAAGGTCAAACGTCAGTGTCCGGATAGAATCATCTTAATGATAAATAGTTATGTGTGATATATTGATTTAATGCGCAAGAACCTGTTACGCGTCACAATGCCTTACGTCTGGCTCGACAAGTAAAAATTTGATTCCCATTAAAATATTGAATATATTTTATGAATTTAAATATATTTAATGTGTGGTATTATTGATAATGTATATAAACCAGCTTTAATCACGTCTTATTCTATCGGGTGAGCCCGACTAGATTTAAGCCCATGCGTGGCTCTTATTCATGAGCTCTTCATGAGGAACTCATAAGTTCCTACCGCGATAACGCTTCATTAATATTTTATGACTTTATTAGTTCATTCAAATTCAAAATATTCATTATTTAAATAAGAATTGTTTCAACTTTACTGCTAGTTGCCAGTAAAAATCTCGGCAGTTGCTGTTTCAAAATATAATTTTTATAGTCACTTACACATCGTCAAATCCATCTTGTGCAAAGATGAAGAGTAGCTAAATCATTTTAATTTTTTATGTAATCCTCAATAGCATAGTAGGCGTTCTGTACCAGCTTCTTTATGATGGTTATTTTAAATTTATTTATAGTTTAACCTATAAGTTACTTTTTCAATAACCCAGCACCAGCAATGCGGCAAACCAAAAGTAAAATCTCAAAATCACATCAAAAATTGACAAGCGGAAGTGACAAACAGCTTACGTATACTTTATGAACTAAGCGACATTTGTAGTTCAACTTAGTAATAAATTATATCGTCAGGGGTACAACTAAGAGAAGAGAAAAAAAGCAAGTATTGCAGAACAAATTATTATAGCATCTGCGTCATCTACCTAAGAATAATGTATTTCCACAAACACCATTAGTAACGGATTGTCCGCTATGATTCATTAGAAAATGAAAGGAAAAACAATAGCACCAATATACAAAACATGTGCTAGTGTAAGAACTGAGTGATTTATTAACTAGTCTAGAACGACTACTATGATATTTATGTTCATACTTAGGTATATAAAAGACTGTGATAGCCCAGCGGTGTGCGTCTCTTTCTATGCGGAATTTAAACCCCGGGCACTAATAAGTTTTTCTGTTAAAACTTGTATCTAATTTATATTGCAATTTATCGCACGCTTTTGTTGAAGAAAAACACTACTGCTGGTCCTTAAATTAATTAAAAAAATAAACGTCACACACAAACATTAGTTTCCAATTGATTAATTTATAAAATTATTAAAACAAATCAAATTATCGTTGAATACATCTCATTCGCTGCCCATAATCTCTGCCCAGCAGTTAGGATAGTGGAATGTCACTTTACATTTTCCATCACCAAAGTTAAGAGGATTTTCATTCACTTTAACAAGTAAGCTTATCGCGACGAACGCGTCCTAATCGATCGGGCAAGGATAGGTTCAACGACCGATAGACTGCAATGTGTAAACATATTTCAGAAACCGACTAAGATAGCGCTCAACTTAACATAATGACCTATTCTATGGCAAATACAGTACTATTATTGGAGAGATATTCGTTGATAAATTATTCTATCTATCTAACACCTTAAATATACACATAATCTAAATTTCGGAAATGGCTCCAACGATTCTCATGAAATTTAGTATGTTGGGGTTTTCGGGGGCAAAGCAACGTAGCTAGGTTTTATTTGAAAAAAAAAATGTAATTGTATCCCCGTTTTCAAGCAATAAATACTAATAATAAAGGCAATATAATTAAAATATGAGGGATAATTTCGATGTCATTTGTAACTAATAGCTAAGTTAGGTAATCGAGCGGTCCAAAAAATTTGAAAACCCCAGTTCGACTCAGAAGTTCAATTTATTTTATTTCAAGTTTAGTTTTATGAAAGAAAAATATTATTTTTTCAACGCATCTAATCAGTACTACTTAGTAAAAAAGCAAAGTTGAATAAATAAAAGTAAAAATTAAAGCTCAAAATAATGTACAGTTTGGTAAAAAAAAATATTTATTCGTAATTTCTTGCGTCTTTAGTAATAATAGTAGTCTTTAGTAATAAGTATTTAGAAGTCCCCGCAAAGTCTGTCGCACAATTCCAAACATTAACTTTTTATTTCAAAGCTGACTTTATATTTTAAATCCATTTGGGTCAAATTGAAAGCTTTTCCAGACTTACTTGTTCAGATGTTGAGAGATTTAAATGCACTTAAAGGACGCTGTGTAACTCAAAAGTGCCGTCAGCTAGAATACAAGTTTACGTCAACATTGTACGAAATTAGTGTTCAAGTAAATTACAATTTCGGGGAATGTAATGCTTTGTACGTAGCTTGTGCTAACTTCTTTTATTATAAAAAAAAATAGAATTTACTTTCACGCATAATTCGGTTTTAATCGTATATAAATGTATATAAAACATTTTAAGGATCCCACCTCTGATATAATGTTAAACACGCACAGAGGTAAAATACACGAACGACTCGAGGCTAACAGATAATGTTGAATTCAAATATCAAGAGCCTAAACGGTAGTAGATTTCTGTGAACAATTCGTGAAATCGCTAAAATAAAGAACATATACAAACTGAAAGAGCTCATTTTAAAAGCAATGCCAAATTTTGCATATATTTATGTAAGATTTTCACTTATTCCCAGCGATCTATCCTATAAATGTAGTCCGGTACCTAAGTTTTTATTATTCAAAATGACGAGAATTTATCCAGACTGACAAGAGTTTCACATTTATAATATTAGTCTGGGTATAACTTTTCAATACATTAAATAGAGAAGATGGCTTTAGCGGAATTCAGTGAAAAAAAAATACAACTCGCAATACATATCTAGCTATATCACGTGCAGATAAGATTGTGTTAAGTAGAATCCACACGACAGCTACTTTCATCGCCGGCGATTCGCTGGCGACCGGAAAATTGGCGTGTGTATTGGCAACAATCACATCCGATCGCTGCAATTCTATAAATTCGCCGGTCACCAGCGATATCGCTGCTTTATGGACGCAGTATACATGACGCGCAGCGACTTAATGTTAATTTCCGGAAAAAAAATGGCGAACTTTCGTAATTATTCATATGAGTTAAAAGAGAAATTTACTAAACTTGACAGAAATTTACTGACATTGTGAATCATTATAAACAAAGTTGCCTGTCTAAAGACATTACAAATAACGAAGCTCTACAACTGGAAAATTTAATCGAAAAGTGAGATCCATTCACATCTACTACAAAATGGGCAATGAACGATCGCGATATAGACACAAAGCTAAAAGTCGCTGCCGAGTCGACGGCGATCAAAATTGCTGCGTGTGGAAGCGGCATAAGAGTTAACGGGGTTTGTGGAATCAAAGTCAAATGAGGATAATTAGGCTCGAGATCGAAGAAGACGCAGAACTCGAGTAAGTTCATGACCACGCTGGATGCAAATGCCGAACCTAATATTTTAATAAGATTAATTGATCAAATCTTATTAGACCTACCACAACTAAAACCGATGTTTAAGTAAGAGATAGGCAAAAACCGAGAGTGACACGTGTAATTGGTCTAAATGACGCTAATTGAGCACCGTCATTTTATGACGCACGTACAATTTATGTATAGACGTCGACATTTTGGTCAAGTATATTAGGATCTTGAGTAATAACTTCTACAGGACATAGCTGTTAGTGTTTATTTACAAACGCCGTTTCCCAGCCCACTTTACTGTTTCTTAAACTGTAAACATTTGAGTAATAAAAGTTGCTCTATATAAAACCCACTACGTGCTATTATGGTACCTGGGTGACTGAGGCATGGTCGGTAAATTTTTCAAAGGTATAAAAAAATGCAAAAATAAAATTAAAAGGGCTAGTAATACTATAGGCCTCATAAGAAAGCTCAGAGTCGCTCAGCAGGCGATGGAGCGAGCTATGCTCGGAGTTTCTCTACGTGATCAAATCAGAAATGAGGAGATCCGTAGAAGAACCAGAGTCACCGACATAGCTCAGCGGGTCGCGAAGCTGAAGTGGCGATGGGCGGGGCACATAGTGCGGAGAACCGATGGACGTTGGGGTCTCAAAGTGTTGGAATGGCGACCCCGCACCGGAAAGCGCAGTGTCGGAAGACCCCCTGCTAGATGGACAGACGACCTCAAAAGGGTCGCGGGGAGCCGCTGGATACAAGCGGCACAAAATCGTGTGTTCTGGATATCCCATGAGGAGACCTATGTCCAGCAGTGGACGTCCATCGGTTGAAGAAGAAGTAATAATAGGGGATTGATCCAGGTATTACCACTTCTTTAGTCCGCCCGTTATCCACTGAGCTATCACAACTTTAAAAATGACAGCAAAAATATCGTTTATATTCTATTCAATATTTTACCATTTTTTAGAACCTAAGCCCAGGAATGAAAAGATTTTTTTTGAAATGAAACCTAACTAGATCGATCTAAATGCTGAATTTCATGAAAATTGATATCCCCTCTCTGCATCAAAATTCAAACAATATCAAGCAGGATGTTACCTTTCATAACGGATAAGGCTCGAGATAAGGCGCAGGCTTAGAACAATCATCCTAACATTTCCCTCAGGATATTGGACAAAGCATTTCCTTATCGGAAAGGAAGGCAAACAAATAGCAATACAAACAGTGTAAATAGTAGAAACAGAATACAGAGAGACAAGGGTGGAATTTATTGGATACTAGCTGTGCTTGCGGCTTCGCCCGCGTAGCAATCAGTGTATTTAATTGAAATATTGAACGTAAAAATAGTTATTGTGAGTTAACCATAAGAGATAGAGGCATGTTATTGTAGTCTTTTTCGTAGTGTATTAGTAGATCCACAATTTTTTAGTACATTACTTTAGTGTATCTCTGTTGGTACTGCGGTGCACACGAGTAAAGCTTCCATCAGACGAGTTTTTCAAAACCGCACTTTAACAAATTTTATAAAAAAAAAACCGTAATGCACTATTTAACCTAAGCATTCCGGAAAAATTGTACTAACTTTCAGAAAAAACCGTGCAAAAATCGGTTCAGTAGATTTTAAGAAAAATAAGATCACAAACAGACTGACAGCATCTGGGGACTTTACAATACGTTATAATACGTTTTATAGTAAGGATAGATGTTTATATTAGACGTGTAGATGTTACGTTAATGGGAATGTACGGTTACCTTGGAAGGTGAAATATGACATACATTTTGGCTGTTAAAGATTTATATTATCTTTTACCTTAGCCTTAAGAGGTGGAATCTTTCAATGCCAATTTAAACTTTTACAATAAAACTACTACTATCGACTATAAATACAAAATACAGGTAAATTTTCCTTAAATAATTAACCCATCAACTGATTTATTCGAGACAAATTTATCTGTTTGAAACAGGCGAAAATACGATACCATCCAATTAAAATAGTCTTAAATAAAGAGCTTGTAATTTCAAAGAAGTCTTCAACTTAAATTAAAAGGAAGGTAATTAAAGGAACTTTTAAAAGGTCAAAGGGTATTTACATTATTGTGATGTACATTTTTGCTTGCTTTATAATACTTTTACTTTTCTCTTTTAGAAGACATCTGCGTGCAAAACAGTGAAACGTGATCGAAATTCCGTTGACAAAAAAATACATCGAACGCAGAGAAAGTTGTTGTAACACTGCCTCATTTAGACTTGCAAGTTTTGCGGAGATCTAATAAAGATAAGATGTAAATTATGGTGATACAGATTTTACTCATATAATTAAATTAAAATAAAATGGTACATACTTTAAATTAATTTCTTAAAATACATAAATATATGAGACACTTACCACTAACGGGTTTTCGTCCCCAAAGTAAATTAATACTTGTGTTATGGGTGAAAGACAACTGGTGAATATATACTTACATAATTTACTTACATAATATACTTACATAATTTATAAATTCATAGTTCAATACAAATATACACTCAGGCTCGAAGAACCAAAAAATGTTATAAGAAAATGTTGACCCCCGGCGAAAATCGAACCCGCGATCCGTGGAGCTGAAAGCAGCATCGCTACCCACTGCGCCAACTTAGACAATATTTTTTCAAAGAATATAGACATGAAAAATCATAAATGATCAAATGTGAAACCACGCAGAGAACAGAAGCATGAAGCTTCTGTTCTCTGTGAACAGAGAACAGAAGCTTCATGTACTTACCATCGAAGAACTTTGCATTGTGTGTATCTCAGGTAACGTTGAAAGAATTACTTGTATTAAATTTAGTAACATGCCATCGGATATGTGACAGTCATAGCAGCTATGCAACGGGTTGAAAATTCCAAAAAAAAAAACAAAAGCAAAGGCGTCCATCTGAGAGACATACATAGACAAAAAACATCAAACCCTTTGAACGTCCTTTAATACGATGTTATAATTCAAATGCAATTAACCGGTTATAATTTATTCAATCCGTTACCTACAGGATACGAGCACGCGTTAGATTAATATATGGTAATAATATTAAATGAACATAATGTTGTGTAACAAAATGAAGGCCGTGTCCATACATTTTCAATAGCACTAATTCTTGTACACAGTACGAGGGTGTACGAGGACTTCAAACAAACTTCGCTTGTCATGGTAATCTACATACTGAATTGAAATCTAATGATATCCTTATTAATCTGTTTACAACATAATAATTCCACGAATTTAGTAGGGTAATAAAAATGTTAAGTACTGTCTAAATCATCTCAAATCACCGACCACGCAAGGAAACCTTTAAATTTTGCCGTTTTCGTAATATTTTTGATTGCTATTCCTCTTCTATTCATCTTAGCGCGTTGTTGTATAGTCTACATAGTTATTCCTCGGTATATGTATTGTAGTGTATGCGTATTGACGTGTGTAACGTACTTTGTACATTTATATACAAGACACATATATGTGACACATACATGAAAATAGTCACACTAACTCACACTAGTCTCATGATGCACCACGACAGTAACACGAGAGCCTTTGGTGAGAGTGGTCGTGAAGTGACATGTTGTCACTTGTTAGTGTGTGTTTGAGCCTGTGCTACATTCATACACCATTAGTTTATAAACACTACATGTACTATCTTACACTCGAACTAACTAAAGAATATAACTCACTAAAGAATTGTTTAAATTAGTTCAGTAGTTCCTGAGATTAGCGTGTCCAAACAATCAATCAATCATTCAAACAAACTCTTCAGCTTTATATATTAGTATAAATATAGGATATAGACTACTAACAGAATGGATATAGATTGCAGTATTTATAAATAGATTCTGGTATAGTATGTATATAATTTCGTGGTTTAGTGTGTATTTAATATTTATTTTCGTTCTATCTATCCCAATATATCTTGAAAAAAAAAGGCAGCAAAGATTAAATTTACGTAGACATAGTAGTCAGTCCAACTTCGACAAATCGCCTGCTCTATAAGTATAAGTCAAGATAAGTCTGTCTGTCGGTCTGTTACGCTTCCAAGGCTAATCAGCTAGAGACATATTTCATGAATTTGGTACTAAAGTGTGCAAAAAAAAAAAACCTTATTTCGAGGGAATATTATACATAACTTACATTAAGTACATAACTTAAGATACTTTAAAAAAATATGTTGACGTGAACGAAATCGCGAGTACAGCTTGTATACAATATTTAAACACATTAAGTTGACAACGTTAGCAATAAGTAATTTAATACGTGATACGTGGTCTTGCTAGTAATATAACTCACAAGTAACAATAACAGTTGAGCGTCAAGACTCATTACAATCTCGAATTAATCAGGGTTGCCAATATTTATATCATTCATCTCTATTATTTAAATCTTTCTAACTGACCAGCCACGTTGTATCCGGTTGAGTAGATCCACCCTCTTTCTTATTGAGGTGTCGTAAAAGACGATAAAAGTAAGTTGATGCCAGGAAGGCGGCCTGTAGTAAAATACCTAGCTGGATCATGTGAAAAGACGTTAATAACATGCTATGCCGACCCCACTTAAGAGTGGAATAAAGGCAGAAGAATGATGGTTTATATTTTTTCCACTATGATTCGTTTAATTTAGTTTGTTATTATCATTACTATTCTCTTTTTCATCGTCTTCATACTTAGCAACTACTTGATACAAATATTATTTTATCAAACATTAACAAAGTATATTTGCCTGCAAGTGCAGCTACTAAATGGTGTAAATCAGGAAGACGTTATATTGATAGTTTAAGAGCTATCACAATCAGCTTCCATCAAGCATATCCAATGCTTACAGTTTTTGATTTGACATCATAGAATTAGGAATTCATTATTATACAATCCGAATGGGTTTAAATTTGTCTGCTAAGATGATACTTTAATAAATAACAGGTCTGAAACCAATGGAGTTCGATATTTATTCATTTATATGCATTTTAATATGTGATATATTTGCCCGATTAGGGCGTTGCAAAATATTGTTCACGCGTCTAATATTATACAAAAATTTAATTTTATCATGTCAATGTCTATATAATGCATATGGTATTCTTACATTTGCTTCACAGTATATTTTAAGTAATTTAATTTTTGTTTATAAAAATATAAAGAATTATAAAACAATAGGCGATGTATATATTAGACAAAGTAGGAACCGACATAAGCTTGCGGCCCCTGCTTTGCGCCTTGAAAAAGTACGTAAGTCGTTTGTGGGTTTGGGTATAAGATTCTATAATAAAATTCCACAATCAATTTTAACTTTGCCATTACAGCAGTTTAAAAACACTATTAAGGAGAGGATGATACAGAAAGCCTATTATACTGTTGAGGATTTTTCAGACGATAAAAATGCGTGGATATAAGTATTGTTCGAACCTGTACAAGATAGAAACAATTAAATGTAACTAGCATTAAGAATTGTATTTTTTAAAAAGAACAAACGCCGAGTTTCTTGCTGGCTCTTCTCGGTAGGAACAGCTTTCTGAACCAGCAGTAAAGTTGACGATTCAAAAGCACTTGTTTACAAGTTTATTTGAATAAAGAATATTTTGAATTTGAATTGGATATGCATTGGATATTTTTAAAGTACACACACAATTACGAATAATCTTGTATAGTCGAAAATGAAACATTCCATCCTCGGACTGTCAACTTAGTTTAATATTTAGTTTGGAATTTTTCCATAAATAAAAATGTCCTATATCATTTTAGTCCTGAATTAAGTAATTACTATGGAACAAAAGTATAGAATAGGTTAGATGTTTACGATTCCAAAAAGTTAAACGTATTTTTACTTTTACTAGCATATTTTACAAACTCTGTGTAAAAAAAATACTTGAATTGTTTGAAGACAAATTACAGTTCTTATTTAAGGATCAAGGTTGTAAATGTAATTTTGATATATACCTATAGGTAATTATATATTCTATTTTTTATTATTCTCTTTATAATTGTGGGAACCCTGTTCTCAATGGAGACATCATAAGATAAATCTGTAACACTATACGTGTTTACATACAAGCTGACGTGTAAGATAATTTGCGTTGCCTTGAGAATGAAAAATAATATACATTTGTGTTTACTAATAGTTTTGCGTTACGGCGATAAGTTGGTCTGAAGTAATGAATTTTGTTACCTAATTTAGGTACTGAAAATATTTTAATACTAATTATTATCAATCTGATGTTTCGCGAATGTAAATTATGGAAAGTAAAAATAAGTAGCAGCCTAAGACTCTCCCACTGCTGGGAATAGTTCACTTCTCTCCGTTTTTGGAGAGAAGGATTGGAGCTTAGACCTACCACGATATGTGATAGCCCAGCGGTAACACCGTGCGCCGCTTCCGAGGAAGTCTAGGGTTCTAACCCCGGGCAGTCAATGAGTTTTCAATTAAAAACAATTGCAATTTACCACACGCTTTTCGGTGAAGGAAAACAGCGTGAGGAAACCTGCCTATCTCTAGAGAATTCTAGGGATATGTGTAACCTACCAATCCGCGTATGTCTTAGCCCCAATCCTTCTCTCCAAAAACGGAGAGAAGAGGCATATTCTCAGCAGTAGGGTAGTAACAGGCCGTTACATTACATTACAATAATATAGTTGCCTGAAAGCCCGCTGCTCGCGTTGCTTTTAGACTAATCCAAACTAAACTGCTTGTCTATAACTATATCTAAGATGCTAATGAACCGAACAGTAACAGACAGACATAACTTCGCATTTATAATAATAGTAAGGATTACCTTATCTTTAATATTTCATCATCCTCCTGCCCTTATCCCACTCTACGTGAGGTCGGCACAACATGTTACAAACATGTTGTCATATGATTTGGCTACGTATTTTACGACCGGCCGCCTGCCTGACGTCAACATACCTTAGTCGTATTTTACGACTCCTCGGTAAGAAAGAGGGTGGTCTATTTTACTCAACCGGATACCACACGGTGGGTCAACTTACCTTAGTCGCCTTTTACGACACCTCGGTAAGAAATGAGGGTGGTCTATTCTACTCAGACGGATACCACACGGCGGGTCGACTTACCTTAGTCGCCTTTTACGACACCTCGGTAAGAAATGAGGGTGGTACTATTCTATTCAGCCGGATACCACTCGGCGTACCTTATCTTTAATATTTAAATGAGTTAATCTTGTGTGTGAGTGTGTATACTTCAATAAATTATTGAAGTATACACACAGAAGTATAAAATGAAGGATTAGGTACAAGGTCTAGTAGTGGATAATATAAATATTATTTGAGGGGGTTAGAATCAAACCTAGCTATATCCAGAGTAATTAAAAAGGAGCTATTTTTGATTCTGATCCCCTGTCTATACAGAAAGACGTAGCCGGGCACGAATTAGCTCTTAAATAAAGATTATTAAAAAAAACTTCAATAAATAATTTCGAAATTACATTGGGATGTTCTAGTACAATTATGACGAGTAAGTACTTCTAAGTTCTTGGTATTCAACATAGCGGCGCGATGCGCCTTATCGCATCACGTTCAGAATACGTAACGAGATACAATGCCGGCAACCTCCTTATGGTTATCGGGCCATAAGCGACACTTATGCTTCTATACTGAGTTAAGACTGCTTAACGAATATAGATTACTAGCAATCGCCAGCGGCTCCGCTCGCGTGGAAAGATTAAAACCGTAAGATAGACTTTGATAACCATAAAAACCAGAAATAAGTGTGGTCTATTCTAGGGCTTCTTAAACTTTTTTTATATAGCGACCCCCTTCAAGCTTAGGAAATTTTAAACGACCCCCTCCTCCATATATGTTTATTCATTTATTTTTCAAAGAAAACAAACAGTACATTGCAAGACATAAATGTACCTAGCAATCACCAGCGGTTCCGCCCGCGTAGAAAGATTAACACCGTAATATAATCTTTTGATAACCATAAAAATGGTTAAAGTGGGTTAAGCTTAAAAGCTAGACTTATAATGCGCGGGCTTTTATTTAGAACTGTTAGAGGAGAACAACTTCGTAATACATGATTTTTGAATAACTATCACCGTTTACTCAGCGCACGCAAGGAAAACTTTAAGTTTTGCCGTTTTCGTAATATTTTGTTATTGCTGCTCCTCACCTATTTATCTTAGCGTGATGCTATATAGCCTATAGCCTCGATAAAAGGTCTATCTTGAACTGAATCTGCACTGAAATTGTTCCAGTAGTTTCTGAGATCAGCGAGTTCAAACAAACTTTTCAGCTTTATATATTAGTATAGATGATATATTTAACTATGCTTTATTTGTAGGGCATTAGACTTGCTCATATAACTATGGTGATCTAGCGTAAAGAGCGCGAGGTCTTTTCCAGAGAATCGTAGGCAGGAACCTATAAGTACTCCTCACAATCGCAAACCGACATTTAAATATCACTAGCTTACACCCGCAACTTCGCTCGCATCGACTGTAGTCTTAGAATAAACCAGTAGCTTCTGTTTTTCTATTTTATTCTCTACTGTCATTCGTCAACTCTGGCGCTAATCCTTTTATATGCATGTCATACTTAACACAATACAACCATCTCTTTTTCATTCTCCCAATCGTAACAGATTAAAAAGCCCTATCACATTCATATTCAACCACAACCATTAATGGTAATAAGAAAACCTTTTTTTTAAACCCTCATCTCGCACAGAGGGCAACTTTGAAAAGCGTAAGCCTTGACCTACCGTGACCTAATATTTAGACTTTAACACTTCACCCAAGATCATTACGAGACACAAAATGGCTTTTCAAACCTACGTAGGTTTCATAAGCATCACGCCGTGTGGTATCTGGCTGAATAGAATAGACCACCCTCATTTCTTACCGAGGTTTCGTAAAAGGCGACTAACGTAAGTTGACTTCAGGTAGACGGCCGCTCGTAAAATTCGTAGCCAAATCATGTGACAACATGTTTGTAACATATTGTGCCGATCCCACTTAGTGTGGGATAAGGGCACGAAGATGTATGTATGTACGTGGTTTCATAAACATCATTTCAATTTCACGGACGAAGACAATCAATGACCGTTGAAGAGTGTGGAGTGTCTCTACGTAAACAAATCATAAACGAGGATATCCGTAGAGGAAAATTTTACTTCCACAAACATGTAGGTACTTCTCTTGGTAAACGCAATGTAAATTTCAAAGGAGTGCAAATATATAATAATCCAAAAATCATTAATAATATTTAAAAACAAACTTAAAACATAGGTATATTAAATAACTAAGGTAAAATAATTTTTCATATTCTTCTACCAATGTCAAATAATAGAGGGTAGTTTTTTATTTTTGAATGTTTTGTTATGTTATATTGCCGAACAAAACGAATGTATGTAAATATGATTTTCACAGTAAGTGATGTACAAATTCTTTGAGAAAATAAATTCTCTAACAGCGGTGGTAACTAAACCCTCCCCCTCCATAAGTGAATAGTTAATTGAAAATTTAATATTGGGTGAATATGTTACAAAAATCAGGTTTTACTTCACTAATAGGAAAAAAACAAAAAATACATAATTGTGGGTAGGTACTTTAACTGCGGTACTTTATATTATATCCCAAATAAAAATGTTAAATAGTGAATTTCATAATATTCAAAATTTGGACTTATAAATATCAAAGAAATATATTTTAATGCAACTATATCGATTATAAATAGTACATAATATTAATTAATATAGCTTATGAATGGCGCGTTATAATTGATAAAGTACGCACGAAAACGATACTTATGAATTTATTAACAGAAAAACGAATAAATCATTAATCGATATATATTACATTACTGTTACACCGAAACCGGTCCGACCACGTAACTATATGCAACACAAACCAGGTGGAAACACAAACACTATGCAAACAATCCGTCACAGCACACCCTCAAGAGCAGTCTTATAAAAGACTGTAAGAGAGAAACAACACTGAACATACACTTCGAATCAAACCGGCGAATCGAATCAAACGGTAAATCGAATCAAAAAGTGAAATCGAATCATAAATCCTAATGTACACATTCGATATTCGAATTATAAATATGTAAGCACGTGTTCGATATTTGAATTTTGCAAGGATCGCCCGACGAACGTGCAGCGCCCCGACACCACAAAGTGCGACTGCCGTTTTGCCGGCGCGCGTTCGTTCAAGCGTACACCCAAATCCAACATCGGAGATGCCACGCCCAGTATGTTTTGATTCCTTTACGTTGAGAAATACCCTTATTCCGGGATTCGATTCGCAGCCTCCACTAAATGGATAATTGGTTTAGGATTAATTCCGTTATGTGGGTCTGCAATTTCCGTGGGTTTAATTTGTTCAAATTCGATTTGATAAATCCGATTTTCTCTTACTCAAATACCAATTGTTTATATTTGCGTAATTGTTTTTAATTAACAACAAACTTTCGAAAATAAACAACACATATTACTACACTCCATGATAGTCTAAGTTTCCTGCCAAGTTATTTCACGTTTATAGGTATAATAACTTGGTAAGAATTTATAGAATGATACTTTACGGAGATCCAATAATACAAAAGTAATAATAAAATTATTTTGCTATAATCTGCGATAGAGTAAATAGATACTATGCTATTTTGTCGTGGAGCCTATCTCTTGACGATGAAGAGATTGTTGAGATTGTGGTGGTGAATGTGTGTAGTGCTTGTGTTATTGTTGGCGGGTAGTGCATGAGTTATTACAAATTCTGCTTGTATCAGGTATGAGAACGGATACTACACACTAAAATTAGCATTACATATATTTTCTTTTATCCCGGTTTATAACAAAATAATATATTCATCACTTTTTGTATTACGGACCTCCGCAAAGTAACGTCTAATTCTATAAATTATTATCTTTGATTATTTCCTGCGTGTGGTATCTGGCTGATTAGAAGAGACAACCCCCATTTCTTACCGAAGTGTCGTAAAAGGCAACTAAAGTAAGTTGACTTTAGGCAAGCGTTCGATCGTAAAATACGTGGCCAAATCATGTGACATGTTTATAACATGTTGTGCCGACCTAACTTAGAGTGCGGTAAGGGCAAGAGAAAGATGATTATTTTGGATTATTTCAAAGTGAAGCACTCAAAGTTAAAACAGGTAGATACAATACGTAACTTAAATTAAGTATTCGAATAAAGGGTAAGTTACAAAACGAAATAAAAATATAAAAATATGCCACAAGACCAATTCAAATGCAAAATTTACTTTATTCAATTAAATTTTTGTCAATTCTACTGCTGGTTTCATAAGCTGTTCCTACTGAGAAGCGTCAGCAAAAAAACTCGGCAGTTACTCTTATCTAAATAATTCTTATAACTAGTTATAGTTAGTCATTACTATCTTGTACAGAGAGTCGAAGAGTATTTATATCATCTATGTAATCCTCAATAGGAAGTAGGCTTTCTGTATCAGCCTCATTTTAACAGTGTTTTTAAACTGCTGTAATGGCAAAGCTAAAATTGATTGCGGAATTTTATTATAGAATCTTATACCCAAACCCACAAACGACTTGCGTACTTTTGTAAGGCGCAAAGCAGGAGCCGCAAGCTAATGTCGATTATGTCACTTTCCAATTACTTAAAACATACTGTGAAGCAAAACACTTATTACTACAGGAGAAAAAAATATATATATATAGGAAACGATATAAAAACATTTATCACGCTACCGCCATGAAACAAAGTATTCCCGCTCCGTAAATAGACGAAACAAACAAACCGGCAGCAAATCAAAGTGGATTCCATATAATTCACAGCCTAAACAAGACTACGTGTGGAATGTAAACAAATACTGAGCTTATATCAGATAGCGTTCGACAAAGCGTGAGCGCGAGCTGCTTTGAAACGATCATCTTATATACTAAAAGAAATATAACCCTGTTAGCGTACACTATATACAATAACACGATATATTAGGAATACCACTATTCCCGTAAGACGACCCGCCGTGTGGTATCCGGCTGAATAGAATAGTACCACCCTCATCTCTTACCGAGGTGTCGTAAAAGGCGACTAAGGTAAGTCGACCCGTCGTGTGGTGTCCGGCTGAGTAGAATAGACCAACCTCATTTCTTACCGAGGTGTCGTAAAAGGCGACTAAGGTAAGTTGACCCACCGTGTGGTATCCGGTTCAGTAGAATAGACCACCCTCTTTCTTACCGAGGTGTCGTAGAGTACGACTGAGGTAAGTTGACGTCAGGCAGGCGGCCGGTCGTAAAAACGCAGCCAAATCATGTGACAACATGATTATAACATGTTGTGCCGACCCCACTTAGAGTGGGATAAGGGCAGGAGGATGACCACTATTCCCGTTCCGAGATGCACTTCTCTTGAATGACCAACTAAGACTGACTGTCACTGAAACGTTTTATCAATAAGAAGACTAAACCAGTAACAACACGTCACAGTGTTGGTAACATTTTGATCAAAAAGGGCGCGATACTCTTGTTTCATGACTGTGTTGCTATAAAATACAAAGCGGAAGTCAATGGCGACAACAACCCTAGGTATCCACCTTCATTTCTCATCAAGGTGTCGCAAAAGGCGACTAACATACGTTCGACACGCCGTGTGGTATCCGGTTGGGTAGAATAGACCACCCTCATTCTTACCGAGGTGTCGTGAAAGGCGAATAAGATTAGTTGACGTCAGGTAGGCTGTGATGACTATGATGTATTCGAAGTAGAAGACCAAATAACTTAATATACCAAAGTAATAATAGTATTCATCATTCTCCAGCCCCTATCCCACTCTAAGTGGGGTTAGAACAATATGCTTTAAACATATTATAAAATGTGGCTAGTTATTGTACGACCAGCCTTACCTTAGTCGCCTTTAACGACACCTCGGTAAGGAATAAGGGTGGTCCATTCTATTCTACTCAGCCGGATACCACAAGGCGGTTCAATTTATTACAGTGCTATTAATTAACCTTTATTTTCCAATCCATTCATGAGATAAATTACTAACGTAATTCATGTTTCCGTTTAAATATTGCGAATAATTATAGCCGAAACATGAAAAAAATATGTAAACAAATCTAATTCACATCGTACGAATAAAACCGCAATAAAGAACTCGCGTAAAAATATTCCTTCCGTTTCGTAGTAAAAAGGCAAAAACAGATACCCCTTCATAAATAATGTAAGTGGTAACTGACGGACGGACCGTGCGTTATGAGCGAGAATTTAAATTACCCTTTCCGAAAGCTTAGAGCGATTAAAATGGCTTCCGCAGCGCGGCGTTTCATACCCGTGGCAGGATTTATTGTTTATAACTTACTAAATAGTACCCGCGATTTTGGTCGCGTCAACTTTGGTTTTTAAAGAGTGACCAAAAGAGTTTTAAATATGAATATGAATGGAAGTATGGCTAGGGGGAGGCCGAAGAAAAGATGGATGGATTGTGTGAAAAATGTTAAACGAGTGGCACCAGAGTTGACGAATGATAGAGGAGAATAGAAGACATTTTTTTTAATTGATTTATTTTAATGGGAAAAAAATTGATTATTAATTAATTGATTTTTTCTACTCCATGTCACATCCCTAGACCATAAACGGTGTAACACTTTTATCTGTAAATCCTCCATAGAGACCACGACCTCCCTACCATTACTCTACTCTTTAAACGTTTTTCGAAGTCTTACTTCGAGAAATCCGAGGTACACCCGAACCCTCTAATTTCAGTTGTTTCTACCTACATCCCAGTTAGGTCTGACCACCGAAAATATAGGCGTCCAAAAAGCATCCTATATGACCCTGACGATCAAATAACGATCGCAAACACAAAAACACGTGATACACACACACAGCGTCTTCGCCGCCGAAGACGAGGTCCCAGATTTCTGATATCGGTTGGTCGTGGCTTCTTGCCACCCTTCCGTCGTCGTATTGACTAATCAAAGTCATACCATCAGCCCTCCACTACACGTCGTCCTAAGCCGTGGTCCGGCCTCACAGGAGGCACCCTTAGGACGACGTTCCCCGACGCTAGTAGAGCTTCTGCGCTCTACTCTACGCATTTCGCAACCTCGGCGATGCTTCTGTGCTCGCCCGTCCCGCCCGGTGACGCTGTAAAAGCCGTTAGGGCTAACAGCATATTGTCAATTCGAAAAAAAAAAAATTATCTGTAAAGCCCCAGCCAGACATCAACGAGTTTTCAATTAAAACTTCCGTACCTAATTATTATCAAATTCCTTGTCTAGAAAAATCTATTGAATAAATGTAGAATATTTTCATTCGTGAAACAAAAGATTTTATTTCAAAATGTTTTCTTGGTCGCATTCGCAGAACTAACTAACCCCTAGTACCTGAGAATCACTTGACGAAGAAAAGAGCACAAAAAGAAATACAAATGTACTCCAATCAGGGAGTCACGCTAACAAAGCGCTCTTTGGACTTTCCTTTTAAAGGAAAATTTATGGAAAATAATGATTAATGGAATATCGAGTATATCTGAACGACTACTTTATCATTTTTTTCATAAAGATCACAGTCATTAACTATTCTGTCAGACAACTTTTAAGAGTTATGGAAAAATTTGAACAGCTTTTATCCGATGAACTAATTAATTAGTTTATATTCTTGAGAATTTATAAAGCCAAATATTAAATAATTTTATTAATTACCACGAGTTATATACAAGGGTCACTTACGGTTTAAGTAACAATTAACTTTGTATAACCTGATTAAAAGTACGCTATCTTTAATATTTTTAAGAGTTTTCAGAATCTCGGAAAATCTCTCAGAAAATTAGCATGTAGGGGATTTGGGGGAGAAAAATCGTTCTGGCTAGGTTTTATGAAAAAAAAATTTTGTTTTATCCCTGTTTTTTGAGCTTTAAAAAACACTTAACATTTATATTGAATTGTATTTTCGCCGTTAACTGTCAAGTCAGCGTAGCTTATTCGGGGAATGGGCTGCCTCGAGAAACGTAAAAACCTAGGATCGATCCCAACTAAGCAAGAGCGAGTATCGGTCACCCAGATATTAATGAATAATTCTTGTTAGTCTTAGCTAGTCCCCACCGTTATAAAAAAAAACTAAACTCGCATTTGACTGGCCCGTTGGCGCTAGCGACAGCGACCCTGCCTTCCGCTCCGGGGTCACGAATTCGATTCCCGCCGATGGCTCACATTTTCTAAACATAAGTTCTTCAATCTAGTTGTATGTTTAAATATTTACTTTTTACTTAAAACTATTTTTTTACTCTTTGTTAGTCAATCATAACACAAGTATTAAGTTACTTACAACTACTACTACTACGTACTACGACCGTGTGTTTCAGTGTCCCATATATTTATATAATGATAATAAAACAGAATATGCTAATACATAAACACACAAATACAGTAAATATAGTGAACCTGTATTGTCTCAAGCGCAACACGTCAGTAACACCATAGCCACGGGTGAGATTGGACGTGTAAAAACATACTATTAGTGCGTCTTTCAGCCTGTGCTACACACAATAAATTAAAAAATATATTGATTGATTAATCCAATTCCAAAATTGATTGATAAACAAAAAAAATACCACTCATACCCAGTATCGGGCGTCGAACCGATCTATTGGCGAGGGTACACTAATTGAACCGAGTTCCATTCACGCCGGCGGCAACGCACCACCGCAATTTTGTTTGTTTAACATTCGAAAATTATGCCGGAATCATTAATGAAATGACTCATATCGTGAAGTAAAATTTAACTGATACTTTTTTATTCATTGCTTGTTACCGAGTGCGGTTTAAAGTGATGGAAGAAGACTATCTTATAATACCGTCACATTAATGGATTGCGTGGAGTGCTTTTTTGAGACATACTCCCCCCATCCCCGGCACCCCTCTTCTCCTCCCGTGGAAAAAATTTATACAGAGAAAAACAGCAGTATGCAATGTAATATTTAACGGATAAACCCTCGCAGTATTACTGCTTTATACTTTTCTCATTCTTGAGACCACTCGTATCAAGTGTCGATTTATAAATAAAGAGCTATATATGTAGGTACCTAATTTAATTCGCACCAACATTAGTATTAAAATCCCTTCAATTATATACTAGGTGTTTTCCTGATTCCTAAGGAAACAAGATGTTTTCACCCTTTAAGTTAATCCGGTTTATAAGCTTACATCGTACAAATTCAAATTTCATCAACATTGCTCCAACGGATTTGCCGTGAAAGTAAACAGACAGAAACAGATTTTGGCATTAATCATATTAATATCGATTCATGAGGGGAGAACGTGACGTAAAACGCTTTTCAAAGTTTAAATGTCTAAAGCCTTTTTTATTGATTACAGAGATATTTGCTGAATGGGGAACGAAGATTAAATAGTTCAATTTATATAAACTTTTTCTTTTTCTCTCTTTCTTCTTCAATTCTTGCCTTTTTCCTTCTATTCTAGGTTGAATGGAAGAGATTTTTTTTCGAGATAAGTTCGCCTTTATACATTTTTTTTCTATTTTCTAAATATATGTATAAAAAGAAAAATAAATAAATAAATAAGATTTAGTCTAAGATGGAAGCTCGCAAACATGACAGGGGTAGACACCTTTACGGTTTCTATACAGCATCGCACTAAATCGTTAACCAGAAATAAGGGGTGAATAAAGAAAATTAAACTACCCTGAACGTCTGTATGTTACCCTAATAGCCTATCTTTACGGCATACTCTCTAGAGACTGCAATCTTATAGTTGGAGCAAATCACTACGGTCATAAAATTGCAGCACAAAGCTGCGATTTTATTACAAAAGAAAACGAGATTATTTTAACTAGTATGTTCTGATTTTCCGGGACAAAACAGTACATACAGTTAGTATTTAACATTAACAAATATATGACTTTCTTTTGAAGTGGAAACTTCTTTAGTGGTGTTGCGCACTTTTTGTGATGGGCAAAAAATGTTAAACTTGCGTTAAGACACGTGACCTGATGAAAAATTCGTAAGACGGAGGGAGAGTAGTCCACTGGCGCGGCGTAGGAAAGGAAGTATGCCCCTCTCTTTCTACCGCGCAGCGAAAACGTATGCTTGCGCCTGTTGTTTCGCTTAAGCGGCACAGAGCCCTTGCGCGAATTGGATAGAATTGTAATAGTTATAAAGTGTTTTTTTTATGTAATTTCAATTGTCATATTTGTGTAGGAAAGCGCAATAAATAAATATTGTATTTTACCACATAAATGATAGTACTTTTATACAAATAATTAAAGCAATTCGTGAAAAATATATATGCTAATTAATCCACAACGCACCACTAAAATTCACAACGTTAATATTCAAGTTTTTACTTCTGCCAGAACTCCCAGAGTACAACCCGTTGTTTTTTTAGTGTACGTCATCTCTCTCCTTACTTGAATGTTCCACTATTATTTGTATAATACCTTTAACCTTAAATCGTCTACACCTTGGGGAATATCTGACAATTAGCAAATAAGTCTTATGTCAGTTGTAATCATTGTTTACAGTGCTCATTCATGGTCTTCTGGCTAATTATCTTTCTTTCATTACAATGATCATTGGAAATATTTGATCTAATTACATCGTAAATTATTTTATTAGGTATAATTATATAAATGTATATACATGACCTTCTTGAGTTCATAATGAGACATTAACAAAGTTGTTTATATTAAAAGTATTAAATATAGGTATCGCAACAAAATATGTAAGCCGGGACTTTAAACAAATCCTTAAAATTAATATACAATTGGTCCTTCGAGCCGGACCAGCGACCTATGCTTTCGATAGTGCAGTGCGAATATATTGTTGCGATAAAGCTTAATTTTCACTAGAGACTTCTTCAATGAAACAAATGTCGTTTTGACTCGTTCATGTACGCTACAATGACAACAATATTATAGATGTTATAAATACGCCGTGTGCTATCTGGCTGAATAGAATAGTACCACCCTCATTTGTTACCGAGGTGACTATGATAAGTGGATCCGGCTGAGTAGAAAATACCAACCTTATTTCTTACCGAGGTGTCGTAAAAGGCGACTAAGGTAACTTTACGTCAGGTAGGCGGCCCGTTGTAAAATACGTAGCCAAATCATTTGAAAATATGTTTGTAACATGTTGTGCCGATCCCACTTAGAGTGAGATAAGAGCAGGAAGATGATGATATAGACGTTATAAATTAAATTAATTAATTAGATGTTATATAACATTCTCCTTGGTTCATTTCCAACATATTACAATATTGCTTGCGGCCAACGCCAAGTCTATCTCGATTTCACCAAGAATAGCGTCCGATCCATACATCCTCAATCGACTACGGTTAGTGGATAATTGGGACTGTCCGGCGACTGGCCTTGACAGTCCTAGTTACTGACGATCTAGAGTACTTTCCGAACATGCTGAAATATGAAGGCTATAAAAGATACACAAGATCACAAATAATAATAAAATAAAGGAAGATACAGGAAAATTCTGCAATCCATATTAGAATTGTCTACAGAAAGGTTTGACTATAGTGTAAAGAAATATGCTTATACGTAAACCATATTACATAATCGAAGATGATTTGAATGATACAAATGAAATTTCAATTCCAATCAAATCCAATTTTCAAAATTGGATTTGGAAATTCTTTCAGCTTCATACAAGACTGTGGTGTAATAACGTATATTGAAAATATTTCAAAGATTGACGGCCGACGTGCTTGATCTGGCCTCTCGCTAAGAGCAACATTCCCGTCTACTGGTAGCTTAATTCATCATATCTGTCCTTGATGATTCAAAAGTGCTTGAAAAGGCTTATTGAAGTTTTCGCAAATCCTGCATTTACGTAAATTTAACACATTTAGCATTATAAATATTTTCTATTTGCTTTACGACGGATTACACCAGAATAAATTTATTTTTACTTTTGCATTACATATAAGTTAAAAGCAAAATTTCCAAGGTTGAGAACTTTAAACAATTTATAAGATTTTTGCGATTTCAATAAACATTTCAAACATAAAATCTAATACTTGTCATTATTGATAAATTGCTATCATACCAGTACATTTTATTATATGGTACGTATAATACGCAGGAATTTTTCGCCTAGCTATTAAAATAACTGATACAAAATAGATAAAATCATTAATATACAATCTAGGAATGGAATCTAAATAATCGGCTATCAGATAGACGGAAACCAGACATTTCGCAACTGCTGTATATTGAAATTCCGACCGCAAGCTATGATTCAAATAAGAATTCGTCTGAATGCACCGAAAACTATGAATAAGTATTGAACGTGATCAGAATAAAGCACAAATACTTTTACTACCAGACGAAACTAATGTCGCAAGATCTGAGATAGTTTTGTTTAGAGTAAGACTTAAAAAGACTTGATTGTAGTATCCTTTAATACTATAAAATTTGTAATCGTATTGTAATAAATATAATTTCTGCCGTGGGGCATCCGGCTGAGCAGTATAGACTACACTCATTTCTTACTGAGGTATCGTAAAAGGCGACTAAGGTAACTTACCGAGGTAAGGCGAGGTGAGGTACGGGCCGGTAGAAAAATAACTATCTAAATCATGTAACATGTTTAAAATATGTGGCAACACTACGTAGTGTGATAACGGCAGGAGAATGATAAATTATGATTATATATGATTTCATTAACCTATGAAATAAAAATAGTATTAATAGCCGTAATTTTTTTTACATTATTTAGTATCTCCCTTTCTTTTAGTATAATATCGTGGGTGAAAAAGTATAAGTAGTTATAGGTTCTGAAGTATTAAAAAATACTCATATTAAAAATCACTCTAAAATTACGTTAATGGAAAACGCAATAAATGCTCATAAAACCAACCCAATTTTTATTTTTGATTTAGAAAAGCTCCATTTTATGCTCCATTGATGCGTTGTCTCAACAAATGTAGTGAAATGGACAAAATCTTAGTATATAATGAATGTTAAAAGAACGCGGCGTGCCGACGATACCTTGGAAAGACTAAAAGTAACCGGCAACGCTGAAAGTAAAGGTAAAAGACTACGAGGCCGCTCATCAATTAGGTGCTCCAACTGCGCCAGACCTCTCCAAATTTAATAAGATACCAACAATGCCCACTAATAGGAGTTTGTGGAAACAAGTGATCCACTCGAGGAGAAATCCCAAGACCACGATCTTTAGTAATGAAAAAACGACTAGAAAGGGAGATAATAAGAATACTCGAAATAAATATTTATCTATTACATATCCGATAGGAGTAAGGAAATTTCCAGCGTTCGGTAAGTAAATACGTTTATCAGTACAACAAATAGGATGCGTAATATTATCGCAGCCACCGTCCATGGACGCATCTTGATTAAAGGTTACAATCTCGATAAACTTTTTCCTGTTGAGTTTGCAGTATCATAAGATACGAGAGGAAACTTTCAAATCGTTTGTTTGGCTTTGCACCAAAACAGTTACGTAATGATGTTTAATTTAATTACTTTGTATTCGTCCTAAATCCTTTAAAAATATCTAATTTAGAATTAGCATAAACGTATAAGTCGAATTTTGTAGGGTTTGTATTGCATTGGTTGTTTCATATTACGTACTTGGCTAATATGTTTTTCCAGGTTTTACATCTCAGTACTTCTCAAGGAAGTCTCTGATGCTTGTATTACAATTTTACTAGGGTTGTTTTAACTTTTTGTTTTACAGCTGTAGTAATTATGTCAATTTTATGCTGCTGCTTTTCAAATGGTTAACTTTTTGAATCTGTCCATGGTCTTCCGATAAGGTCTTATAGAATATAGGATATCCAACTTCCGTCAGATATTGGAACTCAGTGCCCAATCGTTACTAATAGCTTCACAACTCGTCGAGTCTATTTCTACATTCGATCTATTTTGGAAAGTGTAATTCTTCTATTTACCCCTTTTCTAATTCGATCACGTTGTGGTTTTTGATTTTGTTGTGACAATGACTATAACTTTATCCTTTTTTTTGTGTTCGTTCAACAAATGTTAGTTTATTTTGGCGAATTGTTATATTATGATATCAGAAAGTCTTGTATCATTTTATTTCAGTGTCCTAATATATCTGTTGCAGTTATATCGTTACTACTTAATCTTGATATTCGAGCAGCAGCTAATTATGTCTAGTTGAGTTAAATTTACGTTTCCTTTAATAACAACCGGTCAGCTGAATTTCGACGTAACGTTAGACTAAAAGCCAGCTTATTCAAATGGTAGGATATCTTAATGTATATCTACTACTAAAATTTATCACTAATATACACAAATTTAATTGGCGAATGATAAGCGCTTGGCTAATAACTATTATGGTATCTATAAAATAAAACTTTTAAACCCAATACATAATTGCAAAAAGGAAAGAATAGAAGCATAATTCGTAAATTGCTGCCCTTATTTCCTTAAATCATTTTGTATTTTCGGAATCATAAGATTAACTGTTTTATTTAAAAATTACATTTTATTATTGTACTTTACGCCGTGTGGTATCCGGCTGAATAGAATAGTACCACCCTCATTTCTTACCGAGGTGTCGTAAAAGGAGACTAAGGTAAGTCGACCCGCCGTGTGGTATCCGGCTGAATAGAATAGACCAACCTCATTTCTTACCGAGGTGTCGTAAGAGGCGACTAAGGTAAGTTGACCCACCGTGTGGTATCGTATCGAGGTGTCGTAAAATACGATAGAGGTAAGTTGACGACAGGCAGTCGGCCGGTCGTAAAAACGCAGCCAAATCATGTGATAGCATGTTTATAACATGTTGTGCCGACCCCACTTAGAGTGGGATAAGGGCAGGAAGATGATGATTTTATTATTGTACTTTCGACAATTCGGTTATTTATCTAGTTACAGATATGTCAGTGGGCATTTAATGGGATAAAATAAATTTAGTAATTATTTAATTAATTCCGTGTAACAAACTAATATTGTAATATCATGACAAAGAATAATGTGATTTTCTATATTCGTTATCATAATAAATTTAAAACTATATTATAGCATATTTTTGTAAGATTATTTAATATGTAATGTTGTTGAAGATCCGAATAAATAGATGAATACTATATTTGACGTTGAGTCAGGTAGCCTTTTACATCTACGGCTACATCTTTTAAATGTTTAAAATCAAATAAACTATTTTAAAACTAGTGTAATATTACTTATACTTTTAAATTAAAATAAACAAAAAGAAATGCAGCTAATTTTAGCAAGTACCCAACAATATGTAATCAGTATTGCCAATAAAATAAATCATTGATCCAGGATCCAGTTGGACGGGAAGATCCGCACTCCCGTCGGGTTCAATTAAAAATGCCAAGTCGTTGAACTCCTGATGAGATCAATTCAGGTTTTGTCTATGGTTTTTTGACGCGTCTTCATTGTTTGTATAGCATTGTTTAAGTCACTAAGTTCAATATGAGGCTTTTACAGAACAAAGTTGTTTTATACTTTCTAGAGGGCGATTTTATTCCATGGTTGAGGTTTTTCTTATTTATATATTTCTCTTCACCATTCATTAGTTTACAAATACAATAATTAAGATTAAGTTAATAAAATGAAAAAGGATTCAAATAATAATACTTAATATTGAACTTTGTCATATTCAACATGGCCGAGCGAGGTAGTTTGTATAAAATGGGTGTCTCAATTCACTCCACAACTGAAGATCTTGAGGAATTAAACCCTTCAAAACATCTTATTACTATAAATAGAAACTACATAAATTATTTTTATATCATCACAGTTTAATCAAATATTATTCACCGTTCAGTATCAGCGCTATGTTGGCAAAATGATCCTCAAATTTCTCAATTTTCCTGACTTGTGTTCTGTGAAATATAAGGATGCCTGCTCAACAGGGTCATCTACAAGTAGGCACACAAGCCTTGAAGTTATGTCAGAAATAGATGTCTTAATGGGGTGGTCTCTGGAGCTAGGCCCCGGTGTCGTACAAAACAACGTTGGCTTGAGATAGTGGATGCCGACATGAGAGCCAACAATTTACACAGGTCGGACGTTCAAGATCGGGCAAAGTGGAGGCAACGCTGATTGAAAGCGGACGCCGGGTCTAAGTCGGGACAATGCTGAGTTGATGCAGAAGTAAAGTAATTAATAAAGGGGTTAATTGATGAAAAAGATCATCAGCAAATATTAATCAGGACGTTTCCATTGTCAATCATACTGTGTGGTGCTCTCTATGTGAATATGTCACCTTGACACGATCGCAGAGACTCCCGCGCAATCATCCAATTGTCACACCGGACAAGATGGCCGCCAGCGCCCGGTTGACAGCTTCGTTCGGTAATTGGCAAATGCCATTTAATTTATACATAACATAAAACTGTTTACTAGAAGGACATACATTGACTATAGCATCAAAAACACGTTAAACTATTTACAAAAATTTAGTATTAGTACGAATATGTGCAATTTGAGAATAAGTGCAGAGAGATTTACCTTACGTTATCTGTAGCGTATAATATTTATAAGAAAAAAAGAGTGACCGCCGAGTTTCTTGCTGGTTGTTCTCGGTGAGAGCGATCTTTCCAAACCAGTCGTAGCTTCATTGTAATATGACGATTCAAAAGTGCTAGTAAAAGCACATTTGAACAAAGAATTATTTGAATTTGGATTTATATGCGATGAGTCTACTTGTACGTTAGCCTCGGCAAAATGATCAAAATAGTTGGGGCTTATTAATCTCGTTTTGTCAGAACCCAAACATCTCAGAAATGCTCCCAACATATTAAGGTTGATAGTAGTACATTATACTTTTACTTTTACTATTTACTATACCTACTAATTTTACCAATAGCTAGGCTTAATTTGGTTGCTAGACGTGAAATTTGATGTGTAATTCAGACATTAATGTATATCAGAACTATGTTGAACAAATTAATTATTTCTATTTCTAATTTTAATTTATCTTTAATAAACTTCTCATCCATATGACACACCTTATGGATAGCTTAATTTTTTATTCCAATTTTATGAATATGATGAAATTTGTACACTTCAAGTCACAGCAGTATCCGAATTTGTTGCCAAAATATATCAATTTATCTTGTCTACATTATTCTTGATAACAAATCGCGCCTTACATAGACACAGAGTATATTATCGACTAAGCAAGACTGTATTTATGTATTGAGCATAATTTAAAAAAAAACAAAAGAACTGTATCATTGAAAACATTACTATGTCAACTAACAAGATAGTATTGGAAACTGCAAACACGGCTATCGCTGTTTCAATATGCCATATTATTTAAGTATAGACTAAAGGTAAATCAATAGATTAAAAAATTCCGTTGGAATCAAAACAAGCAACGCCATCTGTTAAGCAGTAGCGGAACCGCCAAGCGAAGCCACGTAGCGGAGAGTTGCTGCACTTTTTAGGGATTTTTACTGTCATGAATCATAAGCTGTCGCCCTGATCGCATTTTGTTTACGCATAACATTGTATTGTCAGTTAAACAATAAATAAAAAGCATGGAAAGAAGAGCATGTTTCTGACTTACTATTTAAAAATATACTAAATTGGTTAACACTCATTACACCTTACACTACGTCGCACTCATAAAAAACTTAAAAGCAATATTTTAAAAAGGTTCATCGAATTTATTGAGGTTGTACTATAAGTAAAAGTAACAATTGTGTTGATATCAGTTAACTGATTTATTTTTAATTAAGTCTGTAAATGTAAAAAGTATGTCCACCAATACACTCTTGAGTTTAAAATATCGTAAGTGATATTCATTGACTATGTATAGAAACCGGCTGTACTTATCTACAGGTTAGCCCGATTAGTTCTGAAATCAATTTGGAGCACTTATTCATGAGCTCAGATCTCCGTGATAACGCCTGTTTGATATCATACTTGCAATAGCATCCTTCCCGCTTCCTTCCGCACGCACTTCAGTCGCAAGACGGTCGTCGCACGTCGCACATCAACGCTGTATGTGATCTATCGCCGCACGCGCATAATTTTGGCTATAAGTTCGCACCGCACCGCTAGCACGTTTGTGTAGTGTAAATAGTGTTAACAGCAGTGAATGGACAAAGTGTTGGATCCGATATCACAAGTAAGTGCCTCCATCCCTCTTGGCAGTTATTTTATTCCCGCCCAGTACCAGACGGCTGCCATATCCTACCTTGTTATTTGCAAGTATTTTGGGGGTTTCCGCGTACCAGCAATAATAAAAAATACAGTCCACTTTATTAAGGCTCGGGAGTAATACTTTGCACCGGGCCCCACGCCCGCATGTCCATTTTTTGGTCACATCGAACCGAATTTATTAATAATCATATTCATTCGGTCCACCATTTTGTCTATTGTTCGATTTGAACCGTAATTATTAACCGCATATTATAGTTAAACCGCATTCAAATTCATTAAAATTTGTCTTATACTTTAAATCGGTTCTTATCGTAAATAAACCGCATACTGCAGTTGACTACTTATTTATTTAATACAGATAATTTGTGCTGTAACTCTAAATAGTTGTTAAAATTATAATATATTTTCATTAAACCGCATTGGCAACTGTTTTAGTTTTATATATCATCATATATCGCATACATTCTCGTGCATTTCACTCGTTTCGCTTTGTACTTAGTTAATTATTAACTTCGTATTATTTCGTTCGACCGATATTAAGTTAGAAGGTCACCACGTCGCTGTGCAGCTCCGCTCGCTAGTTGCATTTTGTTCAAACCACCCGCTCGGATTATTTATTAAACGCTGGTTGACTCGTATTACTTAGTACATAAGGTATATTCTCGTGCGTTCTAATAACGATATTTTTGTTACTTCATAATGAGTAGAAGTGATACAAAAACCTCATCTGACAATGACGATATTAATATGCTTTTAATATTGGAATCGAAACGCGATGCCATGTTTTTTCGGATGCAAAGTATATTTGATACAGCTGTCTTATGTGAAAAAGATCCTAGTAAGTTTTCAATTTTGACTTCGAAAACTATTAATATCGATACTTTGCGGAAGGAATTTGAGCAAAATTTAGATACACTTAATGTTCTTAATCTGAAACTATATCCTAAAAAGCCTATTAATTACCAGTCGTGGATCTCATTTGAGGAAATGTTTTGTTTCGTTAAGCAAATATTGGCGCTAAATAGCGAAACCGCTAATAATAAACCGCAATCATCTTCGCATATACCTAAGTTAAAACCGCACCTCCCGCCTATAGACTTATTATCTTTTGATGGAGATGTCTGTAAATGGCCTTTATTTTACCAGCAGTTTAAAAGTATGATTCATGACAACTCTAATTTATCGGATAGTGAAAGGATATTTTATTTAGTCGGTAAATTGTCCGGTAAGGCGTCGTCTGCTTGTTCGGGCTTACCGCTGACCGCTGAAAATTATTCTATTATATGGGAGGCCCTGATACAAAAGTATGACGACCCCCGCTCGCTCGCCAGCGCTTATCTCAATCAATTGTTACAATTTAAACCGCTCGCTAGCAATAATATAAATGCATTAGATCATTTTATTAACACCTTCGACTCTTCGGTCGAAGCGCTTAAGCAATTAAAATTGGATTTAACCGATTTTATATTTTTTCATTTAGCTACGCAAAGGCTAGACTCGGATACAGTAAGAATGTTTGAAATTTTGAACCGCCAAGATAAGATTCCGTCATATAAAAATCTTATCGAATTTGTAAAGGAACAAAATAAAGTACTGTCGCGTTCTATTAATAATTTTTCCAGCCCGCAGCCGATTCAATATCGTAATAAAAATATTCCTTTGCCCGCGAAAGTTCCGTCAACAAAAACCTTTGTTAATACGGACTCGGTATTTAATTCAAATAATAAAATTAATTGTAGTTTATGTAAGAATATTCAACATTCTCATATGTATTCGTGTTCTTCCTTCATGAAATTAAATCCGCAACAAAGATACAATTACGTTAAAAATAATTCTTTTTGTAGCAATTGTTTGAGTGTTAGTCATAAAATTATGTCTTGTGCATCAAAGCATACTTGTAATTTTTGTTCTGCAAGACATCATTCGTTATTACATTTTAATATTAAATACAAAGCTAAGGAGCCTGCCGCGATACAACCGCCCGCACAGCGGAGTGACTCGCCGTCTCGTATGACTCACTCGCGCGCTTACGACTCGCCTCGCAATGAGTCGGCCGAGCATATAGAACGCACTGACGATGCTTCTGCGCTCGCCAATTTAAATACAAGTAATGCTCTTGTCTGTCATTATGACCGCTTAAACCGCACCGCAACTACTACCTTGCTTGGCACAGCCAAGATAAGGGTCACAGATAAATATAACCGCACGCATTATTTGAGATGTCTTATAGACCCAGGGTCACAAAGTGATTATATCTCTTTCGACTGTTGTAAACGACTCTCACTTTGTATTTCTCCGCAAAACCGCTACTCTGAGGTTCAAGGGTTCGGTGGAACCTCTCAGAAAATTTTGGGTTATACTGACCTCAAGTTTAACTCCCGCTTTGACAGTTTGTCAGAATATTGTATACAGCCTATGGTTGTAGAACGCATTACGTCACACTTACCTGATGCGAACGTCGATTTAACATCGATAGATTATATTCGCAACTTACCGCTCGCGGACGACGCGTTCTGTGAACCGGGACCAATAGATGTTTTACTCGGTGTGAATATTTACTGCAGGATATTATTATATGATAAAATAATAGGTAAGAATAGTATGCCTTCCGCTTTTGAAACCTCTTTGGGTTATATTGTAATGGGTGACGCCCCTATCATTTCTAAGGGCTGTCAGACACGCACTATGTGTTCGCTCACAAGTGAACCATTAGATAAATTAATAGAAAAATTTTGGTCACTTGAAGAAGCACCTGTTCGCAAGTTTTTGAGTCCTGACGAACAACGGTGTGAAGAAATATATATTTCAACAACCGCACGTAGTCCGGATGGTATTTATTCTGTTGATCTTCCTTTTAAACAGGACCCTAATAATTTAGGTAATTCCTACATCACCGCACGGCGTAGGTTTTTGAATTTAGAGAAGAAGTTTTCTAGAGAACCTGAGCTTCACGAAAAATATAATGACGTCATCCGCGACTATCTTGCTAAAGGTATTTTATTACGCGTGTCACCTGACAATAGTCTTTTGGCCGGCTACTTTCTCCCGCATCATCCTGTAGTACGTAACGATAAATCGACTACACAATTACGCGTCGTATTAGATGGCAGCGCTAGTACCGATACAGGGTTGTCACTTAACGACATTTTGTATACTGGTTGCAATTTGCAAACAGATATTTTTAATATTTTATTAAATGTCCGCATTTTCCGCATAGCATTTTTCGCCGACGTAAAACAAATGTACTTGTGCATTAATGTGAATCCCCCGCACCGCAAATATCAACAAATTATATACCGCTTTTCTCCTGACGAACCGCTCGAAATATATCAGTTTAATCGAGTGACATTCGGTCTCCGCTCTTCGCCATTTCTGGCAATACGCACCTTACGCCAGTTAGCCAGTGACGAAAGGCAAAGATGGCCTCTTGCAGCCGCCGTGCTCGAGAGAGATGTATATATGGACGATTTGGCTTCTTCTGCTTCAACACTCGATGAAGCAGTTAAGGTAGCGGATGAATTGATCCATCTCTTCCAGGCAGGTGGATTTGAACTGCTGAAGTGGACCAGCAATTCACATGAATTGTTGGAACACTTACCAGAATCTCACCGCCAATCGGAGGTTATATCTTTTGACCCTAATAGCACTTTTAAAATTCTCGGTCTGCACTGGCTACCTGCATCTGATAATTTTGTATTTAACGTAACGCAACCGCCAACAGCTTGTACTAAGCGAGCTATCCTCTCCACTACCGCTCGTCTTTATGACGTTTTAGGCCTTATTGGTCCTGTCATTCTATACGCTAAATTGATTATACAAGAATTGTGGCTACTTAATATAGGTTGGGATGACTCACTTCCTGTACATTTTGTTCATAAATGGCAAAAATATATTTCAGAGTTGCCACTTGTAGCTCAATTAAAATTTAACCGCTATATGGGAATTGAGAAAACTTCTAAAGTTACACTTCTTGCTTTTGCAGATGCTAGTGAGAAGGCTTATGGTTGTGTGCTATATTTACACACTGAGACTGCAAATCTCCCGCCTATAGTTACGTTGGTCTGTTCTAAATCTCGCGTGGCACCTTTAAAGCCAACGATCACGCTCGCTCGACTCGAACTAAATGCCTTAGTTCTGCTCGCACGTTTAGTTCGATCGGTTTATGACACTTTTTCTACCCGCATAATTATAAATGAGGTACTTGTATTCTCTGATTCAGAAGTTGCTCTTTGCTGGGCACTTTCTTCACCGCACAAATTTAACACTTACGTAGCTAATAGGATATCAGAAATCCAGACGCATTTATCAACTTTAAAGGTTGACTTTTATCACATCGCAGGAACTCAAAATCCTGCGGATTGTGTTTCACGCGGGCTTTTGCCTGCACAACTTCTAGAGCACTCGCTTTGGTTTAGAGGCCCGCCTTGGCTTTCTTCTCGCTCTGAAGAATGGTGTCTAAATACCTTTGCACCTAGTGATAAAACCGCAGTACCTGAGAAGAAAACCGTTTCTCATGTATCAAGACCGCACGATGAAAATATTATCGTAACGCTTGGTTCCAAGTTTTCTTCTTGGACCAAATTTATTCGCTGCACCGTTTATATCCTTCGGTTTTTGCGAAAACTTCCGCGTAATAAAACAATAACAGCTGAGGATATGGATACGGCAGAATTAGCTATAATTCAAGCGATACAACGCGAAGCCTTTAGTGACGATCTCAATAATATTAAAAATAATAAATCCTGTTCACCCGCATTGAGAAAGTTATTCCCTTTCGTTTCTAACGACATATTACGCGTAGGTGGACGTCTGTCCTATTCTTCTTTAGATTTTTCACATAAGCATCCCGCTTTATTGCCCAAAAAGGGGCACATATTAGATATTTTAATTGATTATTATCACCGCAATAATTTACACGCAGGTCCGCAATTATTACTTTCAATATTGAGACAAAAATATTGGATTTTGTCCGCACGCCGCTTAGTGCGTCAACGCATTCACAAGTGCAATACTTGTTTCAGACTTAATCCGAAACCGACATTTCCTCTTATGTCAGATCTTCCTCCATGTAGGCTGGAGCAATGTAAAGCCTTTCTACATACAGGCCTGGATTATGCAGGACCTTTATATGTAACGCCAAGTAGAGGACGTGGAATACGTAGTCAAAAAGCATACATATGTTTGTTTGTGTGCTTAGTCACAAAGGCAGTTCATATAGAATTAGCATCTGATCTGAGTTCCGCTACCTTTTTAGACGCTTTTAAACGGTTTATATCTCGCCGTGGTCCCTGTAAGTTTCTTTACAGTGACAACGGAAGGAACTTTATTGCCTCTAAGGCTTACTTTAATGAGTTACATAACTTTTTGCAGTCAGATGACTATTATAAAATGTTTAATCTTGAATTGACGAAACATCGCATCACGTGGCAACTAAATCCACCCACCGCAAGTCATTTCGGAGGAATTTGGGAATCCAATATTAAGAGCGTCAAAACTTTGTTATTCCGTGTTATAGGAAAACAAATATTGTCATATGAGGAAATGCTCACTGTACTTAATCAAATAGAGGCGCTACTTAATAGCCGCCCCTTGTACGCTTTAAGCTCAGACCCTTCTGAGCCAACCGCGCTTACGCCTTCACATTTTCTTTCCGCTATACCGCTAGAGTTTATTCCCGCACCTAATGTTAGTGAACGTACTAGTCTTTTAAATAGGTATTCGTTAATGGACTCTCTTGTCCAGTCATTTTGGAAACGCTTTAAGACGGAGTATTTGCATAATTTGCAAATGCGAGAAAAGTGGAATACACCGTCTCGTCCGCTTACAGTAGGAACCGTTGTTATTCTTAACGTAGAAAACGCACCGCCATTGCAGTGGCCCTTAGGCATTATAACTAAGGCTTTCCCGGGTAAAAATGGAGTAATTCGAGTCGCTCAAGTTAAGACCAAGAGTGGTACTTATGATAGACCCGTTGTTAAACTCTGCCCGTTGCCAATGCAATAGTTATTTATAATTTGTTTAGTTTTAGTTAACTTGTTTTATGTATTACGCACAAATTATATGAATAAGTAGTTTTAGGTTCTTCTGTAGATTAATTTTTGTTTATTTTATACCGCAATTATGAAGGGATCCTTCATGGCCGGGGGGATGTTTGATATCATACTTGCAATAGCATCCTTCCCGCTTCCTTCCGCACGCACTTCAGTCGCAAGACGGTCGTCGCACGTCGCACATCAACGCTGTATGTGATCTATCGCCGCACGCGCATAATTTTGGCTATAAGTTCGCACCGCACCGCTAGCACGTTTGTGTAGTGTAAATAGTGTTAACAGCAGTGAATGGACAAAGTGTTGGATCCGATATCACAAGTAAGTGCCTCCATCCCTCTTGGCAGTTATTTTATTCCCGCCCAGTACCAGACGGCTGCCATATCCTACCTTGTTATTTGCAAGTATTTTGGGGGTTTCCGCGTACCAGCAATAATAAAAAATACAGTCCACTTTATTAAGGCTCGGGAGTAATACTTTGCACCGGGCCCCACGCCCGCATGTCCAACGCCGTATAAAGATCTCAATCGGGACAACTCGATAAAATAAGATGTGAGTATATCTGGTTTCTATATATGTAAAATAATTGTTGGTTGTACACAAAAATCTTCACAATCTATCTAATATATAAAATTGCTTAAAATACTTAAATAACGTAAATCATTAAATATGTCGCTTACAAAGCTAATGAGCTATACCCATATGGGTGAAATTTTGTACATTTAAGGCTTGTTTTCTTAGGTAACATATAAGATATAATTTCTCATATTTCTTTCAAGATTAGGGGAAAAACACGTATCGAGTTTTGACGGTACTTAACTGCTTAAGTTAGCTTAGTTAAGTTACAGTGGTTATCAGAAAGTGTTGTAAAACAAATATTTGATATATCATCATTCTCCTGCCGTTATTCCACGATAAGTAGGGTCGGCGCAACATGTTTTGACTAGCCGCGTATATCTAGTAAATAAATATATAAAAGTGCATACAGATAGAATTTCGCACTTAGACTAGACTAGCTTTTAATCGCAACTACGTTTGCATGGACTGTTGTCGCATAATAGGTCGATAATAGATATCTCTTTTTAATGTCATCTTATTCTTGTAGAATTAACAGGATTTCTATAGCCTATAATCTTACCCCGGTGTATAAATTCAAATTAAAAATATTCTTTATTCAAATAAACTTGTAAACAAGTGGTTTTGAATCGTCAACTCTACTGCTGGTTCGGAAAGCTGTTCCTACCGAGAAGAGCCAGCAAGAAACTCGGCGGTTGCTCTTTTTAAAAAATACAATTCTTAATGCTAGTTACATTTAATGTTTCTATCTTGTACAGGGTCGAACAATATTTATATCCACGCATTTTTATCGTCTAAATAATCCTCAACAGTATAGAAGGCTTTCTGTATCAGCCTCTCCTTAATAGTGTTTTTAAACTGCTGTAATGGCAAAGTTAAAATTGATTGTGGAATTTTATTATAGAATCTTATACCCAAACCCACAAACGACTTACGTACTTTTTCATGGCGCAAAGCAGGAATAATAATATATAAGTAAGTAAGTAATATATAAGGAATAATTGTGGCAAATTTCATCGATATTGGTTCAGAGGATTTGACGTGAAAGAGTAACATACATCCATACTCGCAAACTTTCGCATTTATAATATTAGCAGGATAGTATAGGATTCATCACCTCTATGGCTATATCGACATCAATATTGACTAGACTCGATATCATGTATCGGGAGGTGAATGATCTCTTCACTCGTGACGTCATCAGGTGTCAGATGCCGTAACAGCGAACGCGTTATCAGCATATGCGATCGCGTGCGCATGCTTTGCATTGGACTGTGAAATTTGATATAGTGACGAGGCTCTATTGTCCCATTTAGACTGGCCTTTTTGTTGTCAGTTACATGTTCATGGTTGGCTACAACATGTTTTGATTATATAAGTAATTTGTAAAGTAACGGCCTGTTACTATCTCAGTGTTCAGCATAGGCCTCCTCTCTTCTCTCTTTATGGGAGAGAAGGGTTGGAGCTAAGACTACCACGCTGCTCCAATGCGGATTGGTAGGTTACACATCCCCAGAATTCTCTAGAGATGTGCAGGTTTCTGCACGATGTTTTCTTACAACAAAAAGCGTGCATAATTTACAAATATCAATTATACACATAAGTTTAAATAGAAAACTCATTAGTGTTTGCCCGAGGTTTGAACTCGTGACTCCATCGCATGAGTCGCACGGTCTTACCGCTGGGCTATCACAGCTTTGTATTTTATTTCAAGGTACTTTTTAACTTGCTACGTTTAAAATATATAGAAAATAGAATAGACAATTCCCATTTCATGCCGAGGTGTCGTAAAAGGCAACTAAGGTAAGTTGGCCCGCCGTGTGGTATTCTCTTTTTTTTTCCGATTTTAAGTGGGTCGCTGTATTTTTTTTATTCGGCCCACTGCTGAGAAACGATTTGGCCAAACTTATCCAGGTCAAGGGTGGTGGCTTCCGCGATTGGATACGTCCACCGCCACCCTGCCTGTTTGCTTAACTTTTTACACTGTATTCTAAAACTAAAGATCTTAAACTAACTTTACTGACTTATAATTACCGCTAAAAGAACAAACACAAGTGGGTCTCATAATTAAACATTTAACACAAATAGGTGACGTAAACTTATTAATTTAGCAATATAGAAAGAAGAGTATAACAGAAAACAACAAAATATATACATGCAAAATCACGCTTAATTCAATTACTTATATACTATATCCTTATATAACTACTTATATAGGCATCTTAATATTATTAAGTATACCGAGGGGGGGGGGGGGGGGACAAATATTAATGTTTGTGCTGTAAGGTGCCGGGGCGAGAGGAGTTCTTGTTAGTGTTGTGGATTTGTTAGGTTTGTGTCACTTGTGTTGTACTTACGGGATAAAGTGTAGTGTATTTGTAATGTATTTGTGAGATGGATAGTTTTTGTGTATAAAGGTGTTAAGTGTTGTTGAATCGTTTGCCGTGTGGTATTCGGCTGAGTAGAATAGACCACGCTCTTTTCTTACCGAGGTGTCGTAAAAGGCGACTAGGGAAAATTGACGTCATTCATGCGGCCGGTCGAAAAATAACCATCCAAATCATCTAACCACACATTTGAAACATGTTGTGACGGCCCCACTTGGAGTGGGTTTAGGTCAGGTCAATGTTATTGTGTAGTGTGTTGTTGGTGATGGTATCTTGTGATACGTGGGGTTATTAATCTTGCATATATAAGGTATAAGAGCGGTTTTCGGTTCCTATGTAATGCTAACTGCATTACATAGATTTCCTTAACAAACGCGGATTATAGCAAAATAATTCTACCATTAAGATCAGGAGAATAATGTTATTGTTGTTGTGTTGTCGGTAGTGTTATCTTGTAATACGTGCGGTAAGTAATCTTGTATATATAAGGTATGAGAGCGGTGTTCGCTTTTTCCTTTAATAAACGCGGATTATAATATTATAACTCTACAATTACTTTTGTCATCAAAAATAATCAAACCCAGAACTACTAGTTTGCGAGGATATAAATAACGTCAATACGCCATAAACGTCAAAATCTTTATTACTCCTTATATGAATACAGGTTATTTCTCTAAACTAATGAATATTTTTTATTTCCTGTCAATATTATCTTAACTCAAAGCTCATTTATGTCTCGTGAGAGGATAGTGAAAGTATCATAAAATCCATTAAGCTGGTTTGCCACTCGTCCTATTAAACACGTATAAAAAAAACGAACATCCGGTATTTATTTCTAATTAACACTTAATTAATCAATAAAATTTATGACAGCCGTATATGAAGGTAGGTGATAAACATTGAACGTTGATTTATTTAATTTAATGTTATAAAAGTACTGTAAGCCATATAAGAATAAGAAAGACTTTTTTATGTGGCACATTACAATAGAGAGAAGAGTAACAAGATGACAAAAAAAGTAAAATAAAAAAAAAACAAAATACACATAACTTAAAAATAAAAAAATGAAACTTAAACAATATTAATACCTAAAATGACCTTAAATTACTTCACCAACAACTCCCAGCGTGATAATGTGCCTCCACAAATTGGAAAAACCATACAACATATACCATACAAACATATGATATCTGGCTGAGTAGAATAGAAAACCTACCTACCGAGATGTCGTAAAGGGCGACTAAGGTAAGTTGACCCACCGTGTGGTATCCGGTTGAGTAGAATAGACCACCCTCATTTTTTACTTAGATGTCGTAAAAGGGGAATTAGGTTAGTTGAGCCACCATTTGGTATGCTGGTCTTTCAGCAACGCACAGGATGGGAGGCAGACTATGCAATCCCGTCAGAAGTCGCTGCGGGTTTCGGAGGGGTCCTATAAGTTCCCCGTCAGAACCTGCAGTTGTGACTGGGGTCAATTCTCGACCGTCGGTCAGCAACGAGATGGAGACCCTGGACGTCGGGTGATGGGAGACCCGGCGCCCAAATATGGGTCGAGACTGGGTGCATCTAGTGTCCTGGGTGCATTCCAGAGGTGGTGGGAGACGTGAAGGTTTCCCTGATCGAAGGAGGGCCGCTAGGGCGGTAACGCTCAGGGGTTGCGGATAATATGAACAATGATACCGTACACCCCCCATAGAGCGCGTGATTGGACACCGGGGGGTTTTAGTGGGTGCAAACCCCACATAACCACGTCGCTGCCTCCCTTGGCGGCGTGTGTACTCGTCAGGAGTTTCCCCTCGAAAAAAAAAAAAAAAAACCATTTGGTATCCGGTTGAGCAGAATAGACTTAATGAGTTGTCGTAAAATAGTACTTAAGCTGACATCAAGCAAGCGTTTGGTCGTACAATACATAGCCAAATCATGTGATATCATGTTTATAACATGTTATGCCGACCCCACTTAAAGTGGGATAAGAGCAGGAGAATCATGTAGCTTTGATTATGCCAATACCAATCATATGTTGGTCCAGCGGATTAGCCGCGAAATCATATCAGACAGACATACATTTTTGCGTTTATAATATTAGTAAGGCTTTATAAACTGAATATAATTTCACTTTCCTCATGGAATGTGTCTGTGTTAAGAATATATTATGCCATGCCTCTTTCTTGCTTACCGAGGTGTTGTAAAATACACTTAGCTAAGTTGACATTAAGCAAGCATTTGCTGGTACAATACATAGTCAAATCATGTGATACCATGTTTATAACATGTTATGCCGACCCCACTTAGAGTGGGATAAGGGCAGGAGAATAATGAAGCTTTAAATATGCTATGTCATTATGCCAATACCAAGCTCAAACACTCACTAACAAGTAACATAATATGACTACACGCCCACTCTCACCAAAGTCTTTCGTGATACTCATGTGGTGCATTCTGAGACAGTGTAATGTTCCGTTGTACATTAGTATTAAAATATAAATATTTTAAAATAAAATATTTTATTGTGCACATATTGTAAAAAAACAATCATATGTTGGACCAGCGAACCAGCCGTGAAATCGTAACAGGCAGAAAGACATAGATTTTTGCGTTTATAATATTAGTAAGGCTTTATAAGCTAAATATAATTTCACTTTCCTCGTGGAATGTGTCTCTGTTTAGATTATATCGCTATTGCTCGACATATAATTTGACGCATTACTTTCATTACGTACGAGAACAGGAAACGTCATGTAAAACTTTATCGAAGTTATTACCGAACCGGGATATTGGCATTTCGCTATTCGTATAATGCATTTACATTTATTTATACACTAGCAATCGACAGCGGCTCCACCCGCGTGGGTAGATTAAAACAATAATAGTCTTTTGATAACCATAAAAATGGTTAAAGTGTGTTAACCTTAAAAGCTAGACATATGCTGTCGCGGACTTTTACTTAGGACTGTTAGAGGGGAACAATTTTGTGATACATGATTTTGGAATAACTATTACCGTTTACTAAGCGCACACAAGGAAAGCTTTAAATTTTGCCGTTTTCGTGCTATTTTTTATCGCTGCTCCCTCTCCTTTTCGTTTGAGTTTAATGCTTCATAGCCTATAGGCTTTCTCAATAAATGCACTATCTTACACTGAAAGAATTTTTCAAATCGGTCCAGTAGTTCCAGAGATTAGCGCGTTCAATCAATCAAACAAACAAATTCTTCAGCTTAATATATTAGTATAGATTACTATCTTTATACAAACATTTTTTTTTTTAATTGGGAGCCAAATCTGCTTGTTTAGTAAACGTTTCGTTTTATTTTGTGTATTACTTATTTAATGGAACTAAATACGAACAATGGGCTTGCATCTCTTTGGAAATTTTGAGTAAGTTTTTTTTTTATTTGGAAATATTATTCCGCCTTCCGTAGATATTTGTGCCAGAGCCGCACTTAAGGAGCCAAAGAGCCACATACGGCTCTGGAGCCGCACATTGCCGACTACTGGTATATAGACACGCTGGCATTCATTGTATAAGTAGATTGAACAATCAGAGTAGGTCCTAGAGGCGGTCGATGTATCTGATGCTCTATATGTATCGGTATGCGGAGGGGGTCACTACTAAGTGTGTACAGAGCTGGAGGGGATGGGACTTCGTGTACAACTTTACCCTGTTACTGCCATCAGTAGCGTGGTTGAACACTATTGGTGGACCTATGCACCCGCCCCCCTTTCTCAACGGACGGATTAAAAAAATGTTCCCGATCCCTGAACTAAACCAAAAGACAATTCAAACAATAAGACGGCGTGCGCGGGCGCTGGCGCGGTGACGTCACTGCGGAAGCTCGGTCCCCGTATAGAGGTGACTAACCGGCTAGTGTCCAACCAGTACATTACAGCCTTATCGATGATATAAACTGATATACTTGCAGTTCTATCCCAAAACCGCATAATGCGATTTAATTTTGAAGTGTCAAAATAAGTAATCTTTGAATATAATAAATCACAGAACACTTAATGTTAGGCACGATGCTGCTCAAACGATATTAAAACAAAGGTCTATATCTATATCTACGCGGCTTAAAAGAGACACGTGACTTATCTAATAAAGCATAAACTAACCCTAAACACGATAAAGCATATAATAACCGCATCGAGTCTACTTTCAGAAGAAGACTTTATTCCATATGGTAGTCTATGTTTCTGATAACGCCGTGTGGTATCCGGCTGAATAGAATAGTACTACCCTCGATTCTTACTAAGGTGTCGTAAAAGGCGACTAAGGTAAGTTGACGACAGGCAGGCGGCGTGTCGTAAAAACGCAGCCAAATCATGTGACAGCATGTACATAACATGTTGTGCCGACCCCACGTAGAGTGGGATAAGGGCAGGAGGATGATTATGGTAGTATATGTTTCTTATAGTAACTATCCTAATCATTCGCACTCCGTACTAAACAATTAAAAGCAACCCCAAATGCTTCAATAGTTTTTCAGTTCCTAAATATGCAGCAAGGTATGGTAAACCATTTTAAATGAACAAACAGAACCCCACTATAACGTAAAGTAGAAACGTTTTAAACTAAAACCCACGTTGAATGTAGCGGACAAATTTAATACATATCTAAAGTACCTAAGCCACAAACCATAGGATTTAAAATTGTAATCAAGCACTTTAAACCCTAGATAAGGAGTAATCCCCCACAGAAGATGTTAATCGCCCTCTCGTACTGGGGAAGAAATTACGCAGGGATGCCATCCAACCGGATTTCCTGGGTTTTGTTACAAGTTTTAACCTCAGATCAAAAAAGCAAGATACATGGGACAAAAATTGACGCATATTATCGGATTTTTATTTTTGAAATACGCAAAATATGTTTTGTATCCGTTTCTTTATATGGAAACTTAGTTAAACTTAGTTTAATTTCATTAAGTGACTGACTGATCCGTTTTGGCGCATCATACAGGCAATACTTCGGTATTAAATGAATAGTTGATTGACACTATTTACAAAAGTAATAATAAAATTATTTTGCTATAATCTGCAATGAAGTAAAATAGAAAATATATATATAATGCTAAATATAGAGTGGACAATCCGTTTTCATACCTGATACATGCAGGATTCGTAAAAACACATGGACAAACCTCCACCACAGTACACAACAATCGTTTCAACACGCAACCGAAGCATCATCAGGAGATAGACTCCACGACAAAATCGCAAAGCTACTACTATTTATTAATTTTCCAATAATTACATTTAAAATTGATGGCTCACCTATGATCCCATTAAACATTTGTTGATTAAAAATGGCACATTGATAAAAAAAAAAATTCGCCTTCCCTGTTGTAGCGGATCAAGAATTACTCGATTTTTCGGTGAAAGAAGTCAGCTTAAAGAAACGTGTAGTCTCTGGACATTTCAAAGTATACATCTAATGTGCTAATTCACATTGGAACAGTTTGGGTCCAAAAAAATGCTTCTCTTAAGAAAAAGGAGATATATTTACTGAGATTGACAATCGCAATTTATCACACGCTTCTCGGTGAAGGATAACATCGTCAAGAAACGTGCATAGCTCTGGAGAAGTTCGGGGATATGTATAGCATACCAATACGTATTGGTGTGTGGTGGTTAAGCTTCAACCCGTCTCCAATGAAAAAGAGAGGAGGCTTATGCCCAGCATCCTCCTGCCCTTATCCCACTGTAAGTGGGTTCGCCAGAATCACTACATATTATAAAACAAAGTCCATATTTCCGTATGTACGCATAAAACTTTAAAACTACGCAACCGATTTTGAAGCGGTTTTTTTTAATAGATAGAATGATTCCAGAGGAAGGTTTGTACGGTTAGGGTTGTAAAGTTTGTATAATAACATTCAATACGAAGTAGAGAAATACTGTAATTTTTCAGGTTTCTGTAAATAAATACATTTTTTTCCGCTTACATTGCAAACGCAGGCTAAACCCTACGAGATTTATCAAAATGATGTACTAAGTATTTGTACACCTTAAAAAGGTCTACAGAAAAGTCCGCGATGGTATATGTCTATCTCTTATGCATAACCCACAATAGCAGTTTTTTTCATTTACTTTTTACGAAAAATGATGCCTTATGTTCAAAGCAATTTTTATACAATACAGCATTAATCCTTATCCAATTGAGTACCTTAAATAAATTGTTGATTTAATATAGATCAATATGGCCGTTTACAGCATGTAATTTAAGTGAACATTTTCGGAGATATTACAGATTTAAAATGCCGTGAGGACGCCGCGCTTCACCCTATAGCACTTCGAATCTTTTAGAGTTTGTTTAAAGACATTCTGTAATTAATTGTAAAAATAAAATACATAAGTAAAATGTAAAAGTAAATAAGTAAAAATGTACTATATGAGTTTAGATATTCCAAAGATAGCAGGAAATCGTCTTGGTATAGGGAGAGGAAATTGCTTTTCTCCAAATTTAACGCTTGCGGGCCACGGGCAGTAATGAAAAAATCAAAACTACTAGATCGATTTTACTCATTTTTTTTACACTGACTGACATGGGATATATATTTTATACCAGTGCGAAGCATGGGCAGGCCGCTAGTATGTTATAAACATATTGTCACATGGTTAGGTATTTTACGACCGCCGGCCTGATATTAACTTTGTCAGACTTTGCAAAGCCTCAATGAGAAATAAGGGTGCTATTCTTCTCAGCCGGATACCACACGGCGGCTCAACTTAACTTAGTCGGTTTTTACGACGTCGTAAAGAAATGGGGGTCTATTCTACTCAGCCGGATACCACACGGCTTACTTATTACTTCACCATTCGTATATTTATCAACCAGGCAACGAGGAAGCTTAATAATTTAACGTTGATGTTCCGTCAACGTCCGCGTCAACAAAACAAAAGGACCATCACCAACGTGTTTATATCTGGCAGCCCTAAGCATATGCATATTTATAACGGCGGAAGACCGATGACATTGGTTACGTCCATAGCCGTGCGAGCTGCATACGAGTTGGCATGGTGCCATGTGTTAAAACGTTTTTACAGAAAAACAGGCGAACCGAACAATGTAAATATGGGAGCTATCTTCTTTAAGCAGATCTTGGAAAGTGATAGAATTTTCAAACGAGTTTCTATGACTACTTTATTTATTATTGAGTTAGAATTCATTTACGGTTTGTATTTTGTTTAAATCTGTAGTTTCTTTAATTGAACGCGTTAATCTCAGGAACTACTGGACCGGATTGAAGAATTATGAGTTTAAAGAGTCCATTTATCGAGGAAGGCTATATAACATCGCGCTAAAATGAATAGGAATGAATGAATGAAATTTAAAGCTTGCCTTGCATGTGCTAAGTAAACGGTGAAAGTTATAAACAAATCTCTTATAATTAACTCATGATAGCTAAGTGCTATCTAATAATAATGTTCAAAATTTAAATTCGGGAAAAAAATTGTGAACCAATGACATTATTTACCCCCCCATCCCCCCTGTCAGCAAAAGTAAGCAAAGCTCCCTCCCCCCCATGCTTACGTAAACATTTGTCAATCAACGTATTGTTTTTTTTTTAAATATTATAATTATAACGTTATAATTATTATTTCGAAAATAAGAAAAAAAGGTTTAGGATGGAGATGTTACTGATACGCTATTCAACATAGAGTAGGACAAGGTATACCACAAGGACGAAAATATATTATCTTACTAACATAACAATTTTAAATTAAATTTTTGGTACACAGTCTTAAGTCCATGAAACCAAGTTTTTTAATGAGTTTCTTTTTAAGCAAAGACAATGTAAGGGTTGCCATTCATGTAAAAAAGAAAATAACTACCGATGACGTAAGCATCATCTACACTCCCCTACCCCCCATGTCATCCTAAATAAGCAAAGCAAAGACCCCCCGTCCCCCCATAGTGCTCACGTAATACTTGAACGGTCCCTAATAGTAAAATAAAAACTTGGTCGCAGCTTGGACAAAAAAAAGTTCAAATCAAACAGAGAAACGAACACAATTCGCTTTTATTGCACGCCGCGGCCAATGTACGGTATCAAGATGCTGTGAGTCATTCGGTCAAGTTCGCGCCCTCGTCACCGTGTTGTGGGCGTATTTTAGTGATTTGATGATGCTTCATGAACCGTTCGAGATGGGATGCGCATCGTTTAGACTCAATGTTGTTTGCACTTCACTGTCTCGCCATGCGAATTAGCGTGATTGTGATTACAGCGCGTCTAACATTGTGCAATTGCGACAGGCAATGTAAAATGTTACGATCGTTCCAGTGGCAGGCGAGATTGGCAATGTAAATATACAGGAATAAAAACAAAAGTAATGGTAATATTATTTCGCTGTGTGTTATCCGGCTGAAAATTTCAAATTCAAAATATTCTTTAATTAAATAAACTTGTAAACAAGTGCTTTTGAATCGTCAACTCTACTGCTGGTTCGGAAAGCTGTTCCTACCGAGAAGAGCAAGAAACTCGGCGGTTGCTCTTTTAAAAATATAATTCTTATTACTAGTCACATTAGTTATTACTGTCTTGTCCTGTACAAGACAGTAATAACTAAGTCGAAGAGTAGCTACGTCCACGCATTTTTATCATCCAAAATATTCCTCAACTGTAATGGCAAAGCAGAAATTGATTAGATTAAATAGACTAAACCACCTTCATTTCTTTCCGAGGTGTCGTAAAAGGCGACTAAAGTACGTTAATTCGCCGTGTGGTATTTAGCTGAGTAGAAATACGCTGTTTTTAAGTGGGGAGCAATATTACTTAAATCTAATGACCTCAGAGAACTGATGGTATGAGTCTAAAATTTTCGTCTATTATTTAAATATATCCATTATGATCTATCTATTCGTCTGGGGTTAGCGAAAACGAAGCGCAGTTTGTTATCATATAAAAGCCTCAAGTTTTCCTCTAGTATCAATTCTTCAGGTTAATCAAATAATTCGATACATACATCGAAACGAGTCCATACAACCAAAAGTACACAATAAAGTGTATGGCGTATTATGTGTAAATGAAAACAAAAAGAGATCTAGATAAAATAGTCGACGTGACCGCAAAACGCAACCGCGTTATATAAAGTAGTTCTATGGTCGCAATACAAACCTTGCACAAGCGCAATTATAAATGTCTCGAGCTGAAAAATATGAACGACGCGGAAACGTAAATAGCAGCGTTGGGTAATGATGCGCTAATAATGCAAAATAATTATCAACATATCTGCCTTCAACGCTACTGTTCGAGCTTCGATTGTCAGGTTTTACAAGGCACATAGGCTCAGATGCGCCCCCCACCTGGAACGCTTGGACGATATTAGAGCTATCAAAACCATTTCCAACCAAAAAAGACTCAGAGGAAGACCCAGGAAGCGATTGAGAGGCTGTGTCGAAGAGAACCTCAGATGCATGGTGAAAGTCACATATTGGAGACGGGTGGCCAAGACAGGTGACAGAGCGAATTGGAAAAGGCTCGTTCAGGAGACCCATAAAGGGTTGTAATGCCGCAGAAAGAAGAATCTTCGTCTTCCACTTCAATTTCTCTTCTACTTAGGATCGGTCGGACGTTGGTGACAAATAGGGTGACCCTGGCACGCAGCGTCAATTCTTTAGTCATTACGTATTCTTATCATCTAAATAATCCTTAATAATTTGGTAGGCTTTCTGTATTAGTCTTTTTTAATCGTGTTTTTAATCTGCTGTAATGCCAAAGCTAAATTGATTGCGAAATTTTATTATAGAATCTTATATCCAAACCTACAAACGACTTACGTACTTTTGCAAGGCGCAAAGCAGGAACCTCAAGCTTATGTTTGTTCCTACTTCGTCTATTTTAAACATCGCCAATCTTTTTAATAATTATGTAAAAAAAATTAAATATACAGCTTAAGAACCAACTACAACTTCTTCTGCGACAGCTTCTCAATCATCCAGGATGTTACTTAAAAACTTAAGATATTTTTCTAACGAAACTAAAATATATTTTAGCGGACGTCTAAAAACTAGCTACAAAATTTTGTAACGACACGGTAATCAATTTTCTTTGAGCAACAGCGAGATAGGTTTTAGTTTAAAATTGTAGCAAACTTCTTTATAACTTTCATAATTACTTTTAGATTGAGAACTATATAAGTTACCCTAAGCTTGTCGAGTTGTCGCTTAACTCCTAAGTTCCCAAAGATATCCAGGAGGACCCAAGGTTCCTCGGGGAACTCAACAGGGTGTTTGCGTTGGGTGAGAGGGATGGGGGCTTACCATTATAAAACGGACGTCCACAAAAATTTATGTCCTTTCGATATTGATGCATTATTATTATTTTTTATTAAAGAAGTTACCAGAACAAATATTAAATCCGGAAAAAAATAATTTAAAAAATCTTAATTTCCTCCTCCTGTCGAGTAGAATAGACCATCCTCATTTCTTACTGTGTCGTAAAAGGCGACTAGGCTAAGATTCACAAGTGTGATATCCGGCTGAGTAGAATATACTACCCTCATTTCTTACCGTAGTGTCGTAAAATGCGACCAAGGTGAGTCGACGTCTGGCAGGTGGCCGTTCGTAAAATACCTAAGCAAATCATGTTACAACATGTTTATAAAATGTTGTGCCGACCCCATTTAGAGTGAGATAAGGGCAGGAGGATGATGATAGTGAAATTAGATTAGTTAAAACTGATTGTTTGCTTGCGCTGTGAGTCGATGTCTAAAAAATATAGTTGTACAGAACCACTTTATTTTGATTGGCCGACTTTACTTTTTTGACTTTATTTTGGTTTTCCGAACCAGCAGTAGAGTTGACGATTCAAAAGCACTTGTTTACAAGTTTATTTGAATAAAGAATATTTTGAATTTGAATTTGACATTCACTCACAGCACAATCGTTAATAAATTAACCAAACAATCCTCACTTTTATTTTAGAAAACTATTAATTCGTTGTTAGCACAACGATATCCATAGATTTTAACTTCACATTTTTGGGAATATAGTAGAAATGTAATGTATAGGGGGTAAACCGGAACCAGCTAAATATTGAAAGTGGTCTCTGAGAAAAAAGTCTGGGAAATTCAGGTTTATTTAATTATCAATAAAGACTGATTCTAGTAGTCTTACTTCTCCCATTTATCAAGTTATTTTCTAGTCAACAGATAGCCTCAAAGACAAATTGCCTACGCTATCATGGATTGATTTTACATTATAGACGACAGCAAAATATCGCGTGCCTCCATAAACTGTAATAACATTAATTAAAAGTACGCCATTTCCCTTTATCGTCGACGCTGTCAGGCTTCCCAATTAATTTTCATATCATACACGTATGGCAACATCGAACGAGTGGCGGCATGTATTAATTAGCAAAACGAGCTGAAATCTATACAGCTACCAGCTAATTTCAGTGAATTTTTACTGTATAATTTATTTTGTATTTCACAAAAGAACTGTTTTGTTTTAATGTTAAATCAACCTAACGCCTATGTCGACGTCATGAATGGATGATAATGGGAGAAAAAAAGAAACGCAAAATCAAACACGAAAGTCTGACAAAACTGTATATTAAGAATATATCATGGACAGGAGAAAGTAATTTTAAATGGGATACAATAAATTTTAATTCTTTCTGTATTAGCCTCCCAGTTTTTAAACTCATATATGTTTGACTGTTGTACGACTATGTATGTGTAATTTGTTTCAAACTCAGTCAAACTGAGTGACTGGCCCGTTGGCGCAGTGGGTAGTGACCCTGCCTTCAGGTCCGCGAGGGCCAACATAAATGAATTTGTTGGTCTTTGGGTCTGGGTGTATATTTATATTTCAGTGTGTATTTAAAAAATATATAAGTACATATTCACCAGTTCTCTGTCTACCATAACACAAGTATTAAGTTACTTACTTTGGGGACGGACGACAGTGTGTAAGAGTAAAAAAAAAGAGAAGACCCAGCACGATATGTTATCTTTGAGTAAACATTTTTTTTAGTCTCTTTTTCTAAAACCGTGACCTACGTGACATAACCTTGGTTAGTTATCAAATCTTAATATGATTAAGCGGGACTCAATGAACGTTGAGAAAGCGTTACAAACAGGGCCTTATCAACATGCGTGTGTACATTATAGGGTTCCCACTTGTAAAAGTTAATACTTTAACTCATTTCTGAAATAAACTTATTTTCTTTCTTTTGTTTATCACTATTGCAATTATAAACATGTCACATGATTTGGCTACGTATTTTACGACCAGCCGCCTGCCTGATGTCAACTTACCTAAATCGTATATTACGAAACTACGATAACAAAGAGGGTGGTCTTTTTTACTCAACCTGATCTCACACGAAAGTTCGTCTTACCTTAGTCGCCTTGTACGACTCCTCGGTAAGAAATGTGGGTGTTTTATTCTACTCAACCGAATACCACACGGAAGGCCGACTTACCTTAGTCCCCTTTTAAAACACCTCGGTAAGAAATGAAGGTGTACTATTCTACTCAGCCGGATATCACACGGCTTGAGTCACAAGTCCTATAAAGACAAAATTGATTTGGTTACTTTTGGCAACCCTACCCTGTGTCATATCACATTACATTTGGCATGTCGACTTCCAGCTGCTAATGTCCGATTACGACATATTAAAATTGTGGGTAACATACTCGTTAACCGTACAATTATGGGTTGACTTTAGCCCGCTACTTTGTCCGTTGTTCGAGTCGTGTATCTTAAAATCTCTATATAAAAAATTTAAAATTCAAAATATTCTTTATTCAAATAAACTTGTAAACAAGTGCTTTTCAATCGTCAATTTTACTGCTGGTTCGGAAAGCTGTTCCTAACGAAGAGCCAGCAAGAAACTCGGCGGTTGCTCTTTTAAAAATATAATTCTTAATACTATTTACATTAAGTCATTACTGTCTTGTACAATTCAAAGAGAGCTACATCCACACATTCTTATCGAGAAGAGCCAGCAAGAACCTCGGCAATATATAAAAAGGAATCTCTATTCCCCTTGATCATCGCATGACGCGTGAGCGAATGGGCCAATTTCGCCAATCCTTTTTATTTTGTGTTAATTATTATCATAAAAACCTTTTTTGTTGAGGAAATAATTAAAAAAATAATTTTCGTCTACAATCTCCATTTCTGTCTTACTTTTAAAACTTATTTACTACCTCTTCGCCACGCGTAGTATCGTGTGGAGCTAGTTAATAATGAATTAGGTAATACTTTGCGGAATAACAAAATCCAAAATTTTTTGAATTATTTTGCTATAGTCCGCGATTGTTTCAATATGTTTTGTTTTTTATCTATTAATAACTTCGACATTTGAGCTGCGGAAGAAAACTGGTTAAATCTATCAACATTGTTTAGCTAGTTGAATCTAGAACTTTTAAAATTTTCCATCAAATACCAGTTCTAGATGAGAAAAAATGCCTTTCAAAAATGTGTTTTCTAACGAAATCCTTTATAAAGATATATAGATTTTGTGGTTGTGTGAAATTGTTTTCCGTCTGTCCTTCCCTCAAACAAAACAATGAATTAATGTGTGTTTAAGTATGCAGAAAGATGAGAGTATAGACAGTGTCATAATAGAGTAAAATAGAATAAAATTTATTTTGACTGGCCCGTTTGCGCAGTGGGTAATGACCCTGCCTTCAGCTCCGCGGGTTGCGGGTTCGATTCCGGCCGAGGACCAACATTTTCTATTAATGAATTTGTTGGTCTTTAAGCCTGGGTGTATATTTGTATTTAAGTATGTATTTAAAAATATATAAGTATATATTCACCAGTTGTCTATCACCCATAACACAAGTATTAAGTTACTTACTTTGGGGACGGACGACCGTGTGTGTAAGTGTCCCATATATTTATTTATTTATTTTCACATTACAATAAGTACCTGGGTGACCGAGCCTTGCTCGGTAATTTTTAAAATGATGTTAAAAAAATTGAAAAGAAAAATAAACAAATTATAGGGCAGGTGGGGCTCGATCCTAGAATTTTCACCTCTCTAGACCGCCCGTTTCCCAAGTGAAATACCATGACTTCACGTTTGACAGCGAAAAATTGTACGTAAATTAAAAAAAAAATGAGAGGAAAATTTTAAAATTATCATAGCGTCACAGGCACCAGGCTTTTTACCAGATAAGTGTATGCCGTCAGAATGTTTGAGTAATGAACATATTCCCCCGCATAAGTTCGCAACTGCTGCTGACAAATTTGACGCACCAACTTTAGGTAGCAGATGTCTCTTACCGAAATTTCTAATCTAAATTTCAAGCCACCAAAATTAATACACGAACAAGTACGTTAAGATAAAACGTATCGAGCTTTCGTAGTCAAATATTCGCTTATACTTCGTCTTTTTTTTCTGCAACCGATAAAAGACAGAAAGATAGAAAAACTTTATTTACATATAAGGACACAAATAATTATAATAAATTTATTTATAAAGCTGCGGTGTGACGCCATAAAATGGGTAACCACTCAACTTTGGTTCGAATTTATATAGTCGATATATGTCTAGTATAGGAAAAAGGACTCTTTAAGGGAGCTCCACACCATAGGAACTTATGCCGCTCGGATTATCCGCCTTTCTAGAGATCTTTCAGAGATCGTCAGTTCATCTCGTAGAGCCACGTTTTTCGGTCCGGTGTCCTAATTCTATCACCTTAAAACATATGTTTTACATTGTTGTTACTTTATTTTTGTCTAGGTATGCCTAGGTACGTATTGTTCTCTCTTTTAGTCCATTTTGGTTTAATTCATATTTTTAACTTGAAATGAAAATAAAGAGATTTACGCAGCAAAAACTGCGAGACTGCTTAACACGCGAGCAAAATCGATGGCACTGTTAGTGTAAGATAATAATAATAATAGGAAAAAACTTACATAAACAACTCTTAATCCTTTCAACGTCTACAACGTAAAAATTTATCCCTGTTTTTGGGCATAAAAAAATATAGTATAATGTAGAATTGAAAGCAAAGGTTTTTTTAGCTGCCAAACATAATGTTGCGATAGCCGATGGGTAACGGGCGAACCGAAAATGTTCAAAACCTGGGTTCTAATCCCACATGTCATCGGCGACTTCATTCTTTTATTTTTTTGAAATATTTTTATTATATCTTCTATAAAATTACCGAGCAAGGGTTGTCACCCAGGTACTATTTATTATATAGTAATAACATGATCTACAAATAAATGTAAAAATTCGTTCACCCCCCTCACATCGACGTTCAAAGGGTTAATTTGCCGCGCAGAACGTCGCAGGTATCATAAGAAATATTATAAATCACAAGGTTCTGTTCGCTTTATAAAGATTCTTCATTCACCCAGCTCCCTACGACATACGGATAAATCATAAAACGTATGATTTAGAAAGTGTCCCCATACATCTTTAACATGGGCCACGTCAAACATACCAGTATGGCGCGGACGTCAACTCTCTACCCCCTAAATGGCCACCACAGAACAGGACGGGCCGTTTTTGCAATAATTCAGCACAATACGAGAGCTGGTTAATATACAACCGTTAGTTTCAATATTGACGTGAGTAATTTGTTCGTTTTTGTACCATTGTTAAACATACCGACCTACTACGACAATTTTCCCAAGTTTTTTTACAATTGAAAAATATATTATAGGACCGTCAATTGCATTTCCCTATTTTTTTAACTCTAGAAAACAAACTAAGGGCTTTAGGGCTAAACTATGCAGCTAAAAATTTGCACACGAGGTAACAAAAATATTATTAGTAAATAAAAAATGATGGCTTTATGCCATAGTAGTAGTATAAATAAAACTGTTTCATTTTTTTTAAATTAAATATCTCAATTAGGCTAATGTCTACTAATGATTATTTAAGACAATTATTTTCTACTCTGTGACTTAAATGCCGATAGAGGAGATTTGCGGATAAAAAAGCTGCCATATGAAAAAAAAAGATAAAAAGGCGCTTTTTTAGTCCTCTTGTGCCCAACTGAGCTATTATTACTTTGCAAATGACCGCGTAATTAACCTTTGTTTTCTAATAATATTGTAGCAGTTTTTCAGTGCCTGAGAACAGGGATAAAACAACATTATTTTAAATGAAAGCTAGCTAGATCAATTTGCCCCAAAACCCCATACATATTAAATTCCATGAAAATCGTTGAACACACACACAAGATTAGATCATTTCAAAGTATCATATAGATTTGAAGAACAGAACGAAAGTAATGAGAATATTATTTTGCTATAATCCGCGATAAAAACGCGCGAACAGAACGAACATAGAAGACAGGGCAATGTTTGCTTGTCTCAAATTAATATTGGCATTAGCATGAGCAGAATCAACCATATAATACAAAGTGTCATAATAGATAGACGCCCACATTTCAGTTATTAAATTACTAATCACAAATTATTTGCTAATCACAATATCACTAAATTCAATTGAATCGAGACAAGGTCTAAGCGTGAGTTGTAAATGTACGAAATATTCGGCCGAAATCACGTATTCGTGTATAGAGAAATACTTTAAAAAATAATGGATTTTGTTTAACATTAAATATTTGGGAGTCACGAGTGCTATTACGCAATTCAACTAAAACTTTAAAAAATGCTTTATTTTGAGTATTAGTGACTCTAAAATACACAGTACAATATGGTTCTTATATTCGGAACCGGAAAAAGCTTAATTGAATTGGCTTAATTTGGTAGTTTTGTAGCGGCTAGCGTATATGTGCGAAATAGGTCGCGTGTTATCCAATTGAGTAGCTTAGACCACCCTCATTTCTTATCGAGGTGTCGTAAAAGGCGACTCAGGTAAGTTGACCCACCGTGTGGTATCCGGTTTAGTAGAATAGACCACCCTCTTTCTCACCGAGGTATCGTTAAATAGGACTATGGTAAGTTGATCAGGCAGGCGGACGGTCGTAAAAACGCAGCCAATTCATGTGACAGCTTGTTGTCCCGAGCCCACTTAGAGTGGGATAAAGTGATGTAAAAGATTAAACAGTAAAGTAAACTAAATATAAGGTATTGAGAATTCATCAACATGACAATATGGTGATATCATACTGTAACTGACCACACCTCATTAAAGCCTTCGACGTCTATGACCTTGCGAATTATGAATGAAGTATATTTGATGAGAAATTAAAAAAATATTGAATGAATAGATTTTGGAAAGAGTTAGCGTTTTTGTATTCATACTTTGGCACATTCGGAAGAAATCATAATAAAAGCACGCACGTCAACAAAGTTGGATCATAAATGTCAAAAGTTTTGGAAGTTTACATTAGCTTTTTTTTATAAACATATAAACTCAAGAAATTTACTCGGAAGCTATTATAACAAACATTTGAATTAATTTAATAAAAGTGTAAAATGTAATGTTGTGCTAATTGCACTCAGAGTGGGATAAAGTCGGAGTATGTCGTGTCGATGAAAAGTTTGTGACGAGGCTAAATTTTAACTTCTATATTTATTTTCTACATAAATGAATGTTATTTTGGTCACATGATTTTCATCCATGGATGGATGTATGGCTAGGAGGGAGAGGCCAAAAAAAAATTGGATGGATTGTGTGAAACATGATATGCATGTTAAAGGTGTGGCACCAGAGTTGACAAATGATAGTGGAGAATGGAAGAAGTATTGTGCCGACCCCACTTGGAGTGGGATAAGGGTAAGAGAATGATGATAAATGAATGTTATTTATATTTAAGCACGATAAGCATACTATATTCATCTTAAGGGATAACTTAATCCCCCAGCAATACTTTATCAACATCATTTCAATGGTACAGCTGTAAGAACGTATCAAATAATATCACGATGACGTGCAATTTGTCTTCATCTACAATATTGAATTTGGATTAGGCCCACGCATGAAATTCGAGATCTAACGTTGCGTAACACGATGGTCTTTATAAGTAAACACTCAAACCCGAGCTTTATTTTATTAACCTCCGATAGAGAAGAGATATGCTATCAGTATTTCTTACATATGCGTATTTGTTCGTCTGCGACATCATAGTTTCCAAACGAATGAACCGATTCAAGTGTGGTTTCTTTTAATCGAAAGCATTGTTGATAGATTTGGCTAGGTCTTAAACTTACGTTTCGTGTAAATAAAATTGGTCATTTCCAAGATATTCATCTCCCATCAGAAAAGCCGTTAGCCCTATAATGGCTTTGACAGCGTCACCGGAAGGTGAGCAAAGAAGCTTCGCCGCGTAAAATTGGTTGGACGCACTCGCAACAGGGAACGTTCTCTTAAGGGTGTTTCCTGTGAGAACGAACCTCGGCTTAAAGTGACGTGTTTCGGAGGACTATATCTGACCATTGACTTTGAAGAAATCTGAATCACGACGGCCGCGGCAGATGGCTACGGCTGCTTGACACAAACATCTTACTTATAAAAACCATCAAGAAAGTCGACGCTCAACCTTTAAATATTTTTAATTTACATAATTATGCTATGAGTTTTAAATATGAATGTGGATGGACGAATGACTAGTGGGAGGTATTGATGGAAATGATATGCATTTTAAAGGAGTGGCACCAGAATTGACGAATGATAGAGGAGAATAGACATGACATATTGTGACGACCCTACTTAGAATGGAATAAGGGTAATGGAATGATGATGAAAATTATGCTACAGTCTTGTACGAAGCTGAAAGGATTTTGAAGTCCAAGCAGTATTATCATGTACATAATCTTTAATTGTGTAATATGCTTTACGTATCAGCAAATTCCTTAAACATAAAATCATCTACAAGTGTATAATGCAGAGTCAAATGACAACCCAAACAATAACAACCCGCTTCAGAAAATGTTATTTTTTTAGTACTTTAACCGGCCAGGAAAGATGTCCATTCTTCTCCATTCGTATCTCAAGATAGGACAGTGTCAAAGGACATTCAAAGGTAATTGGAGCATTAAAGATCTTGATTTAATTTGCTGCTGTACCGCGGGGCCAAAAGTTACGTCACGTCCGCCGATCGATCGGTCAACCGGTCGGGTGCACTTGCATAAGTACAGGTTCGATGTCAACTCCATAATCGGACTTGTTCGGCGGCATTTGCATCGTTCGCTTACTCATATATTTTCTATGCATTGCGATAATTGTCCGATTCGAGTCAACTTATTTTACACAGGTTCATCTCAAAACTATATCCACTAATCTAATGGATGACGTAAACGCTTGAAAATAACAAAATTTCATTAAAAGTCCATTGATTTTAAATTAGTGTTAAATTAGTGTGGTGCGTAGAGATATGTTTTATATATCGATGTCTATATTTTAGATCGATATATCAAACCTCAAAATTATAATTCGGAATTACTTAATACCACATAACCCTTATGTCGCGTCTTAAGACATGTCTAATCCAACTTCACATGCAACACATACAACTCCTTCCCGCAAACTTTTTTGAGACCGTCAATCCACCATGTAGGGGTCTACCAATGCTGCGTTTTCCGGAGCGGGGTCTCCATTGGGGGAAGTGCGGAGAACCGATGGACTTTGGGGTCTTAAGGTGTTGGAATGGCGAAAAACAAACATAGTTGATAGTAATTTAAATATAGTATGACATAAAAGCAATTTTTTTTAAGTCTATCAACGACAAATATATCATTCACATGAAATAAAAACATTATTAATATAAACCGGTTTTTAGTTCAATGCATCCTCAATAACAGATGGCATCGACATGAGTATTACGGTTGATAATGGTATAAAAGAAAAGTAAAATAAAAAAATATATATAAAGCTACGAAATTCAATAAAACTATTTTACTATTAATTCCCTGGAGCAAGAACAAAGGCATATTAAATCAATACGTCCAAATCTATTCCCTAGGAGCGTGTAATCCAGCTATATACATTAGTACGACGGTCACGTCCAAACGTACAAACTCCACTGGTCATCCACAGCAGCTCGATCCCCTAGAGATTCTTATAGTTTTCCTATCTATTGAACATCTGAAGAACCTATTGAATTCTATCGGCTTTTTGTACAATACTATGTAAATCCTCGTTTACCTAAAAAACGTGCAACAAAAAACCTATACTTCTTATAAAACAAAGTCCCCCAAAGCTCTCTGTCTGTATGTGATCGATTTTCTCAAAACCCACTGAACAGATTTTAGTACGGCTTTTACATAAATATACTGTAATTCTTGTGGAAGGTTTAAGTTAATAGTATATTCTTCTGGACGGCTAAACCGATTTTAATGGTACATATACTGGAAGATAGAGCATTTTGAACATACTCAATTATATTTCAGCTAGTTTACTACATAAGAGTATTAATGTAATTCACAATATTAGGCGTTTCTTTGCATGATTAAAAAATATCACTCATGGGCATAATAGTGGCAAAACTCAAAAAACACGTGTCTTGGACTAATATATGTGTAAATATTAAAATATACATTCTATGCGGCAGGTATACCTGCAGAACTTATAATTCAATATTATATCGTTGAAGCAAACTAAATAATTTATTAAAAGCTTTCATTCGACTACGCAATGTAAATATGTATGTGAAGGTACATATTTACATTACATTTTTATTTCTGCCTTCAGCTCCACGGGTCGTGGGTTCGATTCCCACCGAGGGCCAACATTTTCTATAAATGAATTTGTTGGTCTTCGAGTCTGGGTGTATATTTGTATTTAAGTATGTATTTAAAAAAATATAAGTATATATTCACCAGTTGTCTGTCACCCATAACACAAGTATTAAATTACTTACTTTGGGGATTGACGACCGTGTGTGTAAGTGTCCCATATATTTATTTATTTATTTATTATTTAAGGTGGAATCTTGCAAGTTAAATTTGACACACTTCCCGGTGTCTGGTTGGGCTGAAATTTTACATACTGTTCCAGTCCCAATGACAATGCATGTTTATGATAAGCATGAACTGATGCTGCTAGAGTTGGATTCAGGCGAGGGAATTGCTGAAGCTCTTTTAAAAGCCTTTTAAACTTCTGTTTAAGAATTTTCTTTAGCAACGAATCTTTCAAAGTATTTATATCATAATGTTTTTTTTTGAGTTGTCCCACTATTGCAGCCCATTAGCGATATGAAATGAATAATTTTGTTCATTCCATCATAAGGGAATCATGAATAAGGGTTTCGTATGGGTCTGAAACTAGTCGGGCTCGCCAGATAGAATATGACATGAGTATAGCCGATTTGTATATGTTGGCAGTGGACGTTACTACCTCCTTGTTAACAACATGTACGTCAGGCAGAGGGTTTGACTGACTTTGCCATATTCAAAATCAAAAACCGTACGGGGAAAAATGCAATAGAGTAAATAGCTAGATCCTCTCCTTGTGCTCAGACTAAGGCCTCGTGTACTTGTTCTCGTGACATTAACGTTATTCTTATATTTCAAGTGCTATCAATAGAGTGATTTAACATAATGCATTAAATGATGTAAATCCTAATTGGTGTTCATTCAATACTGGATTCCCTACCGCCTACATATACATTGTCAATGTATAGAACCGGCTATACTCACGTCGTATGTTATCGCGGCGGGATAACATCGTGTAAAGAGCTCATGAATAAGTGCCCCGGATGGGTTCGAAACTAGTCGGGCTAACCCGATAGAATGAGTATAGCCGGTTCTATACATTAACTAGGAATACTACTCACGATAGTTTAAATTTAAAAATTACATATACATTAACTAAGAATACCCACGACAGTTTAAATATAAAAAAGGTGATAATAATTTGTTTTTAAAACGTAAAACAGATGAATATTCAAATTAGTATGAAAAATATCGCGACAAGCGTAACGTACGGTCACTACTGGCAATTATAAACAGATATATGTAGCGCTGAGCCTACGCAGTTTCCCAGTTCACGACGAAAATATATCCCTGCAGTGACATAACGGACGGTGGCAGATTTGGAAAGTGCATTTCGCTTCAGCCGGCTAAATAGATCAACGCAGACTCCTAAACGCTCCCGGGTTTTTTTGGAACGTTAATTTTTTTGGGCTAATAATGTAATAAATTGCGTTATTTACGCTGAATCATCATTTATCTCTTATCATAGCTTATCCATCTCTAAGTGGGGTCGGCACAATATGTTATAAACATGTTGTCACATGATTTCTACGTATTTTATGACCGGCCGAGCGCCTGGTTTAACACTTACCGTAGTCGTATGTTACGACACCTCGGTAAGAAATGAGCATTATTATTACGGTTATTTACGCTGAACCATGCAAATTTTATTTGTGATAGTTTTTCATTTACGTAACATCTGAAATTTTTTATACTGCATTATTATAATGCTTAATTTGCTGAATATTAAAATAGGCCTACAAAGTTATTACAAAATGTTAATATGCATTTATTCGACACTGTTTTCAAAGCTGTAAAAGCCGTGCGGTATCTGGCTGATTAGAATAGACCACCCTCATTTCTTACGTAAGTGTCGTAAAAGGCAAAAAAGGTAAGTTGACCCACCTTCTTAATATATAACATGAATGTAGGTCTGTACTTCCTTTATAGACTCCGATACGGCGGGACCGTATTAATAAAATTTTTAGACAAACTTTAAAATAATCCAGCGGAAGATCTTGTTAAATTTTGGTGGGGGTCGGAGCATTTTTAAACTGTCAATGACGGTTTTTTACTACAGTTATCTTTAATCAAGTCATCTTCAAATCATTAAGTCATCTTTAATCAGCAGTCTAAAATCTATACTAATATATAAAATTGTAGGGTTTGTTTGACTGTTTGAACGCGCTAATCTCAGGACCGATTTAAAAAAATCTTTCAGTGTAAGATAGTCCATTTATCGAGGAAGGCTATATAACATCACGCTAAGATGAATAAGAAAGGAGCAAAAATAAAAATAAAAAAATACGAAAACGGCAAAATTTAAAGCTCTCCTTGCGTACGCTGAGTAAACGGTGTTAGTTATTCAAAAATCATGTATTGCACAATTTTTCCTCTCTAAAAGTGAAATAAAAGTCCGCGGCAGCATATATCTAGCTTTTAAAGTTTAAAACCACTAAAGTTTTAAACCACTTTAACCATTTCTTATGGTTATCAAAATACTATATTACGGTTATAATTTTTCCACGTGGACGGAGCCGCTGGCGTTTGCTAGTAAATAATAAAAACACTCAGACTCGAAGAAGCAACAAATTTGTGTAGAAATGTTAATCGGCGGTAACCGAACCCACGGCCCGCGATGCTAAAGGTTCACTGCCACCTTCGCCAACAGGCCAGTGAACGGCATTAATTAATTGTCACAAAAAGTAAACAAGGAAACAAGTATTGTTAATTGAACCGTTGTAAAAATGATGACGTCATTGTTGTAAATCGCTTCTAACTCATATGCACAGTTTAATGTTACAGGAAAACCGATGTACAAACTGATTAAACAAAAAACATTTTAATATAGCCCTATACCATGCCGCTTGAAACTATTAATTTTTTTCTCAAAATTTTCTTCAAAGGTTGTGAAAGTCAAATGTCTTATAGGTGATTCCTCTTAGCGTGATGTTATATAGCCTATAACCTTCTTCGATAAATGGACTATCTTACACTGAAAGAATTTTTCAAATTGGTCCAGTAGTTTCTGAGATTAGCGCGATCAAACAAACAAACTCTTCAGCTATATTAAGTATAGACATTAAACCTTTTATTAAAATTTATTTTATATTATAAATTATATAAATTGACCTGTCGACTGGTATCCGGCTAAGTAGAATAGACCAACCTCATTTCTTACCGCGGTGCCGTAGAAGGCGACTAAGGTAAGTTGACGTCAGGAAGGCCGGTCGTAAAGTACGTAACGAAATAATGTGACATGTTTATAACATGTTGTGCCGACCCCATTTATAGTGGAATAAGGGCAGGAGGATGATGATGATTCTTAAAATTATATTTTTTGATCTCAAATTTAAGTTTACATTCGTTATATTTACACCGTGTGGTATCCGGCTGAACAGAATATAACACCCTCATTTCTTACCGAAGTGTCGTAAAAGGCAACTGAGGTAAGTTGACCGACCATGTGGTATCCGGTTAAGTGGAATAGACCACCATCTTTCTTACCGACGTATCGTAAAATACGACTAAAGTAAGTTGATATGAGGCTGGCGGCCGGTCATAAAATGCGTAGCCAAATCATGTGACAACATGTTGTGCCGACTTAAAAGTGGGATAAGGGCAGAAAGATGATGTGATCATTATATTTTTATTTATTTTATGTACCAACATTTAATATATAACAATTAAATTAAGACAAAGTATACATAGGAAAGCTTATCGCTATAAGCGATCTCTTCCAGCAGCCCCAAGAGTATTGGGAAAGATAATGAGTTGTGGTATAGGTACAAGTAGATATAATATAAAAATATGAGACATAATATAGATTATAAATATATTTATATACTATTTATTTGTTATTTGCTATAATATCAAATCTGTTAAATAATTTCAATAATAAAACTTAATAAGTAGTAAATAGTAATATACCTCATTAAATTATTTAACGACCTTTATTTGGATATGGATGTAAAATCGGGTATTTGTAACGTAAATATAAAATGTTGCCTCACCAAATTAATTGTCCTCAATTAAGAGAATTACGTATTAAGCGACGTTATCGAACTGAATACAGTGTGCGTTGTGCGAGTTTTTAGAAGCTTTTATTTAACTCGTAATGTATTTATTTGTATATTACACTAGCAATCGCCAGCGGCTCCGCCCGCATGGAAGGATTAAAACCGTAATATAGTCTTTTAATAATGTGGTATCCGGCTGAATAGAATAGTACCACCCTCTTTTCTTACTGAGGTGTCGTAAAAGGCGACTAAGGTAAGTCGACCCGCCGTGTGGTATCCGGCTGAGTAGAATAGACCAACCTCATTTCTTACCGAGGTGTCGTAAAAGGCGACTAAGGTAAGTTGACCCACCGTGTGGTATCCGGTTTAGTAGAATAGACCACCCTCTCTCTTACCGAGGTGTCGTAAAATACGACTAAGGTAAGTTGATGTCAGGCAGGCGGCCGGTCGTAAAATACGTAGCCAAATCATGTTACAACATGTTTATAACATTTTGTGCCGACCCCACTTAGAGTGGGATAAGGGCAGGAAGATGATGAATAACCATAAAAGTGGTTATAGTGAGTTAACCTTAAATAGTAATTATAAAAAAATATTAATCAATATTATCCAATATTATTGCTCGTAGACAGTAAAAAAAAATCGTCCTTATATAATTACATGTTCCTGTTATAATAAAAAAAACCACATACACAACATAAAAACAATATCCTGTATTGCAGAACGATACATTTCACATACATTGAAAGCTTCAACACAGCGTAAATAAAATTGATTCCTCTGTCATATAAATAAAAACCTGGTTGATTATATTTATTTAAGAAGTAATTTAGGTAAATTTCGAATGCTAGTCCAATGCTAGTTTAATACCAGTAAGTTGTAACTCTGTATGGAATTTTCATTCATTGCCTTAACACTAGTAATTATTAAAAAAAATATCACCATAAAATTTAAGTACGTGGATGACCGAGCCTTGCTCGGTAATTTTTAAAATGATGTAAAAAAATCGAAAAGAAAAATGAAAAAATGATAGGGCAGGTGGAGCTCGATCCTAGGTATTTTACCTCTCTAGACCGCCCGTTCCCCAAATGAACTACCATGACTTTACGTTTGACAACAAAAAATTGTGATTGTATTCAACGTAAATTTAAAAAAAAATTTAGATCCCAAAATCAGGGATAAAACGACATTTTTTTTAAATAAAACTTATCTAGATCGATTTTTCTCCCAAAACACGCTGAATTTTAGTAAAATCGTTTGAGCCGTTTCCGAGATTCCGAAAATTTATATATACCCATACATTAACTTATTTAAATATCAAACATTTAAGAAGTAATTTAAGTAAATTTCAAAGTGTCCCATATATTTATTATTATTATTATTACTAGTAATAATTTAAAAAAAAAACGGTTGCCTGTAAAGTCGGTTTTACGGGCAAAGATTTTACGTGACAACGTCTTTTAAATGTGATGGATTGGAGTGGGAGAGAGACGCAAGGCATTCACCAGTCCGGCGGGCCTCTCTTTCGTTCGGTGACTCATCGTAACAGACGTGAGCGGGCGTTACACTTTTTCATGAGTGACTCCAAGCCGCAACTTAATTTAAGACGTTGTCACGTCAAAATATCACCATAATGCAATTCATATTAGAATTTAATATATTACTCGATATACACACTTCATTTCTTCAAAAGCTAAGCCTTTTTTTTTGCAGAACATTACACATTCCACGCGACATCCATCAATCTTGTGTCTCCCATGACATTGCTTACGCTCCTGCACATTCTGGTTTTAGAATTAGCTTCTACCCGCGAATTTGTTCGCTCAAAATTATATGCCGCTCTTCAGTTCTAGAACTGTCATCATGCCAAAAAATACACGTAAGTCAAAGAAATATGCTGTCATGAAATCATATTCCTAAATCTTTGTCAGGCCCTATTATATTCTATGTCAAGGCATACGAAATTTATATTACACTAGTAATATCTCGCGGTTTCACCCGCGCACCTTCAAATCTCATGGCAGTGCAAAGTCTTAAGTCTATAGATTTATTTCTGTTAACATAAAAGTTTTATTTCTTATTAAATTACACTAATATTCATAATCTATTGAATAAATAGATTTTTATGACTATTTTTTTCAAATAACTAATTAATTATTTTTTTTACCCCTTATTACATTTTTATAACAGATCCCTTTTTTTTTTGATAATGTAATATAGCCTATGTTGTTCAGTTAAGATGCAGCATTCCAATGGTGAAAGAATTCTTGAAATTGGTCCAGTAGTTTTTGCATACATACAATTTTTCTCTCTCTTTATAATATTAGTATAGATTAGGTTTGCTTACGAATTTGCCCGCGTGTACCTATTTGATTGAAACTTTAACATAAAAAACTAGACTTTTTTTGTAGTATTTTTGTACAGCTACAATTCTCTAGTACATTACTTTAGTACATCTGTCTTGATTTACGCTTCGCATGTAATTAAAGCTCCCAACAGGCGACTTTTTTTTACAATTGCGCGATCTCTTGAACACAATTAACATAAAACCGTGATAGATTATTAACCAAGTCTTCCGGAAGAATTGGAGCTAAGACCTACCACGGTGCTCCAACGCGGATTGGTAGATTACACATATTCCAAGAATTCTCTAGAGATGCTTATGATAATATCTGTAAAAAGTAGTAAAGTAACTGCCTGTCAATATTCCACTACTGGGCATAGACCTTGCTCTCTACATTTTTGGAAAGAAGGGTTGGAGCTAAAGACCTACCACACTGATGCAATGCAGATTGGCAGGTTACACACTAGAAGATATGCAGGTTTCCTCACGATATTTTCCTTCATCGAAAAGCGTGTTATACATTGCAATTATGAATTAAAACATAATAAAACTCATTGGTGGCTGAGGTTTGAACTTGGGTCTCTCTCGAGAGTCGCAAGCTCTTACCGCTGAGCTATCACAGCTTCTCTTATTTATATACCTACTCGCTTTACCAATACTTTGTCAATAAATTTCAATCAAATGTCTCGGCAGCGTCTGACACAGTCATGTGCAATCAATCGAGATTCGAGTAGTAATAGAAAACCTTACGCTGAAAAATTATTCTGCGATCCAAGAACAATGTTAGTTAATGTATAAAAATCGGCTATACTTACGTCTTATTCTATCGGGTTAACCTGAGTAGTTTCGGGGCACTTATTCATTATCTCTTTACACGACTTTATCGCGGATGGGTTTGTAACTAGTCGGGCTAACCCGATATAATACGACGTGAGTAAAGCCGGTTTCTATACATTAACTATAAAAATACTCATGATAGTTTAAATTTAAATTTGCTTTTTCTACTCATACCTGGCGACAAATATCAGTGACGAGTAACAGAAAATACTAGTAATATTTCGGTTTGTATTTACATATATGAATAAGTCAGTAATCATTAACAAATATATAAAAAATACCGACCCCACTTAGAGTGAAATAAGGGCAGGAGGATGTATGAATTTATATGATTATGTTTATGATTAATATAGTTGTAATACAATACTCATAAAAGCCTACCTAAGTTCTGAGCCTTTGTAAAAATCATTGTTAAAAGCCAGTTTGTTTATATAATACATTCATTGAACTGCATAGTAAACACAGCTAGAATTTAAAGGGCCATAAATATCCATTACTGAGGTTAAAGCAATTATCTATATTTTAATCATGCTATTGTGCAGCATAATATTAATATTATGTAAGAATAAAATTTACTTAACATAATAGTTTCAACAACACATTTATTTGGTACAAAAAATCAGGTCATTTTATTCGTCTATTGTAAATGAACCTTTCTATCTTTGATGTAAAAAACTAATGAGAATATTATTTAGCTATAATCCACAATAAAAGAAAATATATGTAATGCTAAATGTAGAGTGTACAATTCGTTATCATAACTGATACATGCAGAAATTGTAAGAACTCATGCACTATCCGACACTAATAACACAACAATACGCAAGCACTGCACACATTCACCACCACAATCTCAACATTTGTTTCGCCCGTAACCGAAGCATTGTCAGGAGATAGACTGAGATAGATCGTAGAGTGGAGCGATGGAGCGATTTTGCTTTGTGAATTTGTAATTCATAATATTCACATTAGTTTTGTATTATGGAGCTCTGCAATGTAACGCCTAATTCTATAAATTATATTTGATGTCACAATAAAGGAAGCTCATAAAACAAGCAACACAACAAATATTATATAATAAAAAAAAATTGTGATTATCAATCAATTTAATAAAAAGAATTGAATTAAAAATTAGAGGTAGGTGTTCTATTACTTACTATTCATATTTATTATTTAAATTTATTTTGTATTAAAATGAATGGAACTATTGTGAAACTTTTTCAAAAATTTCGTTATAAAAGCTTATAATATTATAGCTGTACTTTGACATATTTAAAAAAAAAATTGCAGTAAAAAAGTATGGTCTTAGTTTTATTATTAACTTAAATAAATTAAGAAATTATATAACATCAACAACTCATCCCTATGACAGAGATATCTGCCAGCTAACCTACGAAGTGAGACAACTTAGGTTAGCTTTAGATTAACTTGTAAGTATAAATCTACAAACTGAGATGAAAGTGTGACAGTATAACTACAAATTACCTACTTAAAGCCAAATAAACACTTGTTGGTTCTGTATAACAAGGTTTGCGATGCTATATTCAACTGGATAATGAATTTGATAGTTTAGGTTGCATGCAAGAGTGAACACTTTCTAAGTTATCTGAACTGCACAATTGCTAAGTATTTATAGAAATTTTTATAAGAAAGTTTGTTTAATGTGTTTGGTGTAATCTTGATATTAAATAAATAAATAAATATATGGGACACTTACACACACGGTTGTCGGTCCCCAAAGTAAGTAACTTAATACTTGTGTTATGGGTGACAGACAACTGGTGAATATATACTTATATATTTTTAAATACATACTTAAATACAAATTAAATATTAAATTAGAATATAACATTTTTTGTGTTACCAATTGTTTGTGTATAAACTTTTATATGAATATACAAATTACAGTTGCTTATTATTATACAATTACATCTACCTTAGTAAAAAAACAAATTTATTTCTCACACAATATAATACAGTGATATTTTGTATGTTTCGTATTTGTAAGTTGAATGCCAATAGATTTATCTGCAACTATTTTTTTTACTGTCAACTGACCTGCAAGCATGGCCACTTAATTTCTATTTTTTTTATTTAACTCCATATTCCCAAAACAAATAAAAGCATTTTCTGCTGGATTATTCATTGTAAATACAGATTTTTATGCACTTAAAGCTACAATATTTTATTTTTAAATATATTGTAAAATTGTATTTAGATAAACAAATATTGTACTAACCAATCATCAAATTATTAAAAATTAAATGAATATGTAATTATTTTTTGTATTATTTATTTGTCTAGCAAGCAAAGAAAATAGCATTGATCAATTAAATTACACAAAAAATATAATAATTAAATAGTAATGAAATCTGATGCAAATAACTTAATAAATAACAATGGTTAATAAAAAATAATTATACAACATACTAATCATAAATGTAATAATTTAGAATGTGCTAAATTATATTTTATCATATAAAGCATAAATTACAAATTTAATTTTGTGATTTATAAGTTGTTTTTATAATTAAATTTGAATACATATAATTTAGATGGCTTAAACCTTTAACTAATAAATATGGCTTTAGATAATAAGTTAAATATTATGTAACAAAATATATATGTATATTTTATTTACACATTTTTCAATATTTATAATTATTATGGCACATTATTCTATCAAAGATTACAGTTATTTTAACTGTTATTTAGAATGAAGCTGTAAATCATATATAACTTCTTCACACAGTAAACTTTTAAATGGAATATCAATGTGCTATGGACTATTGAATTATTTTGTTATTGTTTTGTTAGTTGTTATATTTTAATACCTAAATTTCTTATTAGAAAATTTTTGGTATATCATAAATGCCACTATATTTATTTTAGTTTATGGCTACAATATGGTAGACTATTATCAGAAATAATGTATGGAAATTTGTTTTTTATAAAGACACAAGATACAAGTACAAGACAGATGGTACCTTGTTGATTAACATTATAGCAATATCAGTTAATTTCAATTGTTTTTCTAGGAAAGTATATTTATCTAATTGAATTCATACTAAAACATGGATTTTTGCTGTCAAAGATTTGAACTCTGGAGTAATGTGGCAAATAGCACCCTATACAGAGCAACCAGGTTTTTTATTATGACAGAGGAATCTTAGGGGTTGGTGCACTTACCTTGAAGGGGCGGGGGCGTGGCTGAGGAGGCGCCGCGACGGTCGTCGTCGCTGGGGCCGGCGACGCCGTCACGTGGTCCGCCGGCAGGGCCTCCGGGACCGTCTGCAGCGTTGGCCGCATCGTCGTAGACATCTTCCCCTCGACACCAAAATACTATACACCTCGCTAACCGCCCCTCACCGCTCGCATCCTCTGCGCCCGATCGCTGCGCCCACCGCACCGGCCCAGCACCCTCGAAGCCTCAACACTTAGAAAAACTACGCCCAGCTAACCGCATTTTCGCCCGTAAAAATACATAGCGACTTTCGTATAGACACCGACGGCGGTTCCGACACGAGACCGATACCTATTTCACTTTCACGTATATGTTAACGATCGTCGAGATGGAAAACGGAAATAGACACGCAAAAAACTATTAGAAAGCTTACAGTATCTTCTCCTGTCACATAAACACTACTAAAGAATTCGGCGTTTCGGGTATACAATGACGTATGAATCGATTACTATAACGCGAACCACACGTATAAATATTATGAAATTGTACAGTGACTGAGGGTTCATCGATTTGACAATAAAATTAGTAAAGATATTCACTTAACTCCGCTAAAAGTCCGTATAATCTTGAATTCACTCTCAAGATGGCGGATTTTACCTACTCCTCGTAAATGGGCACAAGGCTGACACGAAAACATCAACCGTCTCTCTATCAATCCCTTTCTTTTGGTACAGTATAGAATGAGATAGTAGTATGTGAGAAACTTCCACACAAATTTTATAAAACGTCGAGATACGTCACGTAAAACCTGCCAATGAAGCATGCGCAAAAGTAACAAATCAAAATAAAATTGAACGCACTTTTAGGATTTTTTCAATATTAAGAATTAATGTGTTATATAACGTTATTGAGCAAGTTTATTAAAATTTACAATAAATATTCAATGGAACGGTAAAAAAAAAAATTTACAGCCATTACATAATACATAGTCCTTGTATATTTTTATATATTTATATAAGTTAGATAGATTATTTTTTTTAAAAATCCGTTGAATATTATCATAATTTAATATTAAAACAATTACCTTTTTGCATTTTTCATTTCATGGCTTTCTGTTTTTTTTAATAATATGAAATATATTATATTCTGCAATTTGTGAGTTTTAGTAACACTTCTAAAAGCAGATACAGACGACCGAATATTATTTTGCCAAACTACGATCGCTGTTCGCTTTTGAAATGTATCAGATTTTGTATCGCTAAGCTCGCATTATATGGTAATTAACTAAAAAAATTGTTTGTTCTTTGTTTTTATTTTATTTTTATGATATATAGTAACAATAGTCGTTGCAACTAAAGAAAGTTGTTGAACTAAAGCAGTGAAAGAAAGAGTACACAAGTAGTACAAGAATAATAAAAGACACCGAGTGATTTTTTAAGTATTGAGTCAAAGTAATTATATTTTTATGCACATTTTTGTACATGTAAGTCAATGTTTATTATTCGACAATTTTTTAAATTATTATGTGTAGATTAGAGTATTAATTGAGTTAGCTAATATAAACTTGTGGAAGGACATTGAATCGTTAAATTTGAATTATAGCCTTTGAAATTCTTGTAGGAAATATATTTTAATAAAATACATAACTTAAACATTACTTTATTTTCTCAGTTGGTTTTATTTTTTGTTAATAGATACGTTACAGTCTTGTCATAATGTTAAATCCTCCATTATATATTTAAGATATACGTTAATATGTTAAATGACTAAATTTCATGTCTATCAAACTAAAAAAAGTCATATATTTTTAACAAGAAACAGATATCCAAATGCCGTTAGGTGAATCACTGATTTACTTACGTTATCTAGTAACGAAAATTTTTTAAATCTGGCAATCAGTTATCGTCACAAACGCCATTTATTAAAAAATGGCTGCCTTGTTGTTGGCGATTGTGGGGCGCTTGTTTGGAAATTAATGTTTGTTTCATTTAAAAATGTGTTTTGATACCTATCTACGTAAGGTTTGGCGACGTTGTATACGCGAATAAGTCTATTTGGTGAGTGGTTGTTTCTACAATATATATTCAAAGCAACAAATTGGTAACGTAATAACTTTGTGATGGCACAACATGAGGTTTCATTGTGCGAATTCACTGTCATGTTATTTCTTGGTACTAAAAATACGTTAATAAATACGTATAAAACACAACTGATATACGTTAAGTTAAAATTGTTTATTACTTTATATACAAAAGTGCCTTAACGATTGACCTTAGCACTTCGTTTGAGAACAATCAAAGAAGGTCTTTAAACGCACTACACCAAGTACTGCGTTTCAAGTCACTGCCACGAAATAGATATTTGTATCCAGGTTTTATTTTTCCTGTCAAGATCTTTCCCACATTCACGGCTATCGGTATTTGTATATAAACAATAGTTAAGATATGAAAATACAGGTGAATGAACTTTAAAAGTACGTTTCCACAAATAGTCAGCTTCCGATTCACTGTTTTTCTTATTGTGTTTTTAATAATACCGTTTTGTTTTCTCACATTTTATATTTATGTAAATAATAGAATGCATTTTCGTATAAAAATTAAATAAAATACTCTTATGCATACATTTAGTTGAAACACAATGTTTGTAGTTCTTAACAAAGGTGTATCATATACAGGTATTATGTATAGATAATCATCAAGGCCTCTTCTACATAATTTATATATACATATATATTTCAAACTAATTTTTGACTTATGAATATTAGGGACATCAGAATAACATTTTACAAAGAATTTAGATCACCAATCTAAATTTGAAATACATATTATCCAAATTCATATTGTTGAGCCAGATTTTTCATTAGATTATAACAAGAAACATTGCTGTCTCATAAACATCTAAAAAAAAATGTAAGTTCACCTTTTTAAAAATTAAACTGACTACAATGTCATGTGTTTTCTAAATTGTTGATCATTATAGTAGAACTAGACTTTTCAAATATGTAAGATGTTTCCTTTAAAAAGGCAAAGAGGTCCAATATTTTAAGTCAGTTGTGTTTTTAATACAGAATCAAATGGTTATTAGAAGCCCAATATCTAGGTGCAATTGGTGTTGTTTAAACTTTTGCCATTTCAGGACATTAGTGACTCAAAGAGATATGTCTTATTCTGATATGTTGTTGCATGTTTTAGTTAGTTCTTTCAGTACCGGCCATGTTAGGCAGGACATCAACTTACCTTAGTCTCCTTTTACAACACTGCAGTAAGAAATGAGTATTGTATTCAGCTAGATACCACACAGTGGGTCAACTTACTTTAGTCACTTTTTACGACAGCTTTAGTATAGCAAAATTTGTACAAATATCAATGACAAAACTATTTTTATTGCGTCAAAATATTCTTTATTTCTAATTGCTTTAAATATTATAAAGCATTTATTATTAGGATACACCTAACTGTCAACAATGCTGTTATTAATTTATTCAATCATCAATTCAGTCAGACATTCTTCCTGAAATAATAATAGATTGTAAAAAAATTTAATTAAAAAATAACTGGTTTTATGATACCATTTAACTTTTATAATCATACAAATGCAATTTTTCTCTTTGAAGGATATCTTGCTTTTTTACTGCATTATGGAAGAAGTAGGATATTAAAAGTACTTTAAATAAATAAAAGGCTGTGTTTATTTATAAATCTTTTATATTTAAATGAGTTATTCTTGTATGATATATATATGATGATATATATTTTCGGAATCTCAGAAAAGGCTCCAATGATTTTCCTGGAAATTCAGTATGGAAGGGGGTTTCGGGAAATGAGTTTTATTTAAAAAAAATGTTGTTTTATCTCTGTTTTTGGCTCTAAAATTTCAACAATCACAATTTTTCGCTATTCAAGTTCATTTGGGGAATGGGCAGTCTAGAGAAGTGAAAATACCTAGGATAGAGCCCCAGCAGCCCTATTATTATTTCATTTTTTTTATTTTAGTATTTTTTACATCATTTTAAAAATTACCTTGGCTCGGTCACCCAGGTACTATTAATAAAACAATTAATTTACTATTTCTATATACATGTCTTTGACACTCAATCCCAAATGTATATGCACCTAATAAGCTTCATCTATGAACTTATTAAGGTTAAATATTTACACCAAAGAACAATATTGTTTTCCTTAACTGTGATGAGGATATACAATTTTCCTCATAAATAAGCAAAAGCAAAATTCAGATGCAAGATCCTTCACAGTTACAGATAGTCAAACATGAAAAAGTAGATTTTTCTATTCACATTGTATTTCTGATAAGAATTAAAATTATTTTTTTATATTCTTAATCTTTTATTCTTCTTCTTAATTCTTAAAGTTTCTTAATCTTATTAAAAATTATTAAATCCAAAATGTCATTGTTTTGTTTCCTAGTGAAAGTGTAAAAGTTCGAGGGTTAGCCATTTATCCTTTTTTATTCTGTGACTGTGTTATGGTTGTTTTTGGTCTGTATTGATAAGTTGAACTTAACTATAGTTCTCTATTGCATAGTGTAATATAAAAAAATGCAAACCAGTTTTATTTGAGTATTTATTAAATAATGATTTATGCAAAATCAATCCTTTATTTAATAATATCGTCTTGTTTATGCAGCATAAATTATAAGTGGTTATATTATTGTAAAAAGGTATTTGTAAAATTCATTCATTTGTGTTGAGCTGTAGCAGTAAAGAAATAAATTGGGGGAGCATTTTATTGCAAGTGCCAGCGTACCTACCAGTTAATTGATTCAGGTAAGTCTGTTCCATTTTAAAGGAAACAATCATATATATTGATACTATTAGTACACATATGATGTGATAGCCCAGTGGTGTTACTGTGCGACTCTTTCACAAGTGGTTGCAGGTTCAAATCTGGGCAGACACCAAAGAGATTTTCTATTAAAACTTGTCTCTCATTGATAATTGCAATTCATAACATGCTTTTCAATGAAGGAAAACATCTAGAAGAAATTTATTAGATAGATTAGACATGCATTTACAGAATTCTGGTGTGTAACCTGCCAATCTACATTGTAGCAGTGTGGTAGGTCTTTAGCTCTAATCTTTCTTTCCAATGTAGAGAGGAGGCCTATACCCAGCAGTTGAATATTAACAGGCAGTTAGTTTACTACTTTTTACAGATATTATCAAAAGCTTATGCTCTTTTTATTCTGACGTAAACTTTTTTCATAAACCTATTATAATAGACTTTATAGGTGAACAAAGATTGACTTAATCAGGTCTGCAGTATTCTTTTTTCTACTTTTCTACTTCTTTTCCAACCGATGGACGTCCACTGCTGGACAAAGATCTCTTTAAGGGATCTCCACACATCACAATCTTGTACCGTTTGGATCTAGTGGCTCCCCGCGATTAGTATTAGTGCCCACTTAGTAATTTCTTCACTCGCTTATACTGTTTCAACTAAACTTTTTACTAGCACTTTTGAATCGTAAGCTATCCATTAGATTTAATGAAACTACAACTGGTTAAGCTGTGATAACCCACTGGTATAACACCGTGCGACTCTTTTTGAGTAGGTCGCTGTTTCAAACCCAGGGCAGACAGCAATGAGTTTGTATTAAAAACTTATTTGTCTAATTGATAATTCCAATTTATCATACGCTTTTCGGTGAAGGAAAACATCGTGAGGAGACCTACATATCTCTAGAGAATTCTGGGGATATGTGTAATCCTTCTCTCCAAAAAACGGACAGTAACAAACCGTTTCTTTACAGCTGGTTTGGAATTTTGCCCTTACCGAGAAGAACCAGCGAGAAAGTGGTCCAACTTTCAAACATTTTAAATGTGCATTGCTTAACCATAGTCTTGTTTGAAGCTGATAAAATCATCAAATTCCAGCAATATGCAGCTATTAAAGCCATTATTCCATTAAATTATTTCGTCACAAATTTCTTTAATAACTTGGTATCAATATGATGTAATGAGAGTGTAATATAGAATAAGATTTTACACCGAAATATTTACTTGAAATACTATATTTACTAGCTTTGGTTTGAGTTTTCATTACTATGAAATCTATTTTTAGTTAGTTTTTAGTAGAATTTATTTGCTTTATTACAGACAAAAGCGCACCTGCAGTCGCTCCAACAGCAATTAAGCTAAATAAATGTATAGAAACCCACCACCAGTAGAATAGAAGTTAGAGTTTAAGTACTTTTCCATAGTTATTAATCGGACAAGATGTGGCCGGCGTCGCAGTACTCCCATACGAACCAACATGCCCAGAACGCTGCAAAGACCAATGAGCATCAGAACCAGCAGAATTTGAAGACGCTGGGGATGACCTCTGCCATATCTACGGCAGGTTAGTACAACTTTTTTTGTGTAGAAACGTATCATCACTGTGCAATTTCTGCATCTTTCACAGAGTGTCCCATTGGACTACATGGCCTGATTCCTGCTCTAAATTCCATAAACAATGTACATCACAGGTTAAAATATCATCCTCACCATCAGGATGCGTGGCGATCCACTACAGTGCGCTATTCATATAATTAAATTCCGTGCACCATTTAATGGAACGACGTAAGTATCTTCAAAAAGCCTATTTTCCACCTTTGGAACCACGACGCAAAGTGAGGTATTGGTGTATTGAAGATTGTTCGCGCTTGGATGAAAGCTTCTGCGAGCTCGTCATCTTGCGAAAGGAGGCGGCGGAACGGATCTGGAAGTCGAGTCCTTGGATCTGATCCGCTGCAGGCGAGCCGGGAGAACTCGCTAGAGACCATCGCGTGTGCGCCCTAACGGGTAACTTCCGGAGTTCCGAACGGGGTTTATCGGACGGCCAACTTACAAGGTCCCCAAGGCGTTCGATGCATCTGGTGCTCCCGATGCATAGTCCAAATGAGGGAGGGGCCACTTTTAGAGAGGCCTTGACCCAGAGGTGGCGCACTCCGGGGTACAGGTTGCTGCTGGCGGGGATAGGGGGAAATGTGTACAACGGTGCTCTGTCCCCGCCACCAGCAGCGCGGTGGAGTACTGTCAGGTTTTTAGTCAGTGCCAGTCCGATATACCCGCTGCGCGTCCCAGTCGGGCGGTGATGGGTTTTCCAAACATAAAGAAAATGATTGCTACTCAGTTTTACTGAGACTATCTCTTAAATACTGCATTCTTAATTAAGATCTATAATTTTTACCAACAGGTCCAAAACCAATAGATATAGAAAAGACGAATGAACTCAAGGAAGCACTTGTACCTTTCGGTGTATTTGAATCGGAAGCGGAAATGCATCATCGTATGGAAGTGCTCGGTTCGTTGCATAGGCTCGTTCGCCAGTGGATCAGAGATGAATCTCTCAGGAAAAACATGCCGTTGAGCGTGGCGGAGACTGTCGGCGGGAACATTTACACGTTCGGATCTTACAGACTCGGGGTGAGGGGATATTTTGGTTATCTATACTTATAAAACAAAGTCCCCCCAAAAGCTGTCTGTCTGTATGTGATAGATTTTTTTTTTAAATTCTACTTAACCGATTCTTGTACAGTACTTACTTAAAGATAGTGCAATTTCTCCGGAAGGTTTAGGTTAATAGTACATTACGTTTACAGTACAGTATTCTACTCATCCGGATCTTACTTCTTAATGATGGTTGGTCTCCTCTACTCAGTCGGATACCGACATAGATAATTTAATATTGTATAGTTGTACCATTTTATACGGTGTGGGCCTTAGCTTGTATACAACTTGCCCTGAATGTATGTGAAGATGGAATCTTGCAAGTTAAATTTGACCCACTTTCCGGTGTCCGATTGATCTGAAATTTAACATACTGGTGTAGTCCCAATGAAAATGCATGTTTATGATAAGTATGATCTAATGCTGCTAACAATATTGGCTCCATGCTGTTTACAATTTTTTTTACTTGAGTTGTCTTTTATTCAACTGCTTTATCTCAGGTACACCATCGAGGTGCTGATATTGATGCACTTTGCGTTGCGCCGCGTCACATTAACCGTTGTGACTATTTCGCATCTTTCTACGAATTATTGAAGACGCAGCCGCAGGTATGTATTGTAAGGTTCATTAATTTAAGAAGATTTTTAGAAAAACATTTTTAGTTTTATATTGGTAATTCTTGTGTTAAATATTAAAAAAACAAAAAAAAAGAAATCTAAAAGCATTTTACGATTATTGCAAATTGAAGGTGGGAAAATAAAAACGGAGGATAGTAGGCCGAGGGGGGCATGACGTTTTGTGAAGTCAGGGAGTGAGGACGGAAGTGAAGTGTAAAGTGAGAATATTGAGAAAAATAAATATATTGTAGTTTGAAGCTATAAATGTGTTTTATTTGGTGCGGCTTTTCCTACAGTATGTACATAGGAAACTCTAAAGCGAAACGATAGTAAATAAGATTTCTTCTATGATTGTAGAAACTGCGTCATTCATCAAATCAAATCTTATATATAAACGTCTCGTGTCACAATGTTGGTTACGATACTACTTCGAAACGAATTGACCGATTTAAAAAAAAAATTATATCCAAATTCAGTAGATCTGATAATTGGCTACTATGTATTTTTAATAGACTTTGTAAGTGATATGGGTTGACGACCCCAAACATTTTTAAATTTTTTTTATTTGATCCTCTTCGGTGATTTAAGCTTATCCACCCCAAATATTTTATTTTTAATTTTCTTGGTAAATTTTTTCTCATACCCCTAAATGGTAAAAGTAATTCAAACCTAAAACTATTTTTAAATTTATTATTATTTTTTAAATGAACACTAGAAATTCCCTAAAAAGCGGCTATTAAATAAAAAAATATATTGGACGATTACACACAGTCATCCATCCACAAATTAAGTAACAACAAAAATTAAAAAAAAAACAACGTCAAAGTCAAAAATTGTTTATAGCAAGTCTATGACCCCACGTAATATTTGTTTATAATAAGTGGCACGTTATAATACATATAGGTTCGCCATCCCTGCACTAGTTCTAAATAAATAACCTTTATTAGTGTAACATTGTTGTTAAAGGTGAAGGATTTGCGTGCAGTCGAAGACGCGTTCGTACCAGTAATTAAGATGAACTTTGACGGAATAGAAATTGACCTGCTGTTCGCCAGGCTAGCCCTTAAGGAAATACCAGGTAAGGCTTTTTAATGGTTCAAATATAAGGTATGTGCACCAGTAATTCACCATGCACTAGTAGTTTACCGTTTTGTATGAAATTTTAAATAATAAGCCTTTTGTTTTTTGTAGCAACCACTACACAACCCTATCTACCCACTTAGGGAATAATCGGCGAAACTCAATATCAAAAATATTTTACACTTGTTTGCATAATAAACGTCTAGAATAAATATAATAATAATATTTTTTTTATCTAGATTTACACACACAGCTGTCCGTTTCCAAAGTAACTTAATACTTGTGTTATGGGTGACAGACAACTGTTAAATATATACACATATAATTTGAAATACATACTTAAATACAAATATCTGGGTGACCGAGCTTCGCTCGGTAATTTTTTACAAAAAAAAACTTTAAAAAAAGAAAAAAACAATTATTTAGTTGTTGGCACTCACATTTCTCGAGGCTGCCCGCTAACCAAATAAGCTACATCGACTTGACAGTTAATGGCGAAAATTCAATTCAATATAAATGTTGGTGTTTTTTAATGCCCGAAAATAGGGATAAAACAATATTTTTTTTACATAAAACCTAGCTAGATCAATTTTTCTCCCCCAAAACCTCCTACATGCTGAATTTCAGGAAAATCGTTGGAGCCGTTTCCGAGATTCGGGAAATATATATATATACAAGATTAACTCATTTAAATATTAAGATATACACCCAAACTCGAAAAACAAACAAATTATTTATAGAAAAAGTTGGCCCTCGGCGAGAATCGTAAACGCGACCCGTGGAGCTGAAGGACCAACGGACCAAAATTTAGTAGAAACGCATTAAAAAAAATTAAATTAATTTAAATTACAATTCGGTTTCTAGCGCAAGGTCAATAATTAAATCCAAAAATTCTCGTCACTTACATAATCGATTGTATAATTAACTCGATGTGTAATCGTTATAATTGGCATGTAATGGTAAATATCATATTGATCAAAGTAACACGGTCTTACTGTCCCACTGCTGGGCAAAGATGACTTTTTCGAACATTAAACTTACACCCACGATTCTGCTACAATGAGTATTAGCAGGTTGTAGTGAAAGTAATAATAAAACTATTTTGTTATAATCCGCGCTGAAGTAAAATAGAAAATGTATATAATGCTAAATGTAGAGGATTCGTAAAAACACCGAAGCATCGTCAGAAGATAGACTCCAGGACAAAATCACAAAGCGAAGCAATACCCGGTATTGCGATTTTGTTGCTGATGATGCATCGGTTGCGTGGCGAAACGATTGTCGAGTTTGTGATAGTGAACGTATGTAGTGCTTGTGTAATTTAGCAGCTATATGTCGCTCGTTCAAGAGTAACCTCTAAAGAAAACATGTTTGTTCTGTCTAATGACAAGAAAGCTGTGAATGTTATATATAAAAACATTCTGTAATTAATTGTAAACATAAAATACATAGGGAAAAATGTAAAAAGTAAATATGTAGTGTATGAATTTAGATATTATATATAGCAGGAAATCTTCTTGGAATAGGCAGAGGGGAATTGTTTTTATCCAAATTTAACGCGTGGCAGGCCACGGGCAGTAATGAATAAATCAAAACTACTGGATCGATTTTAATCGTTTTTTTCATTGAGTGACATGGGCTATATATTATATACTCGTGCGAAGCAGGGGCAAGCCGCTAGTACATACATAAAAAAGTAAAGTTACGGCCTGTTGAGCCATCATCCCACCGTTGAGCCCAGGCTCTCCGTTTTTGGAGATAAGGATTGGAGCTAAGACCTACCACGCTGCTCCAGTGCGGATTGGTAGGTTACAAATATCTAAAGAAGATGCCCTATTATCTAGAGATGTTTTCCTTCAGCGAAAAACGTGTGATAAATTGTAATTATTAATTAGACATGTAAGTTTTAACAAATTAACTCATTGCTGCCTACCGGGGTTTGAACCTATAGCCTCTCGAAATAGTCACATTGTGTCACCGCTGGGCTATTACAGCTTATATATGCACTAGATTATATTGTAAAAAATTTAATTAGTTTTTAATTAATTAAGACATTGTCATACTTAATATTGAAAAGAGTGACCGCCGAGTTTCTTGCTGGTTCTTCTCGGTAAGAGCACCTTTCCGAACCAGTCGTAGCTTCATTGTAATTTGACGATTCGAAAGTGCTTGTAAAAGCCAATTTGAATAAAGAATTATTTGAATATACTATAATAATATATGTATATATAATCATTCAAACTTATTCAATACATACATATCCCTGTGTTCATTTTTCTTTCGTGTTATATGGAAATGCGATATCGGCTGTCAATTTTCTGCCACTGGCCTCCTAATGTACTATGAATAACAGATATAATTTATTGTTGAAACTTTTGGTGTCATCTACAAGTGATTTTCTTTGATCTGTTACAGATTCCTTCGATCTTCGTGACGACATGCTACTAAAAAACTTGGACCAGAAGTGCGTTCGGTCCCTTAACGGGTGTAGAGTGACAGACGAGATACTACGTCTCGTGCCAAACATTAACAATTTCAGGCTCACGTTGCGAGCCATCAAACTTTGGGCTAAGCGTGAGTAATATTACCTTCATAATTCAAATGTTATGTTCCCTAATACTAAATTGTATTACACATTGTTATTTTTATGTAATTCACTCTGGCGCAGTCAGTAGGATGATAATTTAATGTAATTATATTTAAATGTAAAGATAATTTCAATATATTCAAAGATTGGACTTTTTTCCATGTGTATTTTGATATTGTAACATTATTTTAATTAAACCAATACTACAGTATGATTTTTTTATCTTTAATATTTAAATAAGTTAGTGAGCCATTTTAATGAGTAGGGTCTTGGGGGAGAAAAATCGATCTAGCTAGGTTTTATTAAAAAAAAACCAATTAATTCCTGTTTTTGGGCATTAAGAAATACTAAAATTTCTATTGAATCGAATTTTTGCCATTAACTGTCAAGTCAGCGTAGCTTTTTCGGAGAACGGATGGTCGCAAGAAATGAAAATACCTAGGATCGAGCCCTACCTGTCATATTATTTTTTTCGAAGTTTTTTTTTGAAAAAAAATTCCGAGCAAGGCTCGGTCAACCAGATATTACATTTAAACTATATTAGTCATGTCATCATAATTATTGAAATTGGTGCAGTCGGTAGGATATTTTAGTATTTGCAAAATGGTACATTTTAATAGTAATCTTTATTACAATGTATTTGTTCTTCAGGTCACGGTATATACTCAAATACTTTGGGCTACCTTGGAGGTGTTTCATGGGCAATGCTGGTCGCCCGGACTTGTCAGCTGTATCCTAACGCCCTGCCCGCCACTTTAGTCCACAAGTTCTTTCTGGTCTTTAGCCAGTGGAAGTGGCCGCAGCCAGTGCTTTTGAAGCAACCGGATTCTGTCAACCTCAATTTCCCAGTTTGGGATCCTAGAGTGAGTGATATATTTTTCATAACATAATTAATTTTCATCGACTGGTCCGTTGGCACCGTGGGTAGTGACCCTGCCTTCAGCTCCGCGGGTCGCGGGTTCGATTCCCGCTGAGGGCCAACATTTTCTATAAATGAATTTGGGCATATTAATGGGTTATAAATGGTACTCCAATTACCATATTGTACCCCTACTTCTGCTTAATTTCTGTGTAGTTAATATGGGTATGGTGAGATATCCTTTTATCATTGTTAATGATAAATGTATACCTCACTGACATTTTGATGTAACATTTTCTATAAATGAATTTGTTGGTCTTTGAGCCTGGGTGTATATTTGTATTTAAAAATATATAAGTATATATTCACCAGTTGTCTGTCCATAACACAAGTATTAAGTTACTTACTTTGGGGACGGACAACCGTGTGTGTAAGTTGACCTGCAGTGTGGTATCCGGCTGGCTAAAATATACTCATTTATTACCGAGGTGAAAAAAGGCGACTAATATAAGTTGACGTCAAACAGGCGTCCGGTAAAATACCTACTCAAATCAAATCGCAACATGGTTAGAACATCTTCCATTTTCCTCTATCATTCGTCAACTCTGGCGCTTCTCCTTTTGTATGAATATCATTCATCACATAATTCATCCATCTGTATTTTCGGCCGCCATATTTGCATTTCCCCATCCCACTCAGAGTGGGATAAGGGATGATAGCTACATTTTTCAAGGTCATCTAAAATACGTGATATACTGCTTTCCAGGTTAATATCTCGGATCGTTTCCATTTGATGCCGATCATCACTCCAGCCTACCCTCAGCAAAACTCCACATTCAATGTGTCGGCGTCAACTAGGACTGTTATTATGGAAGAATTTAGACTCGGTGAGTTTTTGTGATGGACCTTATTTTTATGGGCATATATTTAACATATCTATTGGAAGGCATTTAACACTATAGCCTTTAAGAATTACTAAATGAAGCTCAGATAGCCGAATGGTGAGACAGTATGCGTTTCTCAAGGGGGTCACCATTTCAGTTGCCGGTTTTAATTTTTTTTGCTCATATTATATTGTCGTAATCATTGGACAAATTTAGTAATAGTACATTAGTGACAGAACCTTGCTCGGTAATTTTTTTAAAGATATAAAAAAATATTTAAAAAAAAATAAAGAAGGAAGAAATAAGGCTCCGATGAAATGTGGTATTCGAAGCCGGGTTTTGAACATTTTCGGTCCGCCCGTTACCCGTACGTTTGACAGCCAAAAAATCCTTTCCTTGAAAGCAACATTATACTATTCTACATTATACCATATTTTTAACGCCCAAAAACAGGGATAAAATTATTATTTTTTTAAATATAACCTAGCTATCTCGATTTTTTTCCCTTTAAAACCCCCTACATACTGAATTTCAGGAAAATCGTTGGAGCTGTTTCCAAGATTCAGAAAATATATTTATATATATACATACATACAAGATTAACTCATTTAAATATATTTAGTAATATAAAGTAAAAAGTAATGGAACTTTTACTATGCCACTGCTGGGCATAGGCCTCCTATATCCTTTTTAAAAAAAAGAAAGGTTAGAACTTAGACTTACCACACTGCTCCAATAATGTGAATTGGTAGGTATCACATATCCCACACAGAGATACATAGCCTTCCTATTAATGATTATATAATGAAAGTCTGATAAATTGTAAATATAAATAAGGCTCATAAGTTTTAATACAAAAATTCATTTGTTGCCTGGGTTTTGAAATGGTGACCCCCTAAGACCTAGTCACACGCCTTCTATAGATGTAAATAAAAACAAGCCTTTATGGCTAACATGTAATAAGTATTTGGATGAACGAGTATTGTCGGTAATTTTTTTAAATAAAGAAAAAAGCGATAAAAAAAAAAACAAAATCTGGGATCTATTCTAGTATTCTGAATTTAAGACCATCCGTTGCACAATTGAGCTATAATGACTTTGCAATTGACAGCGAAATTATCTTTTGCTTCTCATAAAATCATTGCAGTTTTTCAGTACCCGAAAACAGGGATAAAATAACGTTTACTTAATAAAACTTAGCTAGATCAATTTTTCCCCCCAAAACCCTCTTAATGCGGAATTTTATGAAAATAGTTGGACCCATTTCCAAGATTTAAAAAAATATATATATACAAGATTAGGGCCTGTTTCACGAGTTACTGATAAAGTGTCGGATAATTAACCGACAAATAAACTAAGTAGCAGATAAATGTCTCTAAAAAGAGACTTTAAAAAGTGAAAATGAAAAAAAAATGGCGGCCATTTTGAAACTGGTATTTGTTAGCCAGCAGATAACAAAATAAGAGCCACATGATCCACCTGTTAACTTATTAGGGACTTTAAGTGAATAAGCCTATCAGGAACCTAAGAGACAAAATTCCAAGATATGTGTCAGATATGTCCGTAATAAGCTAGCTGACAGTTTATCCGTAACTTGTGAAACAGGCCCTTACTCATTTAAATATTAAAGATATTGTATATATACTTTTGCCTTCCTAACTAGTCTTTCGACTATTTGATGAAATACAGGCACTACAAATCATTACCACATTGCATCGCAAAGCGCATTTGCTGAAACGCGTAGTCTCATCTTCTGATGATGCTTCGGTTATGAGGCGAAGGCTAGATATTGTTGATATTCTTGATAAAAAAGAAAGTAAGTAACGGCCTGTTACTATCCCACTGCTGAGAATAGGCCTCTTCTCCCCATTTTGGAGAGGAGGATTGGAGCTAAGACCTACCACGCTGCTCCAATGTCGATTGGTAGGTTACACATACCTCCAGAAATCTCTAGAGATATGCAGGTTTCCTCACGATGTTTTCCTTCACCGAAAAGCGTGTGATAAATTGCAATTATCAATTACACACATAAGTTTTAAGAGAAAAACTTATTGGTGTCTGCCCGGGTGAACCCGTGATCGTCTCTAAAGATTTAGACGGTCGCACCGCTGGGCCATCACAGCTTTTGATATATTTGAGATATTTTTGAGATATTCTTGATATTCTTGATGTTCTTGAATGTTGTTACAAAAAGATGTACATATTTGACTAACTTGATACTACATGAACAGGTTTGGACATAACGGACGAGATAATGTTGGGCAAGTCAGGGTGGGAGCGGTTGTTCGAGGCCCCGCACTTCTTCTCGCGCTACAAGCACTTCATAGTGCTCCTGGCGTCGTCCGCGCGGGCGCTCGACCAGCTGCAGTGGTGCGGCCTCATCGAGAGCAAGATAAGACATCTTATCAGTAAGTCACTTCATTATCCAGTTAATAGTTAACTTGGTTATAAACTAGGGCTTACTTACCTTTAGTTATACCGGGAAGGGTCCTAAATCTATACTAATATATAAAGATTAAGAGTGTGATTGTTTGAACGCGCTAATCTCAGGATCTACTGCACCAATTTGAAAAATTTGATTATAAGATAATCCATTTATTGAGAAAAGCTATAGGATATAACATCGCGCTAAGCTGAATAGGAGAGGAGCAGCAAAACCAAATATTACGAAAGCGGCAAATTTTAACGTATCCTTGCTCGCGCTTAATAAACGGCGATAGTTACTCAAAACTAAAAAGAAGTATTACTAAATTGTGCTAAATAAAAGTCCGCGACAGCATATCTCTAGCTTTTACGGTAATAACTGACTTTAACCATTTTTATGGTCATCAGAACACTATATTACGGTTTTTATCTTTCCACGCTAGCGATTGCTAGTAATCAATAATTTTAATGGGAATTTGATTACTTCGCTCAAATATCTCTCCCCCTTATATCCTTATAAAACCTCGCCCCATCTCCGCTCTATCTCACTCTCTCTCTGTCTATTCTTCCTCTCTGCCTTCTCTTCCCACTTCTGTCTATAGGTCCTTATGAATTTTTACAATCAAGCGAATGTTTTTTTAAACTTAAACAGATAAATGAGTCATATTGTGTTTTGTGCAAGTGTGCTAATTACCGTTTACGTTTCCAGCGACGCTAGAAAGGAACCCCCATATAACGATAGCACACGTGAACCCCGAGTGCTACAACTCGGTACCGCTCAACACCAACAACGGGCAGCCGCTAGCGTTGCCGCCCGGTGAGTCATTACTGACTGATAATTTACCCACTTATGCAATGTACCCACAGAGACACACACACATACATACAAATTCACCTACACAAACACAAACCTACAAATACACAAGTTTAATAGTAAGCAGCGGTCGCACTAACTATGTCACCAACATACCAGACAAACCTCTTTGGTTTTAGGTACTCTTTGGTATTTTTTAAATTATTTAATAAATATTTTTTAATAATTGTGTTTCTTTAGTTAAAAAAACACACGTATATATACACACACACTCACACGTATATATATACGCACACACTCACACGTATATATATACGCACACACACACACACACACACACACACAAACACACACACGCGCGCGCACGTATTTACACACACACATATATATATATACACACACACACACACACACGCGCGCGTATTTACACTCACACGTATATTCATACACACACACTAAAACATGTACGCACTTATATACCTACACTTACATTCACAAATACACGCACGCGCACGCATCCACACATTTCGTTCACATTCGTACTAATCCAAAGTGGATTATGGAAACAGTCTTTATTCTACCTAATTATTAATATTAAAAAACCTAACTTTTTTCTATATATGTATCAAAAGAAATAAACAAATAAATAAAATTAATATATTTTTTAAATAGAAATAATCGATTATTTATGAGTAATCGATTTTTTTAAAATCGTTTATATAGAAATCGAATTTTTTCACTCGCAAGTTACAACCCTATGCGTTAAGCGTTTGTTGAAGCAATATAAATACCAGACTTGAAAGCATAACAGACAGAGTACCTACAACTTAAAATGCTTCTTTTTCTCCTAAAGGAAGTTAAAGTATGTATGTTTTAATTACAACAAATTTCATCAGTATTTTTCCAGCAGACCAGCCATAAAAGCATTACTGACAGACTGACAAACTTTCTTTCGATCGATAAAATAATCACAGTTACCATATAAAGTACAGTATAAATTACTGAATGTTTTAATAAAAGTTTATTATTGCAGGTGTACCTGTATCTCCAGAGAGTGCTGCAAATGAGATCAACAAAAATGACAAAGTGAGTTCTTTGATTGCACAAAATTACGTTAGCAGCAGCGAGAGGAAAGAAAAAGAATTTTAATAAATAATTTATTTTAATTACAACTTAACCAAACCTAGTTTAACTGTCTTCTCAGTCAAATTCAAAATATTCTTTATTCGAATAAACTTGTAAACAAGTGCTTTTGAATCGTCAACTCTACTGCTGGTTCGGAAAGCTGTTCCTACCGAGAAGAGCCACCAAGAAACTCAGCGGTTGCTCTTTTAAAAATATAATTCCTAATACTATTTACATTAAGGCGTTATTGTCTTGTACAGGTTCAAAGAGAGCTATATCCACACATTCTTATCTTCTAAGTAATTTTCAAGAGTATAGTAGGCTTTCTGTATCAGTCTCTCCTTAACAGTGTTTTTAAACTGCTGTAATGGCCAAACTGGAATTGATTGCGGAATTTTATTATAGAATCTTATATGGGTATCTCATATAAATAATAATATCTGGGTGACCGAGCTTCGCTCGGTAATTTTTTACAAAAAAAAAACTTTAAAAAAAGAAAAAAACAATTATTTAGTTGGGATTGATCCTTGGCACTCACATTTCTCGAGGCTGCCCGCTAACCGAATAAGCCACGTCGACTTGACAGTTAATGGCGAAAATTCAATTCAATATAAATGTTAGTGTTTTTTAATGCCCAAAAATAGGGATAAAACAATATTTTTTTTACATAAAACCTAGCTAGATCAATTTTTCTCCCCCAAAACCTCCTACATGCTGAATTTCAGGAAAATCGTTGGAGCCGTTTCCGAGATTCGGAAAATTTATATATATACAAGATTAACTCATTTAAATATTAAGATATAGGATACTTACACACACAAAGTAAGTAACTTAATACTTGTGTTAGGTGACAGACAACTGGTGAATATATACTTTGATAATTTTTAAATACATACTTAAATACGTTTCACTTAAATACACCAAGACTCGAAGATTAACAAATTGATTTATAGAAAATATTGGCCCACGGTGAGAATCGAACCCGTGTTATTATAACACATTTACAATGTAATGCCAGGGCGAGGTGATAGCGAACGTGTGCTCGATGTGGTTCATCGGGCTCGTGTTCGACAAGACCAACGTGAACATCGACCTCACCTACGACATATCGTCCTTCACCAAGGCGGTCCACTACCAGGCGGAGAACACCAGCATGCTGCGAGAGGGGATGACTATAGAGGTATTTATTTATTTTTACTAAATCCAAAGCTCTTAAATTATATTTGTACATAGATCTAATAACGGATTTTAATTATGTTAACAGTAATCAGATTATAATAAAGACGCCAGAGATGTGTGTGAATTTGCGTGTGCTGTATGTGTGAAGTGTGTGTAGGGGGACTTTATGGGGGGGGGGGGGGGGATAAATAGATCTAGCTTGTTTCCATTTAACGAATATGTCGTTTTATCACAGGTCTCGGGCATGGGCTAACATGTTTGTAACATCTTGTGTCAACCCCACTTAGAGTGGGATAAGGACAGGAGGATGATTTTAGCTGTCAGACGTAATGCTGTGATAAATAGTAACGGGCGAACCAAAAAAGTTCGAAACCCGGGCACGAGTCCCACATGTCTAGGCGTTTTCTTTTTTTGTTATATTTTTTTAATTGTATATTTAGTTACTTAAAAAATTAGCAAGCAAGACTGAGTCAACCATGTACTGATGATTAAAATGGTTATTTTTTTTAAGGCGCGTCACGTCAGACGCAAGCAACTCCACCAATACCTATCGCCGTCGCTATTCAAGAGGGAGCGCACTGTATCTGGTATGAAACGCAAGCACGACACCACACCGACCGCGCCCACCGCGCACCCGACACCATTGAAGAAGATCAAAAGGTTATCGGAGAGCAGCGTAAGTATAAACAATATTGAATTATGTATGGGAATTTGAAAAATGCCAGATGTCATATGGGGACTCGATCCCGGTTTGACCTTTTTTCGTTCCCTCCGTCACCCATTGGGCACAGCATTACGTTTGACAGCTAAAATAACATTTTAGCATTTTTTCAATGACCGAAAATAGGGATAAAGACATTTTTTTTTAATGAAACCTACCTAGATCGACCCCTCCCAAAACCCCCACATGCTGAATTTCATGAAAATCGTTGAAACTGTTTCCGAGGTTCGGAAAAAATTTATTTATATACATATATTAGCTATTTTGATATACTTATTTAATTATATCAGAATAGCTGTGATAGTTGAATGAAAAGACTGTGTGCCCCTCTCCAGGAGGTCATATTTTAGGACTACATTACTTTCTTTCAAGGATTACTTTACTTTCTTACAAAAACTATAATTTTAATGCTTTTTTTCTTCAGCAGACGGACGAAGTCAGCATTCTATCATACAACGACGACTCAAACTCCTCCAATATGGTCGAAGTGAACTTGCAGAACGGGAACTCATCGAGCCACACACAAGAAACAGACAGAAACAAGCAGGCGACAGAGAAACAGCTGTCAACAGAGAAGCAGTTGCCAGCAGAGAAACAGTTGGCCAAGACAACAGAACACACCCCGTCAACATCAAGCACTATAGCCTGTACGTAGCAGTACGAGGAATGGCGGCACAGGTTCATATATGGAACCAGTTACGTCAAGTCCAACCGTGTGAAACGCGCCTAAGACGTTTGTGTACATTACTGGGCAATAACTGGCCTTTAAGACCTCCTTTTGGAGAAACAAGTAAGACAAGTGTCTAGTGACAGTGATTAGTTAAGTGATAGTGATGTGAACATATTCAATTTAAGCCCTGACGTTACCTCGTTGGTATGATTTTAATAGACAATGTTATTGGAAGATTTTTATGACTGGTAAGTCTGTAGTGTAATAATTCTCACGTCATAATTGATCTTTCAAAAGTAATAATAAAATTATTTTGCTATAATCCGTGATGAAGTAAAAAATATATAATGCTAAATGTAGAGTGGACAATCCGTTCTCATACCTGATACATGCAGGATTTATAAAAACACATGCACAAACCTCCACCACCGCCACCACAATACACAAGCACTACACACGTTCACTATCACAAACTCGAGAATCGTTTCGCCCCACAACCGTAGCATCATCAGGAGATAGACTCAACGACCAAAATCTCAAATCCTTTGTGATTGTCCACTCTTCATTTAGCATTATATATATATTCTATTTTACTTTTCGCAGATTATAGCAAAATAATTTCAGTATTACTTTTGTATTATGGATCTCTGCAAAGTAACGCCTAATTCTATAAACAATTGATCTTTGTCATATCACATCAACATCGACAGAATGAAAGTGGCATTTTGTAGTCAAGTTAGGAAGTGTTTGCCATAGGTTTTTTCCATCTTTTTTGTATGGTTATTGTACAGACACAGTTTTGAGTTGTTAGTAAAAATATTTTATCTTTAATATTTGGATCTAAGGTGAGTTTTGCTGTGTGGTATTTGTCTGACTAGAATAGACCACTCTCGTTCTTACCGACGTGTCGTAAATGGAAAGTTGACGTCATGTAAGCGGTCTGTCTTAAAATACTTAGCCAAATTATGTAATAACATGTTTTGCTGACCTCACTTAGAGTGGGATAAGGGCAGGAGAATGATCATTTGGATATAAGTAACAGTTAGGATAAAGTAGTTGTTTTTCAGCCATTATATTGTGTATTGTATCTATATAATATATTAGAATATTATCATCACCTCGATTTATATCATCATGCTCCCCGCCCTTATCCCACTATAGGCGGGATCGCCACAACATGATACTAACATGTTATCACATGATTCGGCTAGGTGTTTTACAACAGCCTGCCTGATGTTAAATTTCTTTATTCAACTTTTACAATACCTCAGTAAGAAAGAGCGGTGGTGGTCTATTCTTCTTAGCTGGATCCCCACTATTTTTTTACACCTTATTACATTTATATAACAGATCCCTATTTTTTTAAAATAATATAGCCTATGTGGCTCAGTTAAAATGCAGCTTTCCAATGGTGAAAAAAAATTTTGAAATTGGTCCAATAGATTTTGTGTGAAAACATTACAAACATACATACAAATTTTTCCTCTTTATAATATTAGTATAGATTTCAGCAGTTTACCTGCATAACAAAAAGTAAAGACCAATGACAAAGAGTCAATACAATGACTTTTATCTAAATATAACAATAAAATCTAACACTATCACCAACAAATTTTACTGAATTTACAATAAGACACAATCTAAAGAATGTCTGAAAATTACATTAAAATCAATCCAGTTTCGGAGTCTTATAAGGAACATTCATACTTTTATATATTTATCTCTATCAACTCTCTTATATATTAGGTCTACCGGAAAGTTCTGTCCACTTTTAATATATAACACAACAATAAAAATTTCATACTTTTTACAATAATTGTTGGAAAATGTAATTTCCATTATTATTTATGACCTCTTGCCAGCGTTGTGGCAATTTATAAATTCCATTTTTTAAAAAGGTTTTGCCCTTAGAGGCATAAAACTAATAATAAAAGTCATATAGTGCTTGACTAACATCTGCATCATTTTTGACACTTAACACTTAACTCATGTGTTATATATAAAATTTATATATATCGCATATTTCCATATTGCGATATATATTAATTTTAACGTGCCGCCTTTATTTTACTTATTATAAAAGTAACATATGTATACACACTGTGACAAACATAAACATTCGTATACAGAGTGGCACCGACGATACGACATTAAATAACTTCACTGCTCACTTGGAAGTATTACATTACTTTGGTATAGTTCAATGTATTTAAGTATAGAATTTAAGAAAAATATATATTCTAACAAACTAAATACGTTTAAATTCCGAAACACGCTCATTCATTAGGGTTCACTCACCTTGTAGTGCGCGCGTACGGCGCTCGGTGTAGATATGACGATCGCCGCGAAGATCAAACGGAGCGGTATAATATAAAGGTCGCGGCGCGGTGACCGCAAGGCCAAGGCCAATGCCATTTTTACATTTTTGATACAGAGGAGTATAATATTGTTTATAGGGTTTATTTTTGTATGGCATGCTGCCATCGGTCATTGATCCATATACAGCATGAAGTTCAATTTCAATATGAAAAATAATATCCTGTGGCTGAAGTACTTCATTGAATTAACTGAATTTTTTTATTTAGGCTGCTAAGGACATGCATTATCGGACAGAACTTTCTGGTATACCTATTATATAGATTACCGGTTATGTTTGTGTGTTATGTTGTTTCTTTGCAGGTTTATTGGGATCGCAGCAGACAAGTGAGTTGGTTCAAACAATAGTTAGGAAATCATTTGGGCGTTGGCGAGGAAACTATTATGACTTCGCACTAGTGTAGATGAATATATTTTCGTGATTAAATCAATATATTTCAGATAACTTTTAATATGAACGATTGAATTGTAAATTTTTCTAGTTACTCATCCATTGTTATCTTTAGGTGCTCGCACATTCAGTAAAAATATTGCAAAATTGTTCAATGTTTTACTAATTCACATATGTATAATTATTAAATAATATATATTTATACTTTTACTAGAGAATTGTAGACCTACAAAAATACTACAAAAAGTCTGCAACAGCATGTCTCTATCTTTTATAGTTAACTCAACATTAACTACTTTTAGATACAAAATTTCACAAATAAACTGTTTTCAACGCGTCCAAAACCGCAGGCACGCCTAGTATACAATAAAAGAACTCATACTAAATTACAAGTGCACTTAACACTTTATTATTTGATACATGCAGGATTACTACAACGAAACATTTCAAACCTCCACATGCACTATATTAGAAATGCACACATTCACTAATACAATCTCAACTGTTGTATGACATGACAAATTTTAGTTTAATGTCTTTTCAATTGACATTAACACAAATGGAATTCAAGTGTGAAAAAGTATTCATATTTTAAAGTATTTAATAAAATTAAAAAATAAATAAATTGCAAATTCTTGTATGTGGAGCACCTTTAAAATCGAATAAGCCATCTTTGAAAGACAAGAAATAAATAGATTTCTTGCAAACGCCTCTTTAGTACAAAGTGGAAGAAAATATTATCTGTGAATTGTCAATTGACTCCATGTCGTTTCGCATGTAATAAATATCTTCCCATTATAAAATCAGCCACGAATATAGTGAATTTTTAACACTTTCTTCTACTTGTTGGTTTATTCACACTATTCCAAATTTTACGACTGGTAACATTATTGTTTGCACTATTTTTATTGGACAACATACATTTGTGTGATCTAAATATGATAACATATAAAAGTCACTCAGACTATAAGCATTTTTCGGTAATTTTATAAAAGATATAAATCAAATAAAAAAAGAAAGCAGGTGACAGGTGGGACTCGATCGCAGGTTTTGAACCTTTTCGGCCCGCCCGTTAACTATTAGGCTATCATAGCATTACGTTTGTCAGCTAAAATATCATTTGGATTCAATTCTACATTTTAGCATCTTTTCAATGGCCGAAAACAAGGATAAACGACTTTTTTTTTTAAATGAAACTTAGCCACATTGGTTTTTCCCTCCAAAAGCCCCCTACATTCTGAATTTTACGAAAATTGTTGATAATCATTTGTGTAACCTAAATATTATAATATAATTAGAACATATTAATATAAAGCTCAAGAGCTATTAAACGCGAACTTGATCGTGTAATGGGCATACTTGACAATCATATGTAATCGTCTAAAAAATAAAGTGAAGTAACGGCCTGTTAATATCCCACTATCACATAGTCCTCTCTGTTTTTTGGAGAGAAGGATTGGAGCTGTCTTAAAGGTTGCCGAGGTGTCGTAAAATATGACTAAGGAAATTTGACGTCAGGCAGGCGGCCGGTCTTAAAATACGAAGCCAAATCATGTGACAACATGTTTGTAAAATATTGTACCGACCCCACTTAGAGTGGGATAGGGGCAGGAGGATGATGATATATCACATGGGCTGCAATGGTTTTTTTTATACAGGAAAAACCCCCTTATGGGTACCACCGCTCGACGGGGACAGGCGGCGGTTATGTCGGACTCGCACCGACTAAAACTACCGGTGTGGTCCATCCGGGAACGACCATCAGCAGCGTACCTCCAGTACGCTGCTGATGGCAACGACAGGGTTTCTTTGTACACATTGCCCCCATTCCCACCTATAGCCGCTCTGATCCCAGAGATACCATCTCCGGGTAGGGACCTCTCAAAAGAGAAGTCCCTCCACTAACCGATGCATCGGAAGCACCAGATGCACCGACCGCCTCGGGGACCTGTAAGCCAGGCGTCCGATATATCCCGTTCGGCTCACCCGAAGGTCCCCAGTTAGGGCGGCAGACGATGGGCTTGGGCAAGTCACTAACACCTGGACTAACCAGCAGCAGATTGGATCCAGAACAACAGTTCGCGGAATAATTTTATCTTAATGCCATTTGAAATACATTACTATATTGGTTGTCCATTAGATTATCTTTATGTGTATCTTGAATAATAAGCTAAATGCTTTAACTAGAAAAAAGATGACTTTTCAGTATATTTTTTCACATACAGGTATTTATTATAAGATGTATATCTACAATCATTCATTATTCATTTTATAATTTCTTAATTTAACCGTTCCAATAAGACAGTGCAAATATTTTAATGTTGTCTTTAACTCGAATTACAGAACAAAATGTATGTGTGCTGGGATAATGCGAATAAATCTGTATTAAATTCTCTGTCGTGATTTCTTTTAAACCTTTTCAGTTTATTACGACCTAGCGTACTTAGCCCGGCTTCGCCAGACTTTAGAGAAGTTAATTAATCAAAGAAAATCCTCCAATTGCCATCAAAATTACAGGACTATGAGCTAGGTTAACCTTAAAATTCAGTCACAATTTTATTTATATCGATTCATCCGTTTCATAGTTTATAAGGAACATGCATATATACTTTCTCTTTTATATAGACAGCTGCGGTTTAACTAAGGTTACCTAAGATTTTTGTATGGACCTAGATAAAGGAGAGAATCTAGATATTTAAAGAATTTACGGAATTAATAATAGCCTAGTTTTCAAAAGTCCAGTCAAAATCTGAATATAAAGTTTGTCAGTAAAATTAAAAAAAGAAACTTAAGTTTCTTATAGTTTTAACGGAATTTTTAATCACTATGCTTACTCTCGAATCGTTATCGTATCGGATCCATAGATCGCTGGTTCAATCCGGCTCTAAGGACCAATTTGTATTGTACATTTTGATAATGAAAACATGAATGTGAACATGAAAAGCGCAAAGCTAGCATCGAACCACAACCACGTCAGAAATATTAATTTGGTGAGAGTTGCAATCTGTTTTTTTTTCAAATCAGTTTTGTTCCAATGCAGGACCAAGGCCTTTGCCTAACAATGGCATAGTAATAAGCCGCTTCTGAATTGTCTCCAAAAGTGAGTGGGTTATTGAGATACCCCTAAATTGGCCACTAGCCCACCAGCTTGACCTCGCCTCCTTTGACACGTATCACATACAATATATATTATGTGTATTTTGTCATTAAGGTTTTTTTTTCTTCATTTTTTATAGATATGGTAATAAGAATTGTAAAAAATAGATGTGTAAAAGGCGGATGTGTGTAAAAGATGGATGGATTGCGCCAAGTATTATATGCATATAAGAGGAGCAACGCTAAAGTCGACGAACGATAGCAGAGAATGGAAGATAAAAATATGTTGTGCCGACGACATTTAGAGTGGGTAGGAGAATGATTAATTAGTGATGCGATTTTGATTTGGAATTATTATTTGTAAAGTGTATGTCCTTAACTTGCCGAATTTATTTTTAGTTTAGACCTACGTTTATCGTAATGTAGTAGGTAGATTTAACGCCAATATAGTGGTAGAGCAAATGAAAATAAGTACTTGATTTTCATTTTAATGACGTCGCTTGTTGAGAGCCGCCTTTTTTTAATTTTGAGCGACTCGCATTTTGTTTTACTGACCACTGCTGATAGCCTCTAGGTTACTGTATTAGTTATCTGAGATTCTGTTTTCGATTTCCGGTTCAATTTATATTTTCGAAATTATAGTCCGCCTTTCCGCCGAACCGCAGGCTAGCGTGCTGTATATAAAAACTTAGATTTTCGCGCTTCTATTTTCGGTATAATCTTTACTTACTATTAGGTGAGATATAACCATAGAGTTATTGTAGAATACGGAAGTCATAGGCAGGTCTGTAAGTGACTGTCATAACAAATAATTAGACGGGAGATGTAACTCTTATACCTCATTTTTGTCTAATCACACATAAATAGGCATAAATTATAGATACTTTAATTCAGATCATTTGCTTTGTCTTTATCGTTACAGCACATTTTAGGTTGGCTTTCCTGACTCCTCTATAATAACTCTATGGATACAACAGTTACCAATATGTAAAAATGAAATAGACAATACCAAGAATTTATTATGGTTTCATCGACAAATATAGTAGTTTATTGTTATTTGATTGAAGGTATAAAAGAAATCACGATATCTAGTTAATGTTAACAAAATATTCCACCTAGATAATAAGACTCAAATGTAGCTCTTGCTAAGAAACTTCTTGATATTTTGTAAGTTGTATATAAATAGGGAATTCATTATAATTATATATTAATAAATATATCTCAAAAAATTTGATTAAAAAAAATAAAATATATATATTAAACGGAAATAATTGTTGTTATTTAACCTATACCTACTTTGTTTTATGATAGAATAAATCTGTACTGTACAGGATTTCTTGATCAATATTCAGTTAAATATGACTTACCTTGTGATTTATTCCGCTCATGGTGTGTTGAAGAGTTTTTTGCATCATTTATACAGGGTGGTACCGATGATACGAAATTAAATGTATCCAGCGATCAACATACAAGATACCTTTGGCTTAATTCAATCTTCTTAAATATCATTTAAAAAAATGTATATTCGAACAAAATAAATATTATTTAATTGAGATCTGACTGACAAATAATGATTGAATGACCTGGCGCGACGCCTGTCCAAAAAACAGAATAAATAATATTAGTTTTATCTCCTTCGCACTTGTATGTAGTCTCTCGGTCAAGGTCAATGCATTACATGCTCCATGGAAGGGGCGTACGGTCCATTCGCTCTTTTATATCATAAATCTTTTGTTCGAAATATAAAAATAATTCCTGTAGCTAAATTACTTCACTAAGTTAACTGAAATTTTTATTAATGAATTTACATGTAGGCTTTTAAGGTGTGTAGGTATCTGGAATTAAAATTAATGTCGGGTGTTCAGTACCAGTAAGTCAAGAAAAATATATCATATATGTATTTAAATTCTTTATTATTGATATAAATCAATTTAATAAAGTGAAAAAAAGGTTTAAACTAAAGGAATACAAAGATAAATTATTAAATAAACTTTTTTTTTATTTTCCGTTTATGACATTCTTCCACTAAATTCTGCAGTGACAACCTTCCAAGTATTTAGGTAATATCGGAAGCGTTTTTCTTATCACTAAAACAAAAAAAAAAGGATTGCATATTGAAATTTTAAAACTCTCGCATTTTTAACAGTACTGCATATGTCTAAACTAACTTTTATATGAAACGTTCTGTCCTAATATGCTTAACAAAGATTTCTTTTACTGGAGAGAATTTAAGGACTTTTCCCGATTTTGCCCCAATTAACAATATGCTAGAAGCCGTAAAAAAAAAAATGGCTCTAGTAGAAAATCAGCCAGTTCCGAAACCAGAAAATCCCAGTTTGGGTCCAGGTTCCACCAATTCGACATTTTCCCCTTTTATTTTCAAGTTGTACCTTTTGTGGGGAACACTTTTTTTTTACAAATTTATCAACTCATGTAATTCGTTTCTATCTATTATAAAATAATGATAAACCTGAACAATACCCAGACATCAATGATAAAACTGAACAATTCCCACATATCGATGATAAAAATGAACAATACCCACATATCAATGATAAAAATGAACAATACCCAGATATTAATGATAAAACTGAACAAAACAGAGATATTAATGATAAAACTGAACTATACCCAAATATCGACGCAATAGATTATAATGTAATTTTTAATATGTGAACTATTCTTAAAATATTTATTTTTGAAAAGAGTGACTGTAGAGTTTCTTCTCGGTAATCACTTTTCCGAAGTAATTCTTCGATTCAAAAGTGCCTGTAAAAGCCAATTTGAATAAAGAATTTCAATTTATCAATGATAGAACTGAACAATACCCATTTTGTCGCCGGCTGCGCTGCGCCCTCGCTCTGCGCGGCCTTGAGTTCTAGAATTTCGTTCTGTATCGACACACTCAACTCTTGTATGGGTACCGTCTCGGTTCTCCAGAACACATTTTGATGTTTACTTGTGCGATTTCGACGTTTGTGCGCTTTTAAATGCACCTATAATTTAAAAGAATACAAAAAATCAATGCGTTTTTACGAATTAATCATTAAATGCACCTGTAATTTAATAGATTACAATTAAAATTAATGAGTTATTACGAATTCATAGTTTCAAATGTCACTAAAATTTTGCTTACACATATTATTTGTTTTAAAATATTTTTGAGGTATTTTGTTTTGTTTGCTTTTCTTTCATGAATCAGCGACTACTAACAATTAAGCCTCGGATCTACTCTCCAATCATTGTCTTTGATCGCCTACAACCCGAAAATTGTCGGTTTTTTGGACGTGAATCAAAGGGGCTCGCTGGGTGATACGTATGATCGTATGATAATACGGACGATCGTGTGGCCACTTGCACGACAATCATACGATCATCGCTGATAGTGAAGAACTATAATGTAGTAGATTTATAATAAAGAGTAAAAAAGCTACAATAGTTGGACATACATTACATTTTTTTAAGGATTGTAGCATTTTGTTTGTTTCATTTAAATTAGACCATTACATACGTTAATTAAATTAGCTTTTAGTAACAGATAGATAACATTAAAGACATGACGAAAAATGAACGATAAGGTCACTAACGGTATGTACTAAAAATAAAAAAATATTAATTTACGAAAAGGACCACCTTATTAGGTTTTGTTTTTAATATTTTTTAATAAATGTTCAGACTATTACCGGCGGTGTAATGCTGACGACACTGTAGATAATGGTTTCTCACTTGCCCAGAGGCAAGAGCATTTTTGCCTGGGTCGGTCCTGGATCGCTTATTTGCCTGCTTTTTCACGGCGGTCTATATTACGTGTTATATCCTTACCTTTTTGATATGAGTATTGACCATGGAGCGGAGGTGGAAAAGCGCCGGACAGAGCGGACAGCGGCGAGAGGGCGCCGTGTGCGCGCAAACCGCGTGCTGATTTCGACGGTTCAGGGATACGAAGCCGCGACCGCAAACCTGATAGAAAACCATTTTTATCTATTTATTTATTTATGTACCATAAAAACTGTTAGCGAGCAAGTGGTCGCTGACTATGGGCCTCATAAGAAAGCTCAGAGTCGCTCAGCGAGCGATGGAGCGAGCTATGCTCGGAGTATCTCTACGTGATCAACTCAGAAATGAGGAGATCCGTAGAAGAAAAAAAAAGTGACGGACACAGCTCAACGGGTCGCAAAGCAGAAGTGGCAATGGGCGGGGCACATAGTTCGAAGAACCGATGGACGTTGGGGTCTTAAGGTGTTGTAATGGCGACGCCGCACTGGAAAACATTTTTGGTAAAAAAGTGTACGAAGGTCAACTTATCCCTATGACAGAGATCTCTGCCAGCTAAACTACGAAGTGAGACAATTTATAGTTAAGAAAAAGTTGGTACGCAAATATCAAACATTATGAATTAGAATTACCTTACTAATTTCCTAATTTGACAATAAATTACAGGAATATATAAATAAATATAACCATAAATATACTATATCTTTATATTTAAATGAGTTAATCTTGTATATATATATATATATTTCCCGAATATCGGAAACGGCTCCAACGATTTTACTGAAATTCAGCATGTAGGAGGTTTAGGGGGAAAAAAATTGATCTAGCTAGGTTTTATGTAAAAAAAATATTGTTTTATCCCTATTTTTGGGCATTATAAAACACTAACATTTATATTGAATTGAATTTTCGCCATTAACTGTCAAGTCGACGTAGCTTATTCGGTTAGCGGGCAGCCTCGAGAAATGTGAGTGCCAAGGATCGATCCCAACTAAATAATTGTTTTTTTCTTTTTTTTAAGTTTTTTTTGTAAAAAATTACCAGATCACCCAGATATTATAATATATAAATGTCAACAATTACATTATGATGGTAAAGATGTGTAATGTTTCTTTAGTCTTAGTTTAAAGGTGCTGAAGGTAAGGCTAAGGCAAGTCATTGACGCTGCATTTTTTGGTGATACATACACAGCCATAGTGTATGTATCACCAAAAAATGCATGGCCATGGCGACATCTATCTGGCTCGCCAAAATACACATTAATTTAGCACATGACCCACGATCATCATCTTCCTGCCCTTATCTCACTCTAAGTGGGGTCGGCACAACATGTTATAAACATCGCACATGATTTGGCTACGTAGTTTACGACCTGACATCAACTTATTTTAATCGTAATTAACGACACGTCGGTAAGAAAGATGGTGGTTATTCGACTCAACCGGATACCACACGGTGGGTCGACTTACCCTAGCCATCTTTTACGACACCTCAGTACGAAATGAGGGTGGTACTATTCTACTCAGCCGGATACCACACGGTGAGTCGACTTACCTTAGTCATCTTTTACGACACCTCAGTAAGAAATGAGGGTGGTACAATTCGACTCAACCGGATACCACACGGTGGGTCGACTTACCTTAGTCATCTTTTACTACACCTCAGTAAGAAATGAGGGTGGTACTATTCGACTCAACCGGATACCATACGGCGGGTCGACTTACCTTAGTCGCCTTTTACGACACCTCGGTTAGAAATGACATTCTACTGTCGGATACCACTCGGCGGGTTGCCTTACCTTAGTCGCCTTTTACGACACTTCGGTAAGAAATGAGTCCATATTGAATAAATCATAATGTTATTATACATATAAACCTTCCTCTTCAATCATTTTATCTATTAAAAAAAACCGCATCAAAATCTTTAGCGTAGTTTTAAAGATTTAAGCATACATGTGGGAGATCATAAGTTATTTGACTTATTTTTGTGAATAACTTCTGTTTTGATTATTTCCGTTTCCGTAAGATATTGTATTTGACTAAAGGTTCATATCCGCTTGTGAGAACCAGTACTATGCCAACTGTCGACAGATCAGTCTTGGTCCGGATTTGGACACGGCAAGTAGTGCCCTGAACTGTCTCTGCGTGGTCGGGTAAATGTTAAGTTAAGTATTGTGTTTCGCCGAAGTCCGTCGCATGCCACCCTAACGGGGACCTCCGAGCGATCCGAACGGGGTTTAACGGACGCTCGCTGGAGTTAGGTCCCCGAGGCGTTCGATGCATCCGGTGCTCCCGATGCATCGTTCAGCGGAGGGAGGGGCCACTTTCAGAGAGGCCCCGACCTAGAGGTGGCGCACTCTGGGCTACAGAGTTGCTGCTGGCGGGGATGGGGGGCAATGTCTTCATGGGTACCCTATCCCCGCCACCAGCAGCGTAGTGGAGCACACAGGTTATTTACAGGTTACAGGTTATTAAGTATTGTGTTTCTAGATTGTTATTATGCTGCATCGTGTAAATATTCTGTTCCTACCTGAGTTGCGTTCGTTATTTGTGAATTTAAACGAGAGAGATATTTAAATAATAAAACTATATAATTTAAATAAACAATAAAACAGTTTAACTAACATATTGGTGTTATTTCTAAAGTACGCGCCCACATATATAGGGACATATAGGGAAAGCGACTTTGTTTTATACTATGTAGTGATGATATAGGTACTGAATCTTTAAAATACATGCCTCACATACATAGGGCCTCTCGTTAGTGTGTAACCTTTCGTGCCACATCAATGCACGTTCATCGACAAAGTCCCTGTTACACTTAACACATGTATATTTCCTTTTTCTCTTCTTAGTTGTCTCTGTTTTAGACTTCTCTTTCTCTTTTCTGTAATAAATATTCAGATTAATATTGTTCATTGTTCTCCTGCCCTTATCCAACTCTAAGCAGGGTCGGCAAAACACATTATAAACATGTTGTCACATGATTTGGCCGCGTATTTTACTTTTACCTTTTAAAAAAAAAATGATTGGATTTTTTTTTAATAGCGTTTTTTTAATATATTTTTTTTTTATATAAAAATTATGTCAGTCACTCAGTTACTGTATATTTAATATATATATCCTCCTGCCCTTATACCACTCTAAGTGGGGTCGGCACAACATGTTATAAACATGCTGTAACGTGATTTGGCTTCGTTTTTATGAAGGGCCGCCTGCCTGACGTCAACTTATCCTAGTCTTATTTTACGACACCTCGATAAGGAGGAGGGTGGTCTTATCTACTCAACGGGATACCATACAGTGGGTCAACTTACCTTAGTCGCTTTTTACGACACCTTGGTAAGAAATTAGGGTGGTACTATTCTACTCAGCCGAATACCAAACGGCATATTAAATATATATTATTGTCAAAATTTCAATAGTTACATTATTTTTGTAATTTCATTAGTTTTTTATACACATGGGAATGTAGAGCCAACTGTACCGTGTAATGTGTCACGTAGCATATATATACTAATTGGTAAGACGAAATAAAACAGTATCATCTAAGCTTTCAAGATGGTTTGATTTACTCGCTCCTAGCCACAACATTATATGGCGACCCTGCCATAAAAGGGCTTGCTTCGCGCTGCAGTTTAAAGATGCGATATTCATAAATTAACTTTGGACTTGTTGTGTTACCTTTGAATATTTTACGGTACAGATTTTAATTTTTTTTTAACGAAAAATGTGTACAATCTTATTAATCGGAGTCTGTTATGTATTATACAAACAGTACAAAAAATGTCACGAGTCTTGGATAAGGGAGCAAATTTCAGCAAACATTCTTCGCCGATCACTACGCCGCAGCCGAGGTCTACGAGACACAAATGAATGTGGATACCATGGTGAAGAACCCATTCCGAAATAAGGCCTGTCAACCTTCTGTTCTAGTGTCGTGTCAAAAAAAAAAAAAGTGAAAAGTGTCTGTGCGCGTTCATTAACTGATCCTAATTTTAACTCAACTTAATTTTATTCATAGTAACTTTATAATTACTTTAAGAAAACCAAAAATGTTTTAAAATAATATGACTATATCTGACTTAAGGCAAGTATACGATGAGCTAAAAATTATTAGAACATATTTAATTAAAATAGGGTCTAGCAGAAGAAAAGGCGAAATAATAATTAGAAAGATTAAAGAAGCCGATAATTTGGTTTCTAGATTTAATTCTATTTTGGAGCAATTAAATAAATTGTCTGACAAATTTGAAATAGCTGAAAGTTTATGTATAAAAGATATAAGTTCGAATTTTTTTGAATTGTATGAATGTATCTTAGATTTATGTACTAGTAGTAGTTTAGAAAAGACAGAAGTAAATATGGCTAAGTTTGATTTAAAGATTGCGATGAATTTATTACCAGTGGCATCTGATGATGAGGTCAGTATAAAACAACTTATTGATAGCATAGAATATTATAAATTAGAATCGAGTTCTCAGAATCCGAAAAAAAACTAATATATTTTGTACTGAAAAATCGTCTTTCACAAAATTCGAAGCTAAAATTAGAAACAAATTATGACAGTATTGATAGCTTCATTAGGGCAATAAAGTGTAATTTGCTACCGAAAAAATCTGCACCCGCTATACAGACAAGGCTTAATAATTTTAAACAAAATCATCTATCGATTGAAGAATACGCCAGGCAAATAACCAACATGTTCGTTGACTTGACAATATCTCAATCCGACGGCAATTAATCCGACTTTAAAGTTTTAAAACCAAGAAACGAAAAACAGGCTATAAAAATTATCGCCGACGGGCTCAGAAGTCGTCGTCTTGGAACAATTGTTACAGCTAGAAATTACTCGATCCTGAACGACGCAGTACAGGCGGCCTTGGACGAAGAGTCTTCGTCGTCTAACTCTGGTGATATTTTTTCAATGCGTCATAATAATTACCAAAACTACCATAATAATTACAATTACAGAGGTCGTAGAAATTCCAATTCAGGACACTATAGAATTTGGCGTGGACGCGGTACGCAGTATCAGGCCCAAGGTCCACCTAGTAGAGGACGCAGCGTGGGACGAGGCTGGAGACCCAATTATGGCAATTTTCAAAGAGGTTCGAGACCGCCGCTTAACAGAGGTAGGTCTTTGTATAATAATTATAATAATAGGAACGACAAAAGGGGTGAACAGCAAAACTTGCATATGTTAACAAAATCAAATGATAGTCATTCTAATAGTAATGAGTTTTTTCGTGCCTAAACATGTTATACTAACTTCTAATAATACATCCTATATAACTACAAATACATTCAATAATTATTTTTATAACTTATTACTTGACACTGGTGCATCAATTTCAGCGATTAAGTATAAACATATCATGGAACAAAACATTCCATTCCATAAAGAGAATCTTAGTGTCAGCGGTATTGGAGGTAAGATCACCGCTATCGGATATGTTTATCTAGATCTTTTAATCGGAGATCAAATTCTTAATCATCAATTCTACGTATTTGATTCTTTGCCATGTAAGGCTAGTGGCATACTAGGACATGATTTTGCGCGACTTTGAATTATGAAACTTATTCATAAACTTTGTGGAATGAAGGTATTAAAATAAATGTACCTGTAAAAATGGATAATAACACGTTAAATATACCGGCAAGGTCAGAATCTATACATTTTATTGACACTGATATAACTGAGGAATGTGTAGTTAGCGCATCTGAAATACAAAATGGAGTTTTTATGGCTAGTACTTTGGTTAAACCGACAAACGGACATATACCTATACGTATCTTAAATACTACAGAAAAAGATTTAAAATTAAATCCTAGTGATATTAAGGCTGTTATCTTTTCAGCTAGAGATTTTGATATTTGTTCTTTCGAAAAACCAACTCAAATAACGGAAAGAGTAAAAACTTTATTGTCTATTCTACAATTTGATCACCTAAGTAAAGAAGAGAGATGTAGTATATTATCAATTTGTGCGAAATACAACGATATTTTTTATATTCAGGGAGACAAATTAACGGCAACTAAATTATATAAGCATTCTATAACTTTAAAACCTAATACGGTACCGGTGTACTCCAAACCTTACCGGCTACCGCATTCGCAAAAAGGCGAAATTGCAAAACAAATCGATAACTTGCTGGAACAAGGTATTATAGAGCCATGCAACAGTGAATGGAGTAGTCCTGTCCTTTTATTACTCAAACGTTCAGAGGGTGAAAAGAAGTGGCGATTAGTAATAGATTACCGAAAACTTAATAATTGCATTGTAGATGACAAGTTTCCTCTCCCAAATATTAACGAAATACTAGATTCATTATCCGGATGCATTTACTTTTCTCACTTAGATTTAAATCAGGGTTTTTATAATGTAGAATTAGAGGAGTCAAGCAGAAAATATACGGCATTTTCTTTCGGTCAATACCAAATGACTAGAATGCCTATGGGGCTCAAAACTAGTCCTAGTTCTTTTTCTAGAATGATGACCATGGCGATGGCTGGACTCACTTATGATAAATGTCTTTGCTACCTTGATGATCTTATTATAATGGGGAGAAATTTAGAAGATCACAATAAAAATCTAATAGAGGTCTTCGAAAGACTTCGTAAAATAAACTTAAAGTTAAATCCTTTTAAGTGCGACTTTCTTAAAAAACAATTACTTTATTTGGGTCACGTTGTATCTGATGAAGGTGTTCTACCAGATCCAGAAAAAATTAGCATAATAAACAATTACCCAGTTCCCAAAAATGTTGACGATACCAGGAGGTTTGTAGCATTAGCTAATTATTATAGGAAATTCATCCCTAAATTTGCAGAAATAGCTTATCCTTTAAATTCTTTATGTCGTAAAAATATTAAATTTATTTGGGACAAAAACTGTCAAGAATCATTTGAAACTTTAAAGAAAAGTATAATGTCACCATTAGTATTGCAATATCCTGATTTATCAGATAAAAATCAATTTATTATTCAAACCGATGCTTCGGGTTATGCAATAGGAGCTATTCTATCGAATGCAGATGGTCGACCTGTCGCTTTTGCCAGTAGAACCCTTAACAAAGCCGAAAAGAATTATCCTACAATAGAAAAGGAGTTATTAGCGGTTGTTTGGGCTGTTAAGCATTTTAGACCTTACTTGTACGGCCGAAGGTTTAAAATTATTACAGATCATAAACCGTTAATTTATCTATTTAATATGAAGGACCCGTCTAGTCGTTTACTTAAATTTAGACTTGTGCTTGAAGAATATGACTATGTAATTGAATATGTGAAAGGAGAAGAGAATGCAGCTGCAGATGCATTATCTCGTGTGATTGTGACTTCGGAAGAATTGAAAGAGATGAATGAATGTGTACATGTGATGACGCGTGCTCAAAGACGAAGAATGGATGATTTGAATAGAATGAAAATTAAAACTCAAATTGACACTAATGATGACTACAACACTTGGCCTGATCAACCAATTGTAGTCGACACCCATGTTAAACCCAAGAATGCAGTAGAATTACGATTTCTAGATAAACTTAATTTGGATATACTACGGAGAAAGAATAGAATTAATTATGAAAATAATATTTTTTCATATGATAGCACTCACTTTAACCTATATATAAACTTAGCTTTTCAATCACAAATTACGCGAGCCGAATTTGCGAGAGAGTTAAGTGAATTTTGTAGAAAAACTTCGATCGAAGAAATATATTTAGTGAAAAATAAAAGTAATAATGTGTTTGTAGAGAAATTAGTGAGTGAGATAAAAAATAATAAAAACTGGGAGGGCCCTCGTTTATGTATATTAAAAGATGTTGAGCGGATAGAGAGTACTGACGATAGAAAAATTATATTAAACGATTTTCATGTATTGCCCACAAGTGGCCACGCAGGTATTAGAAGAATGGTAAACAATATTAAAAAATACTATTTTTGGCCGGGAATTGAAAAGGATGTAACTGATTTCGTGAATAAATGTCATAAATGTCAAAAGCAGAAATATACTATTACGGTGAAAGAACCTATGTCAATTACCTCTACTGCAAATACTGCATTAGAAAAAGTGTTTTTAGATTTAGTAGGTCCGCTTGATAGAGATGAAAATAATTATAGCTATATTCTCACGTTACAATGCGAATTATCAAAATATGTATGCGCAGTGCCTCTCATAAAAAAATCTTCGAGCGAAGTAGCGAGAGCGTTTGTTACAGAATTTATTCTTAAGTACGGAATCCCGAAAGAGATAGCTACAGACAGAGGTACGGAGTTCATGGCGGACACTTTCAAAGAGGTATGTAAACTTTTAAATATTTCTAAATTAAATTCCACAGCATATCATCACCAAAGTATAGGCGCGTTGGAAAATTCTCATAAAAATTTAAATTCCTTTTTAAGAATTAGTGTAGAGCAAAAACCAGAAACGTGGAGTTATTGGCTACCATTTTGGTGTTTCGCATATAATACGACTGTCCACACTTCTACCCAATTTACGCCGTATGAACTCGTTTTTGGGAAGAAATGTTGTTTACCAGGTAATCTTACAAAGTCAATAGAACCATTATATAATCACGATAATTATCCTCTTGAACTAAAATACAGATTGCAAGTATCGCAGACGGAAGCGCGTAAGAATTTAATTAAGGGTAAGCTTCGAAGGAAAGTTAAATATGATTGTTATACCAATACGTTTTACTATAAACCAAATGATAAAATCCTTATTAAAAATGAGACTGGTAATAAATTGACAAATCTTTATTCTGGACCTTACACTGTCATTAGAGATTTATCACCGAATGTAGAGATAGATATTAATGGAAAATTAGACGTTATTCATAAGAATAGAACTAAGCCTTATTACGATTAAGAGAAACACGAGAGCTTGCATTAAAGTTCGTACATTGTTATGATTGCATGATGTTATTAAGTATCTAATGTTACACCATATATTATTTTAGTTTAATAGTTTAATATAAGGTCTTACTTATTTGTAATGTTATCATAATAAAATATATATCAATGTAATCGAAAAAAAAAAATTGTATAATCATTTTATAAATATACTTTAATCTTTTAGCTGTTTATTTGAATACTTAACAACAACAAAAAAATTACCAATGTATTTTTTTTGTTTTCCCTCGATGGGAGGTGTACCGTGTAATGTGTCACGTAGCATATATATACTAATTGGTAAGACGAAATAAAACAGTATCATCTAAGCTTTCAAGATGGTTTGATTTACTCGCTCCTAGCCACAACATTATACAACAATTGCTTATTAGAGACTAGCTGAGAGATAGAGACACGCTGTAGCGTACTTTTATGCAGTATTTTTGTAGATCTACAATTACCGAGGTAGTGATATCGAGGTGTCGTAAAATACGACTAAGATAGGTTGACGTCAGGCAGGCGGCCGGTAGTAAAATAACGTTGCAAAATCATGTGACAACATGTGCTGACCCACTTAGAGTGGGTCAGCACATGTTGTAAGGACAGTAAAATTATGAAACTGGTATATCCTAATCTATACTGATATATAAAGCTGAAGAATTTGTTTGTTTGTTTGATCGCGCTCATCTTAGGAATCATTGGACCTATGTGAAAAATTCTTTCAGAGTAAGATGATTGTCCATTTATTGAGGAAGGCTATAGACTATATAACACGCTAAGATGGAGGAGGAGCAATAGGAGAGGAGCAGCAATAAGTATTACGAGAACGGCAAAATTTAAAGCCTGCGCTAAGTAAATGGTGAAAGTTATTCAAAAAAGCATGTACTACAAAATTGTTCCCCTCTAAAAGTTCTAAATAAAAGTTCGCGACAGCATATGTCTAGCTTTTAAGGTTAATCCAATGTAACAACTTTTATGGTTATTAAAATTCTATATTACGGTTTTAATATTTTCACGCGGGCGGAGCCGCGTACAAAATCTAGTAAAAGATAAGCCAGTGATTCTCAACCACTGCCGCGGCACTTTTGTGTGGCGCCAAATTTTGTAAAATACATTATTTTACATTAATTATTTAATATTATTAAATTCAATCATTTAAAAAGAAAAATATTTTTATTATTAGCTTGTAATTAATCCCTTAATAAACGTTTAGTTATTATCGTAGTATACATTATTTTATTTAAAATTTTTGTCATGAACTATTTATGTAGTGTGTTGTAGTAATTAAATAATTTTTATCTTTTTCTTTGCGTGCCGCCAAATTTTGAAATCGTTAAATATGTGCCGCAACTGAAAAAAGGTTGAGAATCACTGAGATAAGCATTATCAACTTACGTTAGCTCATTATTCGTTTCATGCTTCTTAATATGTAACTCAAAGCTTATTTCCCCTTTATACATCCTACCACAATAGTAGCACGTGTATTTCTTCACATGTTTTTTCTCATGGTGATCGTTCAACTCCTCCTCATTCCTAAACATCAGTCCGCAAACTTCACAAACATGGGCGCCCTCTTGCTCATTAATGGCCTTCATTTCCTCGTGCCATTTGAAGTGTGATATTATTGTTTCGCGGCTCTTGAACACCATGTTGCATATTGCACATGTGTGGATGCCGCTATGCGTTTTTAAATGGAGTGCAAATTCCTGTTCATCTTCTACAATTGCCTGACATACCTGATAAAAATTTAAAACTTTAAAAAATTTAAATATATGTAACTAACATATGCATAGTAACTAGTTCGGGCCTATTATATCTCTATCTGTTTATGATACCATTTCTAGCAGATATATTTGTCTTTTACTGGGCATCAGAAAAGTCTGGCATGGCATATTCTTTTAAGGATGCCTTCTACCAAGTTTTGGGGACACCCATTGGTGCAGGACGGTTCCACTCATTTCCCCATGTTGGGACAAGTGTTTCACTGCTGTCCTGTGTCGCCTGCTATTACCCACCCGTTGCTCTTACGAACTTTATAATACCGCGTTTCCCAACCTGTGGTCCGCGGATCCCTGGTGGTCCGCGATGTCATCTCTAGACCATACATAAATCGCTCATTAAATGTAACAAGGCCACAGCACGAAAAATCATCAAACCAGTTATATTAGAAAAATGTTATCTAAGCACACAATATTTTAAAAAATAAATACCTAATTAGTTTTTCTTACTTTTTATTTTAATAAGGTGGTCCGTGAAAACTGTGCTTGATTTCCTAAGTCTGTAGACTAAAAAAAGCTGGGAAACGCTGTAGATAGAAGGATACCTCACTGTACCCATATTAACTACACAGAAATTAAGCAGAAGTAGGAGTACAATATGGTAATTGGAGTACTGTTTATACACCATTAGTATGCCCCAATATGAAATACACATATCTCAAAAAGACTCTTAAGATATTGCAAAATTCTAACAATGTTTTCCTTTATCTTAAAAAATGTGATGAATAAGTTTTTATCAAACATCAATAAATATATTATTTTGTGGATTTCTATGCTCAACCCCTATCTATAAGCTCACACATTCCGGCATCAGACCTTATATATAGTTTGTGAATACGGATGTATTTTTGTTAATCTTTCATCACAAATCTGCTGAATATTGATGAAATTTGGCACATTTATTCCTTATACACCGAAGTGACATATAGGCTATAGAAATCCTGTTAATCCTACAGGAATAAGATGACGTCGAAAAGCCCCATCTTTTATCCACCTCTATCACAACAACAATCTAGGCGAATGAAGTTGCAGTTAAAAGCTATATATACATATAGCAGAATACTGCATTAATGCCCTTCTACAATGTAGCAGTAAAGCAGACTTAGAATATAACATAGAATAAAATTATTGTAAAATAGCTATGCATCACCCAAGTAAAAATCATTGTGTCGAAGCAACAGCAAAACTTGTTTATTTTGCCTACTTCCATGGCATTATGTCCTATGGAATATTGCTATGGGGTAAATGCGCGGAAAGTGAAAAAAATTTTGTTTTACAAAAAAGAGCTATACGTGGCATTTATAATTTAAGACCGCGTGATTCCCTGCGAGAGAATTTTAAGGAAACAGGTATTCTTATATTTGCTTCACAGTATATTTTAAGCAATTTAATTTATGTACATAAAAATATAAAGAATTATAAAACAACAGGTGATGTATACAATAGACAAAGCAGGAACCGAAATAAGCTTGCGGCTCCTGCTTTGCGCCTTGTAAAAGTGCGTAACTCGTTTGTGGGTTTTGGTATAAGATTCTATAATAGAATTCTGCAATCAATTTCAGCACTGCCATTACAGCAGTTTAAAAACACTGTTAAATAGAGGCTGATACAGAAAGCCTACTATACTCTTGAAGATTATTTGGAAGATAAGAATGTGTGGATAAAGCTCTCTTTGAACCTGTACAAGACAGTAACGGCTTAATGTAAATAATATTAAGAATTATATTTTAAAAAGAGCAACCGCCGGGTTTCTTGCTGGCTCTTCTCGGTAGGAACAGCTTTCCGAACCAGCAGTAGAGTTGACGATTCAAAAGCACTTGTTTACAAGTTTATTTGAATAAAGAATATTTTAAAATTTGAATTTGAATATGTATAGATGTCATATACCTTACATATAAAGAGATCAATTCCATGAGCTATTTTCATATGCTCTTTCAGTTTCCTAACAAATCTATATTGAACAGGACATTTACTGCACATCTTGTATTGCATTGGATTCCTTTTTCTTTTCTGTTTCTTTTTAACCTCCGTTAAGGGAACTGGGTCTGAGAATTCATTTATATAAGTGTTGGCACTGTCCAGCAAGGCAAGACTACCATCTGGCTGTGGTTCATAGAACTCAGGCACACCATCATCACTCATGATTATAATCAAATCATCATTTTCCATTTTAACTTCTTGTTCTTTAATTTTTCTTTTCACAGACTTTGATACATTCCCAATCGTGTGAACATCACTTGTATGTATGCTTTTGAAGGGAAATTTATTTATATCAAAATCATAATTAGCTATAGTTGGTAATAACACTGGTAAAGTTACATAGAGCGAATTAGATGCTAAATCATCTGCATTATATGAATCAATCTGTTTATCTATCTCATTTATATAAAAATGAATAACTTCATGACTCCTGCGGGCCATTGAGTAGAACTTATAGGCCTGTGATGCAATAAAGAAACAGCTTGGGCAAATTTTAAACTCTGCATTTTCTGATATCTGTAAAAGTAAATTTAACATTTTAATATCCCACTTCTGGACAGAGGTTTCATGGTATAGGCAACTAAAACTGACAACATTACTTAAATGGCAACTATATAGTTAACATGGGAAATTTTGACAAGACATCTACTTACCACAGCTTTACAGCGCTAAAATTCTAATATAAGATTTTAATCTATATACAGGTAAAACCCATTAAAAGCAAGTATTTATTATAAGAATAATATATAGTATTTTAAGGGCAGAACACTAGAATTCTTATTGAATATCGAAATTACAGAATCGCTTTGAAAAGTATGATAAAAAGTTAAAGACTTAAAGCTTTTTAATATAGGATCACAATGGTGACCGTTTGAACTTTACCCTTGTACCTTGATATCGCAAACTTCCTCCAGAACATCTGCTATACAGTATTCCTTATCTTCTTTACAAATAGTTGTGTAAATATTCTCGTAAAAGTCTTTTAAAGGCAGCAGACAAATTTGGCAAATATTCGATCCCAAGGTCCCATTAACAATATGTTTTATGAGATTTTGTAAATTATATGAATTCGCCATCTTTTATGCAATCTGAAAATTATTTTTGTGAAAAATATCGTGTGAGAATACATATTGAATATGGGGGTATGTTACGTCGCAATACACCAATTTGAAAACATAAATTTACAGTTTATCATTGAATAAATTACCGATGCGTTCCGAGATGATTTTGCGCTTCATTCACTAATACAGGACGCCATTTTGTTTTTTTCTGTAGTTCCTTCTATCTTTATTAAACGATAATAAAAAATATTTCAAATCCTATAAAAAATCTAAAAATTATTTTTAAATTGTGAAAATATTTATGTTCAATAACGTATTACGAATTTTTATGACTAATTAATACTCATGTTTTTTTACATAACTTTTCTGCATGTCAAATAAGATGCGCAAGTACGACTTTAACTACAACATGAATAAAACATTAAGTATGAAAACTTAGCAAAAATACCTTTACTATTTTCACGTATGAAATTGAAAAATTAAAATCCAATTATTAACAATACTTAAGTTATCTATAATTATAATAGTAATATTTGAGGTTTGCGGTTCTTTGCATTATCTATGCAGTGAGCCATTGGAAAATGCAATACAAAAAAAGGAATTGAATTAAAAGTAGCTGTCAAAAGCAAAACTACTTTTTGAGTCGTAAAATGTTTACATCATAATTTATTTATTTTATGCTAATTTGTTTTGTCTGCGCTCTAGAAGTTATTGTATATAAAATGTCCTGAAAACTGATCATATTTATAGCGTAAATTTTGATACCAGTTGTCGTGTTTCCGAAGTATTTAGTTGTACATTCGTAATTAACTAAGGCGCTTCGACATTGATTTGCTTTATATCAATGGATAATTGCTCTGCCTTGATAACAAAAACGATAACTCCTGAATATTGTATGCAGAGGTTACTAATAAGAAAAAACCTACGAGTAAGTTTTTTGTTTATGTTCAGTTTTATCTGGTTCTTTAAACATATACGTATAGGAATTTCCTAGTCAAAACAAAAAGTTAAGACGAACCAATTTATAATAATATAAATGCAGCTTATAATTATATAAATGCAAAATGCAGTGCAATATGTTAAAGCATATTTGATCTGATATAAACTCCAAAACAAACAAATATTATTATGTACTGTTAACAGACATTGGTTACATTCTAATTGGATTGATGGATATGGGATCTATTTAAAGATCTTGTTTGGCAAATTATTTTATTATTACCATGTTGCATGTGACAACAACATAGTAATTATAAAATTTGAGTATTTTGGATAATAATTAATTTTATTTTAATGATTTATTTAATAGACATTTATTAAAAAAATAGCGGTGAGAAAAGATTTACGTTGAGAAACCCACGGTGAAGAGCATAAACTATACATATGTTGATAATGATATTTTATGTTACTTATATTCTTGATTTATGATGTAAAAACTGGTACTCTTTTTGAATAAAGAATATTTTAAGCTATCAACACTGGTTGTGTAGAGTCATAATTCAAAATTTTGTGTATTTACTTATTAAAAAAAAAATAATTAATAAATTTGTTTTTATAGATATGATGAAAAAACATAGACCATAGTGTTGGATACATACACTTCATATACACTTCATATATACACTTCAACCAATATGGCTTCTGATAATTCATATGACATGAATAATGATAGTCTCACATTGAAAACTACAAACACAATAAAAGAAGAAATCACCACAAATATAACGTTAGATTTCGAACCAGTTTATGACTATCAGACAAATGCCAATGCAGAAGAAAATATAAAAGATGATCAGTTTAAAGTTAAAGAAGAATATATAACACCAAACGATGAAGCAGACGATGCAGTTACCGATACAGCTTCAGAAGCTGTTAGAGAGGCAGTATCTAATAAGTTAGTTTTGCATCTAGAAAGCATAACAGGACAGTCAGTATTTTCAAAGAATGCAGATATAAAAATGGAAAGACTGTATGATGTACCTGATGATTATCCAAGCATTGACGATGGGAGTATGGACAGTGATGAAGCTAGGGCCTTGAATAATGTTGAAGCATGTTTGCAAGATGATATTGATATCAAAAATGAAAATTTTGAGGTAACTAGTTTTATTTTCGGAATTGTTATTCCAGTATTATAATAATTAGTAATGATAAATATAGAAAAGATGAGAAGTGCAAGATATATATGGCAAAATAAAAATAAACGGTGGGGTTGAACTGATTAGTATATAACTATTTTGTGTATAGTCTATCTCCTGTTGATGCTTCGGGTCCGGGGAAAAACGATTGTTGAGTTTGTGATAGTGAACTTATGTAGTACTTGTGTATTGTGGTGGCAGTGATCGAGGTTCAAGTATGTGTTGTTATGAATCCTCCATGTATAATGTATGAAAACAGATTTATATTTTATTTCATTGCAGATTATAGCAAAATAATTTTATTATTACTCATGATAGCTTGTTTGCTTCAATGAAAATTTCCATTTAATACTTCAAAATGTAGGTAATGTTCAATAAGAAATTGTGGTTTTATTCCAATATAAATATGTATGATTCCCTTTTTTTAAATTATATGATAGCACTGGTGTCCCTTGATCTAGAAAGGTTAAACAACTAAAAATTAAAATTTTAATTCTGATTTTCTATATATAGGGCAATCCAAAAGATGATATGCAAAAAGTTATTAAAGAAGAAATGGATCTGACAGTCACAGAAACTAACTTAATATCAAATAAGGTAATTAATACAACTTCTACTATTACTAATCCACATGCTGGTATAATTCAGTCAGAGACAACAAAGACTTTAGTTATGGAAATACACCCAATGAACCGAGGTGTAAAAGTCCCAATATCAAGAATGGCTAACCCAGAAGAAATACTACCTAATAGTGATTGCAATGTAAATGAAATTTCGGTTTACGAGAATTCCTTCCAGCTTAATTCAATCACAGGTAATGTATTGTCTCTTGAACAAGAAGCTTATGAATTATTAAAAGAAGGTCATTGTGAATTCAATACACAAAAACACAAATGCGAAAAGTGTCCAAAGACATATTCACAACTCCGAAGTTTGAAAGATCACATGAAAGTCCATCAAACAATAGAAAGGCGAGCAATGGGCATTATCAAAAGCAAGCAGACCAGAAAAGCTAACTTGGAAAGGCGGCTCTATGGTGAGCAGAAAAGAGAGAAAAAGAACATTGATACTGTTACTTTAAAGAAAAGAAAGGAAAGATCAGAGAGGGTAGAAAATCGCTCAAAAATAAAGGACGGAAAAATTACAATTATGAAAAAAGAAAATGATGACAAAAAATTAGATTTGAAAAAGGAAACTGAAGAGAAAATCGCCAATTTGAAAAAAGAGTTACAAGATCAAGATACGATTGAGCAAAAAGAAGGACACAAATGCATTTGTGGAAAGATATTTAAAAGAAAGACTAGTCTCTTAGCGTGCCTTAGATCTCATGAGATATCTACAGATGCAAGTTCTTATTTTCCTTGTATTTCTTGCACTAAACAATTTAAAGACAAAGAAGAACTAGCATCGCATCGAAAGCGACTTCATAGAAAACGTTTTCCATGCAAGTTCTGTCCAACAGATTATAACACGCGTAAAGAATTATTCAAACATCTACAAATACATCAAAAAGTTCAACTGATGGAGTATAAGGTGATATCAGAGGTAGTTAAGGGGAAGCAAAAGTTGCGATGTTTTATGTGTTCCAAAGGTTTTTCAGAATTGTCAGAGCTAAAATCTCACGTTATGGAAGATCATAAGGAACCCTATGTCTGTCCTCATTGCAGTGGGACTTTCGCGAAAATAATAGACTTCTGCAATCATACTAAAGCCTTTCACCCAGAAGTGGAAGGACAGTCTGTTTTAGATGTTCTCGAAGCATTTTCTAAATTAGTCAAAGCTTGGAAATGTGAAGACTGTAACGAGCAATTTCACGAGGCTGACAAATTTGCAATGCATCAAATCGAGAAACATAGTCCTGATGTTAAAGACAAAGATCAGTTTCAGTGCGAGGATTGTCGACGAGTATTTATCAGTCAGAAAGCCTTAACATCTCATAAAAGAATTCATCATAGCACAGGGAACATAGAGGAGACAGAAACTGTCGAAAAGGGTGTTATGTGTATCGAATGTCGGAAGATATGCAAAGACACGAATGCTCTAACTTCTCACATGCGATTACACTCTCTAGAAAGGAAATACCCTTGCAAATTCTGCGACTTCCGTTTCGCTACACCGGAAAAGAGGAAAGTTCATTCAGATGTGCACACTGGAGTAATGAAATACGTGTGCTTTATTTGCGAATACCAGTGCAGTTCTGAAAATAGATTGCAACAGCATAAAATTTCGGTAAAACACATCAATATGAAAGAGTATTTAGCAACAGGCCAACATTTAATAGAAAAAGAGGAATCTATATCGAAAAAGAGAGAGGCTAAACATGAAGAACGTGAAGTGAAAAAGAAAAGCAAAAAAGAGGAGCCAAGTTGTTCCAAAGAGAAAGTGGATGTAACATGTGATATATGTGGTGATGTTTTTCCGACTGAAAAGAAAATGGTTGAACATAAACAAACGCACCCTTTTATAGAGTTCCCTAATGAAGATACACCTACAAGAATATTCTTTAAATAGCCACTCTTGCCATTCGTTTTACACTATTTTTAAGTATACTGTGTTACACTTCATTATGTTACTGTCATATATTTATTAGCTAAACAAATTCTCAAATATATTTAGGTACCAATTCGTAATTATTTCTTAACACATGCTCCGTTAAGGTTATAACTGATGTTTTGCCTTAAATGGCTAAATTTTTGCATATAACTTTGGACAAATAACTACACGAAATATTTCAAATAATCAAAAATAAACGAGGTGCTATTCAACACCAAATAGGATGGTAATATTGGACTATTTTTGGCAAATTTTGCTCTGCGCCTTAAGTCTATCAAAAGAGGTGCCCCGCTAAGACCACGTATTTTAGACCTGGCTCAGAGACGTGCATTCTACAATAACATCACTGAAGCATTAGGAGAGCATCCGCTACCTGCTAGAGAAAACGCTGATGCGCAGTGGAACCACCTGAAACATTTAATATGTGAAACTGTGGACAACATCACAAAACAAAGGCCAAGGCCGTTTCAAAGGCAATCATGGCTCTCTGCTGACACCTGGAAGAAAATCGCAGATCGCAAGAGGCTTAAAATGGCAGGATTGACCAATTCCTTGGATCGTTACGCGTACTCGGAGATGGGAAGGATTATACAATTGAAATGCCGCCGCGACAAAAACAACTTTATGGGAAACATTTGCAGAGAAATTGAAGACCATTTGCAAAAAATCCAGACTTCGGATCTTTTTAAGAAGGTGAAGCTCCTATCCAAGCAGACAAAACCTAAGACATGGATGATAGAAGATGAAAATGGAATTCGCCTTCAAGATCTAGAGAAGGTGGTGGAAAGATGGCGAAAATACTGTGAAGATCTGTATTGTAACCCCCATGAACGAGTACTATTATCTTCACCTTGGGATCAAATCACCGTAGAACCTCCAATACTTCTGTCCGAAGTTACGGCCACAATCAATGCGCTCAAAGATAGGGAAGCGCCCAGACCCGATCAAATTACTGCTGAGATCATCAAGGCTATGAGAAATATTGGGGCAAGCGCAATACATAAGATTTGTGATAAGGTATGGCGCACAGGTCTAGCGATTGGTCAAGATCAGTCATACTACCACCACACAAACAAGGCTCAACCGTTAAGTGTGACAACTACAGAACATTGGCGCTAATCTCACATGCCAGTAAGATTTTGTTACACATAATTAAAAACAGGATTCGTCATTTTCTAGATTGGCAAATATTTCAAGAGCAGGCTGGGTTCGTCAAACTAAAGGGGACTCGAGAACAAATATTGAATATTCGTCATATTATTGAAAAGTCTTACGAATTCAATACCCCAGCTGTCTTATGTTTTATTGACTACAGCAAGGCTTTTGACTGCGTCGTATGGTCGGCTCTGTTGAAAATTCTGGAAGAACTTGGCGTGCCTGAACATCAGGTTGCACTAATCCAATCACTATACCATAACAACCAAGGCATAGTGAAGGTTGAAAGAAAAATATCTAAGCCTTTCATGTTTGGAAAAGGAGTGAGACAAGGCTGCATACTATCCCCCATTTTATTCAATGTTTACGGAGAATACATCATAAGACGGACGCTAGAGAACTGGGAAGTTAGTGTCACTATTGGTGGCATCAAAATAAGTAACCTTCGATACGCGGATGACACTACTCTGTTGGCTGCAAATGAAACCGAGATGGCGAATCTCCTTAACAAAATGGAAAGGATCAGTTTGGAGCTGGGTCTTAAAATCAATCATTCAAAGACCAAACTCATGGTGGTAGATCGTAATAATTCGCTTCAGACTACAAATGCCTTATCACTAGAAAAGGTTGATAATATCGTGTACTTGGGAGCGAATATTAACAATACAGGCTCTTGCGAAAAGGAGATCAGAAGGCGAATCGGTATGGCGAAAAATGCCATGTCCCAGCTAAGCATAATTTTGAGAGATCGCAACATATCGAGCAAGACGAGGATAAGACTGGTCAACTCGCTGGTTTTCTCCATTTTCAGTAATGGCTCGGAGACATGGACGCTTAAAAATGCCGACCGTGATCGCATTGACTCCTTCGAGATGTGTTGGCGCAAGATGCTACAGATTCCGTGGACAGCCTTCGGAACAAACCAGTCTATCCTTCGTGTATTGAAAATAAAGGATAGGCTATCCACTATTTGCCTTCGAGGAGTTATGGAGTTCTTTGGACACATCGCCCGGAAAGAAGGCCATAACTTGGAGCAGCTCTTGGTCACCGGCAAAGTGGATGGAAAACGGCCAAGAGGACGCAGCCCCACTAGATGGTCTGACCAGATCCGTGCCACACTGGACTCCAAACTACATGATACACTCCACATGGCCAAGGACAGAAGCAGATGGAAGGAAGTCCTACGAGAAAGTCTGCTTCCTAATCTTAGGGATCACGACCCTCAGTAATGAGGAATGCGACGCGAGGAGGAGGATTGAGCTATTTATCGGATCGTAGTAATTGCGTTTCTTTGCAAAATCCATAGTCCTAAAACCAAATAACGTTATGATCACATTAATCATTAGATAATAATAAACGACAATAAGCAGGATCTTGTGTAGTGCTATTTCTGAATCAATATTTCTCGTTTAAAAGATAAAGCAAGAGTAAATAGGGATCTAGGATTCTACACAAATTAGCTAATATATTAAGAATTGTTTTGCATTATGCGCTGGTTAATTTGTCCTTTAGAGGACTGCAAGTAGAAAATTTGTTTAGAGATTACAGCAAAATACCCAGTTTCATACTCTTTTTACCTTATTTTACTGAGAATCGACTCTGATTGCGATAGTTTCGAGTTATAACTTTCATGTTACCAACATGTCACATGATTTCGCTTCGTATTTTACAAACGGCCGCCTGCCTGACGTCAACATACCTTAGTCGTATTTTACGACACCTCGGTAAGAAAGACGGTGGAATATATTATTCAACCTGATACCACACGGTGGGTCAACTTACCTTAGTCGTCTTTTACGACACCTTGTTTAGAAATGAGGGTGGTCTATTCTATGGGTTCGGTCCTGATTAAATAATGTACTTAATAATTAAAATTTTGCTGGTTATCTCGATATATTTGACTGATTAAAGAGACTGAATAATAATAAATTGGCCTACTCTCAACAGTTTCTGACTCCTACTTCAAAAATTCAAATTTAAAATCTGGTCCGTTGGAACATTTTAATTAAACAGAAAATATCGCTGTGTTATTAATTAGCGTTGATATAGCCGCTTGTGTTTTAAAATATTCTAGAAATTCTTTAATATATATTCCTCTTTTATTCTCAATTTTATATACAAAATTAATACTGAATCTCTTAGTATATTTTGTTATTTTTTGTGTAAACATATTTTATTTTGAATATTCTATTGTTAATGGTTATATGTTTTGAGGAAACATTAGGTAGGCATATATTTATGCTGTCATTTCTAAAATTTACTCTATCTTTGATAAGAGAATGCGTAGACTTTGTCAACAAGCCGAATTAGTCAGTAACAAAGCTTTGCTCACATGGGCTCAACATGACCCATACGGTTCCTTTTAGACTTTTCTAACTGATACTATTATTTTATATCTCTATTTGTTTTAATTCTTTGCTTTTTAATGTATTGACTGAAAGACACTTTGTAATTTCAATAGAAATAGACTCTGTGGCAAATATATTGCAAGGTAGTAAATGTCAAGTTTTATACCACCTTTCCCAACAATTTGAATTTCTTAGATTCTTTATTAAACTCAATAATTTCGTCCAAATTGTACATGAAATAGTTTTAGAGTTTTACTATTTAGGTATGCGAAATTTGAAATTAGAAAAGCATTTCAAGCATTAAGAAATTAAAGGGGAGTTCAAAATCATATCAAAAATGTCGCGCTTTAAGTCAAGCACTTGTTAGAAGGTTTTTCACCCTTTCTAGATTCTTCTTGTAACGGTTGTGTAGAACAACAAAAAGTTGTAATGAAGGATACGTAAATGTTTTTTTAACTACAACTTATATTACATTAATTATTATCATGATTTTTAGTCTTATAAACTCGAATATTTTATTTTTTATTTATATTATGACAAAAACTTACAAGACGCTATTAAAGCTTCTATATTTCTCTTCTATCTTAATATCTGGCTTATATTATTTGTTATATCACCATTGTTAGATTGCGAAAGCAAGTAGCGCGTTGACACAGTATAGCACTGGCGTAGTTGGTGATTCGGGTGTAGGTCACGCTACTATTCCCCTTTTTGAAAATAAAATATCTTTTATTTTCACTAAAACATTTTTTATGATTATTCCGATTATTAAAATTTATATATTTTACATATTTCTAATTGTTAAGTATCACAAACATTTGAGTGAAATCAGCTAGTTTCATGTCGTCACTTATATCGTTGCGTATGTGGATATAGCTCTCTTTGAACCTGTACAAGACAGTAACGATTGAATGTAAATAGTATTAAGAATTATACGTTTAAAAGAGCAACCGCCGAGTTTCTTGCTGGCTCTTCTCGGTAGGAACAGCTTTCCGAACCAGCAGTAGAGTTGACGATTCAAAAGCACTTGTTTACAAGTTTATTTGAATAAAGAATATTTTGAATTTGAATTTGAATATGGACAACGAATTGAGAAATACTGAACGATACGATGCGACGCGTAACGATCTAGAAATAGGTTCTTTTGTTACGCTTCGAACTATTTTACCTGAATTACAAAATTACTAATACTAGTTCTATATATTTATATTGTTAATAGTATATCTTCTTGCAATTATCCCACTCTAAGTAGGGTCGGCACAATATTGTTATAAACATGTTGTCACATGATTTGGCTACGTATCTTACGACCAGCTGCCTTCTTGACGTTAACTTACCTTAGTCGTCTTTTCGACACCTCCGCAAGATAACAGGGTGGTCTATTCTTTTGAGCCGGATACCACACAGCAGGTCAACTTACCTGAGTCGCCTTTTACGACACCTTGGTTAGTAATGAGGGTAGTCTATTCTACTCAGCCGGATACCACACGGCGAGTCATCTTACCTTAGTCTCCTTTTACCACACCTCGGTAAAAAATGAGGGTAGTCTATTCTACTCAGCCGGATACTACACGGCGAGTCATCTTACCTTAGTCTCCTTTTACCACACCTCGGTAAAAAATGAGGGTGATCTATTCTACTCAGCCGAATACCACACAGCGAGTAAACTTACCTTGGTCGCCTTTTATGACACCTGGGTAAGAAATGAGGGTGGTCTATTCTACTCATCCGGATACCACACGGCGAGTTGTCTTACCTTAGTTGCCTTTTACGACACTATGGTTACAAATGAGGGTGATCTATTCTACTCAGTCGGATACCACACGGCGAGTTAACTTACCTTAGTCGCCTTTTACGACACCATGGTTAGAAATGAGAGTGATCTATTCTACTCAGCCGGATACCACACGGCGAGTTAACTTACCTTAGTCGCCTTTTACGACACCTCGGTAAGAAATGAGGGTGATCTATGCCCGGTATTATGAGTGACGATATTAAATGTGAATTAATTATTAATATTAAACAAATGGAGTGTAACAATGTTCTTTATTTATAATTGGAAATGTTGGCTATAATTTTTAATGGTGATCCGCGTTAAAAGCTAGTCTGTTACGTACGGTTTAACCAACGGTTCATAAGTTTACGTAAAAAATAACTTAGTTTAGTCGGGTTTCTCACTAGTCCTTCCCAGTAGAAGCAAACATCTGAATCAGTGGTAACTTCTGTAAAAACATTGGACGATTCAAAAGCAGTAGTAGCGGCCTGTTACTATCCCACTTCTGAGAATAGGCCTCTCCTCTCCGTTTTTGGAGAGAAGGATTGGAGCTAAGACCTACCACGCTGCTCCAATGCAGATTGGTAGGTTACACATCTCCAGAATTCTCTGAGTTATGCAAGTTTACTCACGGTGTTTTCCTTCACCGAAAAGCGTGTGATAAATTGCAATTATCAATTAGACACATAAGTTTGTAACAGAAAAACTCATTGGTGTCTGCCCGGGTTTGAACCCGTGACCTCGTTGAAAGAGTCGCACGGTGTTACCGCTGGGCTACTACAGCATCAAAGTACTGAAACTTGAATAAAGAATATTTTGAATTTACACTGATTGTCGAACGTGGGTAGGTAAATAAAATACTAACAATATCTAGTAAAACTTTTACGCTCTATTTTCCGCATCACACAATCTCGTCGAAGGCATTTACATAATTTATTCGACCGTTGGTTGAAGCGTGCGATAGTAATTCAAATATTAGGTTATTCGAATTGTTAAATACCAGTGCCTGTTATTAGATAAGTTATTTACAGCAGTTTTAGGTGAAAGTGTAGCTATACAAAGTAATATATAAGATAAATAAAAAGGCATATTAAATATTGATATCGTATTTTTATTTTTACTGCATCAAGACAATGAATTATAAAATCTTTATATAACAAAATAATGGTTTTGAAAAAGACCGTTAATTCGCTATATTTTCCTATGGTATTCGTTTTAAAAACATCGCATGCGTAGTATTAAAGCGACCTAATTCAAAATTCAGCTTATTTGAGTCAGATACATTGTGACCCTAATTTCAATTCTTATGGCATTACGCTAACGAATGATTTAAAAAACTATTGTTTTGTTTCTCTACCAAGTCTCTTTAATACTCACCGAGTTCTGAAGACGCCACGCTAAGTAAGCTTTATTGCATTTGTCATATAAAAACTTGAATTAGGTCACTTTAATACTAAGCGTGTGAAATATTTTCTTTCAAATCTGATAAAACATGTATCGACTTGTTAAAACATGTAACTAACAAGTTCCACTATTTAGCTAAAATAGAGAGTCACAATGAACCATATAACTAGTTACAGATAGTAGAACACTAGACAAATAAAATGGATATTTTTTAAAAACCAATAAAAATAGTATTCATATATAAAAACTGGCTATATTACTCAAATTATTTGTTTAAAATCAATTGTTATGATTTTCTTGATAACATCATAAAACATTCAAATTTACTTCTAAACCCGATTTATAAAGCAAAAGTGGTGTCAATATTAAATGTTAAAAATTTATGCCAAAAAAGACATTTAGGTATTAAAAATTACCTATTATAATTATTTAAAATATTCACAACGAACCGTTCTTCATAAATTTCATTAAAACCCGATATTAAGACGTGTAAACCCGATATTTTAACAACCCTAATACATGCTCCACAAATCCGAACATAAGCACAGTCTGTATCTTAATTTAATGCATGCTTAATTTAAAGATATATAAATTACATACATGAAATTACGATCAAAAAGATCTGCATATGTTATATATTAATTACAGTTAAAAAATTACTGCGATGACCTCTAAACTTTACATGAGTTTCCGCTGGGTTAATGTTATATTTGTCAGAACTTCTCATTAATATGTGTCAAGCCGTAACATAAAAACATTATTTTTCTTTTATACATATAAATTGATTTAGAACGTAGACTTCATTTCCAAAAAAGATATTTACAACACGTATATTTACCGACATATACACCCGATATTAGGACGTGTAAACCCGAAATTTACGACTTTCAAACCTGGTTTTTACGATATCTAAACATAATATTAGATATTAATAAATCTCACATCACAAGAATATAGCCGATTTTTATACAGGTACACCAAATTATGTAAATGAAAAAAAGTTATTTCATTCTCGATTGCATATTTAAAATGTACAATTTCTCTGTATTTACATAAAATTCAATTATTCATTATCTGAAAAAGTATAATTTATAAATTTTTTAATAATAATTTTTTAATTATTTCAAACCATATATACTTATTCTTATATTCTTAAAAAAATCTTGATGATTTAGTGGTGAAGATATGAAGATGTACTGAAAAATATTCTAACATAATTTTCCTTACAATTCAATATAAAATGACATCACCTTGGTAATTCATACATACAAAGCAAAAGTAAATTCATATTTTTTTAACAAATAGATGTCCACTGTTGGAATTTATTGGTTCTTTAAATAATATCATTCTATAATTAATTAAAACTTTACTATGCATTTATCTGAGATAGTAAATTTCATTCCAAATTCTTTGTTTCTTTGGATATCATTAAATAAGGTATAGGGTTGAAGCAAATAAAAACTTGCTTATTTTGTATTTCAAGCTTGGAGTGTCATAGGATGCCCTTTCCATTTTTCTACGTAGGAATTTTATATAATGAAATGTCTATAATTATTTTATATAGTATGTAACGTTTACTTACACTATTCATCGAGTATGTATGTCTATCAAAATACTTATTCATTTAATGACAAAACTATTATAGGGTTGATAGCAGTAGAGTTGACGATTCAAAAGCACTTAATTACGAGTTTATTTGAATAAAATATTCAGAAATAGTCTAGGAGCTCGTGAAGGTAAAAAAACTGTTGAGTATACATATAATATAAAGGCTTATTGGTAATTATTTATCTATATATATTTAAATCAGTTCTTGGATATTTTTAATTATCAACGTGATTGATTTAATTACAATTTCGCGTTATTCTTTAATTTTAAAATAAGTAATTTTATTTCACATCATTGTAATGTGTGTTCAAAGGGTTTTATTACAAGCAAGAGACGAAGAAATTTCGTTAAAATCTAATAAATAATATTATTAGAATAATACATATGTCAATATATTTAAATATGAATAATTAAAATAATGTGCGCAATATTAAAAAAGCCTCAATATGTAATAACTTTCAATAAAATTCTACGGTATACACTATGTAAGTGAAATTCCTACCGATTCCTAGACTACATTCATTCAAGCTAAGGCGCGTACTATCCCTGTTATATAAGTTTTAGTCATGAATATGCAAAAAACCATAGACGCTTGATGACGATGATGATTTGCCAGCAATGGCAAAACATTTTAAACGAAAAATTCTACTAACACGTTAGAAGCAACATGAGGTCGACATTTTACACTAAATTCTGCGAAACAATATGTATTGGGTGCCTTGTTAGTGGGAAATAATATTGAATTATTAATGCAAAATTATTGCAGCTAGCTCATTAACTTGTTAAAATACTATTTGACAACAAAACGCCACCTACCAGTCACCCAGTGTATACTAGTCACCGAGTCGCTACCAGTCACCCGTCCCTACCAGCCATCCAATATATTATATATACATATATTAGCCATATACTCAATACTATCAACCATTCATCTATCCGCTACCAATGAAACATTTACTCATCCATACTAATGACCCAGTCACCTATCCGTAACCATTCACCGAGTTGTTACTTGCCACCCAGTCGCTAACAGTCACCCAGCCGCTACCACTCAGCCAGTTGTTAGTTGTCACCCAGTCGCTACCAATCAAACATTTACACATCCATATTAATGAGCCAGTCACCTATCCGTAACCATTCACCCAGTTGTTACTTGCCAACCAGTCGCTAACAGTCACCCAACCGCTACCACTCAGCCAGTTGTTAATGGTCACCCAGTCGCTACTAATCAAACATTTACTCATCCATATTAATGAGCCAGTCACCTATCCGTAAATATTCACCCAGTTGTTACTTGCCACCCAGTCGCTAAAAGTCACCCAACGCTACCACTCAGCCAGTTGTTGTCACCAAGTCGCTAAACGTCACCCAGTCGCTAACAGTCATAATTTTTACCAGTTATTCGCATTTCTAGCATACGTCATGATGAATATTAACATCAATGTCGCCTAAACATGTTCTCTATAGTTCTAACGAGTGTGCAAGAGTAATATATAACAATACGGAGCTAAAAACCAAGCTTTTTATATCATTTTATAGCTATTTATAGTTCTAAATTTTAACGAATGAATGGTGTATTAAGACAAAACATATTAGAGGTTACCTAAAAGGTTTTGTATTTTATTTAATTAACTAGATAAAATGTACATATTTAATGAATAAATTCTATTCTCCATGGTTTAGCCATAGAAGCACCCGGCTTACGTATAACAAGGGCCTGGTTGCCCTTATGGTAGATCATGTGGAGGGCGGTCTCCTCACCGTCTTGTTCCATCTTGGCGTACTTGGGAGCGTTCTTGACGCTGACTATGACGATACGCTCCACCCACGAACGTGTAGGGTAGTTAGCGTCTTTGTTAATGAAACTGAAAAAGAAACGATACTGTATTGTTACAACATGTTCTAAACGTGTAGTATACGAGATGTTGTGAAAGGCTAAGGTAAGTTGACGCACCGTGTGGTATCCGACTGAATAGAGTACCAACCTCATTTCTTACCGGGGTGTCGTAAAAGGTGGCTAAGGCAAATTAACCCGCCGCGCGGTGTCCGGTTGAGTAGAATAGACCTGCCTCCTTCTTACCGAGGTGTCGTAAAAGGCGACTAAGGTAAATTGACCCGCCGCGTGGTGTCCGGTTGAGTAGAATAGACCACCCTCTTTCTTACCGAGGTGTTGTAGAAGGCGACTAAGGTAAATTAGCCCGCCGCGTGGTGTCCGGTTGAGTAGAATAGACCACCCTCTTTCTTACCGAGGTGTTGTAAAGGCGACTAAGGTAAATTAACCCGCCGCGTGGTGTCCGGTTGAGTAGAATAGACCACCCTCTTTCTTACCGAGGTGTTGTAAAAGGCGACTAAGGTTAGTTGACCCGCAGTGTGGTATCCGGTTGAGTAGAATAGACCACCCTCTTTCTTACCAAGGTGTTGTAAAAGGCGACTAAGGTAAGTTGACCCGCCGTGTGGTATCCGGTTGAGAAGAATAGACCACCCTCTTTCATAACGAGGTGTAAAAGAGGACTAAGGTAATTTAACCCACCATGTTGTATCCGGTTGGGAGAATAGACCACCCTCTTTCTTACCGAGGTGTCGTAAATAAGTTGATGTCAGGCAGGCGGCCGGTCGTAAAATACGTAGCCGAATATTGTGACAACATGTTTAACATGTGCCGATCCCACTTAGAGTGGGATAAGGGCAGGATGATGATTAATACAACATGTTTCAAATACAACCTTTAAATGGTTGGTCAATAATATAAAAACTTTGTCGCCATCAGTCACATAGATTAATTGAAAGAGAATAAATGGGTTGATTTTTCGAAACATTGCTTCTTATTTAATGAAAAAGTGCAAAGGAAAAATATCGTCGTTATAATATAGTACTTTTATTTATTTAATTTTTTAAAAGATAGAAAGATAAAAAGATTTTTTTGCCGGGTTTTTACGACGAGTGACATGTGGCAATCGATCCCAGGTTTCGAAATTATCACCAATTCCACCATTAAGCTATCACAGCTTTGCATTCGCCAGCTTAAAACTTTAAAACAACCCCCACTTTGAGGTTGGACACCTGATTACAGTGTTGCTAGTATACAAAATCTAAAGAAATGATATGAGTATTAACTTCCACGATATATCATTTAATTACAGAATTAAAGAAAAATAAAAAAGGACCATTCGATTTGACAGCTTAAAACTTAAAAACAAGCCACTTTGCTGTTGGTCAAATGATTAGAGTGTTACCAGTATACAAAATGTAAAGAAAAATGATATTTGAGTATTACCGTCACCTACATAGGTAGCGTTTAATTACAGAATAAAAGAAAAATAAAAAGGACCATGCCATTTGACGGCTTAAAACTTAAGAACAAGCCACTTTGCTATTGGTCACGTGATTACAGTGTTGCTAGTATACAAAATCGAAAGAAAATGATATTTGAGTATTACCTTCCCCGACATATTTAATTACAGAATAAAAATAAATAAAAAAGTAGTGCCCCTACCTGTAAGTGATGGATCCCGGCTCGTAGTCGAATCTACCGTAGATATACTTCTTAGTTTTGTACTCGTAGGTCTCGCCGTCGTCGATGTAGATAGTGCCGTGCGCGGTGTTCTGTACATAAAGACATAGTAGTTTCAAATACATTACATAGTAGTTTTAAATACACTTAGTAGTTTCAAATGCACTACACAGTAGTTTCAAATACACTACATAGTAGTTTCCAATACACTACATAGTAGCTTCAAATACACTACATAGTAGCTTCAAATACACTACATAGTAGCTTCAAATACACTACATAGTAGCTTCAAATACACTACATAGTAGCTTCAAATACACTACATAGTAGCTTCAAATACACTACATAGTAGCTTCAAATACACTACATAATAGTTTCAAATACACTACATAGTAGTTTCCAATACACTACATAGTAGTTTCCAATACACTCACTACATAGTAGTTTCAAATACACTCACTACATAGTAGTTTAAAATACAGTACCCAGGGTACTGTATTTTAAACTATGACCGAGCATTGCCGTAATTTTTTTTAAATAAAAAAAATAAATAAAAAAGGCACCGATGATATGTGGGATTCGAACCCCGGTTGTGAACAATGTTGTTTTTTAATGCCAATAACAGGGATAAAACGAAATGTTTTTGAAAATAAAACATAGCTAAATCGAGTTTTCTCCCTCAAAAGCCCCAAACAAAAAAAAACATGTTGATTTTCAGGAAAATCGTTGGAGCCGTTTCCGAGATTCAGAAATACATATTGTTGATATTTGCTTGATTTATAGTAAAACAAACTGTTTAGAATGCGGATAAATTTTAATTCGACTATGGCGTTTTACAAAGATGACAAGAAGGGAAGAGGTTATAAAAATGCAGCCAATATAAAATGTTACAGACAAAAGTACTACGAACTAACATATAAGGTTGCGTTCCTAATTACCAACACTCCCTCCAGAACGCAAACCCATTTTATTTAAACAAAACATATGTTTTTCAAATGTTACACCTTTTGTTAAATTGTCAGCAACCATGTTACAACCATTTACAAATAAAAATCTTATTTTAGAATTAACAATATTCTCTCGGATAAAATGTAATCTAATATCTATATGTTTAGTTTTAGGTTTATAACAGTCTGTTGATGCCAGTCTTATTGCACTCTGATTGTCACTATAAATATTTAATGCACTATCCAAGCCTTGACCGAGTTCAGCTTGCAGTTGTTGAAGCCACAGGGCCTCCCGTGTAGCTGATGCCATCGCCATATATTCGGCCTCTGCTGTGGAGAGTGCCACAGTCTGCTGTTTACAGGAATTCCAGGATATACAACCATTCTGAAAAATAAAAGTGTAACCGGTACAGGATTTTCGGTCATGTGGGTCGCTTGCCCAGTCTGCATCACAGTACCCTGTTATATCTTTAGCATCATCCTTGACATAACATATCTTTAGGCTCTTAGTTCCTTGGAGATATCTCATGACTCGTTTTACTCCAAGCCAATGCTGAATTCCTGCCCCATTACAGAACTGACTCAACTTATTCACTGCATAGGTAATATCAGGTCTTGTGACCTGTGACAGATATAAAAGACAGCCCACCGCTTCTCTGTATGGGAAATTACTGGCTTCATCCTCAGGTACTTTATCAAATTTAGTATTTACCTCTATTGGAGTGCGTACTGGTTTACATTCAGACATGCCAAAGCGTTCCAACACTAGGTTAATATACTTCTCTTGGTCTATCATAATCACACCTGCTTTACGGTTTCTGATAATATTAATGCCTATGCATTGATGTGCCTCACCCATATCTTTCATACAGAGTTCCGCCTTTAATTTTTCTTTGACATCGGCTGCTATTTTCTGATTATTTGTAAAAGTCAAGAAGTCATCTACCCATACTGCAATAAATAACATTATTGATTCATTCACTAAATAATAAATACATGGATCAATTCTTGATCTTTCCAAACCAATTTTAATTAAAATACTGTTCAGTTTTAAATTCCATTGACGGCTAGCTTGCTTGAGTCCATAAATAGATTTATGCAGAAGACATACTTTAGAGTTTTTATTATAACATTCTGGTTGTGACATGTATATTTCAGTGTCTATGTCACCCTGAAGAAATGCACTTACAGCATCCATCTGAATTATATCTAGGTCATACTTAGCAGCTAGTGCAAGCAAGAATCGAACTGAGGTATACCTTACCACTGGAGCATAAACCTCATAGTAATCATTTCCTTTCTTCTGAGCACAACCCTTAATTACCAATCTAGCCTTAAAGCGAACAATGTCTCCCTTTTCATTGGTCTTACTCTTATACACCCATTTACAGGGTAAAGCCCTTTTGTTGGATGGCAACTCTACCAGTGACCAAGTTTTGTTATGTATTAAAGAATCATATTCCTCCTGCATAGCCTTCTTCCATTGTTCAGCATGTGAAGATGAAAGAGCCTCATCTACAGTCTGAGGGTCGCTCAAATTGATTATAGGACAAAAATAACTCACATCATGTTCATCCCTCTCTGCATACTGTACACCTTTGCGTGGACGTAAGTTAATATTACGTGCTGGTGTCGACAGATCAATTGATACATCTGGTATGTAGGTTGAAAGATCATTGTCACTTGACAGATAATCACTTGAAGGCTGCTCAGAATCAATTTCTAACTCCTTTTTACAGGATTCTTCAGAAGACTGTATTACAGGATCGCTAGATAAGCAAGGTAAGTACACATTATTGTCAAATTTTTGCACATTTTCTAAGAACATTACATCTCTACTCTTGATGATTTTATTTGTGTTTAGATCAAGTAACCGATATCCCTTGCTAGATTCACAATATCCAACAAACACTAATTTTCTAGATTTAGTATCCCATTTTTGGCGTTTTTCTTTAGGTACTTGTACCATAACTTCAGAGCCAAAAATTCTTATATTAGATAAGTTAGGTTTCTTACCCGTCCACATCTCAATAGGAGTTTTTCCATCAATAGATTTAGTAGGAGATCTATTAATTATATAAGCTGCTGTTGCTAAAGCCTCTCCCCAGAATTGCTTTGACAATTGAGCATCAAACAACATACATTTAGCTCTTTCTACAAGTGTCCTGTTCATTCTTTCAGCGAGCCCGTTCTGCTGAGGTGAATATGGAGTGCTCGTTTGATGTTCAATTCCATGTCTACTTAGAAAACGTTCAAATTCTTTGTTACAATATTCCTTGCCGTTGTCTGACCGAACAATTTTAATAGTTTTACCTAGTTCATTCTCTACTTTGGATTTATAATCTTTAAATATTTCTAGAATACTCAATTTGTCTTTCAAAAGATAAACGTGAACTCTCTTTGTAAAATCATCGATAAAAGTAATGAAATATTTCATACCTCCCAGTGATACTTGTTCCATCGGTCCACATAAGTCTGTGTGGATAAGCTGCAGTGGGTGTGACCCTCTTGATCCAATATTATTGAATGGTAGTCGGCTCTGCTTACCTTCCAGGCAGGTAGTGCATGTGATCACATTCTTATTCTGAACTGGAAATGGATTGACTCCCTCTGCATACTCCGGCAATTTGTTAACATCAGAAAAGTTCAGATGTCCCATGCGTCTATGCCATAAAACAATATCATTTAAATCATTTGAACATGTTAAGTTTGAAAAAACTTCTCTCTGGGTATTTAACTGATACAGATTGTTTAATAGTGTAGCTGAACACAGGAGCTTGTTATTCTGGTCATAAATATCACAACCTTTATCTCTAAAATTTACTTTGCAGCCATTTTTCACAATAGCACTCACAGATAAGAGGTTCGCAGCAAGTTTAGGTATGTATAAAACTTCTCTTACCTGAATTTTATTTTGTTTACTTCCATTTATTAATAAATTAACCTTTCCCATACTTTCCACAGGTAGCGGTGTACTACTGGCAACTGTTATGGCAGGTATCGGTGGGCTTGCTACATCATACATCCAATCATTTCTATTGGTCATGTGCATGGAGGCGCCGGAGTCCACATACCACAGGTCCTGATTTATTGTCTGCGAAGATGCTGAAAAAGCTGCAATAAAACTTTTATTATCTTCTGGTTTCATTATATTTTTCTTCTTCGGAGCACGACAGTTCTTAGCCATATGTCCATGCTTGTTACAATTGAAACATCGGGGCCCTCTGTGAGCCTTAGGTGTACTCTGATTCACTTGAATGTTAGGTTTTCTTGTGAAGAATGCTGTACTCTCTGAACGCTGAACTTCCTGTAGAAGTTTTGTTTTAATTGAGTCGGCACTGATCTTCATCCCTGAGCTCTCCAGGCCCATTATCATTGGCTTATAGGTTTCCGGTAAGCCAGCTAACATTAATGTCCCAAGCCATTCATCATCGATGTTAAAGTGAATATTCCTAAGCTTGTGCGCGGTCGACATAATCTTAGTCACATAGTCATCTACGTCTCGTGAACTATCCAGTGTAGTTGTAATAAGATCTCTCAATAAGGCTACTTTCCTGTACAACCCGCTGTCATCAAACGCATGTTGTAGACTTTCCCAGACTTCTTTACATGTAGTTGCACTCTGCACATGTACGTAGTTTGTCGGATCCAGTAATAATATGAGTTTTGAATGTGCCTTAGTTTCCTTTTTTCTATCGAGATTAGTTCCGTCAATGCATTCCCACAATTCTTCCAACTTAAAATACGCTTCCACGGCGAATTTCCAAGTTGTGTAATTGTCTCTTCCGACAAGTCTATCAATGTGAAATGGATTGTGGCTTGGGGTGGCCATTTTGTACAAGAACCTTTTTGACTAACCACGCCCGCAATTTTTCTGTTAAGCAGGAATCTCAATACGCCGGTCGGATTTTTTTATTTGTTCTAACTGCGTTTGTACTTTAATCAACCACGCTCTGCTACCATGTTGATATTTGCTTGATTTATAGTAAAACAAACTGTTTAGAATGCGGATAAATTTTAATTCGACTATGGCGTTTTACAAAGATGACAAGAAGGGAAGAGGTTATAAAAATGCAGCCAATATAAAATGTTACAGACAAAAGTACTACGAACTAACATATAAGGTTGCGTTCCTAATTACCAACACATATACATAGATATATGTATGTGTGTGTGTATATGTATGTATGTGTGTGTATATATATATGTATGTATATATATATATATATATATATATATATATATATATATATATAATATGTATGTATATATATATATATGTGTGTGTGTGTGTGTGTGTGTGTGTGTGTATTTATTTACACTAGATCAACTGATTTAAATATTAAAGACTAGTCTTTTACGACACTTCAGTAAAAAATGAGGGCGGTCTATTTCGTGTATGTTGGTCCCTGGCTAACTAAACTAAACTCGACCAGTTCGTGTATAGCCGTTCTTATAGTTTAAAAAACTTACATTAGCGTCTAAAGCCACCAGGAGAGTGTAGGGGTCGTTGGCCATAAGTGCGGACGAGCGTCGGATACGTTCTTTGCGTGGCACGATCGTACCGCCGCGCTGGTACACTGGGATCTGTTGGTACGAAAATTAAAAAAATAAAACTCTACAAGACAGTTATAATAAATAATAAATGTATGGGACACTTACACACACGGTCGTCCGTCCCCAAAGTAAGTAACTTAATACTTGTGTTATGGGTGACAGACAACTGGTGAATATATACTTATATAAGTTTTAAATACATACTTAAATACAAATATACACCCAGGCTCGAAGACCAACAAATTCATTTATAGAAAATGTTGGCCCTCGGCGGGAATTGAAACCGCGACCCGCGGCGCTGAAGGCAGTGTCACTACCCACTGCGCCAACGGGCCAGTCAAGTTATAAATAAACAAAGTATGGTATATATACTAAAATATAAAGCTGAAGAGTTTATTTATTTATTTATGTACCATAAAAAATGTTGGAAAAAAACATTATTGGTAAAAAAGTGTACAAGGGTCAAGTTATCCCTATGACAGAGATCTCTGCCAGCTAACCTACGAAGTGAGACAATTTATATTAAAGAAAAAGTTGGGACGCAAATATCAAACATTATGAATTAGAATTACCTACTAATAATTACCTAACTTAACAATAAAAATAAAAGAAATATATAATATATTTATATATGAATAAATATATATACATACATCATCTTCCTGCCCTTTTTCCACTCTGGTGGGGTCGGCACAACATGTAATAAACATGCTGTCATATGATTTGGCTGCGTTTTTACGACCGGCCGCCTGCCTGACGTCAACTTAACAATGTCGTACTTTACGACACCTCGGTAAGAAATGAGGGTGGTACTATTCTATTCAGCCGGATACCACACGGCGAATAAATATATATACATACACACTATATATAATACAAAATATAATATATAAATGTCAACAATTACATTATGTTTATTTGTCTGAACGCGCTAATCTCAGAAACTAATAAACCGATTTAAAAAATTCTTTGAGTTTACGATAGTCCATTTGTCGAGGAAGGCTGTAGGCTATATAACATAAAGCTAAGATGAATAAATAATTAGCATCAATTAAAAATAGTACTTAAAAGGCAAAATTTTATGCTTTCCTTGCGTGCGCTGAATAAACGGTAATAGTTATTCAAAAAATCATGTAATACAAAATTGTTCCCCTCCAGAAGTTCCAAATAAAAATCCGCAATAGCGTATGTCTATCTTTTAAGGTTAAACCACTTTAACTTTACCTATAATTTATAACAGATGCAATGTTTATAATATATTAATGTAATATATTTTTTGGTATAATAAATAAATAAAATAAATTATTGTGTAAAATTAGCAGTTCTAGTACATTGGTAAATTAAAATATAGATTAAAATTTATATGTTATCTTAAAAAATTAAAAAAGAGTGAAAAAGAATAGAGGAAGATTAAAATAATCGATGAAAAAAAATGTTTTTTTATGAAAAAAAAACCGATTATTAAAAATCGATTATTTTTTCACATCTACCTACCTTAGACATAGTGACTTCCAAGTCGATATAACCATTGGCAGGTGTGGGCGCGTACGTGTCCAGGTCGTACCAGAGAGTGTTGGAGGCCTTGCCCGGAAGGTACACCTTGACGCTATTGACACCCTGCTCGAGGACGGGACGAACTAGGATCTTATTGCCTGCCGTACAAGAAGAGCTTTATTAGAACTTAACAATACCTAATAAGACTTAATTAGAACTTAACAAGACTTGATTAGAACTTAACAAGACTTGATAAAAACTTAATAAGACTTTATTAGATCTTAATAAAACTTAGAACATAACAAGATTACTTTTTATCTGATAGTAGCGGCTATACTTGACCTGAAGCCATGACTATGACCATTTTTAATCTTTTGTCATCGCCACTGAGTACAGTTTCCTGCCAAAGTTAATATCCTCAAAGAATTACAGGATCTTTTGACAGAGAGGCAGACAGGCATCTATACTAATATATAAAGCTGGAGAGTTTGGTTGTTTGATTGTTTGAACGCGCTAATCTCAGGAACTACTGGACCGATACGAAAAATTCTTTGATAGTCCATTTATTAAGGAAGGCTATAGACTATATAACATCAGGCTAATATAATAGGAGAAGCAGCAATAAAAAATATTGCGAAAACGGTCAATTTTTATAGATTACATTGCGTGCGTAAAAAAAGTAAACGGTGAAAGTTGTTCAAAATCTCTTAAAATTAACTCACGATAACTAGTTTTATGTGCAAAGTTTGTATTTGGGTAACAATTTGTGACACACTGATTTCCATCTGAGCGAAACTGGTAGCATAGTAAGTGTATAATATTAGTATGGATAAGGGTGTTTGTGTTGACTGGCCCGTTGGAGTGGGTAGTGACCCTACCTTCAGCTCCGCGGGTCGCGGGTTCGATTCCCGCCGAGGGCCAACATTTTCTATAAATGAATTTGTTGGTCTTTGAGCCTGGGTGTATATTTGTATTTAAGTATGTATTTAACAATTATATAAGTATATATTCACCAGTTGTCTGTCACCCCTAACACAAGTATTAAGTTACTTACTTTGGGGACAGACGACCGTGTGTGTAAGTGTCACATATATTTATTTATTTATCACTCTTACCTAACAAATACTGATTATCGATAGTGAAAGTCTCTTCCTCGTTGGGAAACTCCTGGAACAGAGGACGGGTGACTGGGAGCCCGTCGATCATATGCTCGTAGAACAGGGTGTACCTATGGGATAAAGTAAATTGGTTACAAAAGTAATGAGAATATTATTCTGCTATAATCCGCGATAAAAAATTTATAGCAAAATAATATTCTCATGGACTATGGATTATGGACATACTCGTGGATTATGGACCTCCGCAAAGTAACGTTAGAGAAGGTCCAGAAGTGAGTATTAATTAAACCCTGAACTGTAATTCAACTTGTAAATCTCCCAAATCAAACGTCACATCACACAAGATAGCTTGTTATTCCGTTGCCATCGCAACCTCCATTTGCTATTGCGCATTAAGCCGGCACTTGGGTGTGTTCGTATGACGCTCGATGGGAGCCGCGACAAGTTCGCTATCCATCAGCTACACTGGTAATACACAGGATAGCAGCGACCTCTTGCAATATCCGTTTGCAGTATATACATATATAAATACAGCTGAAGAGTTTGATTTTTTAAACGCGCTAATATTAGGAACTACTTGACCGATTTGAAAAATTATTTGAGTGTAAGATAGACCATTTATTGAGGAAGGCCATAGACTATATAGCATAACGCTGAGAGAAGCAAAAAAAAATATAGCACGAATATTGCACAATTTAAATCTTTCCTTGCGTACGCTGAGTCAACGGTAATAGTTATTCAAAAATCATGTATTACAAAATTGTTCCCCTCTAAAAGTTTTAAATAAAAGGCATATGTGTAACTTTTAAGGTTGACCTACTTTAACCATTTTTATGGTTATCAAAATGCTATAATACGGTTTTAATATTTCCACGCGGGCGGAGCCGCTAGTGATTGCTAGTATATATGTATGTATATATAAACACAAACAAGATTAAAGTAAAGTATTAAAGTAGCGGCCTATTACTCTCCCACTGCTGGGAATAGGGTCTCTTCTCTATTTTTTTGGGGAGAAGGATTGGAGCTTAGACCTACCACGCTGCTCCAATGCGGATTGGTAGGTTACATATCTCCAGAATTCTCTAGAGATAACCGGGTTTCCGCACCATGTTTTCCTTCACCGAAAAGCGTGTGATAAATTGCAATTAGCAATAAGACACATAAGTTTTAACAGAAAAACTCAGTGGTGTCTGCCCGGGTTCGAACCCATGACCCCCTCGAAAGAGTCGCACTGTATCACCGCTGGGCTATCACAGCTTCTACAAGATTAACGGCCTGTTTCACAAGTTACTGGTAAAGTGTCGGATAGTTAACCGAAATAATCTAAGTAGCAGATAAATGTCTCTAAAAATTGAAAAATTTTAAAATATAAAATCGCGGCCATTTTAAATTATTTGCTATCCAGCAGATAAACAAAATAACACACATGATCTACACGTTAACTTATTAGGGACTTTAAGTGCTGAATAAGCCTATCAGAAACCTGAGAACGCAAAATTCGGATGTGTCAGATATGTTTTTAATAATAATATTATTAATAATATTAATATTATAATAATATTTTTAATAATAATAATAATAAATTTATTTGCTAAAATTGTGGGTACATACAGATATAACTTATTACTAAATTCCCTTACACAATCTACTGTCACTAACAGTGTGCAAATATTTAAAACTAAAAATGCTTAACATTTCTAATATAGTATTATAATTACATTTATTTACATATTAAAATTACAATTAATTAATAATGAAATTACAATTAATATTACAATTATGTCATGTTATTAAAAGTAGAAAATAAATAAATTTTTTACAAAAGAAGAATTATTGCATTATTGTAAACATATGTCAATTATTTAAAATTCTTACTATTATAATGAAACTAAGTACCGTTGTAATTGTTCCGAGTAAGCTAACCGACAGTTTATTTGTAACTTGTGAAACAGGCCCTAAGTAATTTAAATATTAAAGATGGCTAACCAGAAGTCCAGCAGCGTGTATCTCCGGCGAACAGCGTCCTTGATCCCCGCCGTGGTGACGGCGTCGTACAACCACGGCTCGCGGCGTTTGGTCTCGATGTGGGAGTGCGCGCGGAAGAACGCCTGGTACGCGCCCGCCTAAAGCAAAGGATTTAGTATTGACTGGCCCAGTAGGTGGCAGCGACTCGCTCCGTGTGTCGACTTAGTTTTATCATTGGGTTATAATCAATGACTGAGCAATTTTCAATCAATTTTAAATACAAAAGGTAAATTAAAATTATTTTGCGATAATGTAAAAAGAATAATATATAATGCTACGTGTAGAGTGGACTATCCGTTATCATATCCAATATATGCAGGATTTGAAAAAACACATACTTAACGCCTAAAGATATTTTACAGCAATTGCTCATGCGAATATGGTATCACGTCATCTGTGCTCCGCTCCCATTGGTTGATAATGACGTGATATCAAACTGGACCCGGCGCGAGGGATAATAATTATATGTAATCTTCATTGTTATCAATAAACCGCACGTGGTTACACATACCTGTCTTTAATTTACGCTTAATATCGTACAACATGCACATAAATACAATACAACGCCGACACAATACATAAGCACTACACTTGTTCACACGATAGACTCCACGACAAAATCGCAAAGCAGGCTCTGAGATTTTGTCGTGGAATCTATCTCATGATAATGCTTCCCCTGATGGTATGTAGTGCTTGTGTATTGTGGTAAATAAATAAGATTAGTTCTTTTAAATATAAAAGATGTGCTTTCTTATACAAATAAGCATTATACAAAAAAATTACAAACAACAGTAAAATTGTATGTATGGGTTTTCGCGCCAGCCGTGAATGGAGCTCATATCACCTCTACACCCGGGCGTGTCCTCTCTGGTGAATTTATTTCGCCCGGGTAATTTCTGTGACATTGGAGGGTCAGGAGTCACGTTTGTTACAAACGGACGCAAAGTCGAAGGGGGGTAGACGGAGTACGGGCTCGAAGCGTACCTCCTTGTCCGGGCACCTGCTCCCAGACATTTAAGACTAGCATGTGATTGAGGTCACCTAGGTGACCTAATAGATGTGAGGAAATCAGGGAATGGTAGCCCCTAGACCTCATAATCGTCGTTAGGTGGTGTCAATTCGGGTGGTGTCAAATAAGAAAATTTAGATAGAATGAATGTGGTCTTTTCCTCAGCCTTGCCTGATGGGGGCTACGGGTTTCGAGGTATAACGTCTTTACCCGGGCTTGTCCTCTCGGGCGACCTCTATCGCCCGGGTAATTGCTTCGACCTGGAACAGTAAGGGGTCACGCTAGTGAGGCGGACGCCTTATGGATGCGATTCGGTTGGGCTCCTGTATTCGGTGTCTTCAAACTCTTCTCTCTCCAGGGAGGATGAGAGGAGCTCTCTGGGCAAAGGTCATCCTTCAGTCGAATCGAATTTAGATAGATTTAGGCGCTAGAATAAGTCATATAGATCTCCCTAGATGGCGCCACTAACAAACTTTATATCTCCAGCTATATACCTGATACCAGCGCGTCATCAGCTCAGCTTCTGGGTACTTGAAGAACCCACCGACGTCCGAACCGCAGAAGCTGATGCCAGAGATGGCGAGGGACAAGCACATCGGCACCGAGGCCTGCAGGAAGCCCCACTCGGCCGCGTTGTCTCCCGTCCACACGGCCGCGTAACTGAATGAGTTAATTAACAATATACTATTATATTCCGTAGGTTTAGGTACTTAACTAACCAATTAAACAAATTTAATATGCTATTCTGGCAATTACAAAAATAATATTAATGAAACACGTCGGCTTGCCGGATCAAAAAGGAAAGAATTTTATTCAGAGTCACACAGGAAGTATAAAAAACATAGACAAGAAAATCACATATACTTAGAACTAAGAATACACCAGTTGGCTATCAATGGCTACCACTGGCTACCAATTACATTAGTTATATTTTGATATAAATATAACACCCCCACTATATCAAAATATCCAAACAATTAATTAAATTCAAAGTCCAACATACAATGTTAAGTGATATAAAGAACTTAGGTACATTCAATTATTCCTAATGCTTTCATACATTTATAATGTTTTATACAACACAAACCCTTAGTTAATAAATCTGCAGGCATATCATTAGTGGCTAAATACTCTGTCTTAACAATACCATTTGAAATGTTATCACGTATAAAATTATATCGAACATCAATATGTTTAGAACGCTTATGCGTCTGATGACTATTAGCCAATCTTAATGCACTCTGACTATCACTATGTATTGTTATTTTATATAAACAACCTGTAATTTCTGACTCTAAATTTCTTAAATATATAGCTTCACGGCAAGCTTCTGATAAAGCCATATATTCCGCTTCTGTACTACTTAAAGCAACTGTTTTTTGTTTTTTACTTTCCCATGAAATAGCACAGCTAGATTTTACAAAACAATAACCAGTATATGACCTTCTGTCTAAAGTATCACTAGCCCAATCTGAATCTACATAGCCCTCTATATTTGGTTTTTCCCTTGTATATTTTAAACAAAAATTCTTAGTTTTCTTTAAATATTTTAAAATTCTCTTGGCATAATACCAATGTGTTTCTGAATAACAGTTATTAAATTGACTTAAATAACTTACTGAATATGCTATATCAGGTCTAGTTAATACCGACAGATACATTAAGCTTCCTATAAGTCTTTGATAAGGTATACTATTATTACAAATATCAGACCTTTCAATATTTAATTTACATTCTATAGGGGTCTCTACACATTTACAGTTAGACATATCAAATTTTCTTAACAAATGTTCAATATAGTTTTGCTGATCAAGAGTAATTACTTTTAAATCTTTATTTACCTTAATTCTCATCCCAAGATACTGCTTTACTTCCCCTAAATCTTTGATTTTAAACTTTGAACTTAAAGCACCTTTTAAGCTATCTGTTTCACTTACATTATTTGAAAAAATTAGGAAATCATCAACATAAATAGCTACAATAGTTTTATAATTTTTATCATGAACTTTTATATAAACACATGGTTCTAACTCACTTTTTTTATAACCTAGATTACACAAAGTCTCATCAACTTTTAAATACCAAGCGAGAGAAGATTGTTTTAATCCATAAATAGCTTTCTTTAGTTTAAGTACTTTACGAGTTGAATTATCAATAGGAAAACCCTCAGGTATATGCATATAAATATTTTCCTTTAGACAACCATTAAGAAAAGCAGTGGTAACATCTAAGTGGGTGACATTGAAATCTAGTTGAATACTTAGTGCTAATAACAATCTAAGAGTCGAATGCCTAACAACTGGTGAAAATGTCTCACAATAGTCGACACCAGCTTTCTGCGTGAACCCTTTTGCTACTAATCTAGCACGATACCTCACTTTGCTCTCACTATCAAGCTTTTGTTTTAACACCCATTTACACTGCACTACACTCGCGTTATCTGGGGCATCGACGAGCTCCCACGCTTCATTGTCATCAAATGACTTTAATTCCTCTGTGATGGCTTGCAGCCACCTTTCCTTCTCAGGACCACTGATGGCTTCTGCATAAGTTATTCCATCTACAAATTCTGGGAAACTTGTAGCGCACATATTGGTGTGTCCATATCTTATTGGCTTCTTTCTCAACCTTCTTGGTTTTAAATGACTGGTCTCTGTGACAGAATTTTCTTTTGTGCCACAACCCTCATCAGACTTTTCTATATCAACATAATCAGATTGATCAGATTGTTCTGAGCTAGAAAAGTCAGGCTTTACTACTTGAGTTTCCATCTCCTTTGATTCCCCCACTGAACTAGGGTCTTCTAGTGAAATAGGTACCATTGCTGGTCTCTCCCTATTTTCAATCACTATAACATCTCTACTAGTAGTGACTATATTTCTGCTCGGATCAAATATTCTATATCCCTTGACATTTTCTGAAAATCCTACTAATATATTCTTCTTAGACTTTCTGTCTAGTTTCAATCTCTTTTCCTTGGGTATATGCACCATGACAGTGCTCCCAAAAATCCGGATATGACTCAGATCTGGTCTCTTTCCTGTCCAAATCTCATACGGAGTCTTATCCAAGCCTGAAGCAACAGATCTGTTTTTTAAATAGACAGCTGTATTTGCAGCTTCTGCCCAAAACTTCTTTTCTAACTTCGCATCAAACATTAAGCATCTTGCTTTTTCAATGACTGTTCGATTAGCACGTTCACAAAGCCCATTTTGTTCTGGAGTGTAGGGATTTGTCTTCTGATGTATAATACCTTCACGCTTCAGTAAATTCTCAAAATCATTACTTGTGTACTCGCAACCATTGTCAGTCCGTAAGATTTTTATTCTCTTAGTTTGATAATTTTCTACCATTGACTTGAATTGCTTAAAATGATTTAATACTTCACTTTTCATCTTTAGGAAATAAATGAAAATCATTCGACTATAGTCATCCACAAATAATAAGAAGTATCTGGCACCACCAATGGACTTACATTCCATCGGGCCACATATGTCTGAATGGATTACTTGCAATAAATCAGTACTTCGAGTACCTATAGATTTGAATGGTAATCGAGACTGTTTCCCTTCACAACATACTTCACAGTTATATTTATCGGTCATTACTGTACTTGGATAATTCAATCCATCAACCAGGCCATTCTTCATTTTATTCATGGTCTTCATGTTCACATGACCAAGCCGCCTGTGCCATAAGTCACTATCCATCACTGTTGGTGCAGCTAAACTACAACTTGAGGTTCTCATATTCATTTTATAAACACCATCAATCAGTTGTGCTGTAGCAACTATTTCACCATTCTGGTTTTTAATAATACAATGGTTTGACTCGAAAATTACTTCATTTCCATTTTTTATCAATTCTGTTGATATTTGCTTGATTTATAGTAAAACAAACTGTTTAGAATGCGGATAAATTTTAATTCGACTATGGCGTTTTACAAAGATGACAAGAAGGAAAGAGGTTATAAAAATGCAGCCAATATAAAATGTTACAGACAAAAGTACTACGAACTAACATATAAGGTTGCGTTCCTAATTACCAACACTCCCTCCAGAACGCAAACCCATTTTATTTAAACAAAACATATGTTTTTCAAATGTTACACCTTTTGTTAAATTGTCAGCAACCATGTTACAACCATTTACAAATAAAAATCTTATTTTAGAATTAACAATATTCTCTCGGATAAAATGTAATCTAATATCTATATGTTTAGTTTTAGGTTTATAACAGTCTGTTGATGCCAGTCTTATTGCACTCTGATTGTCACTATAAATATTTAATGCACTATCCAAGCCTTGACCGAGTTCAGCTTGCAGTTGTTGAAGCCACAGGGCCTCCCGTGTAGCTGATGCCATCGCCATATATTCGGCCTCTGCTGTGGAGAGTGCCACAGTCTGCTGTTTACAGGAATTCCAGGATATACAACCATTCTGAAAAATAAAAGTGTAACCGGTACAGGATTTTCGGTCATGTGGGTCGCTTGCCCAGTCTGCATCACAGTACCCTGTTATATCTTTAGCATCATCCTTGACATAACATATCTTTAGGCTCTTAGTTCCTTGGAGATATCTCATGACTCGTTTTACTCCAAGCCAATGCTGAATTCCTGCCCCATTACAGAACTGACTCAACTTATTCACTGCATAGGTAATATCAGGTCTTGTGACCTGTGACAGATATAAAAGACAGCCCACCGCTTCTCTGTATGGGAAATTACTGGCTTCATCCTCAGGTACTTTATCAAATTTAGTATTTACCTCTATTGGAGTGCGTACTGGTTTACATTCAGACATGCCAAAGCGTTCCAACACTAGGTTAATATACTTCTCTTGGTCTATCATAATCACACCTGCTTTACGGTTTCTGATAATATTAATGCCTATGCATTGATGTGCCTCACCCATATCTTTCATACAGAGTTCCGCCTTTAATTTTTCTTTGACATCGGCTGCTATTTTCTGATTATTTGTAAAAGTCAAGAAGTCATCTACCCATACTGCAATAAATAACATTATTGATTCATTCACTAAATAATAAATACATGGATCAATTCTTGATCTTTCCAAACCAATTTTAATTAAAATACTGTTCAGTTTTAAATTCCATTGACGGCTAGCTTGCTTGAGTCCATAAATAGATTTATGCAGAAGACATACTTTAGAGTTTTTATTATAACATTCTGGTTGTGACATGTATATTTCAGTGTCTATGTCACCCTGAAGAAATGCACTTACAGCATCCATCTGAATTATATCTAGGTCATACTTAGCAGCTAGTGCAAGCAAGAATCGAACTGAGGTATACCTTACCACTGGAGCATAAACCTCATAGTAATCATTTCCTTTCTTCTGAGCACAACCCTTAATTACCAATCTAGCCTTAAAGCGAACAATGTCTCCCTTTTCATTGGTCTTACTCTTATACACCCATTTACAGGGTAAAGCCCTTTTGTTGGATGGCAACTCTACCAGTGACCAAGTTTTGTTATGTATTAAAGAATCATATTCCTCCTGCATAGCCTTCTTCCATTGTTCAGCATGTGAAGATGAAAGAGCCTCATCTACAGTCTGAGGGTCGCTCAAATTGATTATAGGACAAAAATAACTCACATCATGTTCATCCCTCTCTGCATACTGTACACCTTTGCGTGGACGTAAGTTAATATTACGTGCTGGTGTCGACAGATCAATTGATACATCTGGTATGTAGGTTGAAAGATCATTGTCACTTGACAGATAATCACTTGAAGGCTGCTCAGAATCAATTTCTAACTCCTTTTTACAGGATTCTTCAGAAGACTGTATTACAGGATCGCTAGATAAGCAAGGTAAGTACACATTATTGTCAAATTTTTGCACATTTTCTAAGAACATTACATCTCTACTCTTGATGATTTTATTTGTGTTTAGATCAAGTAACCGATATCCCTTGCTAGATTCACAATATCCAACAAACACTAATTTTCTAGATTTAGTATCCCATTTTTGGCGTTTTTCTTTAGGTACTTGTACCATAACTTCAGAGCCAAAAATTCTTATATTAGATAAGTTAGGTTTCTTACCCGTCCACATCTCAATAGGAGTTTTTCCATCAATAGATTTAGTAGGAGATCTATTAATTATATAAGCTGCTGTTGCTAAAGCCTCTCCCCAGAATTGCTTTGACAATTGAGCATCAAACAACATACATTTAGCTCTTTCTACAAGTGTCCTGTTCATTCTTTCAGCGAGCCCGTTCTGCTGAGGTGAATATGGAGTGCTCGTTTGATGTTCAATTCCATGTCTACTTAGAAAACGTTCAAATTCTTTGTTACAATATTCCTTGCCGTTGTCTGACCGAACAATTTTAATAGTTTTACCTAGTTCATTCTCTACTTTGGATTTATAATCTTTAAATATTTCTAGAATACTCAATTTGTCTTTCAAAAGATAAACGTGAACTCTCTTTGTAAAATCATCGATAAAAGTAATGAAATATTTCATACCTCCCAGTGATACTTGTTCCATCGGTCCACATAAGTCTGTGTGGATAAGCTGCAGTGGGTGTGACCCTCTTGATCCAATATTATTGAATGGTAGTCGGCTCTGCTTACCTTCCAGGCAGGTAGTGCATGTGATCACATTCTTATTCTGAACTGGAAATGGATTGACTCCCTCTGCATACTCCGGCAATTTGTTAACATCAGAAAAGTTCAGATGTCCCATGCGTCTATGCCATAAAACAATATCATTTAAATCATTTGAACATGTTAAGTTTGAAAAAACTTCTCTCTGGGTATTTAACTGATACAGATTGTTTAATAGTGTAGCTGAACACAGGAGCTTGTTATTCTGGTCATAAATATCACAACCTTTATCTCTAAAATTTACTTTGCAGCCATTTTTCACAATAGCACTCACAGATAAGAGGTTCGCAGCAAGTTTAGGTATGTATAAAACTTCTCTTACCTGAATTTTATTTTGTTTACTTCCATTTATTAATAAATTAACCTTTCCCATACTTTCCACAGGTAGCGGTGTACTACTGGCAACTGTTATGGCAGGTATCGGTGGGCTTGCTACATCATACATCCAATCATTTCTATTGGTCATGTGCATGGAGGCGCCGGAGTCCACATACCACAGGTCCTGATTTATTGTCTGCGAAGATGCTGAAAAAGCTGCAATAAAACTTTTATTATCTTCTGGTTTCATTATATTTTTCTTCTTCGGAGCACGACAGTTCTTAGCCATATGTCCATGCTTGTTACAATTGAAACATCGGGGCCCTCTGTGAGCCTTAGGTGTACTCTGATTCACTTGAATGTTAGGTTTTCTTGTGAAGAATGCTGTACTCTCTGAACGCTGAACTTCCTGTAGAAGTTTTGTTTTAATTGAGTCGGCACTGATCTTCATCCCTGAGCTCTCCAGGCCCATTATCATTGGCTTATAGGTTTCCGGTAAGCCAGCTAACATTAATGTCCCAAGCCATTCATCATCGATGTTAAAGTGAATATTCCTAAGCTTGTGCGCGGTCGACATAATCTTAGTCACATAGTCATCTACGTCTCGTGAACTATCCAGTGTAGTTGTAATAAGATCTCTCAATAAGGCTACTTTCCTGTACAACCCGCTGTCATCAAACGCATGTTGTAGACTCTCCCAGACTTCTTTACATGTAGTTGCACTCTGCACATGTACGTAGTTTGTCGGATCCAGTAATAATATGAGTTTTGAATGTGCCTTAGTTTCCTTTTTTCTATCGAGATTAGTTCCGTCAATGCATTCCCACAATTCTTCCAACTTAAAATACGCTTCCACGGCGAATTTCCAAGTTGTGTAATTGTCTCTTCCGACAAGTCTATCAATGTGAAATGGATTGTGGCTTGGGGTGGCCATTTTGTACAAGAACCTTTTTGACTAACCACGCCCGCAATTTTTCTGTTAAGCAGGAATCTCAATACGCCGGTCGGATTTTTTTATTTGTTCTAACTGCGTTTGTACTTTAATCAACCACGCTCTGCTACCATGTTGATATTTGCTTGATTTATAGTAAAACAAACTGTTTAGAATGCGGATAAATTTTAATTCGACTATGGCGTTTTACAAAGATGACAAGAAGGAAAGAGGTTATAAAAATGCAGCCAATATAAAATGTTACAGACAAAAGTACTACGAACTAACATATAAGGTTGCGTTCCTAATTACCAACAAATTCACTAACTGATAGTAAGTTAGTAGTGAGATTCGGCACACACAAAACATTTTTCACAGTAACTTCATAGTTGTAACTTGTTTTTATTTTAATGTCACCTGAACATAAAACAGGCACTTTCATTTTATTTGCTATTATTACTTCTGGTAGATTTGATGAGTATACTATGTTTTTCAGCCATTTTTTATTTGGCGTCATATGCGAACTTGCGCCCGAGTCAATGTACCAATTGTTCGGATTAAACCCGTGACTCATAAAAATTGCACTGAAAGCGTTAGATTGCTTTTTAATATTGTTAATTCGTTTCAATAAAGGACATTGATTTCGATAATGGCCGCTTTGCTTACATTTATAACAGGTTATATTCGCCATTTTGATCTCAGATTTGTCTGTGGTCTGCGGCGTTCCGCCGCCCACGCCGACGCGCGTGCAAGGGGTGCCAACTTTACAATACCTCGTTTTGGAGTATTTTTTTTGCCAACTTTTTGACATGAACGCTGTGGAATGTTCAACATTAATTGGTGATTCCATGTCTAACAGCTTTGTTTTTATTGCATCTGCTGTTAGTGCCATGCCCGAATGTTCAATCGCCATTATCATGGGCGAGAAATGTTCCGGTAAACCGGCCAATAATAATGAACCAACCCATTCATCATTTATTAAGAATCCTGTGCCCCTCAACTTTTGCGACGTTTCTACTATCTGTGTAACATAATTCGTCATTGAATCGCAATTTTCTAATCTCATAGAAATTAAATGACGTAATAAAGTAATTCTTCTCGAAAAACCTGAATCGTCGAACAGTGTTTTAAGCTTATTCCACAATTCCTTCGAGCACTTTGTATCTTTTATATGCACGTATAACGTTGAATCAATAGTTAAAATCAACTTAGCTCTTGCCTTCGCATCAATTGTTGCGGTGTCTGCGGAAAATTCATGCTTGATACACGTGTCCAAGCCTTCCAGCACAAGTAAGTTTTCAGCTGCAAATGCCCAATCGTCGTAATTTTCACGGCCTTTCAACTTAGGGACGTTTATCACGTAATTGGAGCTCATTTTTAGCAAAAAAAATCTAAGAAAAAACTAATTAACTTAATTAAATTTGAGTCTGGGCCCATAACCTAATGAAACACGTCGGCTTGCCGGATCAAAAAGGAAAGAATTTTATTCAGAGTCACACAGGAAGTATAAAAAACATAGACAAGAAAATCACATATACTTAGAACTAAGAATACACCAGTTGGCTATCAATGGCTACCACTGGCTACCAATTACATTAGTTATATTTTGATATAAATATAACAAATATTATTACTTTTGTAGAATTATCGCGAAACGCGCACGCGTGTGCGTACTTAAGCACGCAAGCACGCAAGCACGCAATATGAAAAAAAACTCCCGAGTTGCCAAAAAGTAGAATCCAGCGGCGTACCACCCGCTTACTCCCCAAATCAAGCGTGCGTACTACCTGCTTAATCCCTAAATCAAGCCTGCGTACCGTCAGCTTACTCCCCAAAGCAAGCGTGCGTACCGTCAGCTTACTCCCCAAATCAAGCGTGCGTACCATCTGCTTACTCCCCAAATCAAGCGTGCGTACCGTCAGCTTACTCCCCAAATCAAGCGTGCGTACCACCTGCTTACTCCCCAAATAAAGCAAGCGTGCGTACCACCTGCTTACTCCCCAAATCAAGCGTGTGTACCACCAGCTTACTCACCAAATCAAGAGTGCTTACCGTCAGCTTACTCCCCAAATCAAGCGTGCGTACCACCTGCTTACTCCCCAAATAAAGCAAGCGTGCGTACCACCTGCTTACTCCCCAAATCAAGCGTGCGTACCACCTGCTTACTCACCAAATCAAGCGTGCGTACCACCAGCTTACTCACCAAATCAAGAGTGCTTACTAACAGCTTACTCCCCAAATCAAGCGTGCGTACCGTCAGCTTACTCCCCAAACCAAGCGTGCGTACCATCAGCTTAGCGTCTTAAGTAAAGATATTGTTGGTGTAGCAAACCAACGTATTATTGGGAATTCCGCACATTATTTAGATTAGTACCGAGTCGTTAAATCGTTCCCGCCTCACGGATACATCTTTGTATTCGAGTCAGACTACGCTTGCGCGGAGGAGTTAATACAAGTCTCATTTTGTATAACGTTACAGTTAAGTTTCGGCACTGTTGTTTAAAGTTAGTTATAGTCACTGTTTTATGTTTGTAGTGTTACAGTTTTGTTTTAGTCATTACATAGTATACGAAGTTCTGCCCAAACTATCTCTTTTATTTAACCGAAACCTATATTTGGTCACCCACCTTAAATTGTGTCGTGATATTGGTTATTTAATCAGAAATGTGCAACATACTCACCGTTGCGTGCCCGAGAAGGTGGCCCTGGTGAGTATGAACGGCCTGTACTTGCTGTCGGCTCGCTCCAGGATGCCCTGGTGGGTGGCCTTGATGTACCACTGCCCGTGCTCGTTGTGAATGTGCCTGTATTTTTTTAAATTCTCATTTAAAAAGCTGAGTCACTTATGTGACTATGTTGTTTCTGTAGGTCTACTTAAAACTAAACTAACAACACTTATTGTTCCGTAGGAATAGGACAAACTCCTTTTTTTCTTTTTGTATTTCTTTTAATCTTTAATATGCAATATATAATGTTTTTACTGCTTACGGATTTAAGACTTTTCGGTGCAACTCTAGTGATATATTATTTTATGGTAGGTCAGGTACAGTACCGAGTTGTAATTATTTTCTTTACTTGACAATTTTTCGTATAAATTATTATTTTTACGCATTACTTTTATTTTTGACAATTGTTTATCAATATTTATTGTATTACACCGAACTTCAAGGAACATTTTTTTTTTCGTAATATATTCCGTGTGGCATCCGGCTGAATAGAATAGTACCACCCTCTTTTCTTACCGAGGTGTCGTAATATACGACAGAGGTAAGTTGACGTCAGGCAGGCGGCCGGTCGTAAAAACGCAGCCAAATCATGTAACAGGGTGTTTATAACATGTTGTGCCGACCCCACTTAGAGTGGGATAAGGGCAGGAGGATGATGATATTACAATAATAATTTTCCTAATATATACAACTATATATGTGCAGAAAATCCTATTAGGTACTATTTCTTTTATTGGCTAATTTTATTATGTCAATGCAATATGTGTCGCCGCCACATGGACGCCGTGTGGAATCCGGCTGAGTAGAATATACCAACCTCATTTCTTACCGAGGTGTCGTAAAAGGCGACTAAGGTAAGTTGACCCACCGTGTGTATCCGGTTTGGTAGAATAGACCACCCTCAGTTCTTACCGAGGTGTCGTAAAAGGCGACTATGGTAAGTTGAGCCACCGTGTGTATCCGGTTTAATAGAATAGACCACCCTCTTTCTTACCAAGGTGTCGTAAAATACGACTGAGGTAAGTTGACGTCAGGCAGGCGGCCGGTCGTAAAAACGCAGCCAAATCATGTGACAGCATGTTTGGCCGACCCCACTTAGAGTGGGATAAGGGCAGGAAGATGATGACTATGGATGCATTAACTACAAATCGCTTATAAGTGAATAAAAAATCAGTTACCTATGTTCCCAGTATGACGCTAGGCCCTCATGCCCTTCTTGCGGCTGTTTCCAATGGCGGCAGTCCTTTGGCATTGTTATTTCCGGACCGTTGAAAACCTAGACAAAAAAGCATTAAATAAATAAAATAAATATATAAATATATGGGACACACACACACGGTCGTCCGTCCCCACAGTAAGTAACTTAATACTTGTGTAGACGGACAACTGGTGAATATATACTTATATATTTTTTAAATACATACTTAAATACAAATACACACCAAGGCTTAAAGAAAAACAAATTCATTTCTAAAATATGTTGGCCCTCGGCGGGAATCGAACCCGCAACCCACGGAGCTCAATGCAGGATCATTACCCACTGCGTCAACGGGCAAGTCTTTTAAGTTTATTTATTTTTTAGGTGTGACAACATTCCATAACTCAAAAGTAATAATAATATTCATTCTCCTCCCCTTAACCCACTGTCAGGTCAACACAACATGTTATTAACATGCCATATTGACCTGCCTTGATGCTTAACGTCAACTTACCTTAGTCGCCTTTTACGACATCTCGGTAAGAAATGAGTGTGGTCTATTCTACTCAGCCTGATACCACACGGCAGGTCAACTTACTTTAATAATAATATAATATTCTTATATATAACAATAGATGTGATAGATATAATAACAATATTCGTCAACCAACTCCAATTGTTGGTGGCAATTACCAATCACCAATTCACCAATATGCTTCTATTTTTTCTTTAACGCGGCTATTTTTTCTTTAAGGTACACTAGATAAATAATTCTCCAGCCCTTATCCCACTCTAAGTGGGGTTTGCACAACATGTTATAAACATGCTGTCAAATGATTTGGCTACGTATTTTGCGACCGCCCGCTTGCTTAACATCAACTTACCTAAATCGTATTTTACGACACCTCGGTAAGAAAGAGGGTGGTCTATTCTACTAAACCGGATACCACACGGTGGGTCAACTTACCTTAGTCGCCTTTTACAACACCTTTTAAGGTACACTAGATATTATGTAGAAATTTAATTGTTTATTCGTTCGGTTAGTTAATATATATGCTTACACTAGGCTCGTTCATGTCATTCCATATATGTACATCCTTGGACGTCCCGGGAAAGTTCTCGAAGCGGTACCTCTCCACGTAGTACTTCACCACCTCTGGATTGAAGAAATCAAGGTACGAAGAGGAACCGGGCCAGCACCAACCTGTAATTATATAACTAGTCATATTCCGCGGTTTCACCCGCGTACATACCGATCTCGTGGCAGTGGAAAGTCTACTAAGTCGGACTATTGGTTCATTTTTTCATTTTACAAAAAAGAGCTATACGTGGCATTTATAATTTAAGACCGCGTGATTCCCTGCGAGAGAAGTTTAAGGAAACAGGTATTCTTACATTTGCTTCACAGTATATTTTAAGCAATTTAATTTATGTACATAAAAATATAAAGAATTATAAAACGATAGGTGATGTATACAATAGACAAAGCAGGAACCGACATAAGCTTGCGGCTCCTGCTTTGCGCCGCGCAAAAGTACGTAATTCGTTTGTGGGTTTTGGTATAAGATTCTATAATAAAATTCCGCAATCAATTTCAGCTTTGCCATTGCAGCAGTTTAAAAACACTGTTAAAAAGAGGCTGATACAGAAAGCCTACTACACTCTTGAAGATTATTTGGAAGATAAGAATGTGTGGATATAGCTCTCTTTGAACCTGTACAAGACAGTAACGACTGAATGTAAATAGTATTATGAGTAATATGTTTAAAAGAGCAACCGCCGAGTTTCTTGCTGGCTCTTCTCGGTAGGAACAGCTTTCCGAACCAGCAGTAGAGTTAACGATTCAAAAGCACTTGTTTACAAGTTTATTTGAATAAAGAATATTTTGAATTTGAATTTGTTAAATATATCATCAATAGTGTCCACAGCGCATGCGATGACAGATTTTTACGACTAATTTTTTACACCATATTATATTTTTATTACGGATCCTATGTTGCTCAGTAATGATGCGGCTTTCGAATGGTGAAATAATTTTTGAAATCGGTAGTTTTTGTGTTAAAACATTACAAACTTATTATACAATTTTTCATTTTATTTTTATTTATTAATATGTATATGCTACATTTTCGAGGATCGTATTGCGATGTATAAAACTGTGTGCATATGCTATGCACAAAGACAAAATAATTAAAATAACATAACATAAAATAAAATAACAAATATATAACAAAATATTTGTATAGAATTATAGATAATGCCTAGCCCATTGGAACCAATAAGTTTTTGTCGTTAAAAACTTGTGTCTTGATAACACGGTCTCATGATGCACCATGTTAGTAACACGAGAGCCCTTGCTGAGAGTGGACGTGAAATGACATGTGGTTACTTGTTAGTGCGTGTTTGAGCCTGTGCTATATTCATACAACATCACTACATATTATAAAACAAAGTCCCTATATCCCTATGTACGCATAAAACTTTAAAACTACGCAACAGATTTTGATGCGGTTTTTTTTAATAGATAAAGTGATTCCAGAGGAAGGTTTGTACGTATAATAACATTCAATACGGAGTAGAGACATACTGTAATTTTTGAGGTTTCTGTAAATAATTACATTTTTTTTCCGCTTGCATTGCAAACGCAGGCTAAACCCTACGAGATTTATCAAAATAATGTACTAAGTATTTGTACATCTTGAAAAGGTCTACAGAAAAGTCCGCGATGGTGTATGTCTATCTCTTATGGATAACCCACTATAGCATTTTTTGTCATTTACTTTTTACGAAAAATAATGCCATATTTTCAATTTTTATTCAATACAGCATTAATCCTTATCCAATTAAGTACCTTAAATAAATTGTTGATTTAATATAGATCAATATGGCCGTTTACAGCATGTAATTTAAGTGAACATTTTCGGAGATATTACAGATTTCAAATGCCGTGACGACGCCGCGCTTCGCCCTATAACACTTCGACTTTAGCAGCGATGTCGCTCTTTCAAGAGTTTGTTTAAAGACATTCTGTAATTAATTGTAAAAATAAAATACAAAGGGAAAATGTAAAAGTAAATAAGTAAAAATGTACGATATGAATTTAGATATTCCAAAGATAGCAGGAAATCTTCTTGGTATAGGGAAAGGAAAATGTTTTTCTCCAAATTTAACGCGTGCGGGCCACGGGCAGTAATGAATAAATCAAAACAACTGGAACAATTTTTATCATTTTTTTTTACACTGACTGACATGGGATATATATTTTATACCCGTGCGAAGCAGGGGCAGGCCGCTAGTTAGTTTATATACACTACAGTGAGGAAACCTGCATATCTCTAGAGAATTCTAGGGATATCTATGTGGGTGTGTTGTGTGCGTGCGTGCGTGCGTGCGTACGTGTGGTGTGTGTGTGCTCTTTTGTTCATTGTTATTCTGTGGTCAGATTGAGAGTAGATTAATATATTTTATTTTATAGTACATTATATATTTTGTACCAGAAATATTTCCAAAACATACCCTCGTAGTCATTTCCATCTTTGTTCTTGACGTAGTAGCCGCGCTCGGTGGCGTCCTCGTGCAAGAAGTAGCCGGCCTCCCGCTTGAAGTGCGGGTCGATGATCACGACCAGCTTGCGGCCCTGCAGGTTATATGAAGTTGAAATCATCAAATTAAAAATATTCATATCAACTTAGAAACATATCAACACTCTTTCTGAGAATGAGCGCCAACATTTACAGCAGTTATGTTGGCACACCGTGCCTAGGTTGGCACTACTGCGGCGTAAAACTATTGGCGGTAGTAAGTAACGGCCTGTTACTATCCCACTGCTGGACATAGGCCTCTTCTCTCCATTTGTTTTTTTTTTTTGAAGAGAAGGATTGGAGCTAAGACCTACCACGCTGCCCCAATGCGGATTGGTAGGTTACACATATCCCCAGAATTCTCTAGAGATATGCAGGTTTACTCACGATGTTTTCCTTCACCGAAAAGCAATGTGATAAATTGCAATTATCAATTAGACACATAAATTTTACTAGAAAACTCATTGGTGCCTGCCCGGGGTTTGAACCCTAGACCTCCTCGAAAGAGGCGCACGGTGTTACCGCTGGGCTACCACAGCTTGGCGGTAATTGGAGCTTTAAAGATTGCCTTTTCTTGAGGGAGGATTATAGGTCTAGCCAGGAATGACTGCAACGAAGAGAGCTAAGTTTTCAATAATATTAAAATAGTTTACGTTTAATTAAAAAAATTAACCGATTATGCATTGTAGTGTATCTTTAATATTTAAATGAGTTAACCTTGTATGTATATTAGTAGATTATGATACTGTTACATAATAAAGTTTCTTTTAACAGGAGTGTATTTTAAAAAAACAAGCCGCAGTCGAGTTTTTTTTATAGTATCACACGAGTGTTATAAGACCAAGTTATGTACAGTGTCATACACTACTTTATCTACTCTCATAAAACAATATTAATAAAAACCAAACTTTGTTTAAATATTGGAAATATTTTTTAGATGTCAAATTTTAGCGCCAAGGCGCAAACATCGATTGCGCATGCGTGTTGCGTCGCCGCAGACTCGTTAATTGAAACAATAATAGTAAAAACCAAACTTTGTTTAAATATTGGAAAGATTTTTGAATGTTTTTTCATTTCATCTCATTTCATTCATTTCATTTTTGAATGTCAAATGTTAGCGCCAAGACACAAACATCGTTTGCGCATACGTGTTGCGTCGCCGTGGACTCGTTCATTAAAACCTTTTTTTAAGGTAGAGGTTCAACCTCCTTGGTCCAGCTGAAGGTTGTACAGGTGTATCGTTATGATTAAAAAGTTATATTATGATACAAGTGTCCATACAGGACCTGAATCATAATAAAACTTTTTAATTTTTATTTTCGGCCTGTACGTAATGTTTGTCATAAGAATTTTGTTTTCAGTTTTATATTCTTTGTATTATAGTATCAAAGCAGATAAATGTACATATGGGTCTCTCTAACACTTATGAGTTTGTTTGTAACCTATTTATTGCATTAATTCCAACGCAATTCCTACGCCTATACAGATCATCCCTATTCCTAGTGCTTCAACTGTTGTCGCCGAAGCGCTGAAAGTGGTGAAACCCAGTAATTTTAGATCTAAAAGATTTATCAGAAAATAAGTTTTGTTTTTTGCTATGTCAGTATTGTTTTACAGTAGAATCATGTCTTTTCTTTTTCCTTGCGTTATCATTATAATTTTTTTTTCTCTCTTCTTATACCTATATTTTATCATATAATTTTAAGCTTTATAGTACCTTTATTCTTTTACTTTTGTTTTGTATAAGGCTCGAAATAAACAAATACAAAAGGTATTTATATAGGTATTATGACATATGTCACTGTCGTTATTTATGACGTTTGAAGTCTTGTTACTGCTCGTTTATTACTCTTGCGTTCAATTTATTAAGTACACTCAAACTGTTACAGTTAATAGCTTAAATTATTTTATTTCTATTACAGTTTTTGTATTATTAATTTTTATACATAAATTTTCATGTATCTTTTGCTTAGCACAATAATACTTAATTCTGTCTTGGATTTCCATATAGCTGGCGGGTTAGGAAAGCGTGGGAAACAGGTACTCTTTTTAAGTTTGCTATTCTATAATTACTTGTATTTATATACATATATATAATTATTTTATTTTATTTATTCGTTAGTATTATTATTCATTGTGTTATGTCGTCTGATGAGAGCCTAATTAGTGATCAATTTTTTTCCTTGTCATCCTGCGATGATATGTCTAGCGATGAAAGTTTCCACAGTACAACTTTCCTTCCTTTAAATGTCGCCCTCAATTCATGTTTCTCAGACTCTCTGAAGAATTTTAATGCTATCCATATAAATGCGCAAAGTATTCCGGCACATTATCCTGATATGCTTGCGTCGTTTGAATGTCGCGACATTCATGCTATCCTAATATCAGAGTCATGGCTTAAGCCATGTCTACCCTCAACATCTTACTCACTTCCTGGATTTCGGCTTGTACGTAATGATCGTGTTGGTAAAAGGGGTGGTGGAGTAGCGATATACTTGCGTGCTCATATTCCTTTTACGATTATTAGCTCCTCGACCCAACCCCCTTTAAATGATGCGGCAGAACACCTACTAGTTGAAGTTAACTTATCCTACTCTAAAATTCTTCTTGGTGTTTTTTATTGCCCTCCGTCTATTCTTAATTACTTCGAGTCCTTCGAAAAATTACTAGAAGATTTAATTCCAACGTACAGCCATTCTATTATATTCTATTATTATTATTCGTGCGACTCAATTGACTTTTGTGAAAAAGAGCGGACGCTTCATTTTCTTTCATCATCCCCAACTCCAAACTTTCTGCCATTCTCCTTCAATCAATTCACTGAATGTGATGTTAAAAAGAACATTTTAACTGTGTCATCGAATGCTGTTGGCGCTGACTGCATTAGCCGTAATATGATTATCCCCATCCTAGATATTGTGACTCCCGTATTAACACATATCCTCAATTACTCCATATCTACCAGTACATTTCCTGAGTCTTGGAAGAGTGCCTACATTATTCCTTTACCTAAAAAAACCTGTCCCGTAAAAAACTCCGATTATCGTCCGATATCAATTTTACCTTTCCTTTCCAAAATTCTGGAAAAACTAGTATGTCAACAATTACGTATTTTCCTTAATAATCACTCTCTTCTTAGTCCTTTACAATCCGGTTTTCGTCCTAGTCATAGTATGGTTACGGCGCTTGTCAAAGTTACAGACGACATTCGAAGGGCTATGGACAGTAAGCAACTTACCATTTTGACGCTGTTAGATTTTAGCAGTGCTTTTAACACTGTTAATCCTGATATTTTGGTAAGCATTTTACGTTCCATTAACATATCTCCATCAGTGATTGAGTGGTTTCGGAGTTACCTCAGTGGACGTCGACAGCGCATACGCGTTGATGAGACATATTCATCGTGGTGCAATGTCTCTACTGGGGTACCTCAAGGTGGCGTGTTATCTCCGTTATTGTTTACAATCTTTATTAATTCTTTACCCTCTAATATTTCTTCTCTCTATCACATGTATGCAGACGATATCCAAATTTATCGATCTACTGCCCTTGAAAGTCTTTCGGCTGCCGTTACGGATATTAATAGTGACCTTCTGGCTATCTCTGATTTGAACAAACGCTTCGGTCTTAGTGTTAATCCGGCCAAGTCACAGGCCATTGTTATCGGCAGCCCAGGGATGATTGCAAGAGTTGATTGGGCAAATCTTCCTACAATTATTTATAGAGGTGTTACAATACCATTTTGCCCAAGTGTTAAAGATCTAGGGGTATACTTAGATAATACTTTATCGTGGTCCTCTCATATTCAAGAGGTTAGTAAGAGAACATTTCTGGCATTATCCTCACTACGGCGATTACGGTCAGTCCTTCCAATTCCTACCAAAACTATGTTGGCTCACTCCTTCTCTCCATCCTCGATTTTGCTGACGCAAGCTATATTGATTTGACCGAACAACAATTGAATAAACTTGAACGGCTTCAAAATATTGCTATTCGGTTCATATTTTGCTTGCGCAAGTATGACCATGTGTCAGTTTTTCGCAAAAAGCTCAAATGGCTCCCTATACGTTTTCGCCGGAATTTGCATATACTGTCACTTCTGTACTGTGTGTTATTTGATTCGAAAACTCCTTCATACCTTAAGGAAAAATTCGAATTCTCTGAAGTGCAAACTGAATTGCGTAATTCTAGAAAGTTATTACTTAAGATGCCTGTTCATAAAACTAAATTTTTTGGCCAGTCATTTACTGTTGGAGCCATTAAATTGTGGAATGCACTTCCTTTAGACATACGCAATTCCAGTTCGCTAGAGATTTTTAAAACCCGTGTTAGGAATTACTATTTTGCTCTGTCTTAATACTGTGACAATAGTTCTACTAATTTATTGCATTTTAGGTGTATATATATATATTTTAGTTGGTATATAATATGTATCATAATATTTTCATTTGTGTAATTTGTTTATGTATTAGGTTGTATTTATTAGTATGTAAGTTTATTTCATAACACGCCACCTACCTACTCTGTGTGTTACAGTTTTCCTAATCCAAAGGCTGTCTGGAAGAAATCGCTAATAAGCGATAAGGCCGCCTTTTGTGCCGTACAAAATTGTTATTTATATTTTATTATATAGTTTAATACAAATGTTTGTATTCATATTATGTGGTGGTACAATAAAGTATATATAAATTCAATTAAATTAATTCATATAAAAATAATAATAAAAAACAACATAATTTGTACGAGTATTGCAGGCGCTACATCAGTGATTCACTTTTGCACTTTTGTGTGGCGCCAAATTTTGCAAATATATAATAATGTTAATATTATTAAATTATATCATTTAAAAAGAAAAATACTTTTATTAATAACTTGTAATTAATCTCTTAATAAACGTTTAGTTATTATCGTAGTATATATTAGTTTATTCTGTATATTTAAAATTTTTGTCATAAACTATTTATGCAGTGTGTTGTAGTAAGTAAATAATTTTTATCTTTTTCTTTGTGTGCCGCCAAATTTTGAAATCGTTAAATATATCCCGCAACAAAAAAAAAGTTGAGAATCACTGCGCTACGTCATTGCATTTAGCAAAATGGTTTAACTTCGAAAATTGCCAAATTTGATTTCCAAAGTTGAGCAATGCTTAGGTCTACGTACCTTAGCCGTGAGGTTGGCGACCATTTCGCCCGGATGGCGGAATCGTTCCGGATCCCATGTGAAGTATCTGGAATATTACAATTGTACTTTTGTCGTAATTAATTTCATAATCATCCTACTGCCCTTATCCCACTCTAAGTGGGGTGGGTACATGTTACAAACATGTTGTCACATGATTTGGCTGCGTTTTTACCACCGGCCGCCTGCCTGACGTCAACTTACCTTAGTCGTATTTTAGGACAGCTCGGTAAGAAATGTACGTGGTCTATTCTGCTCAGCCGGATACCACACAGCTTATTATTATTTTATACTTAAATAAAGGAAGAGCCACAATATGGCGGCACTGCTAACATCACATCCGTTACCTTTTTTATAATATTTATTATAGCTATCCACTTTAATTTAGTCTTTATTCTTATCAATTAATAATATTAAAAAAGGCAAATTTTCATTTTGTCAGAAAAAATCGATTATTATTAATCTATTTTTGTGATACGAAATAATCGATATTTTTTTAATCGATTTATTTTTTAATGCAATAAAATTGATTATTTATCTCTTCTACTCGGCCGGGTCGTATTTAACAACACCTACGTAAGCCTAGGTGTTGTTAAATACGGCTAACGTAAGTTGACATCAGGCAGGCGGCCGATTGTAAAATACATTGCCAAATCATGTGACAAGACGTTTATAACATGCTGTGGGATAAGGGCAGGAGGATGATGAAAATCGATTATTTATTAATCGATTTTTCTACTCCAGGCCACATCCCTAGCTGGCAGCAGCGTGGTGTGTCCAAATAGCTCACTTCTTCCTGTCGGTGTACTCGATGTCCAGCCACAGCGCGTCGGCCGGTATGTCGTGCTCGTCGAAGCCCTCGTCCACGGCGCGCACGTCCGCCTCGTCCATGTAGTTCCAGCGGGACTGGTGGTACGCCAGGGAGAACTTCTACATCACGGACACAACCAAGGTTTATAACATGTTTTAATGCTTTTTAATGTTATTGCCTTATTCGCAATACACAGCCAGCGCTATCTATTGTCAATTCTACAAACTAGTAACTGAATGTATAATCTGTGCCGTTTTGTCAATATTTCTCGAAAGAATATTCGTAAACTTGCAATACAATATAGACGAAAAATAACTGAGGAAAAAAGCAATAAACACATCCAGAAAACGAAAATCACATTCTATACGGTGTTGAACAATAGGAAATTACCAAACCCTATTAAAATCGGAATCAGTATTCTATTGCTTTTTAATGGACTTATTCGACCTATATTGGAATACTGCTCTTCGGCTTGGGATCCTCAATATAAAGTTTACACAAATGAAATCGAAAAAGTCCAAAACAAATTATTAAAACATTTAAAATATAGATCTGGAGCAGCAATATAATCACTCCACTTTCACTAGAAAATGGTCGCAACATTAGAGACCAGTTACTACTCTTTAAAATATTAAATAATAATTTCGACTCTCCATTGCTTTTAGCCACATATTATTTTGAAATTCTTATTACTATCTTATTGTTAGCTTTTATTATTTATAAAATAGTGGAAACTTTATTGGTCAATGATTATACATTTTTACTAGCTATTGAGTTTTACTATGTAGTGTACCTGGTTGAACGAGCCCTGCTCGATAATTATTTCATAATAAAAAAAGACACTTCAAATAAAAAGAAAAACTAATAGGTGTTGTCGCCAATGACTTCAGCTATGTATTTTATAGCCATGACACAACAGTATCGCGCCCTTGTTTATTAAAATGGTGGCAACACTGTGCCGTTGTTGTTTCCGGTGGAGTCTTCCTATTGATAAAACGTCTCAGTGACATTCAGTCTTTGCTCGTCATTGAAGAGAAATGCATCTCGGAACGGGAATTGCGGTATTCCTATTAAACCTTGTTATTGTATATAGTATGTGCGCTAACATAGGGTATATAATAGGGTGGGGCTTGATCCTAATTCGCTTTTTTTAATGCCCAAAAACAGGGATAAAACGATTTTTTTTTTAATCAAATCTAGCTAGATCGATTTTTCTCCCCCAAAACCTCCTGAATGCTAAATTTCAGGAAAATCGTTGGAGCCTTTTCCAAGATAATATATATAGCCGATGACGTGCTCAGCGTAACGCACAACAACAAATGGAGGTTTCGATGGCAATGGAAAAATAAGCCATCTTATGTGATGTGACGTTTGCTTTGGGATATGATATTAATACAAGTTGAATTATAGTTTAGAATAGAATAGAATAGAAATAGTCTTTATTGCACACAAATACATAAAGGAAAAATAACAATTTTTGTTAGCCTATATAAACAAGACAAGTTAATTTAACAAAATAAATCTTTTCTTTTCTAAGGGTTTCTGGACCTTCTTTGGTTCACATTAAAATAAGTAAGTAGTACATACTGGTGGCAACGGAGCAGATCCGGTCAGGGCCGTGTACTGCCGGAACACGTCAGCTGGCTTGTCGCCCATCAGCACGAACATGTCCACGACACCGGACTCGCTGATAAACCTACACCGTACAAAATACACAATGAATACCTTAAACACCTTCAAAACGTACCATCAAGACCATTAATAGTGCTTCTAAAGAGCATTAATGGTCCTTCGAGCCGGGATAGTCATGGAAATTTTAGTATCGTTTTTTTATGCTAGGCAATTATTTTAGTTTTATTGAGTACCTTACTGAATTTAATGTTTAGTTTTACTATTTTTGAATTATGTATATGCTTGTAATAACGCCGTGTGGTATCCGGCTTAGTAGAATAGACCAACCTCATTTCATACTGATGTGACGTAAAAGGTGGCTAAGGTAAGTCGATCCGCCGTTTGGTATCCGGCTGAGTAGAATAGACCACCCTCATTTCTTACCGAGGTTGTCGTAAAAGGCAACTAAGGTAAGTTGACCCACCGTGTGGTATCCGGTTGAGTGAAATAGACCACCCTCTTTCTTACCGAGGAGTCGTAAAATACGACTAAGGTAAGTTGAGGTTAGGCAGGCGGCCGGTCGTGAAATACGTAGCCAAATCATATGACAACATGTTTGTAACATGTTATGCCGACCCCACTTACGAGTGGGATAAAGGCAGGAGGATGATGATATATATGCCTGTAATAGTATTTTAAATAGATTAAAGCTGTATGAATAACAAGCAAAAACGTATGTTAATAATATTGTTGGCATATCTTAATAAATAAATAAATAAATTAAAAACAGTATTGTCGCTTAACATATGCTTTAAAGGGAGAAGGGGTCTGAAAGTGAGAGAGTTGCAAACGAGAGAAGATATGTGTAAGAGAGTATATGTGTCCTATCTTGAGGGAGATGCAAGGAGAGGTATGAGATTGAAGAGATAAAGTTTGAAGTGGAAGGAGAGAAATATAGAGGAGGAGGTAAAAGAGATAGGGCGATAGAGAAGAAGGTAGATAGGAGAGGTGAGAAAGAGATAACTCTTCGGTTAAGTGTAACTCATCTCTCTCTCTAGTCGTACTTCATTACTGAAGATCGTGGTCCTGGCTAGATATTATCCTCGAGTGGATAATTCGTTTCCACCTGCTTCTGTTGGTGGCCATTGTTGCTAACTCATAAAATTTGGCAGACGTGCAGGACTGGCGCAGTTGGTCAGTCCACCTAGTTGGTGAGCGGCCTCTAGGTCTTTTGCCTTCTGTATTGCCAGTAACTATTAATCTCTCCAAGGAGTCGTCGCCACGCCGCATGATGTGTCCGAAGTACTCGAGTAGGCGCTTGTAACATATGGAGGAGAGGCGCGTTTCTATTTTGAGCTTCAAAAGAATAGATGCATTTGTGCGCTTGGCAGTCCACGGGATCCGCATCATTCGCCTCCAGCACCACATTTCGAATGCATCTATTCTCTGCCTTTCTCTCACTTTAATAGTCCATGTCTCCACTCCATACATGAAGATTGGGAAGACTAGGGCACGCACAAGCCGACTCTTTGTTTTAAGCGAAATGCCTCTATTCTTCCACAATCTTGTCAATCGAGTCATGGCACTTTTTGCCATTGCGATACGCCTCTTAATTTCCGGAACACAACTGCCGTCATTACAAATTTGGGAACCGAGGTATACGTAACTATCCACAACTTCAATAGAGGGTATTATGTTAGTATCAGCTAACTTTCCAGCGCGGTCAACTATCATCAACTTGGTTTTGGTCTTATTGATTGTCAGTCCCAGATCCATACTAGCTGCCTCTAATTTTTGCAGAAGCTCCTTCATGTCTTCCATTGAGGTGGTAAGTAGAACTGTGTCATCATCATACCGAAGGTTGCCAATCCGTCTCCCAACCAACGGAAATCCTTTCTCCCAATTCTCTGTTGTTTTGCGAATGATGTACTCGCTGTAGATATTGAATAATATCGGGGAGAGAATGCAACCTTGGCGTACACCTTTTTTTTATTTGGAACATTTTGGAACATTCTGATTCAATTTTTACGTAAGATCGGTTGTTGCAGTATAAATTCCGGATCAGACAAATAAGGTGTTGAGGCACTCCCATTTCTTTTAGAACTATCCACAGGCTACTCCACTCTACACAGTCAAAAGCCTTGTTATAATCTATGAAGCACAACGCAACAGGATTATTAAATTCTCTGCTCTTTTCTATTATCTGCCTGATATTGAGAATCTGTTCCCTTGTTCCTTTGCCTTTTACGAATCCTGCCTGTTCATCAGGTATCTGGCGATCAAGAAAACTTTTTAAGCGTTGGTTGAGCACGTGCAGAAGGATTTTACTGGCGTGTGAAATCAGGGAGATGGTTCTATAGTTGCCGCATTCAGTGGTGGAACCTTTTTTATGTAAGGGGATAAGAACTGATTCAGTCCAATCTACTGGCCAACTTCCCGTATTCCAAACCGAGTTACAGATTCTCGTCATTATTTTTATGCCTTCTGACCCAAGATTCTGTAGGAGTTCCGCTGGTATGGCATCCTTTCCCGGGGATTTATCCAGTTTTAAAGATTTCGTCGCTCTATCCACCTCTGACGGAAGGATGTCTGGTTCCCGTTCTCCAATGCTCAAACTTATTGGTGTTATATCTGGAGTGTGATTATCGTACAAAGTCCCGCAATATCGTTTCCATCGCTCTAGAATTTCTTTGGTTTCAGTAATCAAGGTCCCTCTTTCATCCTTGATCGAACAGGTCTTAATAGAGCGAGTTTTTGTAAGGTCTTTAACTTTACGAAAGAGATCTTTGGTTTCGTTTTTTGCCGAGTGTCTTTCTAGATCTTCACAAACTTTAATGATCTGATCCGTTCTGTTCTTACGGCAACGACGCTGCACATCTGCGCTAAGTTCCGAATACCGCTGGCGAACTTCTGGTGTATTCAAAGGCTCAGAGTCTCTCAGCGGGCGATGGAGCGAGCTATGCTGGAGTATCTCTACGTGATCAAATCAGAAATGAGGAGATCCTTAGAAGAACCTGAGCTACCGATATAACTCAGCGTGTCGCGAGGCTGAAGTGGCGATGGGCAGCACATAGTGAGGAGAACCGATGGGCTTTGGGGTTTTAAGGTGTTTTTATTTCCAGTTTTAAGTGGTCCTTTGTGGGGGTTTATTGTGTTAATGTAAATAGTATTAAGAATTATATTTTTGTAAAGAGCAACCGCCGAGTTTCTTGCTGGCTCTTCTCGGTAGGAACAGCAGTAGAGTTGACGATTCAAAAGCACTTGGTTACAAGTTTATTTGAATAAAGAATATTTTGAATTTTGAATTTTGTGTAGAAACGCCCAACCTGTCGCCAAACTCGTCGTATCGTCGACACGTCCACTGCCGCCCCGTCTGTACTAAGGGAATGGAAATTCCATTTTACGCTGCAGGGGTTGGGGAATATAAGGAAGAAAGGGAAAGAAAAGCCTTAATCTAATTCTTACAGTCTATTTCCTTATCCTAATCACTAATCGACGAAAATACCACAGTGCTTGAAGACCAAAATCTTCGATCAGTGCGTGTTGCCAGTGATGACTTACAGATCTGAAACGTGGTCGCTGACTATGGGCCTTATAAGAAGGCACAGACGCTCAGCGGGCGATGGCGCGAGCTATGCTCAGAGTAACTCTACGTGATCAAATCACAAATGAGGACATCCGTAGAAGAGCTACACCTGAGCTACCGATATAGCTCAGCGTGTGGCGAAGCTGAAATGGCGATGGGCGGGGCACATAGTGCGTAGAACCGAAGGACGTTTGGGTCTCAACGTGCTGGAATGGCGACCCCGCACCGGAAAACGCAGTGTCGGTAGAACCCCACGAGATGGACTGACGATCTCAAAAAGGTCGTGGGGAACCGCTGGGTCCAAGCAAAACCAAGATTGTCTCTCCTGATTTCCATACCAAGGAGATCGCGTCCATCGGTTGACAAAAAAGAAAGAAGAAAAATCGTACCTGGCATCGATGCGTTTTTTCTGTCCACCGGTGACGAAGTTGACCAGCGAGGAGACCACGTTGCCCTCGTTGTAGTTCACTATGTCCACCCACGTTTCGGCAGAGTTGTGCCAGAACACCCCAGCCGACCGCTTAGCGCTGGAGGTTAGAGAAAGTGGTTCATAAATTGTATTATTGACAGACGTCGAAACAGCAAAACTTGTTTATTTTGCCTACTTCCATAGCATTATGTCTTATGGAATATTGCTATGGGGTAAATGCGCGGATAGTGAAAAAATTTTTGTTTTGCAAAAAAGACTATATTTATAAGAATATAGTCTATTCTTCAAAAAAGACTATATTTATAAGAATATAGTTTAGTAGAATATAGAATGAAATATTTTATAAGAATTATAAAACGATAGGTGATGTATGCAATAGACAAAGCAGGAACCGACATAAGCTTGCGGCTCCTGCTTTGCGCCTTGCAAAAGTACGTAATTCGTTTGTGGATTTTGGTATAAGATTCTATAATAAAATTCCGCAATCAATTTCAGCTTTGCCATTACAGCAGTTTAAAAACACTGTTAAAAAGAGGCTGATACAGAAAGCCTTACTATACTCTTGAAGATTATTTAGAAGATAAAATGTGTGGATATAGCTCTCTTTGAACGTGTACAAGACAGTAACGACTTAATGTAAATAGTATTAAGAATTATATTTTTAAAAGAGCAACCAACCAGAGTTTCTTGCTGGCTCTTCTCGGTAGGAACAGCTTTCCGAACCAGCAGTAGAGTTGACGATTCAAAAGCACTTGTTTACAAGTTTATTTGAATAAAGAATATTTTGAATTTGAATTTGAATTTGTAGTAATTTAATTTATAGAATAGGCGTTACTTTGCGGAGATCCATAATACAAAAGTATTATGAGGATTATAGCAAAATAATTTTATCATTTCTTTTGTAGTAATACATTTATTGATTTTTTGTTTAATGTACCCGGAGTAAACACGTGAATTTCGTATCCCTTATGACTAAAAGGAGTTAATTACAAGCATTTGTTTATATGCCGTTCATAAAATACCTACGTACCACGTTCGTTTTTTGTACCCTCCCCGCCATTTGGACACAATGTCACACTTTCTGTTACTCCTCCTTAATATATAACGTCACAAAAACTAAGAGCATAATATAATAAATTTTAAGTAACAGTTAAATTATTTGCTTAGTTTTTATAATGAAATTCCAATAAACTAATGAAAATTATTTATAGCTAAATAATGAATCACTACATATTATAAAACAAAGTCGCATTCTTTGTCCATATATCCCTATGTACGCATAAAACTTTAAAACTACGCAACAGATTTATATGCGGTTTTTTTAAATAGATAGAGTGATTCCAGAGGAAGGTTTGTACGCATAATAACATTCAATACGGAGTAGAGAAATACTGTAATTTTTGAGGTTTCTGTAAATAATTACATTTTTTTCCGCTTACATTGCAAAATAATGTACTAAGTATTTGTACACCTTGAAAAGGTCTACAGAAAAGTCCGCGATGGTATATAATGCTATGGTATGGTATGGATGGTAAGCGTCGAGAGTGGTGGCGGTGGTGGAGGTTTGTGCATGTGTTTTTTACGACTCCTACATATATCAGGTATGATAACCGATTGTTCACTCTACATCTAGCATTATATATATTTTCTATTTTACTTTATCGCGGATAATAGCAAAATAATTTTATTATTACTTTTGTATTATGGATCTCCGCAAAGTAACGCCTAATTCTATAGACAATAAATCCCTTACCTATGTGAATACAAGACTGGTACAGCGCCGTATATAGCCATACGGCTATCCAACTCGTATTCAAACACGTCCAAGTTGTAGAGGCGATACGGCTCGCCCGACGTCGTGGTCTTGAGGTACAAGTTGTCGGTATGCTCGGGGATACCTACGGAAATAGGTCATATAACATCTCTCATCAGCATTACCATCATCCTTGCCCTTATCCCAATCTAAGTGGAGTCGGTACAACATGTTATAAACATGCTGTCACATGATTTGGCCGCGTTTTTACGACCGGCCGCCTGCCTGACGTCAACTTACCTTAGTCGCCTTTTACGACACCTCGGTAAGAAATGAGGTTGGTCTATTCTACTCTGCCGGATACCACACGGCGGGTCGACATACCTAACTCGCCACTTCACACTTTTTCACAGGAAGGCTATAGGCATAACATCACTGAGAAAACTAGCATTGTAATGTCAAATTATATGTATTTCGACTGGCCAGTTGGCAGTGGGTAGTGACCCTGGCTCCAGCGCCGCAGGCCGCGGGTTCCATTCCCGCCAAAGGCCAAACATTTTCTATAAATTAATTTGTTGGTCTTCGAGTCTGGGTGTATATTTGTATTTAAGTATGTATTTAAAATTATATAAGTATATAAAGCTAGAGAGGGATTTGTTTTCAAACTACATAACATACCGTAGATTTGCGTTGCTTCGGGGAATGTAACATCAAGCGACACACCCTCATTACCACGCGGTTTGCTGTCATGGTGCCCCTTGAAGTTCTCACCCCAAGTGCCTTCTTCCTCCTGAAACAATAATAACATAAAACATCTTAAGAGGCTCTCACTTAGTTGTTGGATCAAGCGTGGGATACAAAAGGCAGTTATGCTTGAGACGGCGCGGATTGTTAGGAGGTTCAGTCTGGAGCCCTAACCACTTAAGCTTGAGTACATTCTCCGCTTCCTGTGGTCAACAATTTTTTTATATTTTTTAATGTTTTTTTGTATTATAAAGTCATAATAATAGTAAATGGATGACCGACCGAAAACGGGTATAAAAAGATGTTTTTTTAATGAAGCCGCAACCCATGGAGCTGAAGGCTCACTACCCACTGCGCCAACAGGCTTGTTTTACTCGTGTAAAATAATTTTATTATTACTTTTGAGGTCAATACATTGTTATACTTACTTCAATGTCATTACGCTATGAGCTATTTTAAAAAAAACTAGTGTTTCCTTGCTCTTGCAAGTTATGGGTCTTATAAACACTTACGAGTTTTGTAGGCGCTATGCTAAGGTTTATTGCAATTTGCCACAAAACAACTGTTTTAAATTAGGTCGCTTTAATACTAAGCGTGCGATATTTATTTTGGGGATGGTATGCAACACAGTTCATACTATTGCCAAATGCCAAATTAATGGCCAAATGTGTACTAAATAGGGTGTCATTCATTTTTTTATTGTATATAAATAAATTTATTTACATGTCGCCTGTCTCAAAAGCAAAAAGTTTTAAATAATTTACTTTGGGAACGTACAACAATGTATTATTGTTCCATATATATATTTATCACGAGACGCCGTGTGGTATCCGGATGAATAGAATAGACCACCCTCATTTCTTACCGAGGTGTCGAAAAAGGCGACTAAGGGAAGTTGCCCCACCGTGTGGTATCGGGCTGAATAGAATAGACCACCTCATTTCTTACCCAGGTGTCGTAAAATATGACTACCTAAGGTAAGTTGACCCACCGTGTGGTATCCGGCTGAGTAGAATAGACCACCCTCTTTCTTACCGAGGTGTCGTAAAAGGCGACAAGGTAAGTTCACCCACCGTGTGATATCCGGTTGAGTAAAATACACCACGTTCTTTCTTACCGAGGTGTCGTAAAACACGACTAAGGTAAATTGACGTCAGGCCGGTCTTAAAATACGTACCCAAATCATGTGACAACGTGTTTCTAACATTTTTTTATACAGGAAAAAAACCCCTTATGGGTACCGCCGCCCGACGGGGACAGGTGGCGGTTATGTCGGACTCGCACCGACTAAAACGACCTGTGTGCTCCACCACGCTGCCGATGGCAAGGACAGGGTATCGCTACACATTACCCCCATCCCCGCCGACAGCTCTGATCCCAGAGAACAAACACCTTCTTCGGGTAGGGGCCCCTCGAAAGAGAAGCCCCCCTCCGCTTACCGGTGCATCGGGGGCACCAGATGCACCAGATGACTGACTGGGGGACCTGTAAGCCAGACGTCCGATATACCTCGTTCGGAACGTCCGAAGGTCCCCTGATAGGGCGGCAGAAGATGGGCTTAGGCAAGTCGCTATCAACGTGTTTGTAACATGTGCCGACCCCACTTAAAGTGGGATATTTTAGAGGACAGGAGGATAATATATATTTAACACGAGGTTTTCTTAAATTGGCTCAAACCATTCTCAGTTCACAACCTAAGCGGTTAAGGTTAAACACGTTTAGAGTGATAACCCTGTGACAAATGGACTGAACCGCTGACCTCACGTACGCGATAAATTAAATGTATGATACAATTAAGAATCATTAACCTTATGTATCACTGGTTTTAATCGATCTTTTAGTGTAATAATAGTTCCTAGCGTTTACATCAAAATCGGGTCGTTCGTAAAATACGGTCGCATACAAGGGAGGGGGGAGTTGTCCTACTGCGCGTGACAAGATATGACGGGGGACATCGGGAGTGAAGGGGGTAATGGGGGGGGGCGTCGGGAGTGACGGGGGGAATAGGGGCGTCGAGAGTGACGGGGGGAATGGGGGGCGTCATTAAACAGAGTAATTAATTTCTTTTAGTAAATATCAAATATGTAGTTTTCAACGTTTACAGTTTAATTATAAGTACCTGATTGACCTGGCTCGGTAATATTTACAAAAAAAAAAGAAACTTAAAAAAGAAAACTGTAGGTAGTTGGGGAGCGATCCTAGGTATTTACATTTCTCGAGACCGCCCATTACCCCGAATAAGCTACACTGACTTGACAGTTTATAGCAAAAATAGTGTTTTATATTCAATATAAATTTTAATATTTTTCAATGCCCAAAAACAGGGATAAAACGATTTTTTTTAAATAAAACCTAGCTAGATCGATTTTTCTTCCCCAAAACCCACATTATTATCACACATGCCTCAGGTCGAGGCATCTGTGACGAACTATTCGCGACGCACGCCTCGCAATTTAGCGATGTTAAAAATAATCGATTTTTAAAATAATCGATTATATTTTCAAAATAATCGATTTTTAATAATCGATTATATATTCAAAATAATCGATGTTTAATAATCGGTTATTTTTTCATCAAAAATCGATTATTTTAGGTTTCCCTTTGTCTTTTTTACTCTTTTTCTTGTTTTTTAAGATTAGATATGCGTCGTTGGATTAAACCAATTTAGCCAAACTACACATTTTATTCCAAGTGCACAAACAGCGCATCTGATATTATTTCTTGGTAGTTATCCACTTTAATTAGCCTTTATTGTAATTAATTATTAATATTAAAAAATACAACTTTTGAAATGGTAGAAAAATCGATTTCACAAAAAAATCGATTTTTTTTAATTCGATTATTCTTAAAGGGATAAAAATCGATTATAAATTAATCGATTTTTTCTACTCCAAGTCACATCCATATCCCACTATACACATCTATACCCTCCACATTGTCTGTACGCGGCCTTAAGTTAGGTCGTCTGACCCAATTTAAAACCCAGTGTCGTGGAATGAACTTTAACGTTTATCTTGTTACGTGACTGATAAAGATGCGACGATAATATCAAGTTGTTTACTATTACGTGTAACTTGATAAACGTAGGATTTTGTTACCACGTGTATATCTGTGAATGAATCAGTTTTTTTTATAAAAGTAATGTAAATGTAAAGTAGCGGCCTGTTAATATCCCACTGCTGGGCATAGGCCTCCTCTCTCTCTGTTTTTGGAGAGTAGAGTTGGAGCTAACCACGCTGCTCCAATGCGGATTGGTAGGTTATACATATCTCCAGATTTCTCTAGAGATATGCAGGTTTCCTCATGATGTTTCCCTTCACCGAAAACCATGTGATACATTGCAATTATTAATTAGAAACATACGTTTTTAATTGAAAAACCCATTGGTCTACTCGAGGTTTTAAACTGCGACTCCCAAGGAAAGAGTCGCACGGTGGCACCATTAAGCTATCACAGCAAAAAGTAATGTATATATGAATTTAGATATTCTAAAGATAGCAGACAATCTTCATGGTATAGGGAAAGAGGAATTGTTTTACTCCGAATTTAATGCGTGCGGGCCACTGGCATTAACGAATGAATCAAAACTACTGGATCGATTTTAATAAGTTTTTTCAATGAGTCATCATCCTCCTGCACTTATCCCACACTAAGTGGAGTCGGCACAACATGTCACAAACATGCTGTCACATGATTTGGCTGCGTTTTTACGACCGACCGCCTGCCTGACGTCAACTTACCTTAGTCGTATTTTACGACCCCTAGGTAAGAAAGAGGGTGGTCTACTTTACTAAACCGGATAGCACACGGTGGATCAACTTACCCTAGTCACCTTTTACGACGCCTCGGTAAGATATGAGGTTGGCCAATTCTACACAGCCGAATACCACACGGCGGTGTCGACTTACCTTAGTCGCCTTTTACGACACCTCGGTAAGAATTGAGGATGGTACTATTCTATTCAACCGGATACCACACGGCGTAATTTATTTATTTTTTCACTGAGTGACATTGGATATACTTTCTACCCGTGCGAAGCCGGAGCAGACCTCTAATTTATATATAAAGCTAGAAAAGAAAAAAAAAAAAAGTAAAAAAAGCTTTTATAATCTTCTCAAATAATACTTACAACTTCCACGACATTGCCCTGATCATCATCATCGCTGATCTTCTCCCTCTTAACTCTCAGCGGCTCCACCAGAAGCTGCGAGTTCTCGTTGAGGATCACCACCCTCTCTCCATTCTTATCCAGAAACTCGAACTTCAACGGTTCAGCTGTCACCACCACCTTGTGTCCTTGGTTGTTCACGAGAGTCAGGACTCCATTGTCGTTCGAGATGAGTTTTAATCTGAAAAAAAAAAAGATTTGACTGGCCCGTTGGCGCAGTGGGGCACCCTGCCTTCAGCTCCGCAGGTCGCAGGTTCGATTCCCGCCGAGGGCCAACATTTTCTGTAAATTAATTAGTTGGCCTTTGAACCTGGGTGTATATTTGTATTTAAGTATGTATTTAAAAAAGATATAAGTATATATTAACCAGTTGTCTGTCACCCATAACACAAGTATTAAGTTACTTACTTTGGGGACGGATAACAGTGTGTGTAAGTGTTCCATATATTTATTATTATTTATTATTAAGTAGTAAGTAAGTAAGTTAATGTAACGAATTAGGCGTTACTTTGCAAGGGCCCATAATAATAATAAAAGTAACGGCATCTTAATATCTCAATGCTGTGGGTTTCATACATTTGTATTCATAGCATTATGTCTTATGGAATATTGTTATAGGGTAAATGTGAGGGCATTGAAAAAAATTTCGTAATTAAAAAAAGAGCCATGCCATAATTGTAATGCCATACATGGCATTAACAATTCAAGTCCGCGTGATTCTTACATTATATTCACAGTATATTTAATTTTTGTGCTTAAGAATCTTTAATATTATTGTTAATCATGTATGTGTGTGTATATATATATATATATATATATATATATATATATTTCCTGAATCTCGGAAACGAATTATTTTGTCACTTCTATACTATGTAATTCCGCAAAATAATGCCTGCTTCCATACATTATTTATAGTGAGGTCTGATAAAAACGATTTCCTAAAAGGAAATACAAGTTTAAATAAATAAATTATCACCAATACAAAAATTTATGTAAACAGTTTATTGAGTGTACATATTTAATTACACTGCAAGGCTTTATGGTCAATTATACCGTTAGACAAATTGGCTAAACCATTTGCAAGTCAATTTCTATGTCTATACTAATATATAAAGCTGAAGAGTTTGATTGTTTGAACTTGCTAATCTCAGGAACTACTGGACCGATTATAACATTTTTTCCAGTGTAAGATAGTCTATTTATCGAGGATGGCTATAGGCTATATAACATCACGCTTAGATGAATAGGAGAGGAGCAGCAATAAAAAATATTACGAAAACGACAAAATTTGATGCTTTCCTTGTTTGCGTTAAGTAAACGGTTAAAGTTATTAAAAAATCATGTATTATAAAATTGTTCCCCGCTAAAAGTTTTAAATAAAAGTCCGCGATAGCATATATCTAGCTTTTAAGGTAAACCAATTTTAACCATTTTTATATTTATCAAAACACTATATTACGGTTTTAATCTTACCACGCAGGCGGAGCCGCTGGCGATTGCTAGTAACTTAAAAGAACGTAATAAAAAATACAACTGTACTGTAAATTAAAATTTTCTAATTCATAATATTCTTTATTCAATTAAATGTGTTAACAAATCCTTTTGAATTGTCAACTCTTCTGCTAGTTCGGAAAGCTGTTCTTGTTGAAAGAAGAGCCAGCAAGAAACTCGGCGGTTGCTCTTTTAAATATAATTTTTATAACTAGTTACATTTATGCTATCTTGTACAGGATCGAAGAGTTATTTCCACGCATTATTATCATATATAATCAACAGTCCTTTTAATAGTTGTTTTAAATTACTGTAACAGTAAAATTTATTGTGGATTTTTTAAATAAAATCTTATACCCAAACCCACAGAAGACTTACATACTTTGTAAGGCGCAAATCGGTCCGTTTATACTTTGTCTATTATATACATATCCAATATTTCACTTTTCACTTATTAAAATATTAATTTTTTTTAAAAATAATTTTTTGCGCATATATTGTAAAAAACAAAATTTTTCTGGCGAGAGCTCCGAATTAAGTTTATAAAAACCTGTATCTCAGAGTCCTCGCCCTCTCCCAGATATTATAATAAATTAAACGCAAGTGAACAGACAAATTTTATGGCAAAAATAAAAGAATGAAAACAAAAAAGCACTTACCCATCTCCCTTAGGCTCGCCATCAAGGGCTATCTGCGTTCTATACCGAGGGTACAAAGGTTCGGCTTCATCTATTTCCACTCGGAATGTACCATCTAATAGCGCTGACAACCTCAGTGCATACCGCCACTGTAAACAAAGTAAGTCAGATCCTATTTTACACTATTCCGCCCATAAGTAACGTCCATACTCATATAATATTAAGCACCATTGACGGAGCCTTGCTCAGTAATTTTTTACAAAATAAAAAAAAGGTGCTTCAAAAATATAAATAAAAAATAATAGGGTAGGTGGGGCCCGGTCCTTGGTATTCTCATTTCGCGCGACCACCCGTTTCCCGAAAAAGCTACGCTGGCTGACATTTCACGGCGAAAATTGTGTTGTATATATTCAATAAATTAAAAGTAAACTTTGTTCTTTTAATGCCCAAAAACAGGGATAAAACAATTTTTTTGTTAAATAAAACCTAGCCAGGTCCATTTTTCTCCTCCAAAACTCCTGCCATCATCATCTTCCTGCCCTTATCCCACTCTGAGTGGAGTTGGCACAACATATTATAAACATGTTGTCACATGTTTTAGCTACGTATTTTACGATCAGCCGCCTATCTGACATCAACTTACATTAGTGACCCTTTTACGACACCTCAGTAAGAAACGAGGGTGGTACTATTCTATTCAGCCGGATACCACACGGCGTTTTAACACAAAAATTTATTTAACTTTAATTGTAAAATTAGTTGAAAAATTAAGAAAGGTCTTAAATAACAACAGTTAAATTTCAGATAAATATTGAAGGAAAACAATTCATTACAATTAGATATAATATTAAGGTTAATGGGATTTTAATTACTAGTGATAATCTATGCATAAAGACAATTAAACAACTTTGTACAAAAGTAATGAAAGAATTATTTTAGTATTTAATTTTTCAACAAATGCAGATTACAGCAAAGTCATTTTAGTACTAAGGAATTCCACAAAGAAATATATACTAAGTACTATAAATTATTTAAAGAACTTTGCTTTAAATTACCAATATCATAGAAAATAGTTCAGTAAATAATTAATGAGAAGTTTATTTATTTATTTATTTCTTTTTACACATATATTTAGAAAAGAGAAAGAAAAATAAAAAAGAACATGTATAAAGGCGGACTTATCCCTAAAAGGGATCTTTTCCAGTCAATCTTAAAGTAATAGAAGGAAAAGGACAAGAATTAAAGAAGAAAGAGAGTACGGGTCATATAAAGAAAAAGAAAAGTTTATATAAATTTAACTATTTAATCAATTAATTAATTATGGTAAAATAAATAGATGAAAAGATGCTACTAATATATAACTACTTAAGATAAATATTTTATAGTCTGTAACTTAAATACCGAAAGGGAAAGAGATTTGCGGATAGATACTGGTAAATCATTCCACAGCTTAACAACACCCTGAAAGCTAAATGATCTCGAGTAAGCCAGTGAGGAGCATTTGGGGAAAGCAAGATCTAAGGTACTTATAGATCTTAATACAATCTACTGTTATCTATCTACCAGGTGTTTTGATAATGAGCAATATATAATTAACAATAATATTTTATAGAATTAGGTGTTTCTTTACACCTTACCATAATAAAAAAATAATGATAATATTGTTTTTCTATACTCTGTGACGAGACTACTAATTACAGATTATATTACAGTACTTTCTGAACCAACCATTTTTTTTATTAACATGTACATACAAATAATTGGCAACAGCTATAAACTCAAAAAAAACTCACCAAAATATTCCTTTTGCCTCCATCAACATCAACGGTGACCACTTCGGCGGAGAGCACATTACCATGAATAAAAACACTGTCCAAATTTAACGAATACTGAGATTTATCTGGCTTAAATGGTCGCAGACGCTTACAAAATCCTGATTGATCACAAGTCTTGAAATTGTTTCTATCTACAGCCCAACTAAGCCCTACTAGGCCGACCAGAAGAAGACCTAAAGCCTTCATCCTATAACAGAACAAAGAAACAACAATAATTACACAAAGAAACAGAATTTTATTCATTAACAAAGACCGGTACGTAAAGGTATATCAGCGTGATATTTATGTTCATACCTGACCGCAATTGATATATTTTTATCGGAAAATGTTTTCAGATGAAAGGAAAATAATTGTTTTAGATGAACATCACTATTATCCTACGAAAAGCCTTTAAAATCCTATAAAAAGCACACCTGCGTTACGTGGAGAAATTTCGCTCGACGATTTTTGTCACAGACTAGATTACATAAAATCACAGATAAATAACTTCAAAATACAATAATAAACTTTCATAGAATAAGGATTTAATAAGACAGAAAGCTTAGAAAAGAAGAAAGTATCGTGAAAAAAATGAATATTATCATTTTCAATGTTTTGATATCTTGATGGCATACAAGTAACTCTCAATAATTTTTATGTTGTCGTGTAGGGGTGAAGTTAGTATTATAATTGTATTTGTTTGATGATTCCGGTGTTTATATACAGTTATTAATACTGATAATTAAGTAATTTATAGAATCAGGCGTTACTTTGCGGAGGTCTATAAAACAAAAGTAATATTATATACTCCGCAGTGTTATTCAAATATTCATAATTTAATAGGGGTTAACCGATTTTAATACATGTAATTTATTATAAAGGTATTATAAAGATAATTTTTTTTATTGCTTTTTAATATATGTATTTACAAATATGCAGTAGAGTTATTCTTCTCTCTCTTTGACATGTAAATTGCCATATAAGCTCATCTCGTTCACTCTAACTCTGAACGAGCCGTAACTCGTCACGAAAATTAACTCTGAAGAGTTAAGATTTAAGATATAGAGATATAATTGAAACCCATGATTGAAACACATGCGAGCTAGAGAGTGTTATATCTTCTGAAGAGATATATATCTTTCTGTAGCTCGCGAGCTACCCAACTCTATGTTGGACAAATAACTTTGAATGACTTTGAATGTTAACGATAAAGTATAAACGAATATTTGGAAAAATCGTCAGGAAAGCACACTATATACGTTGGTAGAGAAATAATCAAATTTTTAATAAAACTAGGCAATGCGATTGGTGTTTGGTCCGACTATTCATAAGATTCCTAAACTTACGCATAATTTTGTACAAATTTGTTTATATTCGATCCTAAAAATGAGCGAACAGTGGAAATCAGAGAAGGATCGTATTTTGTCGTTGCCAATAGAAGAGAAGAGAATATTATATAAATCCAGTGATTATATTATCCTCAACAAAGTGGATCCTTGGTTCAAATACGTCGTGGAAAACAAAAGTGTAGAAGCTAAGAAGCCTAACGGTGAAGATATAAATGAATTTCGCAAGATAAAAATTGATTCTGAGAAAAATAAACAACTATCTGAGAAAGTTTCAATATTTAAAGGCGATATCACTAAATTGGAGGTGAAATGCATTTATATATATTGTAGTATTTCAAGTACTACCGCCGTGTGGTATCCGGATAAATAGAATAGTCCACCCTTATTTCTTACCAAGGTGATGTTAAAGGCGATTTAGGTAAGTTGACTCATCGTCTGGTATCCGGTTGAGTAAAATAGACCATCCACTTTCTTACCGAGCTGTTAAATACGACTAACGTAAGTTGATGTCAGGAATGCGGCCCGTCGTATAATAGCCTCATCATGTGACAATATGTTTATAACGTGTTGTGCCGACCCCACTTAGAGTGGGATAAGGGCAAGATGAAGATGAGTATTTCAAGTATGTACTACAGAAAGTATTCTTATACTTTTAAATACATAAAGCAGTTTATAATTTTCCATACTTGTAATAAATAAATTCAATTTAAATTTTTCTACATCTTTAATGCCTGAATGTACCAGTGATTATAAATAAATAAATATATGGGACATTTACTCAAATGGTCGTCCGTCCCCAAAGTTACTTAATACTTGTGTTATGGGTGACAGACAACTGGTGAATATATACTTATATATTTTTAAATACAAATATACACCCAGGCTCAAAGACCAACAAATTCATTTATAGAAAATGTTGGCACTCAGAGAGAAATTGAACCTTCGACTCACGGTGCTGAAGGCAGGGTCACTACCCACTGCCCCAACGGGCCAGTCAGTGATTAATATTGTTGTTTTTGGTACACTACTACGTGCTTATTTTAATATAACCTCTCATATTCCCAAGTACAGTTTAATCTACTAATTCAGCATTAAAATCCAGAGGATACTGGATTATTGGAATAATATATGGAATAAATATAATATTCCCATTATCGGATTATAGTGAAAAAGTCATCAGTAAATAATAAAATAAAGCATTTCATAGAGGCAATAAATTGTATTTAATATACTTAACCTGTACATATGTAATAACATACTTAAAAAAAAATCTTTAATCAAGGTCTGCTTTTGTGAAGTTTGCAGTCCTTTCTTGAAAACCTTTTCTTGTATAAGTAACAGCCTGTTACTATCCCACTGCTGGGCATAGGCCTCCTCTCTCTGTTTTTGGAGAGAAGGTTAAGAGCTAAGATCTACCATGCTGATCCAATGTGGTTTGGTAGGTTTCACATATCCCTAAGATTCTCTAGAGATATGCAGGTTTCCTCACGATGTTTTCCTTCACCAAAAAGCGTGTGATGAATTGCAATTATCAATTAGACACATAAGTTTTTAATAGGAAATACTCATTGGTGTCTGCCCAGGTTTGAACCCATGATTGTCTCTAGAGATTTACACGATCTCCTCGCTGGGCTATCACAGCTTCTTGTATGTTGTGAAGAATTATAATATCTTTGTCTAATATGCTGTTTTATTTTACCGTATTATTGGACGTGTTGATCTTTTGAAGTGCTGGATCTGAGATTGTACTGTACTTTCATTGGGTGTACTAAATTAAAAAAAAATATTTTTAGGTGGATGCCATAGTGAACGCTGCAAATTCTATGTTAAAGGCAGGTGCAGGAGTTGATGGTGCTATTCATAGAGCAGCAGGACCTTTACTACAAGTAAATTAATATAGTGTTAAAAATAGATTAATAGGCTGTTTCGACTGTGCGACTCTTGCGATAGGGTTGCGGGTGCATACCCCCATGCAAAAACCAATGAGTTTTACTATTAAAACTTATGTGTCTGATAAATGCAATTTAACAAACCTGCATGTCTCTAGAGAATTCTAGGGATATGTGTAACCTACCAATCCGCATTGGAGCAGAGTGGTAGGTCTTAGCTCCAATCTTTCTCTCCAAAAACGGAGAATGGAGGCATTAAATTTGGATTACATACTATGTTACAGACAGTGAAAACTTCTGGAATATTAACCCTTCACCTGTAACAATATTTACAACTATATATTACAATTTCAATTTACGTTATTTAAAATATTTACATTAAATCTACAGTATGATATTTTTAGTTATACAACTCACAATGAAGAATGTCATAGATATTCACTTTTAATGAATATTTTAATAACATATATGTACTGGATATTTTACTAATTGCAGCAAGAATGTAATACCCTTGGTGGTTGCCCAACCGGTGAGGCCAGAATTACTGGAGGTTACAATCTACCTGCAAATTGTAAGTTTTTTACTACTGTTGGGGATTTTCCAATATTATTCCGTGTCGTGGGATAAATTAAAAGTTCCTTTACGTGTGCGAGACGTGTAATTCCAAGTAACCGTGTACAGAGAATAAATCAGTAACAATTGAACTAACTATTTACAATGAAAATTAACTGTCACGCAAAATAAGAAAACACCTGTACGATTTATATGAGCAATTGCTCTTGAAATTATTACAGGCGCTTAATAAAATATAAAATACATCTTATATAATGAAATGTCCAAACATCCCCCCGCGCGTTGGAAGCTCGCCTTTCAACCACTAGAATCTTCGTTTGGTAACGGACAAATCTTGCTAAACGCTCGACGGAGAGTTCCGGAAGATGTTTTGATGTCTGCCACTCTACTTATGCCATCTGCACCAGGATATAAGGTAACAATGCGCCCCAGCTTCCATTTGAGTGGCGGCAATTGATCCTCTTTTAATAAAACAAGGCTGCCAATTTTTAGTGGCTCCTGTTTTGATCGCCACTTACATCTTTGCTGTAATTCAGAGATGTATTCCTTGCTCCAGCGAGCCCAGAAATGCTGTCGGAATCGCTCAATCCTCTGAAATCTTGGTAAACTTGATGTGGCACAATCAACATAATTTGATGCTGGCAATGAAGTAAGAGGCCGGCCAATAATGAAGTGGCCAGGTGTTAACGGCATCATATCACTTGGGTCTGTAGATAATGGTGTGAGCGGATGAGAGTTCAGGATAGCTTCTATTTGTACCAACACAGTGTTAAGTTCTTCATAGCTTAAATGACAATTTCCCAATACTCGTACTAAGTGAAACTTTATAGATTTAACGCCCGCTTCCCAGAGACCACGAAGTGAGGACTATATGCTGGCGTAAAATGAAAGTTGACACCTTCATGTGCAACGTTTTCAGATACTAAACTGCAATTACTTTTTAAAAATTTACCGATTTCGTTATAAGCGCAAACAAATGATGTCCCCTTATCCGAATAAATGTTTTTGGGTTTGCCTCTGCGTGACATAAATCTTTTTAATGCCGAAATAAAAGTTTGACTGGTTAAGTCACCTACTAACTCTATGTGTATTGCCTTAGTAGTGAAACATATGAAAATTGCAATGTACACCTTCATAAGACGACAACCTCGGCCTTGACGACTCGCAGACAAAATCGGTCCTGCGTAATCGATGCCTACATTTTCGAAAGGATACCCACCTGGTTGTAAACATTCAATGGGCAGGTTACCCATGAGAGGGGCAACAATCTTACCTCTCATACGATTGCATCGCACACAACTCCGATAACACGACTTTGCCAAATTTCGGCCACCTATAGGCCAATAGGTTTCGCGAATAGACGCCAATAAAAGTTGAGGCCCTGCATGCATTAATCGTGTGTGCTCGTACTTAAACAACAACTTCGTAAAAATATGAGTGGACTGTATGATAATTGGGTGTTTCTTATCAAAAGAAAACTCAGAGTTGTTTAAGCGACCACCCACGCGCATTATTTGGTTCTCATCCATGAAAACAGTGAGCTTGTTTAGTGGGCTGCCTTTAGGTAAATTTTTATTATTTAATAGCAACTGATACTCAGAAAACGATTCTTTTTGAGAAAGTTTAATAATAAAACGCAACGAGTTCTGTAACTCATTAGCAGTTAAGTTGTTGTCAAAGACATACAATTTTTTACATTTATTAATAAATCGCAAAACGTATGCAACAGTTCTATGCAAACGTAAATAATTTGAAAACCGATTAAATTCAATTAAATTATTTGAATAATTTATTGTTACCTGTAATATAACATCACGAGTTTCAGGAAGTAAATTCGAATCACTACAAACGGGATTCGATGGCCACTGAACTTCGTCATTTTTCAAAAAGTCAGGACCGGTCCACCACAACTCACATGACCCTATTAAAGCTGGGTCTACACCACGCGATATTAAATCGGCTGGATTTAGATCTGTTGGGACGTGCCGCCAGGTACATTTGCCCGAAACCTCTAAAATTTCCGCAACCCGATTACGCACGAACGGTTGTAATTTAACGGGCAACATTTGTAACCAACCCAAGACAATTGTTGAGTCAGTCCAAAAGAAAGTTTTACGTACTTGAATCCGCAGCGATTTGATCACCTTGGCATACAAACGGACACCAGCTAACGCGCCGCAAAGCTCGAGTCTGGGTATTGTGGTAGGTTTGAGGGGTGCCACTCTGCTTTTGGCTAATAGTAAACTAACGAGAACATCCCCGCGTTCGTTTGCACTGCGCACATACACACAACTACCATAGGCGAGTTGCGAAGCGTCTGTAAAAATATGCAAGTCAATGTATAAATAATTATCACAAACGATACGACGAGCAACACGCAAATTATTTAATATTGGCAAACTGTTTGCTATCTCTGCCCAGAGCTTATATATATCACGTGGCAGTCGCTCATCCCACGACAACTTATGAAGCCATAACTTTTGCAACAAGATTTTCATTGTAACTATACATGGAGCCAGTAACCCTAACGGATCAAAAATCTGAGCTATAACTGAAAGAATAGTTCTTTTAGTAATTTCAGTAGGAATATTACAATTAATTTTAAAATAAAAGTTATCTAACAAATTGTCCCAGTATAAACCTAAAGTCTTGTCACATTCACGAGCGCCTATATTCAAATCAACACAAGACTGATCTGCTTGACTTGGAACTATAAATGAATTATTCGACTTCCATTTACGAAGTGACATTTTAGCGGCGGCCAATTCATCAGTAACAATTTTCTTTATTTCTAAAACCTCTTCTAAAGTGTCTCCACCTGTTAATAAATCGTCCACGTAGAAATCGTGGATGATAATCTCGCTTACACGTTTATCCGTACATTCCAAGCCTATTTGTTTTAAGCACCTGGTGGCGAGAAACGGAGCACTAGCTGTACCGTATGTAACGGTGTTTAGAACAAAACACTTAAAGGGCTCTGAAGGGTTATCACGCCAGATAACCTGCTGCAAGGATCTATCATCGGGATGTACCATCACGTTGCGGTACATTTTTTCCACATCGCCGGCTAATATAAATTTGTGGCAACGAAATCGGAGCAAGATAGACAATAAATCATCCTGAATAGTAGGACCAACCATGAGAATAGTATTCAGTGATATGCCGGACGTCGTAGGACTGCTGGCGTTGAATACTACTCGTAGCTTCGTGGTGGAACTACTTTCGCGCACGACCCCGTGATGTGGTATAAAATAACCAGTATTACATAAGTCATTATTGCTTGCCGACATATGTCCTAGTTTTAAATACTCGGACATAAATTCGTAATATCAGTCGCTATATATTTTATCTCTCCCAAGTCGTTTCTCTAAAGAAACAAGACAATGCTTGGCGCGCTGCAAGGAATCACCTAAAACTCCCGGAGGTTGTTTTAGTGGCAACTTAACGCAAAATCGACCGTTTGAAAGTCGCGTCGTGTTTTTAATAAAATGATCCTCGCAAGATTGCTCTTCCGCAGAATATGGTGACTTATGGCCAACCTCCTCGAGCTGCCAAAAACGCATTAATTGAGCTTCAATGTCACCATCACGAGAGGAGTGATCGAACGCTGTAAAATTACATTTAATTGGAGATGACAAATGACGCGATAAATAACTATTATTAACGGGCCCTGCGATGACCCATCCGAGCCGCGTTTCACATAATAAGGGCTTACCTTGTCCGAGATTAATTTTTTGGGAACCTAAAATGTCCCAAAACAGATCAGCGCCTATAATAATATCAATCTCAGAAGGAGTGTGAAACGTAGGATCGGCTAAATTAATATCGCACGGAATATTTAATTGTGAAATGTTCACCTGACTGCACGGAACGTGGTCTGTAATTGATGGCAAAACAAAACAATTAATATTCGATTTAAAATTATTATTTAAAGATCGCATCGATACTCGGCACATATCACGAACGTGTGAAGTGGCATTATTAACACCGAGTATAGATTTATTTATCTGAATGCGTGGTAAATTCAGCTTGCTACATAAACGCCTCGTCATAAGGCACGATGTGCTGCCGCTATCCAACAGCGCGCGCGCAGTATGCTCGCGATTATTATTATCATAAACTCTTATTAATGCAGTGGACAACAACACATCTCGATTATGCGGAGGAACGCAAGCCGATAACGCGACGCTAGTACTTAACTCGCCGCTCGACGATGCGGACGGAACAGGTGTAGTGAGGCCGCCCGCGGTAGTACTCCCGACACTGCGTCTTGAATTGTTAGAAACATGAATGAGACTATTATGTTTACGCTTACAAATTTTACAACCAGGTTTCTTACAATTATTAGAAAAATGACCTGAACGTAAACAGTTGTAGCACAGTTTATAATTTGGTAGTATTTCTAATCTCTGTTCGACAGACTGGCTTAAAAATTGAGAACAACCGGCCAAGTAATGGTCACCGTCACATTTCGGACATCGTTTTGATGGAGATGAACTATTTTGTACACCCCCCGAGTGCGACTGTGGCGAAGTAATTGTCACCATACTCCTACCTTTATTATTATTATTTGTTCTCACAGAGGAATTTTGGTTACGGGATAATTCTAGGGTTTCAAGCAAATCGGCACGATTTCTTACAAAATCAATAAATAAATTTAACGAAACAGTCTGTTCCTTATCTAGCCGACTTTTATATTCTTCCCATTCGCGATAAGACTTAGAATCCAATTTATGAGTCATAATATGTATTAATAATGTGTCCCAATATTCAACAGGTTCGCCCAACGCCTCTAAGGCTCTTAAATTTTTATTAATTTGATCAACAAGACGTTTTAAGGTACTGGACGATTCTTTACTAATAGCTTCAATATTAAACAACGATGTGACATGATTTTGAATCAATAACCGTTTGTTATCGAACCGCTGACATAGCAAGTTCCAGGCCACCGTATAGTTATTGGCTGAAACATCAATTGACTGTATTACGATAGCCGCGGTATCCACTAAACAAGCTCGAAGATAGTGAAATTTATTAATTTCGTCTATGCTATCATTAGTGTGTATGAGACTGGTAGATGTATCACGGAATTCCAACCAGTTCTCGTATGTTCCACTATACTTCGGCAATGTTATAGCCGGTAACTTAACCAGATTACGATTATTATTGTTACTACACGATGAAAGTTGATCACTATTATTATCATTACTCTTACAATATTTAGACAAAATTTGTTGTGACCTTGATATAAGAGAAAAATATAAGGTTTCAAACTCATTTCTTTCCTCTAATTGAATTGACATGTCATCAGCAATACATTCTAACTTAGTTTGAATGTCATCATAATTTTGATATAAAGATTCTATCTTACCGACTCGTAATTGCAGTTCATTCACTTGTAATTGGTTTAAAGATCCGCTTAAAGTGTTCAAATAATTAGAAAACGTTGTTAAACGTCCTTTAAAACTTGCCCGTTTTTTAATCAACTCCTTTTCCTCTCTGTCGGTCATTCTGGGAAACGTACGTTATGCCTGGAATGTGATATAATACAGGGATTATAATCAGTATATAAACACTATAAAATTACCTAATCTCAAACGAGTACAATAGGTATTTATCCTGTAAACTGTACTGCACTGTACACCAAATACAAAGAAAAAGTTATTATTATAAACAATTGTTTTATATAATTATAAATAACGTCTACAAAAAGAAAACGTAAATCGCTCCGATATGATATTACTAGTAAATTTTGTTACTTAAAAATAATATTAATAACTTAATACAGTCTCAAAATGGCACTAAACGTAATTACTCAAAAAATATAACTTTTAATTACATTAATAGGAAAGTACATAAATTATGCGTGTTTAAAAAAACTAACGAAAATGGCAAAGGTTCTACTTATGTAAACTAGTAATAAATAACTACTAAACAATAGTATACACAATTAAATAAACAGTAAAAACCTATTACGCCTTTTTACGTAAAACAAATAAATTATCTAACCACGCTTATACTATAACAAGTAAACAATATGGTACTAACCTTATCACAAACACGAAATAATAAATAATCACTACCTGAATGCGAGTAATGGGTTAACGATTGCAAAGATTTAAACGAATTAATCACTTAACACCATGTGGATAATCTTCGATGTCCATGTTGTCCCGTCATGTCGGCAGATGATTTTGGAAAATATTTGATTCCTCTTGATAATAGTTCATTTATCATTTATATATATGACGTGGTAACGTTATTAGTTGATCGTCATCATCTTAATTATTATCTATTTCATCTCTAGGTGGGCGTCGTTGGGTATAAGGTTGGTTCATTAAAAATACAACGGTGGCACTATTCGTTATAATTACAAATAGACATTAACAACAACAAAGATTTACAGTTACAGTGTTACATTTACTTAAAGCACGGCTACATTACCACTGGGTGGCACACAAAGGAACGCGAGATGAATTTACGTATTGACCGCGCACGACGACCGCCCGAAGAGAAGTGTAGTCTCTCCCCGGCCTCGTGGACGGGCGTAAAGCCATCTAGCACCAGCCGGGTGCTTACGTTCCCATAAAAAAGGGACAGACGTCCTCTCGACCGTCCTAATGGAATGTGTTGACATCTGCACCATTGAACTCCACTCGACCACGGCACCATGGCGTCAATATTCCTAGCCAAACGACTCAGGCACGACACGGCCATCCTGCTAGCACACGCCCTCGTGTGACAGTTAGCCTGCAATTGAAAATACACAAGAAATGCTTTGTTCTACTCGGCCAATCCTGTTAAAATACAATGCGCATACAGCAAGAGTAAACCAATCTTAAAGTTCCTTTAATTTTTCATTAATTATCTTTTTTTTTCTTTTAATCAATCGAAAATATAATCAACATTAATATACAATCACTACGGAAAAGCCACAGCCTAGTACCACAGTCCTCATAACCATCAAAACTTTAAACACATTATCGAACCTCTACTGCAACCACAAGTTGCATCAATGCACAGAAACTCCCGAGTAAGATCTCCAATACCACGGCTCTCTTGGCCAAACATCCATCGCATGGATCACCTGTGTGTATGTATCACCCAGTGACTACACACCATACTACGGTCTCTCAAGACCCGACCTCCGCCAGGGTTAAACGCGCACCGCGCACCCACGGACTACTTGAGCTACCCCAAGAGACACCGATTTCCACCGGGCTACGACTACGTAATAACCACTGGTACGGTCGAACAAAACACGGCTAAAAGAGCAACCCACTCGAGTTTCTTACACCAATTAAAATTTTACATCATCATCATTATTTACATCAACCTAGACTGGTACATGGCCTGCTGGCATATCCTTAATCTACCAATAGCATACTCATTCGCTTACAATTTAAAGCTCTCAACTCACAGCGATTGCCCGCTAAGGTCCCAATCTCACTTAAAAAGGACCATTAAACTTGGGAACTAATTTCATCTAATTCCTCTCTTACTTTATAACATCACAAAATTACCCACGGAAAAATTCTTAACTCGTCTTTGTTGCATCAAACGGAATTTGTCATAAGCCGCCCACTCTCTATTATTTTCAGATGCTAACCACGAACCCTCTTAATATCGACGTCAGTCTCTACTTCACTACACATTAACGCCAAATGCCTCAAAACATTAACTATTTAAATTTCTAGTGGTCATATTTTTGTCACTAAGCGTAAGTGGAACTTCACTTAACGAGTCTTTCAACGATCTATTATAGCTAGTCTCTTTCGCAGTTAACATTGACTTTCAACTTTCAAGCACCCGTAAAGCACTCTAGCTAACCGTCATACGTGACGAACCTATTGCTACGAAAACAAAAAGTCACGCAAAAAAAAAACACATAATTCTTTGCTTACAAAAAATCGTTCTCGGTCGGCAATTATACGGGTCGGGACCCCAACCATGCTGTATACATTTGTCATCGCCAAAATACTACTTTTAGAATCGATGCTCGTTGTGCGGAATAAAAGGACGAACTTCGTAAACGCACCAAGTACAACAATTTCGTATCATGTTTTCCGCCTAATTTACCCGTAGCGTCAATAGGAACCATGTGCCACAGAGTCGACACTAGGGACCACTTTATTTATTAACAATTCAAAACTAGACTTCCAGAATCGTAAACCCGAACAAAGCCTAAGTTGAGTTTTTCGTCTTGCAAACTATTTTTTATTTAGATTAATCAAAGTTACAAAAACGTCAATTTTAAACCATCAGTCATCATAAGCATTAGTGCGGTATTTGTAAAATTAGATGAACGTGAACTCTTCTTTTAAAACCCAAATTACAATTGATCTCTTAATGAAACTCAAACGTCACATAAAGCGCATCCAGTTTTATATAAACGTCTTATTAATTTTTTTTTTAACTAAGTGCATATGTATAGACGATAAAGTCAAATCGGTTGTCAACATCGGTCAAAATTGGTTATCGGGTGTATAAGACAACAATATGCCAATGTTTCAACTCACGTAATATATTTTTTTTCTTCTGAAATCTGACGCGTAACTAAAATAAACGAACAAAGAGCAAGAGAATAGTTTTCTTCGGCTTAGTAAAATCATCTCATTCATAACTCTTATGCAATACCGGCACACAGACTTTGTTACGAATCCAATTTATTTCTTTAGGATTCAGCTAAATACTGTTTTAACCAATTTTATACAACCCAGGCTAGTCCAGTCATCGGGTGTAGTGTTTCTTTAACCTCACTGGAATAAGATTTCGCGATCTTACTTCTATCTTAATTCTCTACAAACTTCCTAACATATTGTGGTGTCCCGTTTCTTTACCCTTTAAGAATCTTGGAGTTGATAGTTAAAGCTGCGAGCTTACCGAGTGATACCGTCGGTGACACATGAAACTGAGGTAGATCGCATATTTATTGCCGCCTATCTTAAGGACACCCTGTTACGAGTTACGTCAATAGTCATTAAGTTACTTTGATCATCGTACAACATTTAAACTCCTACGCTACAGCTTTCCCGGAAAACAGTAAAAGACTATCAGCTTTTCAGTTGTCTTTTCAGACCAAAGGTAAATGATGGATTCATGAAAATAATTTACTACTAATAATTCTGAGAGCACGGGCTAACTAAGGCAAACTTTTAATCCTACCGTTGCGTTAAATCTTATGATAGAATAAACCTGACTGACTCATCTAATTATCCATGTTCGACAGCTGTTAATAATTTAGAAATCTTTACGTCCCTTTGTTGATCAGCCTGGAACTAGTTGGGGGGAAGGTCAGAAGATGCAATATGTTTTGACTCTGCCTGCGATTCAATTATTTAACTTAGATGGTGAAGGGTTACGTGAAATCAACGTGCGACATACGTTTTCTTTCTTCCTACATTACATCAAAGTCAAAAATCTATAGAAAAGTTCACCAAATAAGCGCTCTGAGGCTCAGCCCTTCCTTTTCTGCGATAGCTTCTAGCTTCTACGTCAAAGTCTTACTGTCAACTTAACCGTTAAATTTATCGTCATCTTGAGAAAGAAGCACTTTATAAGGTTAAAAAGAAACCGAATTTAGGTAGAGCTTCCGACACAAAATTAAATTTTCTATATCCGACTCTCCATCGAAAAATAATACTACCTACCTATAATACTATCTGTCTAGGTAGTAATTACTATTCAATTCGCGGTAATTAATACGCAAATGGTCCTAACTGTCTTGCTTTTTAACTAGCAAAGCAGAGCTTGCAAATCGAATCAAATCAAAATAATCTTTATTCAAATAAGCTCTTTCAAACATTTTTCGATCATCAATGATCAATATGATTAATGAAGCTACAACTGGTTCGAGATGTTACTTTTACCGAGAGAACCAACAATGGGCAACAACTAGATCTAGCAATGTTCACGTCTAAAAGTTCTTCTACGCGGTCTCGGATAACACTTCATTAAAATCAAATTCAATTAATTAAACTTTACAAAAATAATTTTCATGTTCGAACTATCTGTCGCGGTCATTTTTACCTCAAAACCGTGTTTTATAAAATTTCGCGTCCTATCATGACGTCATAAATGTGGGTCGAAATGCGAAACTTAATCTCAAGAGGTCAATCGTTAATCACTGTACTAGTTAAACCCTTTTCTTTACGGAATACTCGTGTCTGAACAATGCCTCTTAACAACAAAACAAACTCATTCAAAACAACAATATTAGGTCAACAACTAACGTTTTTTGTCCCTAAACTCCTTTAACTAAAGAGCACGAACAATTGACTCATAAAACAAGAATAACATCACCATTGTAACGGGCCCACCGGGTGGCTCGACGGTGCAGACCTCGATGCGCCGCTCACTACCTCACTCGCCAGCCCGCTACTTGCGTAACTCGCCAGCCCGCTCGCCGCCTCGGTCGCCATCCCGCCCGCTGAGCGCTGCGCTGGCGCCGTTTTCGTTCGGTCCGCTCCCGCCGCTCGTGCACGGGACTGCGATGTGGCTTAGCTTGATGTGTCATGAAACAAAACTAAAGGCTTCGCTCCCGGCTGTTTCGCTGCTCGGCCCGACGTTACAGGTGTTCCGGGACATCCTCTCGCATTGATCGTTCTGCTCCTGAAATCATACTTTGAACCAACCATGATCCCACTTCTGATGACGTGGTAACGTTATTAGTTGATCGTCATCATCTTAATTATTATCTATTTCATCTCTAGGTGGGCGTCGTTGGGTATAAGGTTGGTTCATTAAAAATACAACGGTGGCACTATTCGTTATAATTACAAATAGACATTAACAACAACAAAGATTTACAGTTACAGTGTTACATTTACTTAAAGCACGGCTACATTACCACTGGGTGGCACACAAAGGAACGCGAGATGAATTTACGTATTGACCGCGCACGACGACCGCCCGAAGAGAAGTGTAGTCTCTCCCCGGCCTCGTGGACGGGCGTAAAGCCATCTAGCACCAGCCGGGTGCTTACGTTCCCATAAAAAAGGGACAGACGTCCTCTCGACCGTCCTAATGGAATGTGTTGACATCTGCACCATTGAACTCCACTCGACCACGGCACCATGGCGTCAATATTCCTAGCCAAACGACTCAGGCACGACATATAGTTATCCTTAAAATCCGGTTCGATCCAGGACCAATGTTGGGGATTTTCCAATATTATTCCGTGTCGTGGGATAAATTAAAAGTTCCTTTACGTGTGCGAGACGTGTAATTCCAAGTAATGTACAGAGAATAAATCAGTAACAATTGAACTAACTATTTACAATGAAAATTAACTGTCACGCAAAATAAGAAAACACCTGTACGATTTATATGAGCAATTGCTCTTGAAATTATTACAGGCGCTTAATAAAATATAAAATACATCTTATATAATGAAATGTCCAAACAACTACCTAGTATTTTATTAAAAAAATTTAATACAACTGAATCACTTTGGTAGAACACAATGCGTTATCTAATCATCATCCTCCTGCCCTTATCCCACTCTAAATGGGGTCGGCACAACATTTTATAAACATGTTGTAACATGATTTGCTTAGGTATTTTACGAACGGCCACCTGCCAGACGTCAACTTACCTTAGTTGTATTTTACGACACCTCGGTAAGAAGAGGGTGGTCTATTTTACTCAACCCGATACCACACGGCGAGTCGACTTACCTTAGTCGCCTTTTACTACACTTCGGTAAGAATTGAGGGTGGTACTATTCTATTCAGCCGGATACCACACGGCGGGTCGTCTTACCTTAGTCGCCTTTTACGACACTTCGGTAAGAAATGAGGGTGGTACTATTCTATTCAGCCATATACCACACGGCGTAGGTTTTATTATATCATTTAATTAAATAAATTTCATAGCTAAATAGATTAAACTACAAGGGAGTACCTACTCCAGAAATATTAATATTATTATAGCCTTTATTATCTGAAGCTTTACAATATAAATATACATAATATTTTTAAACTATTGTTAAAGTTTGTTGTATTCACGTACGTAGTTTATGCATGATTACTAGTTCAGTTGCTAATAAACGTTAATAAAGTGCACACGTATTTAATTTCATAATTATAGTTACAAGGAAAAGTAGACCTTAAAACAAAAACATATGGTCGCATTCGAGCCGAACTATATACCAAGCTATCGAACGACAAGCGGCCGGCGAGAGCATTAGCAACCGCATTCCATTGCGATAACGATGAGTACGCCGACAGAGTTAATTAATTTATTGGAAGATACGGCATCATTATTACAAAAAACTCAATCGAATTTAAAAAAATGTCCTAAGGCAAGACTTACACAGGGTTATGTTGAAGCAAGAATAAGGCTTATTGAAGATTATTGGCTCACGTTTAAACGAGCACATCAAGATTTGGTCAGAATTACGCCAAAGGAAAAAAAATCCTCATTACCCTATTTTGTAAACGAAGATTTTTTCATTTATGAAGACTTATATCTTGTGTTGTTAGCGGATTTGCGAGACTTATTAAATACCCTGACTCCCGGGACTGCTTCGTTATCGCACAATAATTCAAGTGCTAATTTTAATTCGGATCAATTCGCCAGGCTGCCGCGAATAGAATTACAGAAATTTAGCGGGAATTATGAAGAATGGCCTACATTTCAGGACATGTTTTTAGCCCTTGTTCACGAAAATACGACGATTAGTGAGGTTCAAAAATTACATTATTTGAAGAGCAGTGTTACGGGGGAAGCTGAAACATTATTAAAGCGCATTCCGGTTACAAATCGAAATTATGAACAAGCATGGAGTACTCTTAAATCTAGGTATGGAAATAAAAGATTAATTATAAACTCAGTTTTGAAAAAATTATTTAATCAAAAAAGGCTAAATTCGCAGTCATGCAGTCAGATCAAAGGTTTACTAGATGTAACAAGTGACTGTTTAAATAACCTTAAAAACCTTGATATATCAACGGATTCATGGGATCCTATAATCATATTTCTGATCACACAGAAATTGAACCCTGAGTCCCATAAAGACTGGGAACAAACTGCTTACAAAGAGGATTCAGAGGAACTACCTACTTGGGATGCTTTAAAGAATTTTTTACAAGCAAAATATCGAATGTTGGAACTAGTAACATCCTCATCTTCGCCGTCGGTCCTTCGCGACAAACCTGTAAGAGAACGATCATTCCACGTAGCCACTGCATCATCATCATCGACGACGTCGGCACGAGCATGTATTTTATGTAAGGAAAATCACACTCTATGCCACTGTAAAGAATTTACCAAGCTGCAACCCTATGAAAGATCTGAATATGTCAAGAAAGTCAATTTGTGTTTCAATTGCTTGGTGCCAGGGCATTCAGCACATCAATGTAAATTGCCAGTGTCGTGTCGTATATGTAAACGACGCCATCACACGCTTCTACACCGAAATCAAAACAATGATTTTTCACAATCGTCAGACTCTGAGCAACAGCAGGCAATGCACCAAAGTATAGAAGAGCAAGAAGAAGTTCATGTTAATACCAAGATTGCTTCACATACAACTACCAGACAAAGCACAAGCACAGCCTTGTTAGCAACGGCAACCGTGATAGTACGAGGTGAGCAAAATCGCACAGTTGTCCTACGAGCCCTGGTAGATCAAGGTTCCCAAGCTTCGTTCATAAGTGAAAAAGCAACTCAAATGCTCAATCTTAACAAACAGTCAGCACGAGGAAGTATCATTGGAGTAGGAACTACAAGAACAAATATCAATCACGTGGTGCAGTTTCAAATAAGTTCTTGTTGGGATGAGAACTTCAGTATGAACATTCAAGCTTACGTAATGAGTAAACAACTCACCGCGAAGATACCCTCCAAGGCCGTTATTATTAAGGACTGGCCGCATCTAGAAGGACTTCATTTAGCTGATACCGACTATCATAAACCTGGTCCCATTGATTTGCTTCTAGGTGTCAAGGAATATGCACAAATTCTACAACAACAATTAATCAAGGGTCCACCAGGTTCTCCGTGTGCACAAAAAACAAACCTTGGTTGGATCCTATTTGGAGAAATTGATACGAACTCACAAGAAGAATCTTTTCTGGTCCTTCACCATCAAGTAGACATAGATGAAATGCTAAAGTCTCTTTGGGAATTAGATATAGATTTTAACAGAAAAAGAACAAAGGAAGAATATTTATGTGAAAGTATTTATGAAGAAACTTATAAAAGAACAATAGACGGAAGATATGTGGTGAGATTACCTTTTAAAACGAAACACCCTATATCACCTGAAGGAAACACGAAGGAGATAGCTAAAAATAGACTATTACAATTAGAAAAAAGATTTAAACGATCACTACTGCTGAAAGAAGACTATAAGAAAGTTATGCAAGAGTATTTGAAATTAGGCCACATGGAAGAAATACCTGAAAATGAAATAATGAAAGATGCTGTATACTTACCTCACCATGCGGTAATCCGTTGTGATAAAGATACTTCAAAGACACGCGTTGTATTTGATGCTTCGGCAAAAGGCGCAAACAATGTGTCACTTAATGATGAACTGCTTGTAGGCCCTCAACTCCAGGATGATCTAAGGAATCTGATTCTTCGGTGGCGACTGAAACGAGTTTGTTACGCTAGTGACATTCAACAAATGTATAGACAGATTTTGGTGGACAAAGAAGATGCGAATACATATCAGCGCGTTTTATGGAGAGAAGATGAATCACAGAGAATCAAAGAATATCGTATGCTCAGAGTTACATTTGGTGTTGCTTCGGCACCTTATCTCGCTGTAAGAACTCTCCATCAAGTTGCTGAAGATGAAGCTCAAAATAATCCAGCTGTTAGTCAAATTATAAAACGAGATTTTTACATGGATGATTTATTGTCTGGTAATGATAATACTGAACAGGCTATAGTTACAGCACAAGAAATAACCCGCGTATTAAAAAGGGGTGGTTTTGCTCTCTCTAAATGGTCATCTAACTGCCCTAAATTTATGAAATCCATTGGTCCAAATGAACGAGCTACTCATGCTAAAATGAATATTGAGTTAAATGGGACTGTGAAAGCCTTGGGATTAATTTGGAACCTAGGAACAGACAACTTTCAGTACCAATTGAATTTGCCAACAACTTCATCAAGAATTACAAAGAGAGCTATTTTGTCAAGCGTCCAAAGGCTATTTGATCCACTGGGGTGGATTGCACCAAGTATGATAATGGCTAAAATACTGATGCAAAAACTTTGGTTGGAAAAGGTTAGCTGGGATGATGAAATAAGCACATTGCTAGCAGAAAAATGGTTAAAGATTAGAGCAGACTTGGAAAATGTAAAACATATACATATTGAACGATGGCTTGGAACTATAAGTACGGACATCAAAAATGTTCAAATTCATGGCTTCAGTGATGCTTCAATGGAGGCATACGCCGCAGTTACGTACATTCGAACAGAAACTATAGATGGTTATATTGCGACTAAACTCATAGCAGCAAGAACTAGGGTAGCGCCTTTACGAACCATCTCTTTACCACGTTTGGAACTGTTGGGAGCAGTCCTTCTGTCAAAATTGATGCATCAAATAGGAGAAGCCATGCAAATAGCACTTGAACAAATGTTTGCATGGACTGATTCATCGATTGTGATTGCTTGGTTGTCCGGTGAACCACATAAATGGAAGCCATTTGTTGCAAACCGCGTCGTTGAAATTATTGAAAATTTAAATAACGATCGTTGGTATCATGTTTCATCTAATGATAATCCCGCTGACATCGCTTCCAGAGGTATGTTGCTAGACGAGCTAAAAGATTCCGAATTATGGTGGCGAGGGCCATCTTGGTTATCTGAAAAAAAGATAAAAGTTAAACAAACAAAAATGTGTACTGATCTAGAAATGAAAGCTGTTAAAATACAAACTAATTTAACGGTAGAGGGTGGAAAAGGAGGTTTAACATCACAAATGGAGGAATTTGAAGATTTAAAGGAATTGTTAATTGCTATTGTTTATTGTAGGAGATTTCTTAATTTCAAAAGGAAATTGGACGAATTAGATAATAATTTTACAACGGAAGAACTAGAAAAAGCCTTACTATCGTGCATTAAACTTGTGCAAGAGGATGAATACAAAGATGATATAGATAGATTAAGGAATAAAAAGGATGTTAATAGAAATAGTAATATAAAAACACTCTGTCCTTACCTTGACGAAGAGAATATTCTTAAAGTGGGCGGTCGATTACGACACGCAAATTTGGATGAACAAACCAAACATCCCATAATATTGGGTAATAAAAATAATTTAGTTCCTTTGATAGTAGCTGAAGCTCATAGGCGTACATTGCATGGAGGCGTACAGCTAATGTTGTATTACTTGCGAACTAAATATTGGATTATAAGAGTTAAAGGATTGGTAAAATCATGCATTCACAAATGTTTGGTATGTGCAAGACAAAGAGCTTCAACCAGAAATCAAATCATGGGCGACCTTCCTAAACAAAGAGTAACTCCAGCAAGGGCATTTCTGCATAGCGGAGTAGATTTCGCTGGCCCTTTCCAAATATTAACTTACAGAGGAAGGGGCGCAAAGACTCGGAAGGCATATATTTCCTTATTTGTATGTATGTCGACTAAAGCCATCCACCTAGAATTAGTAGGTGATCTAACAAAGGAAGCCTTTATTGCTGCTTTTAAACGTTTCGTCTCCAGGAGAGGACAGTGCACAAATATATGGAGCGATCAAGGAACAAATTTTGTTGGTGCAAACAGAGAGTTAAGGCTAGCATTTAAAGAAGCTAATTTAAATTTTGAAGATACTATACCTAATGCATTGGCATTAGAAGGAACCCAATGGCATTTTATACCAGCGTATGCGCCGAACTTCGGAGGCTTGTGGGAGGCTGGAGTAAAATCTGTGAAATACCACCTCAAACGTGTACTAAACTCCAACCTTACCTTTGAAGAAATGACCACCGTGTTATGTCAAATCGAAGCTTGTCTGAATTCCCGACCTATATGTCCAATTGATGATGATGAAATTATAGACACGCTCACACCAGGGCACTTTCTAATAGGCGAAGCTCCAGTTCTTGTTCCCTCTCCAGACTTTAAAGATATGAAAGTTCACAACTTATCACGATGGCAATATACGCAAAAATTGTTAGGTGATTTTTGGCGTAGATGGCAACAAGAATATTTATCAAGACTACAGCAACGTCCAATTTGGCTAAAAAGGATAAAAGAATTTAATATAGGGGACATAGTTTTAATAAAGGTCGATGGATTACCTCCCGGTAAATGGTCTATGGGCCGAATAGTAAACAAACATCCGGGTGATGATGGGATAACACGTGTTTATAGTGTTAAGGATAAAAATGGCGTTATCAAAAGAGCGGTATCGAAACTGTGTCCACTACCCATTACTACAGAATGAATTTTTATGATAAGATTTTATGATTGTTAAATAATGATTGTACATGTATGTTTTGATTACTATGATGATTTACATAAATGGAAAAGACCATGTGGTCTTTTGGGTGGCGGCATGTTAAAGTTTGTTGTATTCACGTACGTAGTTTATGCATGATTACTAGTTCAGTTGCTAATAAACGTTAATAAAGTGCACACGTATTTAATTTCATAATTATAGTTACAAGGAAAAGTAGACCTTAAAACAAAAACAACTATTATAAACACTAAAAGTTTTTATCTTCAGTTTGCCCCTTGACATAGCCTTTTAAAGAGATTTCCAAGTTATCCTATTGGCAGCCTTCTGTCTCCGCATGTGACCTGCAACCCTTTTTATATCATCTTCCCATCTTAAGTAAGGTCTACCCATTTTTCTTAAAGTTCTAGAAATATAACTAGCTAAATATAACTTACTTCTCCTGTCCTTATTCTACTCTAAGTTGGGTTGGCACAACATGTTCTTATCTTTACAAATAAATATAAATTAAAAGAAATGACCTGAAAAATACGTAGCCAAATCATGTGACATATTTGTAGCATGTTGTGCTGACCCCGATTAGAACAGGATGAGGGCAGGAGAATGATTATGATATAATAAAACTTGCATATTTCTTAAAATTTGTAATTTTATATTTCAGATGTCATTCACACAGTTGGACCCCAAAACGGCTCAGCACCTAATCTCCAATCATGCTATGAAAACAGTCTCAAATATGCCGCCCAATATAATTTAAAATCCATTGCATTTCCATGTATCTCCACAGGTGTATATGGATTTCCCAATCGACTGGCTGCTCATATTGCATTGAGATCAGCTCGGAAATTTCTTGAAAGTAAAGCTGATGTAGAAAGGATCATCTTCTGCACTTTCATGCCTATTGATGTGGAAATTTATGAAACACTGATGCAAATGTACTTTCCTGTACACGAGGCTAATTATTATTAGTATAGTTCTAACCTACCATTTATAAAATCAAATGTTTTTTAATGGTTCTGTTATATGGGGATGTATACAAAAATTTATGTAACTTGGTTATTAAAGTTTCTCATTTTGTATTTGTTTTCTTTTAGTTGATTTAGAGATGTCAGGTTGTTCAATACAAGATTTTGTCATCATTCTCCTGCCTTGTGCCCACTTTAAGTGGGATCAGGGCATATATATTTAAGTATAATAAGTACTGTAAAAATGGGACATAATAACATAAAAATGGGAGGGCTAAAATATCCCTCATTATCTGTACATGCCATTAATCTTGTACTAAAAACATAAAAGAAAGAAGTGCATAGATTATACACTAATTAGATCGAGTGCTCAGAATTCATATTGCGAATTTGTTGTGGATCGTCTAACTCCTGATGATGCTTCAGTTCAGCGAAATGATAGTTAAGTTTGTGATAGCGAACGTGTGTAGTGATTGTGTATTGTGGTGGCGGTGATGGAGGGTTGTGCATGTATCGGATGCATAGTCCACACTCTTCATTTAACATATAAATATAAATATATATATATCATGTATCATATATATATAGGACATAGGAGATATATTGGTTATGATTAAGGACCTACAGAGAGAATCCGCCAAAGTAGGCCTCAAGGTTAATCAGATCAAAACAAAATCATGACCAACATTTCAAATGTGTCGTCATATCAAGTACCAGTTGAAATTGTGTCGGAATATATCTACTTAGGGCATAAAGTTACACTGCGTAGCCTAAACCAAACCGCAGAAGTAGAGAGGCGTATCGCTCAGGCATGGGCTGCGTTTGGCGCAAATAAAAAAGTCTTACGCGGAAAATTATCTAACGCCCTAAAAAAGAAGGTATTCGAACAATGTGTGTTGCCTGTTTTCGCTTATGGCTCGGAGACTATGACTTTGACCAAACAATCCACAGAGAAATTCCGTGTCGCCCAAAGAGCGATGGAAAGAGCTATGCTGGGCATAACTATACGAGACCGGAAAACTAATGAATGGATAAGACCAAAGTCAAAGACGTAGTCACACTGATTGCCGAGCACAGGTGGAGATGGGCGGGACACATAGCTCGCATGAATACGGGTCGTTGGACGCGAAAACTGCAGGAGTGGCGACCACGATCGCATACTCGACCGCGTGGTAGACCGCCAAAACGATGGAAGGATGACATCGTACGACACGCAGGCCATGATTGGATAAGAAAAGCTCAAGACCGTCGGGAATGGAGGAGTTTGGAGGAGGCCTACGTCCAATATTGGACTTTGAACGGGCTGCTATAAAATATATATATATATATATCGGGTTATAGAAAAAAATCATTATTACTTTTGCAGCTAAAATTAATGGGACATGTTTTTAAGTTTTAGGCTGACAGTATAAATAATTGAATTCTTTCTTATTTATTTCTGAACGCTTTTTTGTAATTCGAAATGGAATTTTTATTAAATTTGACGTTGTCACATTGACATTCCACAGATTTTGCCAATGCGTTGCTAAATACATACAGAATTTGATAATTCTAAATGGAATTATCTTTTTAAATAATGTAACCTTGCTCATATTGTGTTGAACTCAAGTTTAATTCTTTATATGTAATTATTATACAGTGATAAATTTACACTTATGGGAATCTAGGTTTAGTGTTAACTTGGGATTATAATAACAAAAGTTGTGTTACTTGTGTGTTGACACACATTGAAATGTCCGCAACAAGTGCGTTAGAGGGCAACGAAGATCTTGAAAATGTTACTCTTGTTAGAATGGAAGATGTTCAGCCGGACAGAAACTCTAATATATACGATGTTTTGAACATGTCGCCATGTGTTATTAATACAATAACTGACCACGATTACAGTTGTGTGTTAAATGATGAGGATTCTAATATTGGAAGTATGGTGTCCATTGCACCGGAGGAGGTTGAAGAGTTTGTTGATATGACACTAGATCAAGAATCAAAAGAGGTATTAACTTCCAGCTACTTTTAATTTCTCTTAGTGGAAAACTTTATAATTTATTGAGGGTTAAAGATAACGCAGGTGCTAGTAAGTGCTTTTTTAATAGAATAGTCTTGTCAGGTTGTAACAGATTTGATCCTATTTGAAAGATTTTCCAAATATTGTTGGAAAGAAGATGCTGAACCAAGTGGAATTAAATTAATCAATTCATAAAGTGAATGTTTCATTAAAAACATTTGATGTGCATATCTATTTGCATTATATTAATAAAGTTCAAAATTTTATTAATATGATGTTATTAGCTTAAAATAATATAATCTAACAACATAAATTCTGTAAATGTACTTAATATTTTTTACAGATTAATAATGCCAATGTTAACCAGGACAGTTGGCCAACATTAGAAATATTACCCGGTGGTGTTATAAGACATTCAGAAAAGGTACCAAACTTACATCAAAGCGATGAGAATGAAACTGAAGAGAAGGACTTGATATATGCATGTGCAAAGTGTTCAGAAAGGTTTAATGAGTTGTACAGTTTGGTCAAGCACGTGAAGTCGCACGAGGACGAGGAGAAAAAACTACGACTTAGTAAAAGTTAGTATCTTTTAATAACTATAAATTAATATGTACTGACTCAATAATAGGGGTACAAATGCCCCTTTGGTACATAACAAATCACTAGCTACATCATCATCTTCCTGCCCTTATCCCACTCTAAGTGGGGTCGGCACAGCATGTTATAAATATGCTGTCACATGATTCTACTGCGTTTTTACGACCGGCCGCCTGCCTGACGTCAACTTACCTCAGACATATTTTACGACGCTCGGTAAGAAAGAGGGTGGTCTATTCTACTAAACCGGATACCACACGGCGGGTCGACTTACCTTAGTCGCCTTTACGACACCTCTGTAAGAAATGAGGGTGGTACTATTCTATTCAGCCGGATACCACACAGCTACAAGTCACTAGCTACACCATGAACTTAAAATTAGAACTGTCAAAGAAGATATTAAAAACTCTATTATACAAAAATAGATTGGGACTGTCATCCAAATGCACTAGCTGCAAATCTGATGAGTACCAATGATGAGACTGAAAAGAAAATCCCCTTTGGACCATTTGAGCTAACAGTATTGTTCTGTACACAGCTACTAAAAGAGCACATGTCACGCTCTCCAAGACGTTAGAATCTCACAACATTTTGCTGAATGTTCATTAAATAGACAACAGATTGCATTGAATGCATTAATAATAAAAAAAGTAACTTAATAGTTTGTGTAGAACTGGCTATACTCACATGTTACTCAATCGGGTTAGCTCGACTAGTTTTTTTAAAAAGTAGTGGCTTAATGTTAAGAACATGCGTTTGTCAAGGCTTTGTTGGGTTCTCAACCCAAGTAGGCTCTGTAATTTTCTGTAATACAACATAAGTAGAATAGACCAACCTCATTTCTTACTGAGATGTCGTAATAGGCATCTAAGTCAATTGACCCACCGTGTGATAACTGGTTGAGTAGAATAGACTAAACTTCTTACCGAAGTGTAAAATACAACTAAGGTAAGTTGACGTCAAGAAGCTGGTAGAATATGTTGCCAATTCATGTGATAACATGTTTGTACCTCTCTTAGAATGGGATAAGGGCAGGAGGATGATGATTATAAGATTTATACTTTTAAAAGAACTACAACCGAGAAGTTTGCTGTCTTCTCGGTAGGATATATTTAGAGCCAGCAATAAAGTGCACGATTCAAAGGCCCTTGTTTACAAGTTTACTTGAATAAAAGTGCAATTTGAATTTGAATTTAATGTTATATGAATTAAATATGCAAACGACGTGTGGTATCCGGCTGAATAAAATAGTACCACCCTCATTTCTTACCGAGGTGTCGTAAAAGGCGACTAAGGTAAGTCGACCCGCCGTGTGGTATCTGGTTTAGTTTAGATCTAGATAGTGGTATAAATAAATGTTACAACATGTTTCAAATACGACCTCCTTCATATTAATGGTCGATAATATGATAAAAATAGTGGTAGTCATTATGTGTCATTGGATTGTTGGGAAAGAGTAAATGGGTTGACTTTTGAGGAAATTGGTTTTTATTATAACATAAATGGAATTTGGAATGGAAATCGGTTTTTATTATAAACGGCTGAATTGAATAGACCAACCTCATTTCTTACCAAGGTGTCGTAAAAGGCGACTAAGGTAAGTCGACCCGCCGTGTGGTATCCGGCTGAGTAGAATAGACCAACCTCATTTCTTACCGAGGTGTCTTAAAAGGCGACTAAGGTAAGTCGACCCGCCGTATGGTATCCGGCTGACTAGAATTGACCAACCTCTTTTCTTACCGAGGTGTCGTGAAAGGCCACTACGGTAAGTTGATCCACCGTGTGGTATCCGTTTCATAGAATAGACCACTCTCTTTCTTACCGAGGTGTCGTAAAATACGTCAGAGGTAAGTTGACGTCCGGCAGGCGGCCGGTCGTAAAAACGCAGCCAAATCATATGACATCATGTATATAACAAGTTGTGCCGACCCCAGTAGAGTGGGATAAGGGCAGGAAGTGATGTGAATTAAATATGCAAAGTATTTGTAGCTGAAGGCGCAGTGAGGGGCTCGCTACGAAATGATGCAGCCGAGCTACGAAAGTACTGGCGGAACGAAATAGCAGGGACTTCCGACTTCCCCAAGACCAACTGGTGTAATGGCCCCAAATGGAAAATACCTAAGCGAAAGTCTTCGCGAAAGCAAGACCGCGGTCTTAAAGGGTTGATAGGTAGCGGTTCTCCTTACGGTACAGCCGGAGTCTTCATAATTACATAATTATCGAAAAATTACAATTTCACGTTAGGGATGTGACATGGAATAGAAAAAATCGATTAATAAATAATCGGTTTTTTCCCCTTTACGTAATTTAAAAAATCGAATATTTTGATACGAAATGATTGATTTTTTTTAAAATCATTTTTTTCTGACAATTGAATAGTTGCCTTTTTAATATTAATAATTAATCACAATAAAGGCTTATCAAAGTGAACAAGTACTAAGAAAAATAACACATGTTTATTAAAATATGTAGTTTGGCTACATTGGTTTCATCCAACAATGAATATCTAATCTTAAAAATCAATAAAAAAGAAATAGAGGATAATTAAAATAATCGATATTTAATAATCGTTTTTATTCATCAAAAATCGGCTATTTTTCACATCCCTATTTCTCATACAATTTCTTTATAATAATTTATGATTTTCATCCTCCTGCCCTTATCCCACTCTAAGTGGGGTGGGCACAACATGTTGTCACATGATTTGGCTACGTAATTTACGACCGGCCGCCTGCCTGACGTCAACCTACTTAGTCGTATTTTACGACTCCTCGGTAAAAAGAGGGTAGTCTATTTTACTCAACCGGATACCACACGGTGGGTCAACTTACCTTAGTCGCCTTTTACGACACCTCGGTGAGAAATGAGGTTAGTATATTCTACTCAGCCGGATACCATACGGTAGGTCATCTTACCTTAGTCGCCTTTAATAATAATTTATGATATTTCGTTAATTAACTATGTGGTGGTGGGTGTGGTGGTACTATTCTATTAAGCCGGATACCACACGGCGTACTATCTATTATCATTTATGGATTAAAAATAAATAAAGAAACTGCACATGACAAAAAAAAACAAATAAAAAAAACTGCACATGACTAAAGGCATTATTTTTTTTCCAGATAACATTACACGCTCCATGATTATACAGAAGGCGTACTATGGTGTTCCAACGAAAAAGAAAAAAATAGTTAAATATAAAGCAAAATGTAAAATACCAAAGAAGTAATAGCTATATGGTTAATAATTAAGGAGTTAGTAATTTTTTTTGTTAATTTAAACCTTTTAATATGCGAAAATATGTTTGATCCTAGTTCTGTATATTCCTCTTCCATTTTTGGTCTCTTCTAATAATTTTCATCTCATAATATTTTACTGCCAGAATCGGGAAGCTTAGAAAAAATTCCAAATTTACTAAAGCTACAACCTCCAATCAAACTTAAGGTTTTAGAGACCATGCATGGTTTTTTAAAAAGCTTTTATTTAACTTGCAAATCAAATCAAATAAAAAACCTTAGCCAACATGAAAACTTATAGAATAGACAATATAAAATTAAATATTCTACCTATGCAGAGAAATATGACGATCAAAAAGGAACACCACCCAGTATACGTTGAAATAGCCCTCAACACTCAAATACAAATTTCTAAATATTCTTTATTCGTCAAATGTTTTAAAGAAGCTTCCACTGATTCGGAAGTTTGCTCCTACCGAGAAGAACCAGCAAGGAACTCGGCGGATAATTTTTAAAAAAAATTATTACAATTTGATGGTTACAAGATAATCGTTGCAGCTGGATGCGTAGCTTGCTGCAGTTAAGATATACTATCACTCAAATAATCCTCAATAGTGTAGTAAGCTTTATGTAGCAACATCGTTTTGAGATAATTTCTAAACTTTTGTAAAGGCAAGTCTAGATGATGTTGAGGAATTTTGTTATAAACTGTCACATACATACACTGGCTTTCATACACGTGTATGTATATTAAGGTAGAATTTTGCAAGTTAAATTTAACTCACCTGGCGGTGTGCGATTGAGGTGAAATTTAACATAGTGGCCCAGTCCCGATAATAAATCCCCGTAATAGTTTAGTTTGCGTTAGTTTTGTTAATAGTTTATCACGCGATGGTCTTAAGCGAGTCGCCTGTATCCTGCTCCTGTATATTGGATTAACAGACGGTAACATTGCGAAAGGAAACGCACAAATAAATTAATTTATTAAGTAAAAAGGGGGGTTTAAATACTAGATAATTCAACAAGCATGAGATGCTATTGAATTACGGGAATTATCGCGTACAGTAGGTAAAATTTTAGATAGGTAATTTGTAGTGAATAAAAATTAATGAAATGTTTGGCTAATGAGATTCTCTGATGCCACAACATTAATTTCCACATGTATAACGTTTTATGTTTTTAATGGGTTTGCTTTATATATTGTGTAATGGATTCTGATAAATCTCGTCGTGATTGTAAATTTTCGAATCTAGAACGGTCTTTCGCAACGTGTGATGTTTTCCGACGTCCCACAGGAGCCAGTTTTGGTTAAATTGGACTCGACACGAGTTTAACAATTTCGCTCCGGCCCATTTAAATGCAGTGCTAGATTTCGGTGCCAAATTTAACGAAAAAATGAAATTCTTAAATGATTATAGTAGGTATTATTTAAATTAAACCTATTATATATATTTTTTCCATTTTTGATCCGTGTAAACTTTCACTATTATTTTTTGTGGCAGATTTTATATTTCGCCCCATGTGAAGAATAAAGTCATAATAAACATAGAATATGTAAACTTATTCCTCGGAAGTGGCCATTTTCTTGTTCGCGATAGTTTTCATTTGTAAGCACGTAAGATATAAATCTGCCGAAACGTGGAACTTAATATAAAATCAGTTTTACACCGATATGACCCGAATATCACTACATAGTATAAAACAAAGTCGCTTTCTCTGTCTGTCCCTATATCCCTATGTATGCTTAAATGTTTAAAACTACGCAACAGATTTTGATGCGGTTTTAATAGATAGAGTGATTCAAGAGGAAGGTTTATATGTATAATAACATTAAGTATGGAGTAGAGAAATGCTATAATTTTTGAGGTTTCTAATGTGATGTCGTAAATAATTACATTTTTTTTCGCTTACATTGCAAACCCAGACTGAACCCTAAGAGATCTATCAAAATAATGTACTAAGTATTTGTACATCTTGAAAAGGTCTACAGAAACGTCCGCGATGGTATATGTCTATCTCTTATGGATAATTTTCTAATTTGATGGTTCTAAGATTTTGTTTTTAGAGAGTTAGATAATTCCGTTATACATCGTTTACTGTTTATGTAATTGAGTTCGTGTATTATAATGTTATGATTAGATATAAAATAGATGTTAAAATATTTTCGTTGAAAATTTCTTAGTTTATAATTTTTAGTACGTTGTAATACATTTTATAAGAGTTAAGGCGTATCCTAGACATTTGGTGATTATTAGTTTTAATTTGTTAAAAATTTTAATATCAATTGTTTTCAAAATTCTTTTCTTTCTCCTGCCCTTGTCCCACTCTAAGTGGGGTCGGCACAACGTGTTTTAAACATGTTGTTTGATTTGGCTAGTTATTTTACGACTGGCCGCATGTCTGACGTCAATATACCTAAGTCGCCTTTACGACACCTCAGTAAGAAATGAGGGTCTTCTACTCAGCCGGATATCAATTGTTTATCAAATTATTAGAAAATAATTGTTTCAAACATCTTGTAAATTATGGAAATTTTAATTTTTTTTTTTAAATTAACTGAATTTAGTAAAAAAATTCTTGTTCGTTTAGTAATTTATACAACAATTTGATTGTAAAAGTTTAAAAAAAATTATATACATAGTTTTATTTATAACATTATAATTGTTTGTAAAAATTATCGGACCAAAAATTATATAGCAGTTAAATTGGTTTATATGATTTTATAATTAGTTACAATCGATTGTTTGTTAAACTTTTTGGACAAAATATTCTTAATCTTGAAATGAGTTTATCTTGTGTATATAATATGAATTTCGTAAACGGCCCCAACTATTTTCATGAAATTTAACGTGTAGTGGGATATAGTATGAAGGTATTAGAAAGTTATTTTTTAGAATATTTATTTTTTTAATTTCTTAAATCCGAAGGATATGTAACGGCCTATCAAAATTTGTCACTTATTTTGTCTGTCGGAATCTCTAAAACCATTTAAAAGAAATAGCATGAACATTTTACGATATCAGTACCTAAATTAAATTATATAATATAAGTGTGGACACAAATTTCAATGTATATTGTGTAAATATCGCTTTTAGGCTTTAATAGTGGCATAACTATCTAACTAATCATATTTTGAGATAGGTGGGTTGTAAGTTATGGCTTCTAAGGAATATGGATAAAAAATGCTTTAGTTTGGTTAAACGAACGGCCTTATATTGAATTATAAGTTCTACCGCTATTACTGCTATGAAAAGAACGCCGATAGCTTTTGAAAACGCAATCTAGGCGTAGTTGTAATAAGATCTATTTTATTTATCTTTTTGTTAGTCCACTTGACGAGGCGTTGACAAAGAATACCGCATGGTTTTATTTAGATACATATGTATGTACCGATTCGATCCGCGAATAAAGAAATCTTAGACCGCGAATATAAGACTTTGAGTCCGCGAAAAATGAAAACGCGAATAAAGGAAGCGCGAATAAAGAGCTTCTACTGTAGATTATTCTTAGTTTTAGAACCAATTCTTTCTTTATTTTCTTAACGGCTTGTCTACTGCGTAAATATGACAAGAACCGAATATGTATGAAAATTGAAAACTTAAAGTTTCCATTTCATTTCAATCCTAACAATATCGATGAAATTTGGCACAATTATTTCTTATACTCCCGGGTAACATATAGGCTGTAGAAATCACCGAATTAAGCTGTGATAGCCCAGCTGTGAGACGGTGGGACTCTCTAGAGATGATCCTGGGTTAAAAACCCGGGCAGACACCAATGAGTTTTTCTATTAAAACTTAGTTATCTAATTGATAATTGCAATTTATCACACGCTTTTCGGTGAAGGAAAACAACGTGAGGAAACCTGCATATCTCTAAAGAATTCTAGGGATATGTCTAAGCTACCAACGCATTGGAGCAGCGTGGTAGGAATTAGCTCCAATCCTTCTCTCTAAAAACGGACAGAGGAGGCCTATGCCCAACAGTGGGATAGTAACAGGCCGTTACTTTACTTTTTTATATACCGAAGTAATCTAAATTTTTATATTTTAAGTGATGTTGATAACTGAATGTGTGAAAACAAATTTGTATAGCGTTAAATACCTATCGATAAAAAAATGGGTACACCTTTAGATAATTAGTAAAAAGAAATAAATTTATTTTTTGTTTTTATAACGCTTTTTATTTACAAAATTTAATACTTATAAAAACCGGTTATTTGTTATATGAACCATCTTTGAAAATTGTATATTGCATCACTACACCAGTCTGTCTGTCAATTCGCGATAAACACAAGCATTAACGGATTTTCATACGAAAACCATCATCGGGTCGGCACAATATGTCTTCTTCCATTCCCCTCTATCATTCGTCAACTCTGGTGCCACTCCTTTAATATGACATTTTTCACACAATCCATCCATATTTTTTTCGGCCTCCCCCTAGCCATCCATCCATCCACATTCATATTTATAACTCTTTTGATCATATGATTTTCATCGCTCCTCATTACATGACCATACCAACTTAGTTATTTTATTTTTTTTTTTTTTTATTTTTTTTTTTTTTTTTTTTTTTTTTTTTTTTTTTTTTTTTTTTTTTTTTTTTTTTTTTTAAATACTTTTAATTTTAACTTTTTAGATAAGACAGTAATTCCTTTTTTTAAGACAGTAATTTTTTTTCTTATGTTAAGTTTTTAATAGTAATTAATAGTAGACAGTGAACCGTCCAGACAATGCTGTGTACATCTATAATTGGTACATGTATCAGATGTTTTGTTATTTTTGTATTTAGCCTAATCACTGTTTAATATGTGTGCTGTTGATGTTCCTTAATAAATAAAATAAATAAATAAATAGTCTCACACTGCTCATCTTTTCTGCAATGGGCGCAACTTTCAGTCTTCCCCTAATATACTCAGTGCGTATTCTATCAAGTTTTGTCACACCACACATCCACCTAAACATTCTCGTCTCATTCACAAACACATTTATTTCATCCTTTTCTTTTATTGTCCAACATTCTGATCCATATATTACGACAGGTCTAATGACCGTTTTATAAATTTTCCACTTTAGTTTAAGGGGCATTCGGGGGTCACATATAGTTCCTGAGATCTGTCGCCACTTCATCCATCCCGCATTCATTCTATCATTCGAAAAATCTTGTGATTTTAATTAAAAGGTATACATACTATATACAGCTATATACGTTCGGGTCAGTAAGGTCCGTAGTAAATAATCATATTAAGTGAAAAGAAAACAATTTCAAGCAATTTCAACATAACTTCAATATTAATATGGCTGCGTAATTAATTTTGTTGCAATTTTAAAGTTACATATTGTATCTTTATTAATAATTTATAGAATTAGGCGTTACTTTGCGGAGATCCATAATACAAAAGTAATGATAAAATTATTTTGCTATAATCCGCGATGAAGTTAAATAGAAAATACATATTTTGCTAAATGTAAAGTGGACAATCCGTTTTCATACCTGATAAGACAAAATCGTAAAGCTTTGCGATTTTGTCGTTGAGTCTATCTCCTCATGATTGTTCGGTTGCAGGGCGAAACTCTTGTTGAATTTGTGATAGTGAATGTGTGTAGTGCTTGTGTATTGTGGTGACGTTGGTGTGTATCAGGTATGAAAACGGATTGTCCACTTCTACATTTAGCATTATATATATTTTCTATTTTACGTCATCGCGGATTATAGCAAAATAATTTTATTATTACTTTTGAATCTTTATACCTTAGTTTAACTAAATCAGTCTTTGCAATTTGTTTAATTCCTCTTTCTTTATATTAATTTTTTCTTTGTCCAGCATTTGCAACCATTCCGGCACCGACTTCATATATTCTCCGCTTGACATTTTATTTTCTAACTTCATTACGCTTTCTTCGAGCTTGTCTATTTTCTTTTTTAATTTCTCTCTTGCAGTCAAAATTGTATTTTGAATATCATCACTAATAATTTCTACGCTTATTTCAGTATCTTTGTCCAATACAGTATTAACATACTTTTTACTTGACTCTTCATTAAATAGAATATTTTCAGTTCTAGATAAATTCAATACTATTTTCATATTGTTTTCGATATCTGCCATCAATGATTTGTCTGTACTTTTTATATACACCGAAGGATGAAATTTGTTTGATATATTGTAAAAACCTTTCACTTCTCTTATTAGATATATTACGTTAAGTAATTTATTTACTTTGTTTTCCAAATCATCATTTTTCCATATTCTGAAATCTTCACTTTTAGGGAAATCATAGTAATTATTACCACAATCTTTGAAATTATGTATAATGTTAGATTCTAATGCGGGTATTTTTGGAATAACTTCATCTGTTAAGTATACCATGAATGGAGCTAGACAACGTAAAGCTGTATTCAAAACTGCTGAAAGAGTATGCGCGTGAGCATATCCAACTTTGGAATCTTCACAATCAAACCCAGGTTTAGTAGCTTCCAAATAAACATCACAAAATTCATTATACAGCAAATATCTCAAGGATTTTGTCGCCAAATGAAACTCATATGAGTCCATAGATTCATTCACTTTTTCAATCATACAGGATAATCTACTCAAAATCCATCTGTCGAAATAAGTTAGATCAGCTAAAGATATTTCTATATCAGTATTTCTCAGTTTAGCGTAAGATATTTGCATGTATTTGATACTTTGCCATATCTTGTTACAAAATAACTTATTCGCGTGGCACTGATATACGTCGAAGTTAACGAAATGTGATTTAACGTCTTGGGATAATAATGTGAATCTCAATGCATCTACTCCACATTCAGGTATACCGTTTGAATTTGAGAAGTTAGATTTGTGATACGCAACAGCCTTTTTTACTTCATCCTTGCTCAGTATTCCATCTTTATGCATCACTTCAGCTTTTTCTCTCAAACCAGCCATCGTTATACCGTTTATAACATCTATTGGATCTATAACATTGCCTTTGCTCTTAGACATTTTCGCACCTTTACTGTCGCATATAATTCCGTGCAACAAAACATTATGAAAAGGCAGTTGGTTAGTCAATTCTAGAGCCAATATCACCATTCTGTGCACCCAGAATCCAAGAATATCATGACCTGTTACCATTAAACTCAACGGGTAAAACTTTTTATAGGTATCGTTGTAATGGCTTTCGGGCCAACCTAAGCTTGCGAATGGATATATGCCTGATGAGAACCAAGTATCGAGAACATCTGTGTCTCTTTCTGTTATGATATCTTCAGGTAATGTCCTAAGAAATTTTGACGCTTCAGCTTTTGCGAATTTCTCATCCGTAGCAGCTATCCAAACGCAGTTATTATGTGCACTGCATTTGTATGCTGGGATTTGGTGTCCCCACCATAGCTGCCTAGATATACACCAGTCTCTATCGTCGTTAGTCCAATCCAACCAGTTCTTAACAAAGTTTTCTGGTTCTATTTTCAACTGTTTCTCTTTAACAACTTGTGCTGCTCTTTCATTGAGTTCACTACAAGATAAAAACCATTGTTCTTTTGGCAGATATTCAATAACGTCACCAGTTCGACTACATGTAGGTAAACTCATTTGATGGGGTGTTATTGATTTGAGAAGACCTAAATCGTTTAATTCTTTAATTATTCTCTCTCTACAATCGTATTTTTTCATATTATTAAATTTTCCAGCATTCTGTATTAGACCTTTTTCATTTATAACTTGCAATAGTGTCAAGCGGTGATGTTTTGCGATTTTATTATCAACTTTGCTATGTGCAGGTGTTATTTTTACAGCTCCAGTGCCAAATTGCATATCGACCATATCATCAAATATAATAGGTATTCTAGTATTTTGGAACGGATGAATAGCTTTTTTTCCTCTGAGATGTTTATATCTGAAAGGTATAATTTAAAATTTTATTAGTTCGCATTTAGTGGAAAGACAAAGACATCTCAGTGAGCATTATTGTGTCAATCAATGAAGTTTTTAAAGATGTAAAAGCGAAATGTTAAATTGCATAAATTCTCAATTTTTTGGCTCAAATAAGCAAAAGATAGCTAGCTAGCATCTAGGATTTGAAAGTCTGGTTTATTGCAATTTCTAAATATTTAACAATATTTATTATTCACTTTAAGTAAAATATTGTCCCATTTACATTTATTACGCCGTGTGGTAATCCGGCTGAATAGAATAGTACCACCCTCATTTCTTACCGAGGTGTTGTATAAGGCGACTAATGTAAGTCGACCCGCTATGTGGTATCCGGCTGAGTAGAATAGTACCACCCTCATTTCTTACCGAGGTGTCGTAGAAGGCGACTAAGGTATGGTATCCGGTTGAATAAAATAGACCATCCTCTTTCCTAGCGAGGTGGCGTAAAATAAGACTAAATAAAGTTGACGTCAGGCAGGTGGCCGGTCGTAAAATACGTAGCCAAATCAAGTGACAACATGTTTGTAACATGTTGTGCCTACCCTACAATATTTGTTATTCACTTTAAGTAAAACATTGTCTCATTTGCATTTAATGTCTTTTTTGTCCATTGAACAACCATAGAAGAATATATAAAAATACGAGCATATTCTTTCTTTCTTTTATAATATATAACATTTAATAAAATCTATTTCCATCTCTAAATAAGAGTATCATCATCCTCATCCTCCTCCCCTTATCCCACTCTAAGTGGGATCGGCACAACATGTTATAAACATGCTGTCACATGATTTGGCTGCGTTTTTACGACCGGCCGCCTGCCTGACGTCAACTTACCTCTGTCGTATTTTACGACACCTCGGCAAGATAGAGGGTGGTCTATTTTACTCAACCGGATACCACACGGTGGGTCAACTTACCTTAGTCGCCTTTTACGACATCTCGATAAGAAATGAGGTTGGTCTATTCTATTCCACCGGATGCCACACGGCGGGTCGACTTACCTTAGTCGCCTTTTACGACACCTCGGTAAGAAATAAGGGGGGTACTATTCTATTCAGCCGGATACCACACGGCGTCTTTAAATAAGAGTATATAACTTAAAAACCTGAAATATAAAATATATATATAGTGGTGTTGTCATTACCTGTTATCATCAGGATGAACAGCAATAGCAGTGTCTCCTAACATAGTCTCTGGCATTGTAGTTGAAACAAGTATCTCTTCATCACTATCAAATATTTTATACGCAAAACAATATATTAACCCAAATTTCACAGGTTTCTCATAACCTGGCAACATTATATCTGTGGGTCCATTTAAAGTCACATTCTCGATTTCAATATCAGATACTGTCGACTTTAATGCATTACACCAATTCACTAGAGCTTTTTTTCTATAAATCAATCCTTTTTTAAATAAATTTATGAATGCAGTGTTAACAGCATTTGTATGATTTTTGTCCATTGTGAATAATTCCCTTGACCAGTCTAATGAATTGCCTAATACTTTTAGTTGCTGGCTGATTGTGTTGCCATGTTTCTCTTTCCATTTCCACACTTCGTTGATAAATTTGTCCCGACCTATAGTGTGACGATTGATGTTTTGTGTTGTTTTCAAGTATTTCTCTACAACACCCTAAAATTTGGTATCATAATTCAAATTATTGTTATAAAGCGATAATGGAATATATATTGTCTTTCTAAAGGGTTTGTGAATTCATCTGTAGGCAGACAGTGCTAATTTTTTTAAATTATATTTTTATGCATTCTAATTTCTCAAATTTTTATCATTATCAATTTCTAAATAAATAAATTATGAGTTTAACTTCACATAAGAAAAAACTTTTGGCAAGCTATATGATTGTAGAACAATTTTTAAGAGCAGCATATCCCTTAGTACCCTTTCACAATGGTTCTAAACTTGTCCTTTGATTTAATAAGGAAGATTTAATTTTGGCAAATGTGCCAGTAGCAGCATAATAAATATTCTTCTTTCAATAATACAATTGCTTAGTAACTTTAGTTTCCAAGTACTACAGTGGATGCAACTCTACAGAAACGCTGAACCTTATACAATGGTAACTTATTGCGATGTGACCCATTTGTTTATATAAAAATTACCTGTGTTGCTATGCCAGCATGGTCTGTACCAGGAATCCATAGAACATTGAGTCCTAATGATTTTTTCCTTCTGACTATCACATCTTGTATTGTACTTGATAAAGCATGACCTGAAATGTATTCAAATATATCCTCTGTAACATCAACTCTACTACTGAAAGAAAGAAAGAAAGAATGTTTATTTGACTCGCCTGTTGTGATGTGACTGGCCTGTTGGAGCAGTGGGTAGTGACCGTGCCTTCAGCTCCGCCGGTCGCGGGTTCGATTCCCGTTGAGGGCCAACATTTTCTATTAAAAGAATTTGTTGGAGCCTGGGGTGTATATTTGTATTTAAGTATGTATTTAAAAAATATATATGCACCAGTTGTCTGTCACCCATATAAGTATTAAGTTACTTACTTTGGGAACTGATGACCGTGTGTGTAAGTGTCCCATATATTTCTTTTATTTTATTTATTATTGCACCCACCACAATACACAGTTGTTAACTAAAACTAAACTTTAATACATAACACAATAGAACAAAAACATACCAATAACATAAAACAATATCATATAATATAAATATACTGCATACCACAAGTAGAAGAAAATGGCTCAGCTCAGTATAAATTGAGTGACATAATTCTATCACACGACACTGTTTTTCGGCAGTAGCCAGGAGCAACACAGTTTAGTTAAGGAATTACTTGTATAATTACTTAAGTAATGATAATAAATAAATTGTATTGGTTACTACTGGTTAAGTAATACTCCTTGTAAAAGCAAGAAGCTTGACCAGGTTTCCTGACGATGTTTGCCTTGACCGAAAAGCGTGTGATAAATTTCAATTATCAATTAGACACATAAGTTTTAACAGAAAAACTCATTGGTGTCTGCCCGGGTTTAAACCCGTGACCTCCTCGAAAGAGTCGCACGGGGATTTTCATTCATAATTGGTAGCATTTAATGGCACATCGGTCTACAACTTCAAAACACACCTAAATGAAGTTTTCCCGTTACATTTGGTGGTGGTAATACAAGACTAAAGGATGGTTTTTCATTATTCATATCCGCCGTGAATAGTCCTCTCTTTACCCATTTATCATATTTGTTCTTCTCCACAACTTCAGGCTTGTATGCGGTTGTTGGTAAACTTTCTTTGATTACAATTCGTGTAGTGCTCGAAATAAACCTTTTAGTCGTATAAGCCTCTACAAGGCTATGGCCAAACGGCATCATTATTTTATTTCTAAATAAAATTGTATTTATATAACGTAAATAAAAAAATTTTGAATAATAAATTTACAATCCGATTAAAAACTCAGACAAATAACTTAATATAATAGAAAGAGAATTTTATAATTGTATAGTATAGTATCTATGATAATAGAGGTGTTATAAATTTGTTCGTGATATTATAATAGCGTTATGTATAACTAATATTTATTTATTTTACAGTTTTAATCAAAAATAATAAGTTTTTAAAATATATGTACCTAGCAATATTATTCATAAATATTTGGACATTCATTATGTCAAAAGAACAGCTGATACGTTTGACATATAAACTTTTTTTGTTTTTCAGATTATACACTGTCCATTATATTAACCATCTTTTGACAGATTGACGATTTACATATTTAGTGATGTCCTAAAGATTCTCGTATGCGATACCATTCCGATTATAGTACCTACTATCATTAATCGAATTACGTACCTAAGTAATTCGATTAATGATAACCTACGTAAACTAATAACAGATATAGAAATCAACATTTTGATTTAATATTGCCTTAGTTTTTTGAAAATAAATGTTAATCCGTGTGTATTTATTATAATCATAAAAAATATATTATACATCAACTGGCAACAACAACAGACCTTCCGCTCGGCCGCCATTTTGACGTGATCTGTCACTCTCAACGAAACGCCCGTGATAGTCACACGCATTTACGTTCGCTGAGTGTTCTCTCGCATCTGTTACACCTTGAGTTAAGTAGCTTTATTCCTCGGAAAAACTTTTGTGAAACTTATATTAATTGATCGTGAAAATGCCGAAAGGACGTGTGTTGAAAGCACAATCGAGACAGTTAGTGTTAAAACTTCATGAGTATTTTGAGCAAGAAAATCAAAATGGCGGACCTCTTATACCCATCACGCAAGTCCGAAACCGTGTTGCAGCCGCGTTGGGGATCAGTCTATCAACTGTGACTAAAATCACTACTGATGCCTACGGCAGGAGCGGCTTGGAGCAAAACAAACCATCTACACCAAAAAGAAAGCGCCGGGCTCATAAGGTGACAGCTGTTGATGACTTTGACGCTGACGCTATTCGTCGTCATGTATATGATTACTACTTGAGAAAAGAAATTCCAACTTTGAGAAAACTTATTGTTTCTTTGAAAAGAAGTGGTCTATTTCATGGTGAAAAATCTTCTTTGGTCAAAGTTTTGAACACAATTGGCTTTTCATATAAAAAGTTAAATAAAAGAAAATTATTAATGGAACGCACAGATATAGCTATAGCACGTTGTGATTTTTTAAGAGAGGCAAAGAAAATACAAGATTGGGCAAATATTGTTTTCACGGATGAAACATGGCTCAACGCTAACCACACACTATCTCGTTTCTGGACTGATGATACTACTGCTGATTCCACTTCCTCAGTACCAATGGGAAAAGGTGAGCGCCTAATCATTTGCCATGCAGGTACAGCAAAAGGATTTGTACAAGACGCACTGTTGGCATTTAAATCGAAGAAATCAAATGACTACCACGAAGAGATGAATGCAAATGTGTATGAAGAATGGTTCAAAAAAACTCTCATTTCATTGGAAGAACCATCAATAATTTTTATTGATAATGCGCCCTACCACTCCCGTCAAATTGACAAAATGCCAACACAGGCTAATAAAAAGCATGAAATAATTAATTGGCTTCGGGACAATGGAGAAAATGTGGACGACTCAATGTTAAAAGTTGAATTAATAAAAATATTAAAAACCAAAAAGAGAGCAAAACGCTATGTAATCAATGAAATGGCAGCAGAATATGGCCATACTGTTCTTCGGATTCCTCCATACCACTGCCAGTACAACGCAATAGAACTTATATGGGCACAAGTAAAAGGGCATGCTGCGAGATGCAATACAAGCCCCCCATTCACAGCGAATAAAATGTTGCAATTGCTAAAAAATGCTTGCACCCACGTAACGGCCGAGAACTGGGCAAGTGTGGTGGAAAGAACTAAAAGAGTAATATTCTCTGATTGGGAACGTGATATTGCGTTTGATAATATATTATCTACACAAGAGCTAATAATAACTGCTACTGAAGACTCCTCATCGGAGGAGTCTAGTGTTGATTATCATTCCGACGACTCGTGCTAATAAAATAAATTAAAATATCCTGATTGTTTTATTTGTATTCATGTATTAACTAAGAAGAAAGTAAAACTTTATATAATGTTATTAAATGTCTTTTAATACTCGTAACATCGATTTCTACCGATTATTTTTAATCTGTGGCATAATCGTAGTAACCATTATGTGTGACATCACTAAGTGGGCGGTACCCATCCATAAAGTACAAATATTATTTGTATGATATTTGTACGTAAGCAATACAAAACTTAATGAGCGTGAGCTGTCAAAAGACTGATAATATGATGGACGCAGTATAAGTTGACGTTTAGTATATAAATAAGACGGTATTTACATTATTATTTTTTAAAAGTTACATATTTAAATTGCCGTAAAGTACAATTAACAATAGTAATATTTGATGTGTATTTAACTTCGTAGCGTGGATAATAATTTAAATGTGGACAACTTTTAAATGCACTTATTATCAGTCAACTTTGCTCCCCAGTTAAATGAAGCGTGCTTATCTCATAACAATCATATCAACGTCAATCTAACCCACAATCAGAGGTCCGTTTCCTTGACCGTTTATGATAAATAAACAATTTTAAATAAATGTTGTGCTTTGAATTAACATAATGGCGATACTTACTTATATAAATCCTTTTAATGTGTTCCGTGATTTTATTCGACTCCCCATCGAAGCGTTTCTCACTGAACAATATACTGGTTACAAGAAGAAAACTAACGAAAGTTTAACTAGTGTTAAAGAGCTTTTGTTTAGAGTGGGTATAGTATTAGTGTTCCTTTCGGCTATATTGTGGATATCAATTTTTATGTACATATTTTTCTACTATTCGTATATGCCGAATGTTACTCACGTGCGCCCTGTTCATCTACAGTTCAAGTAAGTATTAACTATAGATCCTCCTGCCCTTATCTCACTCTAAGTGGGGTCAGCGCAACATGTTATAAACATGCTGTAACATGATTTGGCTGCGTTTTTACGACCGGGCGCCTGCCTGACGTCAACTTACCTAAGTCGCCTTTTACGACACCTCAGTAAGAAATGGGGTGGTACTTTTCTATTTAGCCACACAGCTATTAAAAACAATAATCTTATATAATAAAATAAATTCTTCCTTATACCAAAATCAAGAATATTCGTAATAAAATCTTTACTCATCATCATTCTCTTACCCTTATCCCACTCTAAGTGGGGTCTGCACAATATGTCTTCTTCTTCCATTCTCCTCTATCATTCATTGACTCTGGTGCCACTTCTTTAATTAAATGCATATAATTTTTCACAGATCCATCTTTTTTTTACCTCCTTGTCATACATCCATCCACGTTCATATGTAAAACTCTAAACTTTAATAAAATCTTTACTATAATTTTCAATATAGTATATGAAAATATAAATGTTATGCTAAATGCAGAATGTAGTATCTGTATTATGGGTGGAATAGTCCGGAATAGGAGCTGACCACCCGCCCTGCACCGACAGGCGTCCCCGAAATTAGATATATCTGTATTAATGGTACATCACGGATTTGATAAAATGTGTCTACTACAAACCATCACCAACAATACACAAGCTCAAAATCAAAATCATAAAGCAGAATTACAGAAAAATATCATTATTATTTTGGGTGTTAAAAATCTGCAAAGCAATCCATATTCTATAAATTCCTTATTATAGCTTATCACTAAAAATTGACTGTCATCGGTATGTTACATCGTTCATCAGCATTTGTACTATTTAATTTTTAGAATTAGGTGTTACTCTGCAGAGATCCATAATACAAAAGTAATAATAAAATTATTATTATTATATAGCAAAGGAATTTTATTATTACTTTGTATTTGTACTATTCTTAATATATAGCATTCTGCTGAAATATGGTACAAAAATTACCTATTTAATTATTTATAGTGTTCCACTTGAAAATCAGCAATAAATATGTAAAGCATGTTTTGACCTCCAAATCTTTGATTATTGTTTTATAATTTGAAACTAGTTTGGTATTGTATTATATTTCTACTTGTTATATTTTCTCATTGCTTTATGTTATTTGGCTTGAAGAGCTGCATAAAACCATGTTTTGATCTATAATAAATTTGCCAAAATTTATCTAAGTATATCACTTTAATTAACCTTAGCCGTGTGGTATCCGGCTAAGTAGAATAGTACCACCCTCTTTTCTTACCGAGGTGTCGTAAAAGGCGACTAAGGTAAGTCGATCCGCCGTTTGGTATCCGGCTGAGTAGAATAGACCAACCTCATTCCTTACCGAGGTATCGTAAAAGGCGACTAAAGTAAGTTGACCCACCGTGTGGTATCCTGTTTAGGAGAATACACCACCCTCCTTCTTACCGAGGTGTTGTTATATATGACTAAGGCAAGTTGACTTCAGGCAGGCGGCCGGTCGTAAAAACGCAGCCTAATCATGTAACAACATGTTTATAACATGTTGTGCCGACCCCACTTAGAGTGGGATAAGGGCAAGAGGATACTTTTCATATATTTATTTTACCAAAGTTAATTAATAGATTAAATAGTAAAATTTATATAAACTTTTTCTTTTTCTCTATATTACCCGTATTCTCTTTCTTCTTCAATTCTTGTCCTTTTCCTTCTGTTACTCAAAGGTTAACTGGAAGAGATCCATTTTAGGGATTAGTTCGCCTTTATACATGTGCTTCTTTTTAGTTTTTCTTTCTTCTTTCTAACTATATGTAAAAATAGAAATAAATAAATATAATATAATTGCAGATCATGCGATGAGAACATGGGAGTGTGTTCGTTTCCATCAGCGCATGTGCAGTTAACGAGGCAAAGTCACATGCTTATGAGCTCACAGCCTTACCGCATCAAGCTCATGCTGGAGGTTCCAGAATCACAAATCAATAAAGACATAGGTAACTGTGGCAATGGAGCTGAGAATGTCGATGTCACACTAATCGAGCCTGGTATTTTTGCTTTTTGACAACTTAAATTCAAATTCAAATTCAAAATATTCTTTATTCAAATAAACTTGTAAACAAGTGCTTTTGAATCGTCAACTCTACTGCTGGTTCGGAAAGCTGTTCCTACCGAGAAGAGCCAGCAAGAAACTCGGCGGTTGCTCTTTTTAAAATATAATTCTTAATACTATTTACATTAAGTCGTTACTGTCTTGTACAGGTTCAAAGAGAGCTATATCCACACATTCTTGTCTTCCAAATAATCTTCAAGAGTATAGTAGGCTTTCTGTATCAGCCTCTTTTTAACAGTGTTTTTAAACTGATGTAATGGCAATGCTGAAATTGATTGCGGAATTTTATTATAGAATCTTATACCAAAACCTACAAACGAATGAAGTGCAAAAGTAATGAGAATATTATTTAATCCGCGATAAAGCGCGGATTTATTTTATCGCGGATTATAGCAAAATAATATTCTCATTACTTTTGTATTATGGACCTCAACAAAGTAACGCCTAATTCTATAAATAACTAAAAGTGAATAATCGATTGGAATTAGGTGTTAAACAGTTGGCGCAATGGGTAGTGACTCTACCTTCTGCTCCGCGTGTCGCGGTTCGATTCCCGCCGATGGCCAATATTTTCTATAAATGAATTTGTTTGGTCTTTAAGTCTGGGTGTATATTTTGTATTTAAGTTTATATTTAAAAAATATATAAGTATGTATTCACCACTTGTCTATCACCCATAACACAAGTAATAAGTTACTTTGGGGATGGACGACTGTGTGTGTGTGTCTTAAAAAAAAGGTTATAAGCGAAGTTCCATCATCTTCCTGTCCTTATCCCACTCTAAATGGGGCGGCACAACATGTTACAAACATGTTGTCACATGATTTGGCTACGTATTTTACGACCGGCCGCCTGCCTAACGTCTACTAAACCTGATGATACCACACGTGTGTAGAGCTTGTGTATTGTGGTGGCGGTGGTGGAGGTTTGTGCATGTGTTTTTACGGTTACGGGGCGAAACAATTGTTGAGATTGTGGTGGTGAATGTGTGCAGTGCTTGTGTATTGTTGTGTCATCGGTGTCGGGCAGTGCATGAGTTCTTACAAATTCTGCATGTATCAGGTATGAGAATGAATAGTACACTCTACATTTAGCATTACATATATTTTGTTTTATCGTGGATTATACCAAAATAATATTCTTATTACTTTTGTTTTAATAGTATGTGTGTTTGTTGTGTGCAAGCCTTTATAGATGTTAATTTTCCAGGCATGTTTATGGTTTGTGCCCAGATGCGCGCTGCGGGCGGCGTGCTGGTTTCCTCCTCTTGTAGATCGGCTATGTTAAGGCACAGGTAATGACTGGCACGATGTTTATAAATTACTAGTAATATCCCGCGGTTTCACGCGCGTAATTTTTATTTTTTTACACGTTTATTACATTTTTATAACGAATCCCTATTTTTGAAAATGTAGCCTATGTTGCTCAGTAAATATACAGCTTTCCAATGGTTAAAGAATTTTTGAATTCGGTCCAGTAGTTTTTGTATGACAACATCACAAACATACATACAAATCTTTCATCTTATAATATTAGTATTAATTAGTATAGATAATCATTCTCCTGCCCTTATCCACTCTGTGGGGTCGGCGAAGCATGTTTTAAACATGTTGCTAAATGTTTTGGCTAGTTATCCTCGGTAAGAAATGAGGGTGGTCTATTCTATTCAGCCGGACACCACACGGCGGGTCCACTTACCTTAGTCGCCTTTTACGACTCCTCGGTAAGTAATGAGGTTGGTCTATTCTACTCAGCCGGACACCACACGGCGGGTCAACTTACCTTAGTCGCCTCTAACGACACCTCAGTATGAAATGAAGGTGGTACTATTCTACTCAGCCGGACACCACACGGCGGGTCCACTTACCTTAGTCGCCTCTTACGACACCTCGGTAAGAAATGAGGATGGTACTATTCTATTCAGCCGGATACCACACAGCGTAATGATATTTTTCCTTTATACTTATGTTATAATAAAAACCAATTTCCTCAAAAGTCAACCCATTTACTCTTTCTCAACAATTCAATGACACAATGACTGCCACTTTTTATCATATTATCGACCATTTATATGAAGGAGGTTGTATTTCAAACATGTTGTAGCATATTTTATTTATTACGCCATTCAGATCAAAACTGCATCAAGTGATGCGTACATTGGCGTACGCACCGCTCCTGATATCGGGTTTAAATGAGGAGAAACAGTTCATACAAGTTGAACTGTTCAGTGATTTTGAGGATGATCAGGTAATTAATTGTCGTGAATAATTATATATGCCATGCCATTACAGCAGTTTAATAACACTGTTAAAAAGAGGTAGAGAGAGAGAGAGGTGATACAGAAAGCCTACTATACTTGAGGATTACTTAGAAGATAAGAATTTGTGGCTATAGCTGTCTTTGAACCTGTGCAAGACAGTAACGACATGTAAATAGTATTAAGAATTATATTTTTAAAAGAGCAACCGCCGAGTTTCTTGGTGGCTCTTCTCGGTAGGAACAGCTTTCCGAACCAGCAGTAGAGTTGACGATTCAAAAGCACTTGTTTACAAGTTTATTTGAATAAAGAATATTTTGGATTTGAATATATTAGATGACCAAGTTTAAGTTCTATATTGTTTTAAAAGAATTTATGAAAGAAGTTGTAATTCTAGTGGATTCATAAAAGCTTACTTGAATAAATATTAGTACCTGGTTGACTGAGCCTTGCTCGGTAAGATATAAAAAAAATACAATGAAAAAAAGAAAAAAAGCGACGGTCACATGTGGGACTTGAACCCGGTCTTTGAAATTTTTTGGTCCGACCGTTAACCATTAGGCTATCACTGCATTATTTTTCATAGGTAGCTGAAATTTCATTTACTATCTATTCTATTTTAGCATTAACATAGAAAGAGCAAAACAATTTTGGTCTTGGTGTCTATCCTGATGATGCTTCGGTTGCGGGGCGAAACGTTTGAGTTTGTGATGGTGAACGTATGTAGTGCTTGTGTATTGTGGTGGCGGTGGTGGTGGTCTGTGCATGTGTTTTTACGAATCCAGCCTGTATAAGGTATTAAAATGGATTGTCCACTCTACATTTAGCATTATATGTATTCTATATTACTTCATCGCTGATTATAGCAAAAAAAAATTATTATAACTTTTGTATTATGGATCTCACATAACGCCTAATTCTATAAATTATTTAGACGCATAAGTTTTTATAGAAAAACTCATTGGTGCCTGAACGTGTTTTTTCTAAATTATTGCTTTATTCAATGCTAATTTTCCATCACCCAGGATCGTCCAGTGACAGACGCATACGTGGAGCTCCAATCTCGCTTTGTTCAAGTGTTTTCGTCAGAGCTCCAAATCGAGGCGCATTTCACCGGCCTCAGATACGCTATGTACTACTGGCCCAAGATATCGGCTCTCGTTGGTAAGATAAAATTTTAAAACATACATGGTCGTCCGTCCCCAAACTAAGTAACTTAATACTTGTGTTATGGTAGACAGACAACTGGTGAATATATACATATATAATTTTTAAATACTTCAATACAAATATACACCTCGACTCGAAGACCAACAAATTTATTTATAGAAAATGTTGGCGCTGGGCGGGAATCGATCCCGCGACCCGCGGGGCTGAAGGCAGTACCTACTGCGCAAACGTACTTAGTCTGTCGTATAACAAAATGAGGTAGAAAGTGGGTCATGTGGTTTGAGTGTCTTCTTAAGAGGGGTTTCGGTTGAAAGAGTTCGCCAAATTCTAATTGAAATTATTTTATTGTTAGTAATCCACCCCATTTAGTGTGGGATAAGGGCAGGAGGATGATCTATATAAATTAAAAAACCCCAAAGACAATTTTGTATATGTAGTTGTAAGCTGAGATAGCCCAGCGGTAATACCACTCACTAATACCGTGCGACTCTTTCGAGAGGGTCACGAGTTCAAACCCCGGCAGGCACCAATGAGTTTTTCTATTAAAATTTGTGTCTAATTGATAATTGCAATTTAACACACGCTTTTCGGTGAAGGAAAACGTCGTGAGGAAACTTGCATATCTCTAGAGAATTATGGAGATATGTGTAACCTACCAATCCGCATTGGAGCAGCGAGGTAGGTCTCAGCTCCAATCCCCTTCTCTCCAGAATTTGAGTGTGGAGGCCTATTCCCATCATTAGGATAGTAACAGACAGCTAATTTAGTTTTAAATATTTTTTTAAATAAAACCTTTATAAGATGTATTCCCAGATTTTGATCTGGACCCTTCTCTCCAGCGACGGCGAGAGGAGGCCTATGCCCAGCAGTGGGATTGCAACTGGCCGTTACTTTACTACTACTTTATTAAATTTGTCTTTCTGTTCTCAGGTATATCTTCGAACCTGTTCGTCGTGTCGTTGCTCTTCATCCTGAGCTGGTATCACCTCCAGGACGGTCTACCGGACTTCCTTAAGGTAAGAATCCTACTTATATTATAACAAGGAGACAAAATTATAATAACATTATAGTTTTGTCTCCTTCGCACTTGTACCTAGCCTCACGGTCAAGGTTATGTATTACATACGAAATGGGGACGGTCATTCACTCTTCTATATCCTAACCTACTAATATTATAAATGCGAAAGTTTGTGAGTATGGATGTGTTTGTTACTCTTTCACGGCGAATACGCTGAACCAATATCCATGAAATTTGGCACAATTATTCCTTACTAGCAATCGCCAGCGTCTCAACCCGCTTGGAAAGATTAAAACTGTGACCGTGTTTTGGTAACTATAAAAATGGTTATAGTGGGTTAACCTTAAAAGCTAGACATATGCTGTCACGGAATTTTCTTTAAAACTTTAAAAGTGGAACAATTTTGTAATACATGATTTTTTAATAACTTACCGTTGACTCAGCGCACGCAAGGAAAGTTTAAAATTTTGCCGTTTTCCTAATAGTTTTTATTGCTGCTCCTCTCCTATTCATCTTAGCGTAATGTTATATAGCCTATAGCCTTCCTCAATAAGTGGATTATCTTTCAACTTACTCAAAGAATTATTCCAATCGGCCCAGTAGATTTTTTTAAATCACATCAATCACACAATTTTTTTAAAATCAATTTATTTATTTAAAGGTAAAAATCGATTATTTATTAATCGATTTTTTCTACTCCATGTCACATCTCTAGGGTACCACTATCAATTTCCTATTTTAATATTTCAGAACAAACTGGGCATCGACGTGGCGTCTGTAGATGAAGACAAGAAGTTAATTTCCAAAGTTAAATTGGAACGGGAAGGTATTATTTACAATCTTTTGCCTACACTAATTCGCCATTTTATTTCAAGATAAGCGTTGGAAAATATCGATACTAGTTAACCAGGCTACCATCATAGTTTTCAACATCTTCAAGACACACACGCACACACATGCACACGCATGCACACACACACACAGAGAGAGAGAGAGGGGGGGAGAGAGAGGGGGGAGAGAGAGGGAGGGAGAGAGGGAGAGAGAGACCAACATACACACACACTCACAAAAAACTCATATAAGATTAAAATATGAAAAAAACAATTAACACTGAATTCGAATACTAAAGACATTAGTAAATATTATATGTACAAATCTACTTTTAATTCATTGAATATATAAATTACAATTTTTGCCCTAATAAGCTACGCTGACTTGACATATAGTCAGCGTAGCTTATTCGGGGAACGGGCGGTTGCGCGAAATGAAAATATCGAGTACTACACTATTATTATTTTTTTTTAAGTTTCTTTTTTCTATTTTGTCAAAAATTACCGAGCAAGGCTCGTTCAACCAGGTACTTAAATAATATAAAATAATATATGGGACACATACACACACGGTCGTCGGTCCCCAAAGTAATACTTGTGTTTGGGTGAGAGACAAGTGGTGAATATATACTTATATAATTTTTAAATACATACTTAAATACAAATATACGCCCAGGCCCATAACCAACAAATTATTTATAAATGTTGGTCCTTCGGCGGGAATAGATCCCGCGACCCGCGAAGCTGAAGGCAGTGTCACTACCCACTGCTCCAACAGGCCAGTCGTCTTTATTTATAGTATTACATATTTATAATTACTCTCTCTTCCAGACTCTTTCCCGTTCATAGAAGAAGAGTCGCTGTTAGAAGAATTCCACCGCTTAGAGAAGAAGAAGACTTAGACTGATTATATTTAGTGTAGATGTATGCATAATATTGTAATGTGATAATAATGGAAACAATAAATTATTTTATCTATAATGGTTCTCATCCATTGCACAGAATTTATATAGGAATTTTTTTTTGATAATTTTTGTATACAGACATTTTTAAGAAGAGTTTGTTTGTTTGATTGGTTGAATCTCAGAAACTACTGGACCGATTATTTCAGTGTAAGATAGTCCATTTATCGAGAAAGGCTATAGACTATATAACATCATGCTTAGATGAATAGAAGAGGAGCAGCAATAAAAAATATCACGAAAACGGCAAAATTTAAATCTATCCTTGCGTGCACTAAGTAAAGTTATTTAAAAATTATGTATCACAAAATTGTTCGCCTCTAAAAGTTCTAAATAAAAGTCCCCGACAGCATAAGTCTAGCTTTTAAGGTTAACCCACTTTAAAATTTTTTATGATTATCAAAATACGATCATTTATGATAAGTATAAAGTTTTTTAAGTCACAAATTGTCATTCTCGCGCCCTTCCCACTCTAAGTGGTATCGGCACAACATGTTTTAAAGATTTTGTTATATGATTCGGCTAGGTGTTCTATCACAGGCTGCCTGCCTGTCGTCAACTTACCTTAGTCGCTTTTTACAACGCCTCGTAAGAAATGAAGGTGATCTATTTTACTTCAATCGGTAACGACACGGCAGTTAAGTGAACAAATAATTAATGATTATTATGATATGGATTTGTAACAAAATGATCACGAATAAATCTTCTCAATATATAAATACAATATTTGTGAAGACATATAGTCTTTATAGATTCTGAAATGGCTGGCCTGTTTTTAATTTAATTTTTTCTGTATAATTTTGTTAATTTATTGAAGTTTTGTATTCTGATTATTTATTTAAGAGGAATGTGCAATATCCAGACAAGTCGTCAAGGCTTAAGGATAGTAAGAAATAATTTGTGATGAATATTATGTATTTGAATAAATAAATAAATTAATAAATAATGAAATTTTCAGACATCTCTAAAGATGTCTGAATAAAATAGCCACCAGATGTGGTGGCTATTAAAGCATTTTTTAAACTGTCAATTACAATTTTTTTTACTACTGATATCTTTAAATTTTGTCTGAAAGAAGTTTCATCGCTGATTATAGCAAAATAATTTTATTATTACTTTTGTATTATGAATCTCTGCAAAGTAGCGCCTCATTCTATAAATTATTTTAATTCTGAAAGCTTAAATGAAACCTGAAAGGAAAGTGTATATAGTGCTTGTGTAATGTGGTGGTGGTAGAGATTTGCACATGTGTTTTTACGAATCCTGCATGTATCGGATATGCAAATCGATACTCCACTCTGCATTGAGTATTATATATATTTTCTATTTACTTAACCGCCAATTACAGCAAAATAACTTCATTATTACTTTTGGTTTATTTGATCATAAAAGCTAACGTTGATTTCTCAAGCAGACTTAAATGAAAATACTATTTTGAATGCTAATCAAAACAAACTTTATTTATTATTTACAAGTCTTTATATTTCAATCTGTGTAGTGGACGAATATCTTTATTTTTCTATAAAATGGCGTCAGTAGACTATGTTAGTCAGTTCATAATAGTACAAACTTATTTCATTATTTTATTACTTATAATTAGAATGCTTTTATTAAGAAGTTATAGCGATTAATTTAATATTTTGCTACTTATATTTTAATATTTTGACTTAAAAAATAAACATCTTAAATTTTTTAATTAATTATTAGCTTTGGTTTGTTATTTTATACTTTATGTTTATTGGTGAAATCTAAGCCTTGAAATATATTTATTATGAAATTTGTTGTTTCAATCATTTTTATCTAATCATGAATTATTTAAACTGGTCAATTATAATTTAAGAGCTGAAAATCGGGTACCCGAACTGACGTACAGTCGGGGGAAAGAATGCGTCCTAATGGTGAATACGGAAAGCATCGCAGACTGATCCCTCACAGCATTTCAAGTATGGATATCGGAAGATGCACAGTTTTAGTTGCGTTAAAGTGTAGTGTTCTAGTAGGAGGCACTGTTGGTTAGGAACTGATAGCGATGTCGATCTAATAACATTTTGGTTTTTTTTCGGACACTAACTAAGGCTGTTAGCCATGAAGGCTTTGACAGCGTCACCGGCGAGCGCAAAAGCATCGCCGGGGTTTGAGCTGGGAGAGCGTGTCACGAAAGAGGCCCGCCGTATCCTGGGAGCGTCGCCATTATGTACCATGGTTCTTCTAATCATCCAATGGGAAATCATCTGTCTCGACTCAACAGCGATCTCTTAGTCATCGATTTCATTGAGCATTAATAACTTACATGTCGCCCTTTCCTACGAATAAAGTTACATCTCCCATGTCCCATCTAGGGATGTAATTTGGAGTAGAAAAAATCGATTCATAAATAATTATTTATTTATTTATTAACAACAAAATATAATCGGTTTTTAAAAATCGTTTTTCTTTGATTGTTTCAAAAGTTGTCTTTTTTAATATTAATAATTAATTACAATAAAGGCTAATTAAAGTGGACAACTATCAAGAAATAATATCAGATGCGCTGTTTGTGAAATTGGATTAAAATGTGTAGTTTGGCTAAATTGGTTTCATTCAACAATATGATGTCTTAGAAAACGAGAAAAAGAGTAACAAAGAAAAAGGGATACCTAAAAAAATCGATTTTTGATGAAAAATAATCGATTATTAAACATTTTAAAAATTGATTATTTTTACAATATTAGTCTCATCGGGTAAGCATAGGAAATGTAACTTTATTCTTCGGACGGTGCGATGTAATTGTATTTAAAATAAAAAATAAATATTAGTAATAACTTTATTTTGAATATTTTCCAAGTACCCGTTTATAAACCGCCATGAGCAATATAGTACAACCATACAATACGTATATCTAATATTATAATTAAGCTGAACGCCCACAGGCCAATTTAGGATGCATTACTTTTAAAAAATCCTTTCTACTCAAGATATATACAAATACAAAGTGATAGCCTAGTAGTTAAAACAACGGCAAGATTATGGTGTTATAATAATCGATTACAATTTATAATTAATTTTATAAAACGAAATTCCAGAATATAATGCTTTCTTCTATTAATCATATATAAATATTCATTATGAAACAAGAGCATGAATCCTTACGCCTTGACATCTTCACAATTGATTATAGCTTAAAACGCAATTATTTGATGTTGAACTTGATTTGCAAGAGTATCTTAGCACATTACGTCTGCTCTTCGCTAGAGGCGATCATCGTTGATCGTGTGTGTGTGTAGTGCACGTGTCTATACGATCCTTCGTAATCATACGGTACATGCGATCATATGAGTAACCTGTGATTCCCTTTGATGCGTGTGCGATCGTAGACGATTTGCGAGTACAGCCGAATATGTCTTGTGCACAATCGTGATCGCACTTAATCGTTTATAATCGCCGTTGAGACTTACGTTTGAGATTTTACAAAAAAAAAACGGTTGCCTGTAAAGTCGGTTCTACGGGCAAAGATTTTACGTGACAACGTCTTTTTAAATGTGATGGATTGGAGTGGGAGAGAGACTCAAGGCATTCGCCAGTCCGGCGGGCCTCTCTTTCGTTCGGTGACTCATCGTAACAGACGTGAGCGGGCGTTACACTTTTTCATGAGTGACTCCAAGGCGCAACCTAATTTAAGACGTTGTCACGTCAAAAGTTTAATGTACTCCGGTTACCGCTTTTCAATTAATAAAACATGAATCAAAATAAGATATAGCGGATGTGGGTTTCCGAACGCACCCGTGACGTAAAAATCTACAATACAATTGGCAATCTACGATTGGTAAGTACTGTATTATAAAAAAATTTACGCTACTCCTGTAAACCCTTTAAGTCTAAATATATAAGGTAAAACAAAAAAGACTTTCATTGGCCTGAACGCTCCCTTCAAGGTCATATGAACGCTCAGCTTTACAGTTTTTTTTACACATCGTATATTTTAAACCAGCAGCCCAATATACGGGTTAAATAGGCCTGTATTTTAACGATTATGATATGTTAATAATAATAAAACAATGAATGTATAGTTAATTACCATTAATCTTAAAGAAAAGCATGCTTTATACATTTAAATTACACTTTTTGTAGTAAAAACTTATATGGGCGCGTTGATTTAGCCACAGATAGATTTAGCCGTCACACTCGTCTACGTAACGCTCGTTCGGGTAAAGTCGGCTCGAGGATATTTATAAATGGATAAAATAATATACAGGGTGGCACTGACCATACAACGTTAATTTAAACTTTAGGTACACCGTATATATAATTTCAATTTTTTAATTTATAATTTAAACTTTAGGTACACCGTATATATAGCACCGTACATGAAAAACAGTTAATTTAGTGATGGATGATGCAACAGGAATTATTTTAAGTGTTTTTTTTAAATAAACACTATGTAGAGATCAATGACCATACACGCTATTCGACCCTTGACCTAAAAAGTAAATACGGTATAACAGGTGTAAGGGAAACAAAACTATGTTATTTAATAGTTTACAGTATTAAGCGTTATTTTGCGGAGGTCCATTATCCAAGAGTAATAAAAATATTATTTTGCTATAATCCGCGGTAAAAGAAAATATATGTAAAGCTAAATGTAGAGTGTATAGTACACTGGTACACCGGTCCGATACATGCAGAATTAATAACAACTCATGCACTACCCACCAATAACACAACAATACACAAGCATTGCACACATTCACAACCACAATCTCAACAATGGTTTCGTCCCGTAACCGAAGCATCGTCAGGAGATAAGACTCCACGACGAGCTTTGCGAGCTTTGTGGATATCTCATGACGAACGCGCCTCGCCAGGTCAGTCAACCCATTACTAACAAAGCCAGATTCTCAATTAAATTACCCAATTTATTTAGATCGCAAATACATTATTTTCAAACGATATTTAAGAAGATTGATATTATACTAAAGTTATCTTATAACTTTAAATAAATAATGGATTTATTTAATGCTGTATTGTACCACCCCTGTATAATGTAACATAAAATTGAAATAGTTAGACGTATATACATAACTACAAGAGATTTACAATTTTAAATAAAAAATATTCGATATTTCATATGCTATTGCTCGAGCGATATGTCAATAATGTATTATATATTACAATTTTTTTAATTTGATTTTGGCAGTGAATAGGTTTTAAGTTCGTTATAAAAATTTCATTTTAAATGTTTCATTTAATTAATTTCACATTAATTTTAAAGGTTTTATTATTTTTTATTATTTATACATATCTAAAACTATCAAAAAAGAAATTGTAAATTTGATTATATATATATTACAATAGATTATTTTTGTACAATAAAAAAAATTCTTACATAATATTTCGTAACTAATATATATTTAAGTATATTAATAAGAATTCTGTGATAAGGAAAAATATTTTTACAAATTTTATAACATATTTTTTGAAATATTATTGGCTAATTAAAGTAAAGAAGCATAAAAAGTAACAATAAAATGAAAAAAAAGTAATTTTTCACAATTTTACATTAGAGTAAAAATATATAATTTTAAAACAATTGGCTATATAAAATAGAATAACAATATTTAAATTTGTGCTTTGTAATCACAAAATCAATTTTATTTCCATGATATAAATTTATTTTATATAAAGAAATATTTTAGCGCCATTAAAAAAAAATTGATAATCCATTCCTACGATGTAAATCACGTGACGTTACTTTTAGTTTTACAGAAAAGAAATCACAAATATGTATGTAATCCTATTGCGATATATATATTTTAAAATTTGAACGACATTCTATACAATGTGGCACGTCGGCATGTGACCGTCCGAAATAACCTAAATATTTATGAAAAATTATCGATAAAAACCTTAAATAAGTTTATTTAGAAAATAACGATTTTTGTATTGGAAAAAAAATTACATTTTTCTATTTTTTCTTGAAACATTTAGACATTTTGTTTGTAAATTTTGTGTAAATAATTAACGTAGTTAATAAGCTTTTAGGGATATCAAACAGAATCATAATCGAGTCAATGACATAAAAGATATAACGAAAAATGCACAAAATGGGAAACAACAACACTAAAAAAATTAAAAATTAAATTAAAAAAAACTATTTAAGTTAAATAAATAAATAAATATTTAGATTATTTCGGTGCGACGAGCCAAATTGTATAGATGCAGTACTATTGGGCTTCAGCGTTGCTATCAGCGTCTTAGTGTTGCTAGTGATTTAACTCGCGGTTGTCGCGTACCTTGACAAATCTGGCAACACCATACCGACCGCCTGGAAGAATTGGGCGATCTATTAGCTTGTTAACGACACCGTTCGCATAGTGGAACAAGGATGGGAAAGGAAGGCGGGTCAATAATATCGTATGATATTATTACATATGCATGTTAAAGGAGTGGCACCAGAGTTGACGAATGATAGAGGAGAATGGAAGAAGAAGACATTTTGTGCCGACCCCACTTAGAGTGGGATAAGGGTAAAAGAATGATGATTATTACGACGGAATATTTAGGATCATGTAATAGACAAAGTAGGCAAGACATAAGCTTACGACTCCAGTTTAGCGCTTTAGAAAAGTATGTAAGTCGTCAGTGAGTTTTATTATCTCTTAGAATTGCAAAAAAAAAGCAGGGGAGTGGAAATTGTAGCAAGCTTATTAAGTAGCAAGCAAATTGTGGGTGTGGGAAATTGTAGCAAGCTTATTAAGTAGCAAGAAAATTGTGGGTGTGGGAAATTGTAGCAAGCTTATTAAGTAGCAAGCGAATTGTAGCTGTGGCGAGGTGGGGAGAGGAGAGAAGAGGAGAAGAAAGTACTAGCGTCTTTTGACGTAATTGTTGTGAAAAAAGAAATGATTTTTTTTAGAAAATCGTTATTTAGGGACCGTTCATAAAGTAGCTCACGCTAAAATAAAATAATAAAATAAAATCTTACACCCCCCCCCCATCTCTCACACTTTCTGTTAATACCCCCCCCCCCCCCCCCGAATCAAATATTACTTCACAAAAACTAAGTGGAGGAGCCCTTTAAGAGGATAAATTTCGACAAAATTTTAAATAAATTCTCATTTTTACATTGAAAACGCTACATATTTTATATTTACTAAATACGAAATTAATTACTGTGTACCATGATAAACATTGAAAAAGAAATATACTTGAAAGACTTTACAATATTTTAATGCACGGCAAACGTCACGATGCCGGAGAATTGACGATTCAAATGTACTTGTTTAAAAGTTTATTTGAAAGAAAATTTTGAATTTAAATTTGAAAACCGCGGGATGTTACTAGTAATAATATAAATAATGTTACTAGTAATAATATAAATATACCTCATTGTCAGCTCTTTCGTCATCGCTCTGGTACTGCACGTCCAGCTCGGAGCTGTTGACGCTGTTCTCCCAATCCTCGGAGGATTCTACCGAAGACGAGTCCAGGTCGAAATCTGGGAATACATCGGATAAAGGTTTTATTAAAAGCTAATGAGATCATGAGATTATAACTTACTTTTTTGAGCAAAGTTATACCTGTTGGCATAAGTTGGCATGTCCTATGGTATATTATATCATCCCGCCCTTATCCCACTCTAAGTGGGGTCGGCACAACATGTTATAAACATGCTGTCAAATGATTTGGCTGCGTTTTTACGACCGGCCGCCTGCCTGACGTCAACTTACCTCAGTCGTATTTTACGACACCTCGGTAAGCAAGAGGGTGGTCTATTCTACTCAGCCGGATACCACACGGCGGGTCGACTTACCTTAGTCGCCTTTTACGACACCTCGGTAAGAAATGAGGTTGGTCTATTCTACTCAGCCGGATACCAAACGGCGGGTCGACTTACCTTAGTCGCCTTTTACGACACCTCGGTAAGAAAAGAGGGTGGTACTATTCTATTCAGCCGGATACCACACGGCGTGCATGTCCTATGGTATAAAGAATTGAATACATTTATATATTCATTGTATATAATAGACAAAGTAGGAACCGACATAAGCTTGCGGCCCCTGCTTTGCGCCTTGAAAAAGTACGTAAGTCGTTTGTGAGTTTGGGTATAAGATTCTATAATAAAATTCCACAATCAATTTTAACTTTGCCATTACAGCAGTTTAAAAACACTATTAAGGAGAGGCTGATTCAGAAAGCCTACTATACTGTTGAGGATTATTTAGACGATAAAAATGCGTGGATATAAATATTGTTCGACCCTGTACAAGATAGAAACATTAAATGTAACTAGCATTAAGAATTGTATTTTTTGAAAAGAGCAACCGCCGAGTTTCTTGCTGGCTCTTCTTGGTAGGAACTGCTTTCCGAACCAGCGGTAGAGTTGACGATTCAAAAGCACTTGTTTACAAGTTTATTTGAATAAAGAATATTTTGAATTTAAATATAATTGGACAGAAAAAATGATCTAATTGTATATGATTATATACATCTGTATAAAATCTTATATGATTATTGATTTGATTTTGATCAACAGTCTATCACCTATCGCCAATTCAGGGTGTCTAGCTGCTGGTACTGCGGGCAGGCGGAGTGCGGTCGCGTTGATAGCCAAGGCCTGGGCAGCGTGACCTCTACTGCTGGAGGAAGGCGAGGCTAGCTCCTGAGGGACTCCAGCCGATGGCAACTCCTGGCCATAGCGCACCAGCGGATGTTCCTAGCGAAAAATATTATTAAACTTAAAACATAAAGCTAGAACGTGAGACGGGTCAACTTACCTTAGTTACCTTTTACGAAACCTGGGTGTGGCGCAAATAATTCACAAGCAAAACCATAGCTCTAATAACCATAAACTAGTACGTGAGCTATGGATAAATACTAGGGTTGCCACCATTTTTTTTGAAGAAAAATAGTATTTATCTTTTTAAATCAAAAAAACATAGTATTTTTAGGAAATATTAATATTTTCAATAATTATTTATTTTTCCATGATTATTTTTTATTACTTTTCGCTGGACAATGATAAAGGAGTTAGAATCACTAACTAAGCCCCGTAAATACATGAATGAGTTTCGTTCAAACATTCCCTATGCAGTGCTGCGGGCGGGTTCACAGTTGATTAAAAAAAAGCGCGACAATTGAATTAGTGATAAAAATATAGTACTTTTCGTCCTATATTGTTTTTCTATAATATATAGTACAATTGACCAAAATATAGTAAGTTACTATATAATATAGTACGGGTGGCAACCCTAATAAATACAAATGTTATGCGAAATAGGCATATAGGGGCCGTTCAAGTATTACGTAAGCAGATTTATTATAATTATTTACCCCCCCCATCCCCCTTGTCAGCAAAAGTAAGCAAAAATCCTACCCCCTCCCCCATGCTTACGTAAATATTTGTCAATCAATGTATTGTTTTTATTTACATATTATAAATATAACGTTATAATAATAAATTGAAAAAAAAAAAAAAATTAGGATAGAGTTTATATTTTACTGATACGGTATTGAACATAGAGTAAAGGGCATAAATATTGTATCTTATGTTATAACAAACAATTTTAAATTTTTGGTACACATATTAAATTCAAATTAACAGTATTCAGTCCATGAAGCCCGAATCCGTGATTCTAAGTTTTTTAATGCGTTTCTTTTTAATGTGACAATGTAAGGGTTGCCATTCATGTAAAAAAGTAAATAACCACCGATGACGTAATCATATAAACTCCCCTACCCCCATGTCATCCAAAATAAGCAAAGCAAAGACCTCCGAGTTTCCCCATAGTGCTCCCGTAATACTTGAACGGTCCCATAGGAAATATAACGTATGTGACAATATATTTCCTGTTATTCGCTCTCCCCGTTAATATAAGGTATTTTTCTTTGTATTTACTATCACTTACTCTAACCTGTTATTATTTTATATTTAAGTATGTATTTAAAAATTATATATGTATATATTCACCAGTTGTCTGTCACCCATATCACAAGTATTAAGTTACTTACTTTGGGGACGTGTGTGTAAGTGTCCCATATATTTATTTATTTATTTATTAGCATATAGTCAATTAAATATATATTTGATATTCATCACGTCATCATTCATTCATATCATTGAACACCTTAGGTTCCATTGCGTACCGTACACCCAGCAACGCAATACTCAGTAAGATATAAGGGTGGTCTCTTCTACTCAGCCGGATACCACACGGCGGGTCAAACCTTAGTCGTCTTTTACGCATCTTGGTAAGAAATTAGAGTGGTCTACTCTACTCAGCTGGATACCACACAGCCGTTCAACTTACATTAGTTGCCTTTTACGACACCTTGACACATGGTGGTCTATTCTACTCCCAATTAAGTATAAAATAAAGTAAATTTCTTTTTTGGGACAAATAAATATTGTGCAATTTAAGCATTAAATTGCCCGAAAGTCATTACCTAGCAACACTTTACTAACGGTATTCTTTTACCGCACCCTTCCATTGAATAAATAAGGTTGAGCTCAACTGATAGAATATAGGTGAGTATAGCCGCTTTCTATACATAAACTGTAACCACTCACCTCATGAGGTAATTCGCAGATAGGATTGTGCCTAAGATCAATCATTTCTAGTACAGGAGTAGATGATGTGTCAAGGCCTTCAGGCAATCGGTGAATCTAGAAGCAGTTAATGATATGTTATAGCAACTGAGGTTAAAATACGCATTCTATACAAAAAGTTAAGTAAAGTTACGTCCTGTTACTATCCCACTACAAGGCATAGGCCTCCCCCCTCCGTTTTAGGAGCTAAGACCTACCACGCTGCTCCAATGCGGATTGGTAGGTTACACATATTAACTGTAACTTAGTATGTGTAACTTACTAATCCGATATGGAGGTTACCTCACGATGTTTTCCTTCACCGAAAAGCGTGTGATAAATTGCAATTATAAATAAGACACAAAAAAGAAAGAGGAGTTCTCGAAAGATTCGCACGGTCTCACCGTTGGATTACCACAGCTTCTATTCTATACAAAAAGTAATGTTTTTTCGCTATAATCAGTGATAAAGAAAATAGGATGTATTTATTTTAATTCTAAATGTACAGTGGACTATCCATTTTTATCCCTGATACCATTGCCTTTACAGCAGTTTAAAAACACTATTAAGGAGAGGCTGATACAGAAAGCCTACTATACTGTTGAGGATTATTTAGACGATAAAAATGAGTGGATATAAATATTGTTCGACCCTGTACAAGAAACATTAAATGTAAATAGAATTAAGAATTGTATTTCTTTTTTAGAAAGAGCAACCGCCGAGTTTCTTGCTGGCTCTTCTCGGTAGGAACAGCTTTCCGAACCAGCAGTAGAGTTGACGATTCAAAAGCACTTGTTTACAAATTTATTTGAATAAAGAATATTTTGAATTTGAATTTGAATACATGTGATTTTGTTGTGGAGTCAATCTCCTGATGATACTTCGATTGTAGGGCGAAATTATTGTTGAGTTTGTTATAGTGGACATGTGTATTGCTTGTGTATTATGGGCATTGGTGGATGATTGTGGATGTGTTTACTAGGTATTTACAGCATTTACCTCTGCCACAATACACAATACGAGCATTTTAAAGCATAGGTGCATAGGTATTTGCTATACCAACAGACTCAACTTATAATTGCATTAAATGTAAAAAATTGTAATACTTTAAACATCATTTCATCATTCTCTTGCCCTTATCCCACTCTAAGTGGTGTCGGCACATGTTATAAACATGCTGTCACACGATTTGGCTGCGTTTTTACTACCGGCCGCCTGCCTGACGTCAACTTACCTTAGTCATAGTTTACGACACCTCGGTAAGAAATGAGGTCTGTCTATTCTACTCAGCCGGATACCACACGCCGGGTCGACTTAACTTAGTCGCCTTTTACGACGCCTCGGTAAGAAATGAGGGTGTACTATTCTATTCAGCCGGACACCACATGGCTTTGTAATTCTTTAAACTATGGTAAGAAATGTCTTCTTATTATATACACATATATATAGGACATACTTTCCAATAATAACTGATAAGTCACATGCATATTTTATATTCAAATTCAAAATATTCTTTATTAAAATAAACTTGTAAACAAGTGCTTTTGAATTGTCAACTCTACCGCTGGTTCGGAAAGCTGTTCCTACCGAGAAGTGCCAGCAAGAAACTCGGCGGTTACTATTTTAAAAATATAATTCTTAATATTATCTTTGAATCTATACAAGCAAGAAAAAGTACTGACTAATAATAACCTGATTGTGATTCAACTGTAAAAACATAAGGTCGGCGCATTTCAGGACTGAAAGTGGAAACTCTTTCAGTCTATTCTGCCGGAAGTTGCAGTGTACTAAGGACTCCAGGTTCTCCAGGCAATTTGGCAGCGTTTCTATTTGATTATACTCAAGGGTCAACCACCTGTTGAAAAAAATAATTAGGGATAGACCCGAAGTTAAACATAAGAGAGGATCCTGGTGAGAGGTAAGATTATTCAGTCCATTTGACAATGATAATTGAGAATTAAATCAAATCAAAATATTTTTATTCAAATAAGCTCTTTCAAGCACTTCTGAATTGTCAAGGATCAATATGATTAATGAAGTCCGCAGTCTTGTATGAAGTTAAAAGGATTTTCAAATCCAGGCTTTTTTATCATCCAAATAATCTTCAATTTTGTAATATGCTTTACATATAAGCATATCTCTTAAACTTAATTTAAACCTTTCTGTAGACTGATCTAGTATTGATTGCGGAATTTTATTGTAAAAGCAAATACCGAGACCATCAAATGAGTTGCCAACTATGCTAAGTCGCGACACAGCTTAAATTTAAAAATTAAATAGCTTAATAATCTTACATATGTACACATTAACACAAGCAGCTATAGATTTAATATTAAATATACTAAATCAAAACTATTTGATTTCTATAGTGTTATCTATAACCGTACATTTTCGAGTAAGAAAAAACAAACAACCTTAACCTAGCAAATACGAAGCATTGTTAGATATTTTTACAATAAAAAAAAAATGTCGGTTAAGGTCATTCAAGTTAGGTATTTTTTTTAACTGTTACAATTTAGTATTATCAGAAGTAAATTAATCTTATATCTAACTTACCTCAATTTAGTTAATCTTGTCATTTCTTCTGGAATAGTTTTAAGATCGTTACCCCGCGCTCCAAACGTGTCTAATTTCGACAGATTTCCGATCTCCTTAGGTATTTCTCTTAATCCTATCCTGTTACACCAGAAAGCCTCTAGGTTTTCCAAATTGCCTATCTCTGGTATTAAAATTTGTAAAGGATTGTAACTAATATTTAAGTTGACGAGATTTTTTAAGTTACCTATTTCCGCGGGCAAAGAACTTATATTGTTATAATCTAGAGTCAATGTGGTCAAGTTAAGTAACTGTGTTATCTGCACTGGGATATTAGTTATGTTATTTACATGTAAATAAAGATGTTCGACATCTAAACAAGTGTATAAGAGCGGTGGAATTTCTGTTATTTCGAAGGAATTTAAACTCAACCGAGACTTCTTTTTGGCAATGGCCTGTTCTATGACTGCCAGTATGTGGTTTTCGCGGATGAACTTTAATATTGCACTCATTTTTCAACTATTCTTGGTAACATTGCTATTGAATTTGCGTTTGATCGAAAACTGAAGTGACATTGACAATCAGCTGATTTTTTTGACTAAGTGTTTAATGTTGCTATAATATTAAATCCATATTTCTACTATATTGACAAATAAATTTAAAATTAAACATTACAATGATTTTGTTATAATGAAATTTCTACAATTTAAAAAGAATAAAAAACTAAATTATAACATTACCTTACAGTTACCAAACATAACTAAATATCCTTTACGTACAGAGAAACGTTAAATCAACTATTGATTTTTTGAAGAAGGCTATTGCATAAAAGTATATTTCATTCGGGACCGCTTAAAAGCTCTTTATTATTTATTTCAATGTAATTAGTGTTACGGATACAAGTGATTTTCAGTGTGATTTGTTAAATCTAAAATTAAGTTTTCCACATAAAAACATTAAAATGTGTTGTAATATATATAAAATTTTATTTTATGTGTTTATTTTATATGAGTGCTTAATATCGGATTTAAATGGTAAGTAAGTAGGCGCCTTATATTATTTAAAATTAATGAGATATAAAATTTACTCGATAGTGGAATATGTTTTGGTAAATAAAATCTTCATTACAGCGTTTCAACAAAATAAAACATCTCATCATATCCGACGAGCAAATATAGACGGCAACTTTTTTAAAAATCATAAAATTGGAAGCTATCGCTCGGTCAAGCAGTTTACATTTTATCGCAAGAATTATCCGAAAGTTAAAGATCGAATGGACTATGATGTCAATACATATGATACGGACTATGGTGATTTAGTCTCTAACTTCACGTCTTCCATTTATGACGACAATTCACCACTTTATCCGAATCCGGAAATTGTAGCCAAGAACAATCAAGGTAGATTTTAATTGTTAAATTCTTTACCCGAAGTAGAATTTAAATTAGAACCAACACTGTTAAATAAAATGGTAATCCGATGTAGACAAATATAGTTTAAATTTCTTGGGAAAAATATACTTAGTTTTTGTTTTTAATTAGTTATTATTGATTAATTAAATAATACTCAATATTTAATAAATTAATTTATTAATTCATAGTGTAATATATAAACTCTCATTGGTGACAATAAGTACGAGTATGCCAGAGCGTTATTAGTTGTTTTCTTTCTTTAATCTTTAAAAATGAATTTAATTAAAGATTTATACTACCTATTTAATTTAGTAATATTAAATAGTGATTTTGAGAACAATAGTTAAGAAAAAGGTACCAAAAGCGATATTTTTATTTTAAAGCACAAGTAACCAATTACAATGAAAATAAGATACCAGAGCAAGAAGAAGTTTCTGATGATTCATTTGCTGATGCAGATCTTAAAGAACATAATATTATTGATAGTGTCACTTATGTTTATGGATTCAACAATTGCCACGGTGTTAGAAAAGAGTGGATGGTTTTAGTAAGTGCATATTTGATCTGATTTGGTTTTATAAAAAAAAACAGAATTTGTTTTTGTGATAAATGCAAATAGCAATACTAATAATAATAAATTATATTACAATAAAATAATCATAATTTATAAATATTTATAGATTAAACAGACAGTAATAAAATTATAATTTATCTTAGATTTAAATGCCATATTCAATGAATAAAGAAAATTCTCTTTACAAACAGATATTCATCGCAAGTGGGCTTGCAATTGCATTGCCGGTATCTGCCATAATCTGGTTAATGTGGAGCAAATATACTTTGGAGTTCAGGCGCAATAGCAAACTATACCCGATTGTTATCAACCTTTGTTGCTGTCTTGTCGCTTGTACTTTAATATACATACAAGCTGTCGTGGTAAAATATAGTTTTATATGTATTTAATTTAAATTAATAATATAATTTTTCCGATAAAGATGATTTATTGATAAAAACTATCAAATAAATTCTTGTTAATTATCAATACTTGCTTATTTCTACTTTCTAAGAATAAAAAGTTTTCCATATTTCCAAGAATATATTAGCTACCGTCATACATTCATTTAATGTGTAAATTTGTACTTTTTGTTGCTTACGTTAAAAGCTCTTAACTTTTAAATTAATCCTTTACTTAAAAAATAATAATATGATAATTTAAAGTTTGATTATATAAACTGTTCATACATGTTATTTTTTTTAAACGAACAGGGTGCATCATCTCCATCACAATGTGAAAGTATCGCATTGGTTTTGCATTATACCCACATATCCTGTGCTATGTGGATTGTTTCACTAGCAGCAGCAGTTACTGAATATTGTGTTTGTGATATGATGATGTCAATAAAATATAACTACTTACTGGCTTATGGAATACCAGGTATTGTTGTGATGGTGAGTATCATTTTTCCTAAAGAACGTATCAGAAAAGCCCAATTTATTTATATAATACAAAAGTAATGAAAATATTATTTTGCTATAATTCGCGATGAAATTATTGTTACTAGCCAATGACACTCGGCACCGATTTTTAGCTGCTGCTTAGGCCACAACACAGATGATAGAATAGTTAAAATACGATAATAATACCATTTATAAAGCAACACAAATAGTACTAAAAATAGCATAATAATATTTTTTATAGTAACTATGAATGACTAATTAGCTAAAAAAATTGTTTGGATTTAAAGTATTGAAATTGAAATGTAATACGTATGTATGTAATTTTGTAGTATATTACTTGTATATTTACAGTTCAATTATGCATTATCAATGGAACATTATGAAACCAAACATTATTGCTGGATGTCTATAGAGAAAGGAATGGTTATTAGTTTCATGGTACCAGCCACAATTCTAATTATAATTAATACAGGAATTCTTATTGTTGGACTGCAAAGCGTAAACCGAAAACAATCTGAAATGCTGTCTGCTAAAATACAAGAATTAGTCGATCACCATATCGCGAATTGGCCTAAAACCGCTCCTGAGGTAGGAATTGTTACCGAAAGTTTGGAAAATCTGGATAACATGTACACTCCTACGTGCAGCCGTAAGAATACGGACAGTTCTGATACCCTGGAAAAAGAGTTTAATTATAATGATGAAGATTACATAAATATTGAAAACTCAAGCAATGACTTAACTATGGAAGGTGGAAAAGAGGTGATATCCTAATTGTACATTATTATATTTAATTATGATAATATGGTTTTGTTAATAATATATTTTTTTATATCACATGCATTCAATATATTTGGGAAAAAAATTATATAAACTATTATGCAAACCAACCAAAAAATTTCTTACAATACATTTTGTAAGCAATTTTTATTAACATAGTAAATGTTACATATATGTATACAGTTTATTTTATTCAGAAATCCTAAATAAAAAAAACTAAACTGGTTAATTTAATTTTATTATGTCGCTAACTTCCAGAGGCTAACGTTAGTATTATAAATTATATCAATTTTTGATTTTGGACTGTAATTTACTCACATAATACCAGTGTTGACCATATATAATTTTCTACTACTCTAGTAGTTTTATTATATTTGTAGAACGATCAAATGAAAGCCATTGCTGACAAAGGTCTCCTCAATATGCTATTCACGGATAATCTATCATTGAAATGGACTTGGAACACGGAGAGCAATGATTTAAAGACATATCTCAACTTGTGCTTGATACTGGAACCATTTTTTGCAATAAACTGGGTAATGGGGGTGGTTGCTATCGAGAACGCGACTCATTGGTCTACGCCGACGATTTATCTCATTCTGGTTGTATCAATGGTTAGTTTTTAAATATTTTAATGTTAATCCCAACTAATGTCTGTACTGAGTCACTGAATACTATCGATTACAAGATAGCTTTTATTCACTCTATTTTTCTCGCACGTTTATAATAAAAATAAATTACGATTGCATGAGTTATATAAATAATATTTACACAAATTATAGTAAATTAAATTATATTGTTAGGTTTTTTAAACACCATATTATAATATTTAATAAAAAGTAGCACAAAAAGATCCTAAATTATACGTTAAGAAAGTTGCCAGGTTCGCATGTTTGTTGTTTTTATAAGCCGTTGTTGTATAGTAATTATGTGACTCGGAATCGAATAATCGATTTATAAATAATCGATTTTCATTTTCTTTCTTTTTTTCGATCTTTTCCAATGAGGTAACCTATCTCTCTGTCTCACTTTTTTGCGCATTATCTGAAGATTGGATTTAATTGGATCAATTAGGATGTTGGAGAATTTTAAATAGATTTTCGTTTCCTTGCATAAAAAGTATAAACATTGTATTAAAATACTTAGAAAGGTCACTTCAATAACAATGAATGATCGTCACACCAGAATGCCGCCAAAATGAATTCCACATTATTTTTTAATGGCAAGTTGAGACTAATATTGAGGCTAATGCCAATATTTAAACTTTCTAATACATTAAACTCAATACAATAACTATTATCTTATTATACAAATGTTAAAATTGATTAGTATAATAGTGTAGGTGTGCTAAAAAAATTTAAATAAATTAAAAACGCACCATGTATAATATTCTGCGCATTTGTGATTTGTTAAAGTGTGGGTCTATCATCTTACCAATGTCCAACAAAATATAATGAGAAACCTTATATTTTGTTGGACATTCGCACTTACAGCCTATTTCTCTGTTAGTCTATGAACAATAACTCTATGTTTAATAAACAATTACTTTTAATATATCAGCATATTTTTAATATCATTGCTTGCAGCACATCTACTTTGCGGCCACAATATGCACCACACTGCCGATCATCAGCAATAAGACTTCGTTGGCATGTTGCGAGGAAATCGTCACTGAACCCACCATTATACGATCTAAGTATGATTTTTTTTTTCAACTCATTCAATAAACTCACGGCACCTGGGTGACCGAGCTCGGTATTTCTTTTAGAAGAAATATAAAAAGATACAATATGAAAATAAAGGATGGTCATACTTGGGACTTCAACCGGGGTATTTTCACTTTAAAATTCCGTCCGTTTCCAACTGAGCTATTATAACTTTGCGATAGACAGATAATTAGCCTTTGTTTTCTTATAACATAAGAAAACATAACATAACAACAGTAGCACGTTTTAGTGTCAGTATTGAATTATTCAGTATTGTTTAAAATTGCTTCGATAATAAGGCATTATTTTTCGTGAAAAGAAAATGACAAAAAAATGCTATTGTGGATTATCCATTAGAGATAGACATATATAATCGCGGAGTTTTCTGTAGACCTTTTCAAGGTGTACAAATACTTAGTACAATATTTTGATAAATCTCGTAGGGTTCAGCCTGCGTTTGCAATGTAAGCGGGAAAAAATGTAATTATTTACGACATCACATTAGAAACCTTTAAAATTACAATATTTATCTACTCCATATTGAATGTTATTATACATATAAACCGTCCTCTTGATTCAGTCTATCTATTAAAAAAAACCGCATCCAAATCGTTGCGTAGTTTTAATGATTTAAGCATACCTAGGGATATAGGGTCATGGGGACAGACACAGAAAGCGACTTTGTTTTATACTATGTAGTGATAAGTTTAACTCATTTAAAATTAAAGATAAATTAATTTTAAATGGAAACTAAATAATCAGAAAGATATATAAGCCGTAATGTTTCTGTACTTTATTATTAGAGTAGTATTAGTAGCCTTCAAATAGAAACGGAAATAGGTCAGTATTTAAATTATATTCGAATAAACTGAAAATTATTCATAGAACTAGTTATTTAAAGCAGCATTGAGTTAAAAAATGTTATGCAGGTAATATTTGCATATGTAGCCGTGTGGTATCAGGCTGAATAGAATAGTACCACCCTCATTTCTTACCGGGGTGTCGTAAAAGTCGACTAAGGTAAGTCGACCCGCCGTGTGGTATTCGGCTGAGTAGAATAGACCTACCTCATTTCTTACCGAGGTGTCGTAAAAGGCGACTAAGGTAAGTTGACCCACCGTGTGGTATCCGGTTCAGTAGAATAGACCACCCTCTTTTTTACCGAGGTGTCTTAAAATATGATTGAGGTAAGTTGACGTCAGGCAGGCGGCCGGTCGTAAAAACGCAGCCAAATCATGTGACAGCATGTTTATAACATGTTGTGCCAACCCCACTTAGAATGGGATAAGGGCAGGAAAATGATGATGTGCATATGTAGTATGTGTAGGTTTTTTTATTACTATAAATAAGTTTCGTAATTTGATTGATGATTTTTATAGAAAAAGTAATATATAATTTAAATTAGTCTAACAGAGTAACTAGGGAGGGGCAATGATTACCATAGACACTATTTAGTAATTAACGTAAATGTCATTGCACTTAATAAAAAAAAATATTATAGGACCACAGACAGCGTACCACTTCTGGACCCAGCTATTCAACAGGCGATCGTGACTCCCGCACCAGCTGACACCATAAGCACCATCAGTATTTAAATTGAGTATGGTATACTCATGGGTTTTCATTAAAAAAAGTATAAAACTGGCCGCACACTACGTTTAGTTCTATACTCAAATGATTTACGAAAAGCGTCGTTTATTGCCATCCAATTGGATGAGGCAGAGGTGAATACGGATTTTAAAAACGAGACATCGTTTTGGATTGGTAAATTTTCTTAGGTGATTAAAACTAAATCATAAAAGTTTACGTAATATTAATATCTTTCCATGTTCCATTTATGAACTTTAAATATCGTTGTAGTCAAGTTCATTAAAAATATTTAAAATAAAATTGTTCTGAAGAGTTAATACAGTTTTAAATTCGCATTAGGATTTAGATGAATAAATTTTAAGAATTCTGGTGTTGAAGTTAATCTGTTTATTGATACTCTTATTGATATTTACCGAATAATGAAATTGAATCTATGACTAGCTTTTGAAGATTTCAATTTTAATAATGAATGTTTGAATGAGTAAAAAGGTGGAGGTTTAGAAGTGTTTACATATGCTTATAAAAATTATAAATACTGAACGTTAATTGGCTACACCAATGAATTGTTTTTTTTATTATGCTGTTGTTTTAAGTATAAATAATAATAAAATAAAAATAATTGCTGTATGTTTTATGTTGAATATAAAAACGGACTTTTAACATTTTAAACTCGGTATAAATCTAATCAAAATCTACTCTCAATAAACAAACTAAAAATGGATTTACGATAAAATAAGAAACATGTGATTAGTTTACTTTTTTCCCATAAAAATATAATTATTATTATCTTATAAAAGCGTAAAGAATATATATCAGCAGAAATATTAGCTGGAATAGGACAGTTGGAGTTAATCTGTAGTAAATAAATCCTTTGTATAATTTAATGTTAAAGTTTTTTAGGAATGTTAACATGGGAACTCTGTTATTTTTCTGTATTATTTGTCAATATCGTTTTATATACTATCCAATATTAAAGACGCCTTTAAAATTCGAAATTATTAGCATTAAATAGATTCGAGATAGTCCTCTATTGTCTATGCGATTTTATTATGTATATCAATGTAATAACGTATCTAATACGCGATATCGCTTTGAAATCAGGTTAAATATAACGAATGAAATGGGTTTGGGCCTGACAGTAAGGAAATGGGATTAATATTTATAAAAATATAGACTAATTTATTATTGAACAAATCTTATTAGACATCAACTCTTATTTATGTTATATGGCAACTCTGTGGAATTAGGAGAAAAGACTTAGATAAGTGAAGGCTGAATGTGTACTGGCGAAAGTGGTTTCGTACTCTATGCAGCCGATGACCTAGCTTTAAGAAATGGTGAAATTAAATACTCTTCCTAGATCTTTGGTGTTCTATAAAAAAGTTATAACTGGTGTTGTAGTAATTAGAAAAAAATGTTACTGGTAATAAAAAAGGGTGCGTGTACTTAAATACGCGCGTGAGAAGTTATACTTCTTTGGCATCATTAAAAATAATAAATATTAATCAAAATAAATGAAAAAATGTAATGAAAACTTTTTGATAAAAATGAAAAGTGAATATTAAAGTAAGAAAATGATAACATATATATAAATCGCATTTATATGCAACTTAAATACGTGTGTGAATGTAGACACTAAAGACATGTGGATAAATATTATGAATTTGAAAGCAGTGAACAGAAGCGACAATGGTGCCAACTAGCACGACTAATAGAGAAAATAGAAATTGATTCTATTTTCTTGAATGTTGGTAACTTTTGTTTCGATACTGCAACCGCTCCAACTTTATACTGTAACTTTTGTGAGACGAATCAAAAAATTTCACTCATCATTTTATAACGCGCCTAAAGAAGTATAACTTTAAAAATATATTATTTTTTTTAGTGTGGATGTTACGAGATTATATTTACTGTGCAATGTACAGTTTTTTAATTCTGTTATAATGACAATAGTCGTTCTAAGGAACAGTTTTAATTTTAATTTATTTGAGTTTCATCGAATTATGACTTGTTGTAAGAGACAAGTTTCCCAGAATGGATTATTCATTTTAAATTTTATTTTCTTGCTAGATACGGAAACTATTTCTATTTAGAATAATGGAATTATTATACTGTCATTATTTTCTCAAGGCCAGAGATTTTCAATCTACTGCCAACCTTTAAAATTATGTTATATGTATATATCTATCAGTTTTTTTTTAAATTTTCACAACACAAAATATTGAAACTCTTAAAGGGGTATTGCTTTATTATTATCAAAATTAAAATGCGATTGTACCCCAGGATATATTGATATTTTTATTAAAGAATTTTATTAACACGTAGACTAGTAACTAGCAGTATTAGGCTGATTCAATTGAATAGTTTTTATAAATGTTCTGGATTGTCTAAAAATTTATACTCTCGATTATCTTTAACCTTATAATCGAGACAAAGATCTTACTTTTGAGACGATTTGACGTTATGGCGAATTAAAAAATTGAAAGTCGAAGAACGTTTTGTTTATTTAAGTTTATTGTTCTCTTTATACTGTGAAAATATTTACGTTAGCATAAAATGCGTAATAATTACTTTAATTCAAGTATTTTAAACAACATACTAGTATGATTGAATTGGAAAATTATTTATTATTTATAATGTATGTTATCGTAAAGGTGACAACCCTATTTGTAGCTATATTCAAATAAAATAGGGTCCTTTCGTATCGTCTTATGAATGCGTTCCAGACCTTAGGAGCTTAAATTTTTTTACCCTTCAATTTAGTAAGATATTTTGTATAACCCTAACCTAGTATGTACGGCGTATGTTCCTTAAACCGTTTTATTTAGAACTAAAAGCTATAAACTTTGTAATAAATTATGCATTGTTAGAGTTTATAATAAAAGTTTTCTTAAAATAGTTATTGCACATTTAAATGGGTATAAATACAAATCAGCTATAATTGATTGATGGAATTAAAATCTCAACCTGTTAATCTATTTCAAAACATAGAGGGTATAAAATAAATCCAAGAAATTTTTAAACATTTTTAAATTTCAATTTTTAACTGAAGATTTATACTCGTAGAGCGTTTGCTAAAATAAGTTCAATAACATGTGCGAAAAATAGCGTGAACAACACAACAAGAAACTGAAAAACAGAAAAACCCTAAAAAAAAATAGATATGATTAGGTATTTATTTTCGAAAACAAAATTAATTTGTTTTTGTTATGTATTATTTTCAATAGCATATTATTGTAAACTAGCAATAATAATTATTAACAACTTATATAATGGAAAATCCGTAATTAATTGTATTATTTTTTTTTAATAAATTTAAATATCGAAATTTCTTGATGTTTGTCTTAATTTCTCGTCTGGTGATGATAGTCTATATTTTAAATTGATTGTATAATGTATTGTTACATTACCCATTTAAATGTGCCCAAAATCTTAGTAGTAATGACTTAAAATATTTTAAACTATCGTTGTTAAAAATTAGTAGTCACAAAATTGTGATATACACTGTCCATTATATTAACCATCTTTTGACAGATTGACGATTTACATATTTAGTGATGTCCTAAAGATTCTCGTATGCGATACCATTCCGATTATAGTACCTACTATCATTAATCGAATTACGTACCTAAGTAATTCGATTAATGATAACCTACGTAAACTAATAACAGATATAGAAATCAACATTTTGATTTAATATTGCCTTAGTTTTTTGAAAATAAATGTTAATCCGTGTGTATTTATTATAATCATAAAAAATATATTATACATCAACTGGCAACATCAACAGACCTTCCGCTCGGCCGCCATTTTGACGTGATCTGTCACTCTCAACGAAACGCCCGTGATAGTCACACGCATTTAAGTTCGCTGAGTGTTCTCTCGCATCTGTTACACCTTGAGTTAAGTAGCTTTATTCCTCGGAAAAACTTTTGTGAAACTTATATTAATTGATCGTGAAAATGCCGAAAGGACGTGTGTTGAAAGCACAATCGAGACAGTTAGTGTTAAAACTTCATGAGTATTTTGAGCAAGAAAATCAAAATGGCGGACCTCTTATACCTATCACGCAAGTCCGAAACCGTGTTGCAGCCGCGTTGGGGATCAGTCTATCAACTGTGACTAAAATCACTACTGATGCCTACGGCAGGAGCGGCTTGGAGCAAAACAAACCATCTACACCAAAAAGAAAGCGCCGGGCTCATAAGGTGACAGCTGTTGATGACTTTGACGCTGACGCTATTCGTCGTCATGTATATGATTACTACTTGAGAAAAGAAATTCCAACTTTGAGAAAACTTATTGTTTCTTTGAAAAGAAGTGGTCTATTTCATGGTGAAAAATCTTCTTTGGTCAAAGTTTTGAACACAATTGGCTTTTCATATAAAAAGTTAAATAAAAGAAAATTATTAATGGAACGCACAGATATAGCTATAGCACGTTGTGATTTTTTAAGAGAGGCAAAGAAAATACAAGATTGGGCAAATATTGTTTTCACGGATGAAACATGGCTCAACGCTAACCACACACTATCTCGTTTCTGGACTGATGATACTGCTGATTCCACTTCCTCAGTACCAATGGGAAAAGGTGAGCGCCTAATCATTTGCCATGCAGGTACAGCAAAAGGATTTGTACAAGACGCACTGTTGGCATTTAAATCGAAGAAATCAAATGACTACCACGAAGAGATGAATGCAAATGTGTATGAAGAGTGGTTCAAAAAAATGCTCATTTCATTGGAAGAACCATCAATAATTTTTATTGATAATGCGCCCTACCACTCCCGTCAAATTGACAAAATGCCAACACAGGCTAATAAAAAGCATGAAATAATTAATTGGCTTCGGGACAATGGAGAAAATGTGGACGACTCAATGTTAAAAGTTGAATTAATAAAAATATTAAAAACCAAAAAGAGAGCAAAACGCTATGTAATCAATGAAATGGCAGCAGAATATGGCCATACTGTTCTTCGGATTCCTCCATACCACTACTACCTGCCAGTACAACGCAATAGAACTTATATGGGCACAAGTAAAAGGGCATGCTGCGAGATGCAATACAAGCCCCCCATTCACAGCGAATAAAATGTTGCAATTGCTAAAAAATGCTTGCACCCACGTAACGGCCGAGAACTGGGCAAGTGTGGTGGAAAGAACTAAAAGAGTAATATTCTCTGATTGGGAACGTGATATTGCGTTTGATAATATATTATCTACACAAGAGCTAATAATAACTGCTACTGAAGACTCCTCATCGGAGGAGTCTAGTGTTGATTATCATTCCGACGACTCGTGCTAATAAAATAAATTAAAATATCCTGATTGTTTTATTTGTATTCATGTATTAACTAAGAAGAAAGTAAAACTTTATATAATGTTATTAAATGTCTTTTAATACTCGTAACATCGATTTCTACCGATTATTTTTAATCTGTGGCATAATCGTAGTAACCATTATGTGTGACATCACTAAGTGGGCGGTACCCATCCATAAAGTACAAATATTATTTGTATGATATTTGTACGTAAGCAATACAAAACTTAATGAGCGTGAGCTGTCAAAAGACTGATAATATGATGGACGCAGTATAGTTAGTTTGCTGTGATAGCGAAAATGTTGCCACAGTTTTATTAAATGTTTTCATTACTTCACTGTGTTTTTTATTTACCCCTTTTATACCTTTAAAAGTTAAGGCAATATTTTTGCTAGCTACTTTTTGAAAATTCGTTACAATTATAATTGTTTGATAGTTTGCCAAAGCAATACAAAATTATTCAAGAAATCGTAATGCTCACGCGTATATCTGTGGCGGAGTAACGATTATACACATTATTCTCCTATTATTCAATCTAAGTGTGGTCAGCACAATGTTTCATCGTCCATTTTTTTACCATTCGTCAACTATAAGTGTTGCTCCTTTTATATATCTAGTTCCATGTTACAAATACGACCTCTAAAATAGTTAGGTCAATAATATAAAAATATATAGTCACCATCAATGTGTAAGATGTTGAAAAATAAATTGGTTGACTTTTGACAAAATTGCTTCTTATTTATCATAGTAAAGGAAAAATATCGTTGTTGTATGTCATACTAAACAACAAGAAATCTTAAAAAATACTTTACACATTCCAATACTATATAGCAGGGCTTCTTAAACTGTGGGCCACTTAATTGTGGCGACCCCCAGGGGGTCGCGAGACTACTGAAAGGGGCGTCGCAAAGATCTGATACTTTTCAATCATTATTGGTACAACTACATGGCTACAGCTGTCCTTTAAAGAACTATTAAATTTATGGTTGCTTAGTTTACAACAATTATAAATAAAATTTTAAAATTAGTGTACACACTACGTACAAATATAAATACAAATAAAAATCATACAAAATACTATTGTAGTTTTATTATAACTATTTTTTGAAAAAAGTGTCAAAACTGTTATTTAAATTGTAAAATAATGCGATATTACATCTACGGTTAATATATATTTCATTATATGGAGGAGGGAGGGGGTCGTTTAAAATTTCCTAAGCTTGAAGGGAGTAGTTATTTAAAAAAGTTTAAGAAGCCCTGCTATATAGTATATTATCTATTGATCTTTCTTTCGGGCTTCTTATGTATCATATTAAAAACTCTTTTCGTCACATACTTTCCATTTCTCAAGCATATCAACTTAATCTCACACTTCTCATCTTTTCTATAATAGGCACAACTTTCAGCCTTTCACTAAACTTTCGTATGCTAATACTATGGACAATAACTCAACGCCTCGAGGGTATTCAATAAAACCACCAATATTCACTTATATCGAGTGTATTTCTGGATAAATTGGTTACAAAATACTTATCAACCAGCCGCTAGGACCGCATTTACAAGCTATCTGCATTAGCACGTTGAATATCAAATTAAAATCGAGGCGATTTTTATTTTACAATCTAAGTAATGTATAAAAAGCCGACCGGCGTACTGTAGTAAAAAAAAACACGCACGAGCGTCGTTTGAATTAATTTAGTTTGAGCTTACCTTACTCTTTAGTTATTTTATAGGAAAAATATATATAATAATTAGTATAATTTAAATTATTACATAAACATCCCTTATGCTACCCCGCGCAGTCGGTAATATAGTAATTCACTATATCTGTACAAAATGCCGACTATGACCGTACTCTTTATTCAAAGCCTAAAGACAAATGATAGTATAAAGAACCCATTTTTAATCTTTGAGAGCGCATAGACTCCTTTCAAGTATAAAAAACCTGTTTATATTTTATCTATAGTCGCGCAAGAGGCTGAATTTAAAAATGGAACAAAGATTTTGATAACAAATTTTATTTTAATACCAGATAGGGAAATAGACAACGCCTAATTTTTTTCAAACACCATTTTCTTTAAGATGCCTTGATTTTAACAAATTTGCTGCAAATAACTATCATACATACAGTGTAGAAATAGAAAAGTCTTAATACACAAACACTTTTATTACTAATTTAATTATGTTGTGTTAGATTTTATTTTTTCTTAACGTGTTATTTTTATCTTGTTTATGGCCTATACATCGCAAATCATTCTGCCAGTGTCACGTAAAAATAAAGAATATTATAAACATAAACCTAAATCATCACTCCATTTTTATTTCCACCCCACCCGAGTGTAATATAACTTAATTTTACTTTCGTAACATGTATATGAAATTATAATTAAAATTTCAATAATTAAGTATAGACGAGAAGACTTGAACCAATATTCTCAATGGTAATGATGGAAATGGTCTTTGACTAAATATAATTATTTCTCTATTGATAATTACATTCGATAAAAGCTTATATAATTATTAAAAATAATGCTTTTGTATATTCAGTGACTCCTAATTAATTAAGCAAAAACTTATTTCAAAATGGCCTTTTTAATGTTTTCCTATTTTTAAGATACTTAATGCTTAGATAAACAAACCATAGACTATGAAATTTATAGAGCTGAGTGTCAGATACAAATTACTGATGGGATGGGGATTTGATAATTCCAAATGTTTTCTTATTTATGAGATACTTAATGCTTAGAATAAACAAACCATAGACTATGAAATTTATAGAGCCGAGTGACAGATATAAAATAGCACTGATTCGTAATGATGATTCGATATTCCAAATATAAATTCGACATGGTAAATGTAGATAGCCATATTTAAAAGTATCATAGACATTTCTAGACCTACATGCACTAATAATTAGTGATGAATTATATTTTTAATGCGATTTAACTAATTTTTATTATCTTTTTTTTTAATTTTAGCGTTTGAACAGCACAGTCAGTCGGTTGCGCGACTACAGTTGTTACGTAGCACAGTAGTGGGGCATTATAATGCGTCTAAATGCTTTATTGGCGGTCGGTGGCGCGAAGCTTCTCTTCGACGGCCTCCTGCGACGCCTCCGAGAGGTCGGTCGCCTGGATGTACTTCTGGACGCCGACCAGCGACTTCTTCAACGCGTCGAAAGAGCTGAGGAGCGGAAAGAATTATTAAATTTCAGTAGAATACTATCATCATTCTCCTGACCTTATGCCACTCGTGAGGTCGACACATCACACAACACGAATTTATTTTATTTCGTTTGGGAAATAAACAGTACAAATTGAACATAAATATAGTAAATTATTGTTAATTCACATACCAAAATTAGTTTCCACTTATTACTAATACACAAACAGTGAAAAAGTATATAAAGTGAGAAATACTAATACTTAATATATAAAGCTGAAGAGTTTGTTTGTTTGTGTTGCGATTGATTATTTGCTAATAATCAATCACAACACAAACAAACTCTAGATGTAAAATAGTCCATTTATTAAGTCTATAGGCTGTAATAACATCACGCTATGATGAATAGGAGAGGAGCAGCAATAAAAATATTACGCAAACTTTAAAGCTTTCATTGCGTGCGCTGAGTGAACGGTGATAGTTATTAAAAAATATTACAATAATAATATAATAATTTACAATAATATAATTTTGTAGTTCTTAGGATTTAGTCTATCGTTGGGGGCAGGTTTTGAAAGGTAATAAGTTTATTGGACTTACCTAGAGTACAACATCTTCTTCTTAACCTTAGCGGTGTCCGGGCACCACGACATGAGGAAGAGCTTCTGTTTCTTACTGGCCTCCGACGTGCCCTGACACTGGTGTGTGTATTCAAAATCGAAAAGGCCATATCTGGAATGAACAATACGCGATATAGAAAGAGCTGGGGTATAACATAATAGAGGAATATGTAATATCCAGACAAGTTGTCAAGTGTTATAAATATGAAAGAATAAATTGTAAAAGATATTAAAAAAGCTTGTAACCGCGACTTCGCTCGCATGGACTGTTGTCGTGTGATAGGTCGATAATAGATGGCGCTTTTTAATTTCATCCTATTCCTGTAGAATTAACAGGATTTCTATACCCTATATGTTATTCCGGTGTATATGGAATATGATAGACATACAAGAAACAGACATAAACTAATGACGCCTAGATTACGCCTCCAAAAGATCCGAAAATCATTTGTCCGTCTCGGTACACGTTTTTATAACAAAATTCCTCAACATTACACAACTGCCTTTACACAAGTTTAGAAATTATCTCAAAACGATGTTGCTACATAAAGCTTACTATACTATTGAGGATTATTTGAGTGATAGCATATCTTAACTGCAGCCAGCTACGCATCCAGCTGCAACGATTATCTTGTAACCATGAAATTGTAATAATTTTTTAAAAGATTAGCCGCCGAGTTTCTTGCTGATTCTTCTCGGTAGGAGCAAACTTCCAAATCAGTGGTAGCTTCTTTAAAACATTTGACGATTCAAAAGTAATGTAAACAGTCCACTTGAATAAAGAATATTTTGAATTTGAATTGAGCCAAATTTCTTCGATATTGGTTCAGCGGACTCACCGTGATAGAGTAACAAACATACATCTATACTCACAAGCTTTCGCATTTATAATAATAGTAGGATAGGATGTAATAACATTAATAAAAAAAGAAATATACAAATAAAATGGTCATAAAACCTGTCGTATATAGATCAGAATGTTGGGCAATGAAATGGACGGATGGAAGAAGAGTACATGCAAACGAGATGGTGGATGTGGTGTGACAAGACTGGACTCCTCTCTCCGTTTTTGGAGAAGATAAGAACTACCACGCTGCTCCAATGCGGATTGGTAGGTTACCCATATTCCTAGAATTCTCTAGAGATATGCAGGTTTTCCTTCACCGAAAAGCGTGTGTTAAGTTGCAATTATCAATAAGAAACATAAGTTTTAACAGAAACACTCATTGATGCCTGCCCGGGGTTTGAACCTGTGACCTCGAAAGAGTCACAGTGTTACTGCTGGGCTATCACAGCTTCACACAGTAAGAATAGAGAAAATAACAATAATTTGTAGAATTAGGCGATAATTTTATCGCGGATTATAACAAAATAATATTCTCATTAGTTTTGTTATTGAAAAAACGTCTGGGTGACCGAGCCTTGCTTGGTAATTTTTTACAAAAAAAAATAAAATAAAAAAAAGTAAAAATAATTATTTAGTTCAGTATTTTCATTTCTCGCGATTACCAGTTCCCCGAATAAGCTACGCTGACTTGACAGTTAACGGCAAAAATTCAATTCAATATAAACGTTAGTGTTTTTTAATGACCAAAAATAGGAATAAAACAATTTTTTTTTTACTAAAACCTAGCTAGATCGAGTTTTCTCTCCTAAAACCCCTTACATGCTGTATTTCAGGAAAATCGTTGGAGCCGATTCCGAGATTCCCAATACGTATATGTGGGATTGTAAGTTTGAACGCAGCGGAGAGCAAGTGAGAAATATGTATGAGTGACAGAGTGAAAGGATTAGGTGACGTATGGATGGTTTTAGTTTGTAGTTACTAGTCTATAGTCATAAGCCGAACGACGTAACGACGCTAACGTGTTTTTTCAGTGTTCTGTAATAGTTTTAACCCCTCGTCTAAGTGTTTGTCAATAATCTTTGAATAAAGGAATAATACCATTAAAGAAGAATTTTAATAATCCCACATATATATAAATACAAGATTAACTCATTTAAATATTAAAGATAACAAGTTAAATTCCATCCGACGAAAGTAAAAAACCAAATTATTTTTAAACAGAACTTTCGGTGACCTTTGCTGTACGGAGCGCTACATATAATAAATTAATAGCTACACCGCCCACTTTGAGCGTCAAACGCGCGATCTTATCTCATTTTATATTGGAAGTCAGAAAAAGATTATATTCTGGCAACATTATGTGAATGTGGAATTTGTTAAGGATTGACTATACTAGTGTTTTCCACGTTAAAATAGACTGTCGAGTTTAATCCTTTCGCTCCGGTCCATTTAAATACAATGCTAGATTTCGATACCAAATTTAACGAAAAAACCAAATTATTCTTTCTAAAACATATAATTTAAGTTTTTTAAGTAAATGATAATTTTTTTTAATTATATTATTTATTTATGTTACATAGGGTGCTATACCTACTATATGGCACGAAATTATTGTGAATAAGGCGTAGTATATAACCTCCACTGCAATGCTGTAGTATGTACAAGCCTTAATTATTATTTTTGATTACGTGCAATATATAACTGCACTGTAACGTAGTGGTTTGTATAAGGCTTAAATATTATTTTTGATAAGACGCGGTGTATACGTAGCGCAACGCTGTAGTGTGTATAAGGCTTAAATATTATTACTAAGGCAAGGTACATACCTGCACTCTCCGGTGCCGCCTTTTTGCAAGTCCTCAAGGAATTGGTCGTATTCAGCGTTACGCTCGCCGACTGTCTCGACGTCGATCTGCTTCTCGTCGCGGATGTAGAAAACCACGTAGCGGTGTTTCTTATCTTTCTTAATTTCCTCGTACGTCGTTTTGCACGCGTCCGACACTGTTACACCAGACGCCTGGGGATAAACGGATATATTTAAAAACAAATTTTCACAGGAAAAGTAACATCGCACGGTGATTCTGTACGCAACCGGTACAGAAATCCTTAAGTTAATCGATGCCCAGCAGTGGACTTCCCTCGGTTAAAGGAAGACGGATTGCACCAAAGACCAGCGACCAAAGAAATATCTTACTTCCTACTAATATTATAAATGCGAAAGTTTGTGAGTACAGATGTATGTTTGTTACTATTTCACCGCGAATCCGCTGGACAAATATCGATGAAATTTGGCACAATTATTACTTATACATCGAGTTAATATATAGGCTATAGAAATCCTGTTAATTCTACAGGAAGAGGATGACATTGAAAAGCACCATCTATTTATCAACCTATCCCGAGATAAGAGTCCACGCGAACGAAGTTGCGGGTAAACGCTAGTCTAATATAACCCAGTCAATATTCAACTATACTAAAGCTAAATTTCGTAATTACTATACAAAACAGCTTTATTTTAAAGAACTTGATTAAAATAGTTATTAAAGAAACGAATCGAACGATTTAAGAGTATGGCAGTTGTAGAAATAGCACTTAAAAGGTTTATCGTATAATTTTCTTCTATAGAGATTTGAAACTTGTTTAAATAAATAATTATATATATATTAAACAACATTTTGGCAAGCATGTATGCAAATTCTATTTTACATAACTAACGTCTATTGACAAATTTATTTAAAGACTATACACACATATGCGACACCAGCGTATGATAGATTTAAAAGCAAAAGAATGAGAACACTATTTTTACTGTCGCTAAAACAGCGGTTAGTTGTAGGAAAATGTTTACAATTTCTCAGTAAGCTATTATCGCTTATGAGATAATCTAAACATAAAGAATTTTTAATAGTAATAATTTAATTCAATTGCTCGTGAATAGAATTTTCAAAATACATTAAGTTAAATTTCAAATATAATCAAAAAACACAAATTGTTATAAGGTTTGCTACAAAGAATATATTAATAGAAAAATTTACCTTCATTTTTGCTTAGATATCCTTTACACACGTACCGATGGTGAAGTTCGAGGAGACTATCTGATAACGCGTAAACACGTAGGGTATCGTTTCTTATCGTGTTTATCTTTTATTAGAAATACAAATGCTTTGCGAATTTCACATACAATATTATAATTTATAACCGATTTTATTTGCCAGTCTACTACATAAAGTACATAAACTTTCCAAAAGTTGTAATCTTTGAATATTACGAAGGAATACATATGAACTTAAATTCATAACAACGTAGTTAATAATCGAAAGGGTCTTAAAATAACAACCCAGCACCGAAAGGCGCAGTATCATTAGTCACCACCAAAAACCTTTTTGAGCTGGTTTCTGGTCTACTTCTTGCTACCTAGCAGGAAGAAGACCAGAAACCAGCTCAGAAATTATGCGACAAAAGATCTGTCTGCAAGAAAGAAAGGTTCAGCTTAAAAGTCGGTATTTGACGTAAGGATTTATTAATAATTCATACATAGATCTTGAATAGTGGAAAGTAAATCTGAAAGAAAGAAACTCAAAGAAAACTGTCAGACCAAGAAATACTAAATATACATCAGCGCTTTACTGTTATAGGATGGCGTCATCAGTGTGCTTAATGAGAGTTTTTTTTAACCTACTTGATCGCATTAGAGCACATAGCACACTGAAGATAGGAAACCGATATACGCATACTAATGTAATATATAAAAACTAGATGATAGACTAGATGATGATAGAATGTTGCTAATCATTACATTGAATTTATTATTATACTGCCGGCTTAACGTGGAATCACGTAGCAAGAAATAGCTAAATAGTTATATGACCTACAAATAATCAATAATATAATTAAAAAGTTATGTTATTGCAGAAACAACGTCACTGTTTGATATTCGGTCAAGCTGCAGAGATGTCGCATATGTCTAAACACGCCTTTATGAACCACGCAAAGTCGGATGCTATATTATAAAACTATATATAAAATATAAGTTTTAAGAGAGAAAAAATGGATATTGTAAATCGATTTCGAGTAGGATCTCCGATAACAACTTGACATGATGTCACGTTTATGACATTTTCATTGTTTTGATATAACACGCCCTGATATCGGCCGAGATAACTCGTAACACCGGTCAACTTTAGTGGTGATTTTTTAATCCCTGATAATGAAATTTTATTCTATTCTTCATAGGCCATTCATTTGTTTTTTTTTGTCTTTTAATATTTTAAAGAAAGTTAGTTGCATTTTGAAAATAAAGATACTATATTTCTAATAGGTGTAATCTTGGATTAAATGACTCACTTAAGCCCACAGCACACTGACTTTCTATCTATCTATATATCTGTCTAATAGCCTAAGCATTACGTCTAAATATACTATGTGCAGGACATCTCATATCAATAAATATATTTCTTGATGTCAAATAGTAACGAAAATCCTGTAAATGGGGAAAATCTTTCTGAACCGATATTTGTTAGTAATGCAGCATTCATCATCATCCTGCCCTTATCACACTCTAAGTGGGGTCGGCACAATATCACATGATTTGGCTACGTATATTACGACACCTCGGTAAGAAAGAGGGTGGTATATTCTACTTAACTGGATACACGGCGGATCGACTTACATTAGTCGGTTTTTACGACACCTCGGTAAGAAATGAGGGTGGTACTATTCTATTCAGCCGGATACCACACAGCAGTTAGTAATGCAGCATTATTTATGTTATATGTTGATAAATTTTCTTACCTTAATTAGAAATTGTGTCGTTCAGGAACACTTTCTGTAATATATCCTATCCTACAAATATAATAAAATTGAAGTTTGAGAGTATGGAAGTATGTTTCTTACTGACACAATTATTCCTTATACACAGGGATATCATATAGGTTATAAAAATCCTGTTAATGCTATAGGAATAGGATGACATTGAAAAGCGCCATCTATTTCCAAACTATCACACAACAACAGTTCACGCAATCGACGTTGCGGTTAAAAGGTAGTAATAAAATAAAACCTACACTGAGTGCTAAAACAAATAGCACTAATCCTTGTGAGCTAGTAACTAAAATAGCCTATAAGATGTGCAACGGCAACTGTTCATTACACGAACGTGACAGACCGACGATTTACGACTCACAGAATATATTTTGACGGACTACTTGAAGCTTTTAGCTGTTCACAAATAGAATGTCAGTGTGGCGTAGCCTTAAAATAATGCTGTATTAACACATGTCGAGTTTTATGAATACCGGCTTACCCAGCATGCGTCGCCAGACTTAATTTGAAAATATTAATTTAATTTGAATTATAATTAACTTAATTTGAAAACTACCACATACAGACATACAGTTTTTGGGGATTTTGTTATATAATAAGCAGTATCTGGGTGACTTGCGCGGTAATTTTTTTAAAGATATAAAAAAAGAAAATGTCGGTAACACTCGGGACTCGGTTTCATTCGGTTAGGTTAGGTTATTAGGATCATCTCTGAAACGATCCGATCTAGCTAGGTGTCATTAAAAAAAAGGCATTTAAAAAATGCTATATTATATTTTAGCCGACAAACGTAATGCTGTGATAGCCCAATGGGTGGATGGCGGACCAAAAACGTTCCGCCTGGGTTGGAGTCCCATATCACCGGCACATTCTTTCAATTTTTTTTAATTGCATTTTTTTATATCTTCCAAAAATTACCGAGCAAGGCTCTGTCACCCAGGTTCTACTTATCCTCCTAATATTATAAATGCGAAAGTTTGCGAGTATGGATGTATGTTTGTTACTCTTTCACAGTGAATCCGCTGAACCAATATGTATGAAATTTGGCACAATTATTACTAAACACCGATATAAAATATAGGCTATAGAAGACCTGATAATTCTACAGGAATAGGATGACATTGAAGCGCCAACTATTATCGACCTGTCACAACACAGTCCACGCGAACGTAGTTACGGGTGAAAGCTAGTTTATTATATATTAGAACTTACTAAGTTATTAGAGATGACTCACTGATGACTTGCCTCGAATTTAATTTTCTATATTGATGCCATTATTAACTGCCGTGTGGTATCCGGCTGAATAGAATAGTACCACCCTAATTTTTTACTGAGGTGTCGTAAAAGGCGACTAAGGTAAGTTGATCCACCATGTAATATCCGGCTGAGTAGAATTGACCAACCACATTTCTTACTGGGATGTAAAAGGCGACTAAGATAAGTTGACCCATCGTGTGGTATCCGGATTAGTAAAATAGACCACCCTCTTTCTTACTGAGGTGACGTAAAATACGACTAAGGTAAGTTGACGTCAGACAGGCGGCCGGTAGTAAAAACGCAGTCAAATCATGTGACAGCATATTTATAAGATGTTGTGCTGACCCCACTTAGAGTGGGATAAGGGCAAGAGGATGATGATTGATGCCATTATTAAATCTCATGTCCAAAAACATTGTCTCAATAACAACACAACGTGACACCCAATGTTTTCAAACAATGAGTCAGTCGTTTATCACAATCTTTAGCGGGTCAAGATAACTATGTGAACTTTAAGAGACGCTACTAGAGACAATATATAGTAACTAGATTTTACCCGCGCCTTCGTTCACGTGAAAAATTCACGATTTGAAAAATTCTTGAAGTGTAAGATAGTCCTTTTATCAAGGAAAGCTATATAACATCACGCTAAGATGAATAGCAGAGGAGCAGCAATAAAAATATTACAAAAACGCTGAGCTGCGCTGAGTAAACAGTAATAGTTATTCAAAAATAATGTGTTACAAAATCGTTCGCGTGTAAAAATTCTAAATAAAAGTCCGCGACGCCATATGTCTACCTTTTAACATTAACTCACTTTAACTATTTTTATAAAAGTCCGCGACGCCATTTATCTAGCTTGTAACGTTATCCCACTTTACCCATTTTTATGGTTATCAAAATACTATATTACGGTTTTAAACTTTGCACGTAGGTGGAGCCACTGGGAATTGCTAGTCTCTTATAATTAACTTACGATAACCACTTTTATGTTCAAAATTCCAGTTCGGGAAACTTTGCGACACGCAAAGTCAATCCATGCGGATATCAATCCATGCGGGCGAAGCTGATGGCACAGCTGGTCTTTAATAAACACCCAAGTCAGTACTTGGGTGTCTATTAAAGACTAGCTATTTAATTTGATATTTAAATGAATGAAATGAAATGAATTTAGATGAAGCATAAATTTCATACAAATGAGAGTCGCGTCGAAAGTAAACCCTCCCGCATGGCGGCGTATTAATAGATGCATCGGTCGTCTAAATGCAGACAGGAATTACAAACACGTGCTTGTCGAAATGTGTAGCTGTTGGTTTACTGAGACCCGAATTTTTAAAAGTAAAGTAAGTAGCGGTCTGTTACTATCCCACTGCTGAGAATAGGCCTCTTCTCTCCGTTTTTGGAGAAGGTTTGGAGCTAAGATCTACCACGCTGCTCAAATGCGGATTGGTAGGTTACATATCTCCAGAATTCTCTAGAGATATGCACGTTTCCTAACGATGTTTTCCTTTAGCAAAAAGCGTGTGATAAATTGCAATTATCAATTAGGCACATATGTTTTAACGGAACTTATTGGTGTCTGCCCGGTTTTGAACCCGTGACCTTCTCGAAAGAGTCGCACGGTCACACCGCTGGGCTACCACAGCTTAATTTTTAAATACTTTCATAAAAATTAAAATATGGTAAATTAAGTACCTAGAGAAACATAAAAAAAAAATAATAATGGAATAGTTGGGGCTCGATCCTATGTCTACATTTCAAACTAACAATTGTCGAAACCGTTCGTTCCTCGAATAAGCCACGCTGACTTGACATTTTAAGGCAAAAATAATGTTTTATATTCAATTTAAATTTCAATATTTTGTATGCCTAAAAACAGGGATAAAACGTTTTTTTTTAAATAAAACCTAGCTAGATCGATTTTTCTCCTCACAAACCCCCTTACATGCTAAATTTCAGGAAAATCGTTGGAGCCGTTTCCGAGATTCCTAGTATGTATATTACTAGCGGCCTGCCCTTGCTTCGCACGGGTATAAAATATATATCCCATGTCAGTCAGTGTAAAAAAAATGATTAAAATCGATCCAGTAGTTTTGATTTATTAATTACTGCCCGTGGCCCGCAAGCGTTAAATTTGGAGAAAAACAATTCCCTCTCCCTATACCAAGACGATTTCCTGCTATCTTTGGAATTTCTAAACTCATATAGTACATTTTTACTTATTTACTTTTACATTTTACCTATGTATTGTATTTTTACAATTAATTACAGAATGTCTTTAAACAAACTCTAAAAGATTCGAAGTGCTATAGGGTGAAGCGCGGCGTCCTTACGGCATTTGAAATCTGTAATATCTCCGAAAATGTTCACTTAAATTGCATGCTGTAAACGGCCATATTGATCTATATTAAATCAACTATTTATTTAAGGTACTCAATTGTATAAGGATTAATGCTGTATTGTATAAAAATTGCTTTGAACATAAGGCATCATTTTTCGTAAAAAGTAAATGAAAAAAACTGCTATTGTGGGTTATCCATAAGAGATTGATATATACCATCGCGGACTTTTCTGTAGACCTTTTTAAGGTGTACAAATACTTAGTACATCATTTTGATAAATCTCGTAGGGTTTAGCCTGCGTTTGCAATGTAAGCGGAAAAAAATGTAATTATTTACAGAAACCTCAAAAATTACAGTATTTCTCTACTTCGTATTGAATGTTATTATACGTACAAACCTTCCTCTGGAATCACTCTATCTATAAAAAAAAACCGCATCAAAATCGGTTGCGTAGTTTTAAAGTTTTATGCGTACATACGGAAATATGGACTTTGTTTTATAATATGTAGTGATATATACATATATATACGAATATCTTATTTAAATATTAAAGAAAAGATTGCTAAAAATATGATCATATAAAGGCATTTTATCACCCTATTGCTAGGCACAGTATACTCCTCCTCTCTGTTAGAAAGGCTGGTTAACATACTCAAGAAATTCTCTAGAACCTACAGCAACGCGACGTTCCCATTCATTAAAATTTTAAAAAAATAATGTCAGTCAACAACAAAAACAATGAATGTCATATCCAATAAAACCTTACTTAAGCATTAAAAAAAATTACATACAAAATGGAGAAGATAAAGTAGTTCAGCGTATACAACCAACTCGCATCGCATCGAGCTTTTATGCTTAGTAGTTGAAATCTCTGGCACGGAAAATGCAAATGGATAGATGAAAAAAAAAACTTATTTTAGCGTGACGTAATTTATGAACGGTCCTTTACTATATCTAAGAAAATATTTTCCTTTACAATAATACTTGTAACGTTTTCAATTGAGTAGGTACTCTTTGAAAATCCCCGATAACAATACGAAGATATCGCATTGTTTAAAGATTGTGTAAGTGATTAACAGAAACGCGATAATATACGTTATGATTAAAATATTTTAAATTCGAATCATTCTTTTGTCCACACCATTAGCTTAGCACACAACCTAGATAGCAGCATCTAATAGTTTCATCTATCTATTGATATTATATATATCACTACATATTATAAAACAAAGTCCCTATATCCCTATGTACGCATAAAACTTTAAAACTACGCAACAGATATTGATGCGGTTTTTTTTAATAGATAGAGTGATTCCAGAGGATGGTTTGTACGGATAATAACAAACAATACGGAGTAGAGAAATACTGTAATTTTTGAAGTTTCTGTAAATAATTACATTTTTTCTCGCTTTCATTGCAAACGCAGGCTAAACCCTACGAGATTTATCAAAATAATGTACTAAGTATTTGTACATCTTGAAAAGGTCTAGAGAAAAGTCCGCGATGGTATATGTCTATCTCTTATGGATAGCCAACTATAGCATTTTTTGTCATTTACTTTTTACGAAAAATAATGCCATATTTTTGAAGCAATTTTTATACAATACAGCATTAATCCTTATCCAATTAAGTACCTTAAATAAATAGTTAATTTAATATAGATCAATATGGCCCTTTACAGCATGTAATTTAAGTGAACATTTTCGGAGATATTACAGTTTTAAAATGCCGTGAGGACGCCGCGCTTCGACCTATAACACTTCGACTTCGAAGCTATGTCCCTCTTTCAAGAGTTTGTTTAAAGACATTCTGTAATTAATTGTAAAAATAAAATACATAGGAAAATGTAAAACTAAATAAGTAAGAATGTACTATATGAATTTAGATATTCCAAAGATAGCTGGAAATCTTCTTGGTATAGGGAAAGGAAATTGTTTTTCTCCAAATTTAACGCGTGCGGGCCACGGTCAGTAATGAATAAATCAAAACTACTGGATCGATTTTAATAATTTTTTTTACACTGACTGACATGGGATATATATTTTATACCCGTGCGTTATTGATATATGATTGTGCTCTCTCTGATTTTTTTTAACCTTGCTGTTACAGAGCGAGAGCCCGTGGACCCTAGACCTTTCGTCATTTTGTAAAAGCTAAAAGTTTGTCAGTACATGCTTCCAACACAGGTAAGAACGATGGTAGATTATTAAATTTGGATCATAGAGGCTTTGGGAGATACGCGGTACTCTACTGTCGGTTCGGAAAGCTGTTCCTACCGAAAAGAGATTCTACCAGCAAGAAAACCGGCAGTTAACTTTCAAAATATAATACAAATAATTAGTTACAAATGTAACTTATCATTACTAATCAAAGAGTATATCCACGTATTCTTATCATCTATGTAATCCACAACAGTGTTATTGTTGATTACAAGTTCACTTCAATAAAGTATATATTTTAGTTCCAACTGCTGTAATGGTAAGGCTGAACTTAATTCTGGCGTTTATTATAGAATTATATATGTACCAAAATCCAGAAATATAGTGTTGTTATAATAAACTTCCCTAGTAGCTGCATATTCTCGAGTAATCGATAGTACTGCTTTGCGGATATATTACGTCACTACTTTGCTTGCAATATACTGTTAGGTAAATTAAAAGGCTAGCAGTTTTCTTAGATACTTTGTGTCTGTACAAATGTTATGAGAGAATAATTTTGCTATAATTCGCGTTTGTTAAGAGATTCTAGGTAATTGCTCAGGTGTGTGAATCGAAAACCTTCGCCAATGACTTCCGCTTCGTATTTTATAGCAACACAGTCATGAAACAAGAGTATCGCGCCCTTTTTTATTAAAATGGTGGCAACACTGTGCCGTTGTTGTTCGATTGGAGTCTTCCTATTGACAAAACGTTTCAGTGACATTGTCTTTGTTCGTTATTCAACAGAAGTGCATCTCGCAGCGGGAATAATGGTATTGTATTATATCGTGTTATACGTGTTATGTAGAAAGTGTGCGCTATCAACTTATACATGTAGGATTAGTTACATACATTAGTTATAACTACACACATTCACTACGAAAATCACAACGATCGTTTCGGCCTGAAACCGAAGTATCATCAGGAGATAGGCTCCACAACAAAATCGTAAAAACCACCAAGGATTCATAGAATTATTTAGCTCTAATACGCGTTTGTTAAGAAATTTTATGTAATGCTCAGTGTAAGAAGAAAAAAAAAAACCGTTCTCATACCTTATACATGCAGCATTAGTTACCGCACGTTTCGCTAAACACAATCACCAACATCACACTACACACATTCACTACGGCGATCTCAACGATCGTTTCGTCCTGCAACCGTAGCATCATCAGAAAAGGCTTTACGGCAAAATCGCAAAAGGTACCAAAGTGATGATATAATTATCTTGCTATACAACATTCACAGCTTTCTTGTCACTAGACAATACTATGTTTAGAGGTTACTCTTGAAAGAGCGACATATAGTTGGCCATGTGAAAATCAAACGCGTCCGATCGCTTCTTAATTCGAAGTGCTACAGGACAAATCGGTCAATCGCGATGCCCCTGCATTTTAAATCTGTAATATCTCCGAAAATGTCGAAGTATCTCAAACGGACAGACAGAGAAAGCGACTTAGTTTTATACTATATAGTGAAGTTATGCGGAATCCAAATAATATAAAAAATACATTACAACGTTATAAAAATGTTTAGTTTGTACGAAATAAATCAATGTAAAGTAATTTTCTTCAGCAAGACGTGGGAAGCGCTTGTTGTCGTCATGAACCTATTATTAACTTGTAATATTTTACTATCTGTTTTGCAATGTACTTTTAACTAATTTTTATTTGAATAACTTGTCAGCTATGTTCATTAACTGTTTATAGAGTTCTTTACAGGAAAAAGTGCATAAAGGAAAAAAAATGTATTTATTTACGACAACACATTAGAAACCTCACGCCGTGTGGTATCCGGCTGAATAGAATAGTACCACCCTCATTTCCTACCGAGGTGTCGTAAAAGGCGACTAAGGTAAGTCGACCCGCCGTGTGGTATCCGGCTGAGTAGAATAGACCAACCTCATTTCTTACCGAGGTGTCGTAAACTATGACTAAGGTAAGTTGACCCACCGTGTGGTATCCGGTTTAGTAGAATAGCCCACCCTCGTTCTTACCGAGGTGTCGTAAAACACGACAGAGGTAAGTTGATGTCAGGCAGGCGGCCGGTCGTGAAAACGCAGCCAAATCATGTGACAGCATGTTTATAGCATGTTGTGCCGACCCCACTTAGAGTGGGATAAGGGCAGGAAGATGATGATGTACACATTAGAAACCTCAAAAATTACAGTATTTCTCTCAGTATTGAATGTTATTATACATATAAACCTTCCTCTTTAATCACTATTTATTTAAAAAACCGCATCAAAATCTGTTTCGTAGTTTTAAAGATTTAAGCATACATAGGGACAGACAGGGAAAGCGGCTTTGTTTTACATTATGTAGTGATATAAATAGAAACTGTTTCTATTTATGTACCCCGATACCGTTTCTCGATAACGGAATACATCCCTCGACGGGACACGACGCCTTCCGGTCATGGTATCCCCGTAGGAAATCCTTGTCGCTTAAGAATTATTATTTCTCTTTGCTTTGGCACGTACTTTACATACCAGTTTAAATATAATTAATAATATATACCTAACTCCCTAAAATCAATATTAAATCTTTAATATTTAAATCAGGTTAATCTTGCATATATACGATATATTTTTCTGAATTTTGGACGGCTCCAACGATTTTCATCAAATTCAGTATGTAGAGGGTTTTTATAGGAATCTATCTAGCTAGCTAGGTTGCATAAAAAAAAAAAACATTTTGTGCTTGTTTTTGGGCATTGAAAAATGCTAAAATTTACATTGAATACAAAAAAAACTATTTTTGCTGTCAATTCAACAGTCATGCTAGCTCATTTGGAGAACGGATGGTCTAGAAAAGTGAAAAAACCTAGGATCGAGCTAGCTAAAAACACGTTATCGAACTAAAGAGTGAAAAAATAAAGAAAAAGATTTTATTTAGAAACGTTTTTAGAATTTAATTTTTTTTCTTCACTTTTTAGTTTAAAACAGTGTTGTTTTCGGTTTTTTTTAGTGCGATTAATTATTTTTATCAACTTATTTATCGATTTTATTGTACTGTCACCGGTTCTTGATAAGTGTACAAAGTTTTAATTAAATCGTCCTTAATATTAGGACAAATTGATTTTAAAGGAATCGATTACAAATATAAATAAATATATATGGGACACTTACACACACGGTCGTCCGTCCCCATAGTAAGTAACTTAATACTACAAGTGACAGATAACTGGTGAATATATACTTATATATTTTTTAAATACATACTTAAATACAAATATACATCCAGTCTCAAAGACTAACAAATTCATTTATAGAAAATGTTGGCCCTCGGCGGGAATAGAACCCGCGACTCGCGGAGCTGAAGGCAGGGTCACTACCCACTGCGCCAATGGGCCAGTCAAAGTTTATTATGGGTTTATTAAGGCTCAATATCGATTTCAAAGGAATCTGTTACAAACGGTACATAAAGGCTGTAAAATAAAGAATTAAGAAGAAAGAATAAACCCCTAAATTACACTTGACCCCTAAAAACACAGCATCCCTTTAAATAAGCCCTCGTTTATAATACCAGAGGGTGCGGGGCGAATGACCTCCGCCGCTGTGACGTCAGGTCAATGACTCAGATAATGAAATCGATTTGGCCGCGAAAAACGTCATTGACAAATTATGTTCGTGTAAACGCAAAGGTCAATTCTAGAATAATCCAATGCAGTGATTATTTAAAACACTACGTAGATACTCTTAGCCGTGTGGTATCCGGCTAAGTAGAATAGTACCACCCTCATTTCTTATCGAGGTGTCGTAATATACGACTAAGGCAAGTTGACGTCAGGCAGGCGGCCGGCCTAATTAAGGCTTTGCGTTGATGTTGTGAAAGTATGTCATGTATTTTTTATAAATAAATATATGGTACAATTAGTGACACGCCATGTGGTATCCAGCTGATTAGAATACACCACCCTCATTTCTTACTGAGGTGTCGTAAAAAGCGACTAAGGTAAGTTAACCCACCGTGTGGTATTCGGTTGAGTAGAATAGACCACCCTCCTTACCGAGGTGTCGTAAAATACGACTGAGGTAAGTTGACGTCAAGCATGCGGCCGGTCATAAAACCGCAGCCAAATCATGTTAAAGAATGCTTATAACATGTTGTGCCGATCCCACTTAGAGTGGGATAAGGGCAGGAGGATATACATATATTACCTAGATACTCTATTTACAAAAGAGTACCTGGATGACCGAGCCTTACTCAGTAATTTTTAAAAAATAATGTAAAAAAAATTGAAAAGGAATATGAAAAAATAATAGTGCAGGTGGGGCTCGATCCTAGGTATTTTCACCTCTTTAGACCGCCCGATCCCCAAATGAACCACAATGACTTTTCTTTTGACAGCGAAAAATTGTTATTGTATTGTAAATTTCAAAAAACTTTTAGTGATTTATAGAATTAGGCGTTACTTTGCGGAGATCCATAATACAAAAGTAATAATAAAATTATTTTGTTATAATCCGGATTTTTCATCGCGGATTATAGCAAAATAATTTTATTAAACTTTTAGTGCCCGAAAACAGGGATAAAACTATTTTTTTTTAAATAAAACTTATCTAGATCGATTGTTCTCCCCCAAAACCCCCTACATGCTGAATATTAAATATTATTAAACATATAGGTATTAAAGATAAAGATAACAAGGCGAAGTTACGACATATTGAAGCGTATTTTTTAATGGGGCTATTTGCCGAGTCTAGTCATATATAACTGAGATACACCCATATCCAGGCGTGTATACGTTAATAAGTCGACTTACGTCTTTTTTATGTTCAATCATGATAGGCATTACAATTGCCTAATTTATATGGTGAAAGTATAATATCGAGGTGTCGTAAAATACGACTAAGGTAAGTCGACTCGCCATACGGTATCCGGTTGTGTAGAATAGACCACCCTTATTTCTTACAGAGATGTCGCAAAATAAGACTAAGGTAAGTTTACGTTAGGTAGGCGGCCGTTCGTAAAATACGTAGCTAACTCACGTGACATGTTTATAACAAGTTGTAACGACCCTACTTAGAGTGGGATAAGGGCAGGAGGATGATGATTTCAGTGAAGTCAATAAGTGTTATATATATTATATAGCATTTAAAAATTTGTGAATATACAAACAACTCTCTTAAAGATATACTAAACGAGATCCTAACAAGTTTGTTTGAACGTGCTAATCTCAGGTACTACTGGACTGATTTGAAAAATTGTTTGATAGTTAGATAGTTCATTTATCGAGGAAGGCTGTAGGCTATATCACAACACGCTAAGATGAATAGGAGAGGAGCAGCAATATAGAATATTGGGGAAACTGCACTACAAAAGTAATAATAAAATTATTTTGCTATAATCCGCGAAGAAATTCTTCGCGGATTATAGCAAAATAATTTTATTATTACTTTTGTATTATGGATCTCCGCAAAGTAACGGCTAATTCTATAAATTATTTAGAAACTGCACTATTTAAAGCTTTCCTTGCATGCACTAAGTAAACAGTGAAAGTTATTCAAAAATTATTACAAAAATGATTCCCCTCTAAAAGTTCTAAATAAAAGTCCCCGACAGCATATGTCTAGCTTTTAAGGTTAACCCACTTTAACCATTTTTATGGTTATCAAATTACTATTTTAAGGTTTTAATCTTTCCTCGCAAGCGGAGCCACTGGTGATTGCTAGTCAAATATGAAAAAATATATATGGCATAAAAAAATGTAGCATTTGAATGTACTACTTTGTATTATTTATGCTTAAATTATAAAGCATTATATGGTTTTAAACAAAAGAACAGATTGACTGAAAATCAAAATATGAGATATTAACATATCAGATAAAGTACGTGCACATAGAATTCAATGGATTACATACTAGTCCTTTGGTCAGTAGCTTGTTTTAAACCCAAATATAAACAATTTAGATTCTTATTAATTTATTATATTATATGAGTGAAGCTACAGGAAAACTCTAACATATACAAAATAATACATTTAATGGCATTGAAAGTATACATTCAAGGTTTCATTATGAGATGGTAATATTATATCAGAACTATTTAGTTACAGGAAATTAAACGAATCATATGATATGCCTTCTATATATACCTATTATAAAAACAAAGTCTCCAAAAGATGTGAGTGATCGATTTTCTCAAAACTCATGAAATGGTTTTTTATACAGTTTTATTAAAGGATAGTGCAATTTTTGAGGAACGTTAAGTTAGTACATTACAGTTTTACATAAGTTAACTGAAATATTGTGACATACAGATTTTGTACTGCACGCACATAATATAAATGAATATTTTATTAAGAACATATTTATAAATAAAGTTTTCTACTTTGTTTCTTTGTAGTATAACAATTTTGGGTAGCCTGTTCTTATTCAAGGTCATATTGTCATGCGAAAATTAATCAAAATTTGTCCAGATCTACTATAAAAATGTTATAAACATAAATTGCTCAATAAAATAGTTTTAGTTTATAAGTCAATCATAATATCATAAGGTGTCAAATATTTAACTTAATCAAAGTCAATTATACACAGATAAAGCTTAGCATATTGCAATATAGAAAGCCATAGATTGCCATATCCTAGATTGATATATGCTCAAATACTCTGTACCAAAAATCTAATCTAACCATGATGCACTTGGACATGACAAGACAAATTATTAATGGTAATTGTAAGAGAATAAATTTGGCTAAGCCTTCTGAATTGTCAACCTTATTTGCTTACCCATAATGTGGTATTTGGCTATGTAGAATAGACCACACTCGTTTCTTACCGAGGGGTAGTAAAAGGCGACTAAGGTAAATAGACCCACCGTGTGGTATCCAATTGAGTAGAATAGACCACCCTCTTTTTTACCGAAGTGTCGTAAAATACGATTGGGGTAAGTGACGTCAGGCAGGCGGCCGGTCGTAATATACGCAGCCAAATCATGTGACAACATGTTGTGCCAACCCCACTTAGAGTGGGATAAGGGCAGGAGTATATATTTGCTTTTCAACACCTTTCACATTAAAATGTTCAAACAGTTATACCTTTAATCATGCACTAAACATTTTTTCTCTATTTCAAGAACGAAAACTAGGTATTTTGTACATACGCTAAATTTCGGAAATAAGCCGTGAAAGCGTAACAGATACTTTCCCATTTATAATATTACGGATAATATATAGTAAAGAACAGAGAAAAGATAAATTATACCAATCAGAGATATAATGATAAGCATCATGTATGTATGTCCTAATACGTCATACCGGCGACTTCGCTGTCACTTATGAGTAACCTGTAGTGAAAGTTTCTGCGTTAAAAACTGAGGTGAATCATCTTATCCCATGACTCATGGTGCCTCCTAATTAATTGAACGAACGACAAATAAGGAAATACATAATTATACTAGAAGAATCGTATTGGATTGGAACATTGGTGATATATGAATTTTTATGTAACCTTGACATTGGTTTACTATTTTTATATGTATTCAGGGTGAAAGGAGACGCCCATTCGATTCGCCCCCCAAAAATAGACTCGATATGGTTGTGACAGCAGACTAAACCATATATGGCGAAGGAGTAAAGCGACTGCGCGTAGCAAGCCGTGGGTTCGATGCCCTCACCGGCTGGCGATTGATAACCAATAAATCACGAAAATTCAACCACCAACATACAAGTGCACTGCAGCACGTCATAAAAGGCGGTGTTTCCTAGCCTTTCACGTACGTGAAATCTAACACCATTATACATAAATGTTGACCAAAAGATTGTTATTATCACTTATTAGACGATAGTAATCTCGCTAAGTACACAACACGTGGCATAAAATCACTGAACGGTGACAACTTATTCGATGAAAAGGCGTGCGAAGAAGGCAGAGTTGTGCATAAATGGCCGACAGCCGCGCCGGTCACCAATGGCCAATAATACATCATTTTGATGACCCCTAGCGAAGTTCATATATACAAAACACATCACAATCGCGTAACACTGAAATTTATTTTCATCACTTACCATTTTTTGATGTTATCCACGTATAAATTCCACCACTAACTTCACAGACTCCACGACAACGGCGACCGGAACGACACTGATTCGGACAGTTGGCTAAACGTAATTCTGTGTCAACCAATCAGCGCATGTGTTTTTTATTAGATATAGTCAACACAATGTCTTTTTTGGTCGAAGTATATTTCGAAATTCACAACAATATTATGGAATGTTTCGTGATATCGTTAAATTATATTAAAATTTTATATTTTGTAAAAAATAAACGCAAGCTATGCACGATTATATTAGTATTTATTAATAGTTGACACAGGATGACAACTTTTCAAAATACTAGTAGCTCCGTTGCAGTTCTGTATAACACTACAAAATTATTTACCGATCATTTTATTTAAAGGTGTTTCTGTTACCGCGAGATAAGATAAAATACACAAGTCTTTTCAGCGTACCGATAGGACTGTTTTCAACACTTCTTAACGTTTGATTACTACTAGTGTAGTGAGTCACTGATGACGATAATATATTAACCAATCAGCGTTGGATATTCAATAAATGTCCTTATATGGACTGGCGGAAACTGCCTTAAAATTCGATGGTTGTTCAAATTAACGCGGGTAATTTTGCTTGACATTATTACGTATTTATTTACATAAACATTTTTTATTGTTAGGATTTGTGTTAAGTTGTTTGTTTAAGACTGTAATTTAAGCCTGTATTAGAAGTAAAACAATGTATCTATTAAAAGAAAGTTTGTTATGTATACTAAAATACAGGTTTTCTTAGCTTTGAACTTTGTCAAGACGTAGAAACCAGTTACTTACGTTTAATTGTTACCTCTTTTATGATAAGTAAATGTAAATAATTATTGATAATGTGATTATTTCGTGAAAATTTCTCTCAAAACTTTCATTTCATTTAATAAAATGATAACTTTTGTGTCATTTCAAATCTGGCCCTGTATTTATGTAAAGAAAAATACATACAAAATATGTTTGTGCATGATTACACTTAAGATATATATCAGGTATTAATTATAGAGATAATATTGCTGTTTCAATAGATACTTACACTTATCGAGAGACTTTTGCACGACTAATATATTTGTTTGACGTGTGATGCCATCTAGGAGAGTTCTGCAGATTAAAAATGGAACTAATTTTGAACGAATTATATTTTGTTATTCAGATTAGGGTGGTTGTTTTATTTACTTCATTCCAATAATTGGATTGTAATAATTAACTAGCTTACTGGAGAGACGTTATTTATTTTAGTGTTGTTATTAATTAAAACAATAATAAAGAATTAGCAAAATCGTTCAATCTGTTCATTAAATATATAATATTATAGATGTAAGGGAGTTCTAGTTTGATTTATTATTTTTACATTTTTGTAAATGGAGTTCTCAAAGGGAACGTAAAACAAAAGTTCTGCAGAATAGTCGAGTGCATCGTTTTTAAAGTATTTTTATAATTCTAATGAAAATTTTATTTTCTGCGATAATTTTTATCGCGGATTATAGCAAAAATATATTTTAATTACTTTTGTATTATGGACCTCGGCAAAGTAACGCCTAATTTTTTAAATTATTTAAAGTATTCTTATTAAATGTATGAGTTATATAATTCGCGCCGTGTGGTATCCGGCTGAATAGAATAGTACCACCCTCATTTCTTACCGAGGTGTCGTAAAAGGCGACTAAGGTAAGTCGGCCCACCGTGTGGTATCCGGTTTAGTAGAATAGACCACCCTCTTTCTGACCGCGGTCTCGTAAAATACGACTGAGCAAGTTGACGTCAGCCAGGCGGCCGGTCGTTAAAACGCAGCCAAATCATGTGACAGCATGTTTATAACATGTTAATGTTGTGGGATAAGGGGTTAATATGAGTTATATAATTCATTCGCTTATAATGACAGCATGATATTTTTCAAATACTATAACAATAATATTTTTTTGACTAAAAATTTTCAAGCAATTTTAAATTGTCAAGGATTAATATGATTAATGAACCTACAACTGGTTCGGAATGTTGCTTATACGAAGAAGGACCTTATCCTCATAACCTACCAATTCGCATTGGAACAGCGGTGAATCTAAGCTCCAACTATTCTCTCTAAAAAGGAGAGACTCCTATGTCCAGAAGTTGGATAATAAGTCGTTAGTTTATACAATGGAGCAATCCTGAACTCTGAAGTGTTGATAAAGTAAAGAAAACATTGTGTAATATTATAACCAATCAGCAACGCGTATTCAAGATATTTCCATATATGGACTTGACTTTTCAAATTGACGCGAGCGATATTGTCATTACTTTTTTTGCATCGTAGTAATAATACAAGGCAAGGAGTTCTATGGACAAATTAAAAAGAATATGGAGAAGCCGGAAAGTGACAAAAGCCACAAAAATTAGACTGGTACGTTCACTGGTATTCCCAATCTTTTTATACGCTGCGGAGACGTGGACATTACGCGAAACAGAAAGGAAGAAGATAGACGCTCTGGAGATGTGGTGCTGGCGAAGGATGCTTCGAGTATCCTGGACTGAATTTAGGACGAATATATCGATACTCGAAGAGCTCGGCATCAGACAGCGTCTATCGACTACAGTCCGAGCACGCATTTTAAAATACTTTGGCCACGTCTCGCGCGGAAACGAAGAGTCCATAGAACGCCTCGTAGTCCAAGGCAGGGTCGAGGGTACCAGACCTCGCGGTCGCTCGCCTACGCGGTGGACCGATCAAATAAAATCTGTTGTTGGTGGCCCTCTTCATGAATGCGCTAGGAAGACGGTAAACAGGGAAAAATGGCGAAACATCGTTAAGCAAGCGATAAGCGCCCCAACTACGTGACGGCCACGGCCGCTCTGCCAAGAGCGTATCGACGGAGAAGAAGAATAATACAAGATTAGGGTATCCAAGCCGTGTGGTATCCGGATAGAATAGTACCACCCTCATTTCTTACCGAGGTGTCGTAAAAGGCGACTAAGGTAAGTTGACCCACCGTGTGGTATCCGGCTGAATAGAATAGTACCACCCTCATTTCTTACCGAGGTGTCGTAAAAGGCGACTAAGGTAAGTTGACCCGCCGTGTGGTATCCGGCTGAATAGAATAGTACCACCCTCATTTCTTACCGAGGTGTCGTAAAATACGACTAAGGTAAGTTGACATCAGGCAGGCGGCCGGTCGTAAAAACGCAGCCAAATCATGTGACATGTTTATAACATATTGTGCCAACCCCACTTAGAGTGGGATAATGGGCAGGAGAAAGATGACGACAAGATTAGGGTATCCATAGACAGTATTGTTATAGTGACATAATAAATAATGCGAGTTAATAATATACCTCCGTCTTTGTCTAATCACACATAAAAAAAAGAGACAAATAGACAGAGAGAGATCAGCCTTAATAAATAATGAGAGGAAATAATATACCTCCGTCTTTATCTTATCACACATAAAAAAGAGAGACAAATAGATCACACTTATTTGCTTTCTCTTTAATAGGGCACATTATAGGTTCGCTCACCCACTCTTAAGTATAAAACTCTATGGGAGTCACAGCTAGGCCTGTAAATGATAGTGACACAGTAAAAACTACAACCTAATACAACCTCGGCGATGCCTCTGCTCTCTCGAAACTTCTGATATTATAAATGTGTAACATCGCCGCCTTGTCGCTACTGCAAGCAAGCAAGCAAGCAAGCCATGAGTGACATCTTGCCACAGCCTTTCGCGCCATTTTGACGTGGGAGATGTGACAGCCGCTGTCATTAGCAGCTAGCCCGCGAATAGCGAATGAGAGTTTGCTTTGATTTTATTTTAGCATTTTTTATGAAAAGTATAAAACTGATTTAGAATACTTCTTTTATTAACACGAGTAGTTTAGTTACATATGCGAAAGTTTGTGAGTATGGATGTATGTTTGTTACTCTATCACGGCGAATGCGCTGAACCAATATCAATGAAATTTGGCACAATAATTCCCTTATACACCGGGGTAATATATAGGGTAAGGAAATCTGTTATTTCTACAGGAATAAGATGACATTGAAAAGATTATAAGATAAGAGGAGATTGATGGTGAATTTTGAAGACAGAGCGTAGTAGAGCGTTCAAAAAATTCACTACCGCGGGCAACAAATCTTTGATACTAGTATAACTTAAGACTGAGTTAATGAAACAATACATTTTGTACATATAATATCTTTATTTAGACTAAGTTAATGAAACAATTTATTTCTATACATAATATCTTTATTTCTTAAGCGTTACCAACATATTTATGGTATCTTTTATACGCAGTGTACATATTCATCAACGTAGTCTGTCCAATCGATCCAGCTAAAGCTCTCCTTAAAAAGCCCATAGCGTGAACCGAATCGGTGATAGCTAAGAGAAGTACCACGGAATTTTCTATATGCTGTCGTACCATTTTCGGTGGTGGGGTTTTCTCTAAACACGTGCATATATCAGCAACGGCATATGCCGCTAGACGTGTCACGTGGACCCTACGTTTGCATATAGATTGTGTTAATCTGAAATATAACAGGTCAATAATTAATGTATAGAAAGACTCCGTTCAAGTATGGGCTTGAAATAAGTCCAGCAGAAAAAACAGGAAGTAAGTAGCGGCCTGTTACTATCCTACTGCTGAGAATAGGCTGCTCTCCGTTTTTGGACAGAAGGGGTTGGAGCTAAGATCTACTACGCTGCTCCAATGATGGTAGGTTACACATATCACCAGAATTCTCTAGAGATATGCAGTTGTCCTCACGATTTTTTCCTTCACCGAAAAGCGTGTGATAAATTGCAATTATCAATTAGACACAAGTTTTTTAACAGAAAAACTCATTGGTGTCTGCCCGGGTTTGAACCCGTGACCTCCTCGAAAGAGTCGCACGGCGTTACCGCAGGGCTACCACAGTTCAAACTGCCTATACTCACATCTTATTATATCAGATAAGCCCGACTAGCCGATAACGCCGTATAAAGAGCTCATGAATAAGAACCCCCTATGGGCTTGAAATAAGTCGAGCTCATCTGATAAAATAACACGAGGGATAGGCGTTTCTATACATTAATTATGAATATCACTCACGATAGCTTAACTTCGAAAATGACAAGTCAAAATTTCATGTCCCTACTGTTAACCGTTGAGGTCCCTCGTCTGAAACCAATCCTGGCATCATCAGGTCATGCTTATCATAGACATGCATTGTCATCGGGACTAGACCAGTATGTAAAATTTCAGCTCAATTGGACAAGAAATGGGTCAAATTTAACATGAAAGATTCCTTCACATACATACATGACAAGTTAAATAAATGCTTTTAAAAATACATTTTCTAATTGATTTTACAGCAGTTTAAAAACGAAAAGTTTGCACCTATACGCTTTTTCAGTAGGTCAGTTTCACTAGGTACTCTGACATAGTCTCTAGTTGAGACTCAAGCGACTATTGGATGCTGATATCTAGATCATTTGCGATGCTAACATGGTCATAAACTGAGTTATTGTGTAGTGCGGTAAAGGCGTGTGTATTGCCCAGCCAATATAGGCGCTAATATGGCCACAAATTTTTCATGTTACAATAGTAATAAAACAAAACCCGATAAGGAAAGTTTGGGCCTATACGGTTTTCAGTACACAGAACTAGTCTCTCGTCGAGACTCAAACAACTATTGGATGTTGATATCGAGGTCATTTGCGATGCTAACGTGGTTATAAACTAATAATAATACAACAGAAATAAAAGAAAACCCGATAAGGAAAGTTTGGACCTATACGGTTTTCAGTAGGTTGTCAAAAAGCTAGTCTTTTGCTAAGATTCTCGAGACTATTAGGTGCTTATGTATAGGTCATTTGGGAAGCTAATGTGTTCATAAACTGAGCTAATGCGTGGTGTGGTAATGGGGCGTGTCTTACGCAAGTCAAAATAGATTGAGCTATGGGCACAAATTTTTCTAGAAATAAAACAAAAACCCAAAAGAAAAGTATGAGCCTCTACACCTTTCAGTAGGTTGTCACAGATCCATTCTTTTGCCGAGACTCGAGTGACTATTAAATGCTAATATCTAGATCTAAGCTAAGGTGTTCGTAAGCTGAGGTAATGTGTAGTGTGGTAAAGGCGTGTGTATTGCCCAGACAAAATAGGTGCTACTATGGCCACATATTTTTCATGTTACAATAGTAATAAAACAAAAACCCGATAAGGAAAGTTTGGGCCTATACGGTTTTCAGATAGCCAGTCTCTTTACGAGACTCGAGCTACTATTAAATGCTGATATATATATCGTAAGCTAAAATGTTCGTAAGTTGCGCTAATGTGTAGTGTAGTACAGGTGTGTGTCTTGCCAAATCAAAATAGATTGCGCTGTGGCCACAAATTTTTCGAGCAATAGATATAAAACAAAAATCCAAAAAGAAAAGTATGGGCCTCTGCGCTTTTCAGTAGGTTGTCAAAAAGCCAGTCTTTTGCTAAGATTCTCGCGACTATTAGGTGCTTATGTATAGGTCATTTGCGAAGCTAACGTGTTTGTAAACTAAGCTAATGCGTGTTGTGGTAAAGGCGTGTGTATTGCCCACCCAAAAAAGATTGAGCTATAGGCACAAATTTTTCTAGAAATAAAACAAAAACCCGAAAGAAAAGTATAGTCATCTACGCCTTTCAGTAGGTTGTCACAGATCCATTCTTTTGCCGAGACTCAAGTGACTATTAAATGCTGATATCTAGATTGTGAGCTAAGCTAAAGTGTTCGTTCGTGTTCGTAAGTTGAGTAAATGTGTAGTGTGGTAAAGGCGTTTGTCTTGCCGAGTCAGAATAGATTGTAACTTAAATTTTGTTTCTGTACAAAATCTAAATGAATCATTTGTAAACGTACTTCTCTGCCGCATGAGCCATTTCAGCGAGCTGGTGTTCCGCATCTTTGTCAGATTCCTCTAGTACCGTACATCTCTCGCAAATATTTTGCACCAATGCTTTGTAACACTCTATATAACAGGGCCATCTGTAAGAAATACATTGTCAAAAATTGTATGGGCATATTTAAAACTTGCGTCTAATTAATTTATAGAAATAAGCGTTACTTTGCGGAGATCCATAATACAAAAGTAATAATAAAATTATTTTGCTATAATCCGCGAAGAAATTTTATTATTACTTTTGCGTCTAATTGATATTTGCAATTTATCACACGCTTTTCAGTGAAAAAAGAGTTAAGTATAAGTATGTACTTATACGTAAAGCATATTACAAAATTGAAGATTATTTGGATGCAAAAGTAATATTAAATCCATCATCAGGAGATAGACTCCACGACCAGAATCGCAAAGCGATTTTGGTCGTGGAGTCTGATGATGATTTGGTTGCGGGGCGAAACGATTGTTGAGTTTGTGATAATGAACGTATGTAGTGCTTGTGTATTGTGGTGGCGGCGGTGGAGGTTTGTGCATGTGTTTTTACGAATCCTGCATGTATCAATTATGATAACTGATTGTCCACTCTACATTTAGCATTATATATATTTTCTATTTTAGTTCTTCGCAGATTATAGCAAAATAATTTTATTATTACTTTTGTATTATGGATCTCCGCAAAGTAACGCCTAATTCTATAAATTATTTATTTGGATGATAAAAATGCCTGGATTTGAAAATTTGTATTTAAGTATGTATTTAAAAATATATAAGTATATATTCACCAGTTGTCTGTCACCCATAACACAAGTATTAAGTTACTTACTTTGGGGACGGACGACCGTGTGTGTAAGTGTCCCATATATTTATTTATTATTTAAAAAAAAAAAAATCCTTTCAGCTTCATACAGGACTGCTGTGTAATAATGTAAAATTGAAAATGTTTATAAGATTTTCCGAGTTTCTTTTTGTTTCTTCTCGGTAAGAGCAACATTCCGAAGCAGTTGTAGCTTCGTTAATCATATTGATTCTTGACGATTCAAAAATTTTTGAAAGAGCCTTATTTGAATAAAGATTAATTTGATTTGATGGAAAATATCGTGCGGAAACCTAAATATCTCTAGAGAATGAGAGATGGGATTTCTAAGTAAGTAGCGGCCTGTTACTATCCCACTGCTGGGCATAGGCCTCTTATCTCCGTTTTTGGAGAGAAGGATTGGAGCTAAGACCTACCACGCTGCTCCCATGCGGATTGGTAGGTTACACATATCTCCAGAATTCTCTAGAGATATGCAGGTTTCCTCACGATATTCTCCTTCACCAAAAAGCGTGTGATAAATTGCAATTATCAAATACGTATGACGAAATAAGTATGTCAGCAATTGTATTGCCATAGGCCTAGGTGGGATCGGTACAACATGTTATAACATGATTTGGCTACTATTTTACGACCGGCCGCCTGCCTGACATCAACTTACCTTAGTCGTATTTTACGACACCTCGGTAAAAAGAGAGAGGGCGGTCTATTCTACTTAACCGGATACCACACGGCGGGTCGACTTACCTTAGTCGCCTTATACGACCCTCAGTAAGAAATGAGGGTGGTACTGTTCTATTCATCCGGATACCACACGGTGGATATAATAATAAATAAATACATAAAATAAAATCTTTAAAATTTAAAATAATATATTTAATTTTTTTTATACCTGTCTTCCAATAATTCCTCCCTCGATAGTAGCAAATTATTCAATATGGCAACACAGCCGTCGTATATACACACAAACCCAAACCAGGAGATATCGCATAGTTTTTCCAGATGTTTCCGGCCAAGAACAAAGTGCATTAGGTGATGCAAATCAAATATGGTGTCTAGGAATCTGTAGTCGAACTTTATCTGAAAGAATTTAATAGTAGCGGCATGTTACTATCCCACTGCTGGGAATAGGCCTCTTCTCTCCGTTTTTGGAGAGAAGGTTTGGAGCTAAGACCTACCACGCTGCTCCAATGATAGTAGGTTACACATATCTCCAGAATTCTCTAGAGATATGCAAGTTTCCTCACGATGTTTTCCTTCACGGAAAAGCGTGTGATAAATTGAAATTATCTATTAGACACGTAAGTTTTAACAGAAAAACTCATTGGTGTCTGCCCGGATTTAAACCTGCGACCTCCTCGAAAGAGTCGGTGTTACCGCTGGGCCATCACAGCTTTTTTTTTTAAACAATTTAGTATGTGAAGTTAATTTTGAATTTAATTCACTGTCACTTATTTATTTCTTTTTAATTTTAGACTGGTTGGCTGGAAGAGATTCCGATTCCGGAATAAGCCCGCTATTGCAAATTGTTGTTTTTTTAATTTTTATTTGAATTAATGCAATAAAGAGAGAAGAAACAATAAAGAGATTACATCTCTTTATTGCATTAATAAAAATAACAATAAAAAAAACATAATTTGCAATAGCGGGCTTATTCCGGAATCGGAATCTATACCAGCCAACCAGTCTATAATCAAAAAAGAGGTAGATAAGGGACAGTGACAGAGATTCATCTTTATTTTGATCTTAAATATGTGTACTTTTTTTGTTATTTAGTTTATATGAATGTTGTCTCACAAATATTATTAGTAGAGTTCATCTTCCTGCCCTTATACCACTCTAAGTGGGGTCGGCACGTGTTATAAACATGTTGGTACATGATTTGACCGGCCGATTTTGAGCGATGTGAAAGAATAATCGATTTTTAATAATTGATTATTTTTTCATCAAAAATCGATTTTTTTTTTAAACGATTATTTTAGGTATCCCTTTTTCTTTTTTACTGTTTTTCTTGATTTTTAAGATTAGATATGCATTGTTGGATGAAACCAATGTAGCCAAACTACACATTAATCCAATTTCACGAACAGCCCATCTGTTATTATTTCTTGGTAGTTGTCCACTTTAATTGGCCTTTATTGAAATTAATTATTAATATTAATATATTATATATTAATATAAATTAATATTATTGTAGCTATGGTAGCCCAGCGGTAACACCATGCGCCTCTTTCGAGGAGGTCTATGGTTCAAACCCGGGGCAGGCATCAATGAGTTTTCTAGTAAAACTTATGTGTCTAATTGATATTGCAATTTATCACACGCTTTTCGGTGAAGGAAAACATCGTGAGGAAACCTACATATCTGTAGAATTCTGGAGATATGTGTAACCTACCAATCCGGATTGGAGCAGCGTGGTAGGTCTTAGCTCCAATCCTTCTCTCTAAAAACAGAGAGAGGATGCCTATGCCCAGCAGTGAGATAGTAACAGGCCGTTACTTAACTTTTGCATCCTCCTGCCCGTATCCCACACTAAGTGGGGTCGGCACAACATGTTATAAACATGCTGTCTCATGATTTGGCTGCGTTTTTACGACCGGCCGCCTGCCTGACGTCAACTTACCTCTGTCGTATTTGACGACACCTCGGTAAGAAAGAGGGTGATCTATTTTACTAAACCGGATACCACACGGTGGGTCAACTTACCTTAGTCGCCTCTTACGACACCTCGGTAAGAAATGACGGTGATACTATTCTACTCAGCCGGATACCACACAGCGGGTCGACTTACCTTAGTCGCCTTTTACGACACCTCGGTAAGAAAAGAGGGTGGTACTATTCTATTCAGCCGGATACCACACGGCGTGCCGTTACTTAACTTTTATTAATATTAAAATATTATCGATTTTTAAGATATGGATTATTTCTAAACAAAATAATCGATTTTTTATCAATCGATTTTTTCTACTCAAAGTCACATCCCTACTGTAAACAGTACACTTGAATGAAGAATATTTTGAATTTCGAATTACCTTTTTAGCAGTTAATATAGCATCGGAAACCATGTCCAAATCGCACCTCAGCAATTCACAAATAGAATCTTCCATTGTCACTCTCCTCACAGATTTATCGACTAATTCCTCATTTTCAGGGTCTCTATCGAACACTTGGATGCTGTGACGTCTTATGTTCACTGTGAAAAAGTGTTGCTGCACCCAAAATTTTATATTTTTCGCTGTACGATAACATAATTTACTGAGGGCAACACATTTAGGCTCGATTAAGTTCGCTTTGAGGCAATGTTGCCACATGAACTGTGTTACTTTGCGCGATGTTACTTGATAGTTTATTATCTCTGCATTTTTTAGTAAAATCGTTGGTTTCTGAAATATAAAATAATTTTTGAGTGGCCCGTTGCAGCAGTGACCGTGCCTTCAGTTCCGCGGCCGCGGGTTCGATTCCCGCCGAGGGCCAACATTTTCTATAAATGAATTTATTGGTCTTCGAGTCTGGGTGTATATTTGTAATTAAGTATGTATTTAAAAATTATATATGTATATATTCACCAGTTGTCTGTCCATAACACAAGTATTAAGTTACTTTGAGGACGGACGACTAGCCGTGTGGTATCCGGCGAAGTAGAATAGTACCACCCTCATTTCTTACCGAGGTGTCGTAAGGTAAAGTAAGGAGACTAAGGTAAGTTGACCCACCGTGTGGTTTCTGGTTTAGTAGAATAGACCACCCTCCTTCTTACCGAGGTGTCGAAAAATATGACGTAAGGTAAGTTGACGTCAGGCAGGCGGCCGGTCGTAAAAACGCAGCAAAATCACGTTACAGCGTGTTTATAACATATTGTGCAGACCCCACTTAGAGTGGGATAAGGGCAGGAGGATATATATTTGAGGACGGACGACCGTGTATGTAAGTGGCTTATATATTTATTTATTATTTATTTATCAATACATATAATAAAATCGTAGAGCTGCCAAATCTGTACATTTGATATTTTTTAGAAAAAATTAGTGTTGTCGTCTCAAAACACGCTTCTAAACATGAAACAATAGTTTTTAAAATTTTTGTCTGTTTCTCTGTTTGTCTGTTTGTCTGTATGTCTGTGCGTTTGTTCCCGCTAATCTCAGAATCCGCTAATCTGATTTGGATGCGGTTTTCACTAATATGTAGTAGAAAGCCTCACTTAACATATAGGGTATGTTTTATTTCAATCGGTCAACAAATAAAAAAGATATGTCAATTTTAAGTTGAAAGGCCGTATACTATGATACTGGTACTTGCGTTTTTTTCCATTTTTGCCGTTCCTGAGGCGATTTTACTTACTGGATTGCATATATTACCATATCTAAGAGAAACACAAATATTTTTATGAGAACTAGGCCGGTCTGAAGCCGACTTTTTTTGAAGAAATTCACATTTTTTATTCCAGTTTTATAGGCATTGTGCCTTTGTTCCCGCTAATCTCAGAAACTGCTAATCCGATTTGGTCGCGGTTTTCACTAAAATGTAGTAGAAAACCTCACTCAACATATAGGGTATGTTTTACTTCAATCGGTCAGCAAATAAAAAAAATGTCAATTTTAAGTAGAAAGGTCGTATACTATGATACTGTTACTAGCATTTTTTCAGTTTTTCGCCGTTCCTGAATCGATCTCACATTCTGGATTACTTAAATTACAATATCTAGGAGAAACACAAAAATTTTTATGAGACCTAGGCCGGTCTGAAGCCGACATTTTTGAAGAATTTCACATTTTCATTCCAGCTTTTTAGCCATTGTGCATTTGTTCCCGCTAATCTCAGATACCACTGATCCGATTTAGACATTTTATTTTCACTAATATGTAGTAGAAAACCTCATTCAACATATAGGGTATTTTTTATTTCAATCGGTCAGCAAATATTGGTACTTACATTTTTTCCATTTGTCGCCGTTCCTGAAGCGATCTAACTTACTGGATTACATATTACCATGAAGCACAAATCTTTTTATGATCAATAATCGGAAGGCGGGTCTGAAGCTGTTTTTTTTAAGAATTTCCCATTTTTATTAGAGTTTTTTAAGTATAACAATAGTGTAACATACACTTATCGATAGCATTATAAATGACGGGCTAAACTGAACGGTGAGTCACACTTACAGGTAAGATTTAAAAGTAAGGATTTCGTCTAACCAAGTTATAATATAGTCAATAATCATTGTTAATGAAGGGTGCATGTTGTTTGAAACTTTTTATTCCTTGAAGGCATTAATTTGAAACTAGCAATTGCCAGCGGCAATAGCAATTGCCGTCCACGTGGAACGATTGAAACCGTAATATAGTATTTTGTTTACCATAAAATGGTTAAAGTGGGTTAACCTTAAAAATTAGATATACATATGCTGTCGCAGACTTTTATATTTTTATTTAGAACTTTTAGAAGAAAACAATGTTGTAATAAATGATTTTTGAATAACTTTCACCATTTACTACGCAAGCATGGAAAGCTTTAAATTTTGCCGTTTTCGCAATATTTTTTTGCTGCTTTGTAATTCATCTTAGCGTGATATTATTTAGGCTATAGCCTTTTTCGATAAATGGACCATCTTACACTCAAAGAATTTTTCAATCGGCCCAGTAGTTCCTGAGATTAGCGCGTTCAAACAAACAAATAAATAAACAAAGTCTTCAGCTTTATATATTAGTATTGATTCTTTCTATTGAATGAAGTCCGTAAATAAGTTGCTAAGTTTATTATAAGCAGACAGAAACTCCGGAGACATTGTTGTTTTTTAATATGGAGTGATTCTAAATTGTTAATCTTTTTTTTTTTTTTATTATACAGGAAAAAACCCCTTATGGGTACCGCCGCCCGACGGGGACAGGCGGCGGTTATGTCGGACTCGCACCGACTAAAACGACCTGTGTGCTCCACCACGCTGCCAATGGCAAGGACAGGGTATCATTGTACATTTTGCCCCCATCCCGCCGACAGCTCTGATCCCAGAGAATAAACACCTCCAGGTAGGGGCCCCTCGAAAGAGAAACCCCCTCCGCTAACCGGTGCATCGGGAGCACCAGATGCACCGACCGCCTCGGGGACCTGTAAGCCAGGTGTCCGATGTACCCCGTTCGGAACACCCGAAGGTCCCCAGTTAGGGCGGCAGACGATGGGCTTGGGCGAGTCACTAACACCTGGACTCACCAGCAGCAGATTGGATCCAGAACAACAGTTCGTGGAACCGCTCCGCCGCCTCCCTCCGCCCCCCTCCGAAATTGTTAATCTATCGTTATCCTTACTAATATTATAAATGCGAAAGTCTGTCTGTCGGTATGTCTGACCCAATCTTGGAAGTCCTCTTTAATATATGTTTCATGTACGGGTTATTTACTAAAATAATAAAATTATGCTCTTGATAAAACTATAAATCTCTCTGACTATTCCCGAATCGATCAGATTTTTGTGATGGATATTGGCAGAATTGAAGAGTGACAGAAGCTACTGGTAATTTCAAGACGCGAACGAAGTTGCGGGTAAAAGCTAGTCTGTAATATTTAAATGAGTTACACAAGTTGCACTAGAATTATGTTGCTCTTATCCGTGTTAGTTATTAGAATCTATGTAAAGCTAAGTGTATGAAGCAGGCACAATTCACATACTTTATACATGCATGAAAAGTTTCGTATATATTATTTATTCTTATTTTATATTATTACATGACAATCGTAGGAGCCGTTTCCGAAATTTGGATTATATATAGCTCATGATTAGCTCATTATTTTTAATTATAATTTAATCTCACGGGAGTCTTTATATCGTGCAAAAAAAATGGCATATCAAAATATTTCGCTGTCATTCAAATAGTCCTAGACCCTAGGCGTAAATCCAGCACTGTTTACAATGGTAAAGAAAAGCTTTGAGATTTTGTCGTGGAATCTATCTCCTGATGATGCTTCGGTTGCGGGGCGAAACGATTGTTGAGTTTGTAATAGTGAACGTGTGTAGTGCTTGTATATTGTGGTGGTGGAGGTTTGCGCATGTGTTTTTACGAATCCCGCTTGTATCGGGTATGAAAACGGATCGTCCACTCTATTTTTCTTAATCACGGATTATAACAAAATAATTTTATTATTACTTTTGTATTATGGATCCCAGCAAAGTATCAACTAATTCTATAAATTATTTAATATAAAAATATTATAAAATCATCATCTTCCTGCCCTTATCCCACTCTAAGTGGGGTCGGAACAACATGCTATAAACATGCTGTCACATGATTTGGCTGCGCTTTTACGACCGGCCGCCTGCCTGGCGTCAACTTCCCTTAGTCGCCTTTTACGACACCTCGGTAAGAAATGAGGTTGGTCTATTCTACTCAGCCGGATACCACACGGCTAAAAAAACTTAAGATAAATATTTTCTACCTTAACCGCCGTGTGGTATCCGGTTAAGTAGAATAGACCACCCTCTTTCTGCAGCATGCAGCATGTTTATAACATGTTGTGCCGGCCCCACTTAGTGTGGGATAAGTGCAGGAAGATGATGATGATGATGATGATATTTACTATTTAACTTCATCGCGGATTATAGCAAAATAATTTTATTATTACTTTTGTATTATGAATCCCCGTAAAGTAACGGCTAATTCTATAAAATATTTAATATAAAAACATTAAAAAATGGCCACCAAAAACATCGTAATCATAACAAAATAGTAATTTAGTAGAATAGACCACCCTCTTTCTTACCGAGGTGTCGTAAAATACGACTGAGGTAAGTTGACGTCAGGCAGGCGGCCGGTCGAAAAAACGCAGCCAAAGCAAAACAAAATATATAACATGTTGTGCCGACCCCACTTAGAGTGGGATAAGGGCAGGAAGATGATGATGATGATATTTACTATTTAACTTCATCGCGGATTATAGCAAAATAATTTTATTATTACTTTTGTATTATGAATCCCCGTTAAGTAACGGCTAATTCTATAAAATATTTAATATAAAAACATTAAAAAATGGCTACCAAAATAATAATAATAATAAAAAAAACTCACCTTAAGTGTTCCCATATTCGATAGATCGTTAACGAAATGCGTCACAAAGCATTCAAGAGATGACAGCTCGGCCAAAAACCTCAAGGTCACCCCAATGTCATCCAAAAAAGTGTTGCCAACTCTACCCTTTTTACCCTCATTGTATACAAGTATCATTCTAGCTCTGATATTCCGCCATATTTTATGGAGCAACTCGTCCCTGTTTTCAAAAACTGGATGCGATTCGAGTTTTTTTATATACCGTAATGATACATTTAGTAATTGTACTGACGATTCTATATGCCGGTGTTTTGAAAAAGGATTTTCTAGTGATGTAATCTGAAAAAAAACGAAATATATCAAAATAATCAAAATTAATCTTTACCGGAAGAGACTGAGCGTCAGAGCGTCTAATTATGGTAATGAGTCATCGTTCAGAACAAGTATTTTATTATATATATTACAATTTGTTAATTTACTTTATTATTATTATTTATTTATTTAGAAAAAATTACAATTTGTTAATTTTAATTTTAGTTTTAATTTTAGTTTAGCCGATATTTATTTTGGACTTTATTTTTAGTTTTAATTTAATTTAAAATTCATTTTGTGTTTGTTTTTAATCATCACTATTTTTTTTCTCATTAAATTATGAGATTTAAACGCCATTAGATGTAAACGAAGGTATCCGGCTGAATAGAATAGTACCACCCTCATTTCTTACCGAGGTGTTGTAAAAGGCGACTAAGGTAAGTTTACCCAACGTGTGGTATCCGGCTGAGTAGAATTGACCACCCTCATTTCTTACCGAGGTGTCGTAAAAGGCGACTAAGGTAAGTTGACCCACCGTGTGGTGTCCAGTTTAGTACAATAGACCACCCTCTTTGTTACCGAGGTGTCTTAAAATATGACTAAGGTAAGTTGATGTCAGGTAGGCGGCCGGTCGTAAAATACGTAGCCAAATCATGTGACAACATGTTTACATTTTGTGCCGACCACTATTAGAGCGGGATAAGGACAGGAGAGTGACGATGAATTAATAAATTTACTTACAGCACTGTCTATGAAAAATTCCAATCCAGAATATAGACAATTCATATCATTAAATTCTTCATCATCACTAGACTCGCAGCATTTCAGAAGCGTCAACGTATACGCGTCCATTGCGTTCAGTGTTGCCACAATACTTTCAGGTATCTCCTCAACAACATCGGGGTTGCTAGAGTCATCCAAATTACCACTTTTTTTTGTAAAATCAATGTTCCTGAACGAATCAAGCATAGCTTTATTAAGCTTGTCCTGTAGATCAGCTAAAATGGATCTGTACGCGCTATTCGTTAGTGTTTTCTTGTGTTTTGTAATTAACGGTAATATTATACAGCTAATTTGAAATACAGGCTCTTTAAAATATTCTATGCTTGATATAACGCCTTTGCTTTTGAAATTCCTCAAAAGGATATCAACGATTTCTTTCACGATTTTCGGATCGTTTTTCACTTTCTTAACGGCCGTTTCTAGAATGTTCTTTATGATTTCCGTTTCGTTTGGCGTTTTGAATGTCAATTTCAACAAATCTAGGAATTGAGTGTTTTCAAAATCGAATATGAAATCGATCGGGAATAGTTTGTACAGATCTGGATGTCTTGTGCTCAATTCGTAAATACTATGCAGTATATGGTCGATGTTACGTTTCAATTTTTTCGACTGGCAACATTTTTTTAATATCAACAGTACAAAGATGGCCGCCAATTGAAACCTCTCCTCTAGATACTGTATATGAAGATACTTCAGAACATCTATAATTTCTTCTAGTATATCTTGATTTTTAACAGCGATCTGAGTAAAATATTCCTTTAAATCGACGTCTTTAACGAATACCGTTATGTCGAAACTACTTTTGTTTAATGCTTTACTTAAAACATTAGCATTTTCGAGACATTCGCATATATTTTTGAGTAATTTGAACACGATAGCTTGTAATAACTCTTTGTTGTTAAAAAGGGCTTCAGATTTAAATATTTTCACATTAGCATAATACGCGTAGGATTTCATGAAAGCCTTAGTGAGTAGTTTTATTTGATTTTTGTCTATGTCTTTGAATAAGTTGCTTGTTATATAATTATCGTTCAACAGTATTTGGGGGTATTCTATTATTTGCTTGATTAAATTTGTTTTTGTCTCCGATATTAATATAGGTAGACTATCGTCTTCGCTATCGTCCGCTATTAATTCTATAGCGATTATTTTTGTTAGAAGTATTTCAAACTGAAAATTTAAATGGCAAAATAGTTAGCTAAATATACAAATTTAGTATTAAAGAGACCGAATTCAAAATTTGTCTTAGTTGAGTTAGATACATTGTAATCATTATTTCAATGTCATTTATTATATCACGCTGTTATTTTGCTCTATATTTATTTTTTTATTTTGTATAGAAATTACTTATTATTTATAATACTATTTATATATATTATTATTATTTATAATTACTTTATTATTTTGTATAGAAAATATTCTATCTCAGCTGTATCTGTTATTTAATTTAATTTATTTATTTTGCAATCAACAGCGTAACAGATATTACTTATTTAGGAAATTTCAAACAGTACAATATGCCCCTAACTAGGTTATAATAATTATGAATAGATTATTTACATTAACAGACATTTATAAATCTCTTTAACAGTCACAATTTTTGTAGGCGCTACGTTACGCTTTATTGCAATTTGCCATAAAACAACTTTTTGAATTCGGTCACTTTAATACTGAGCGTAAGGTATAGAACACACACAGTCGTCCGTCGGCAAATTAAGAACCTTAATACTTGTATAACTGGTAAATATATCCATGTATTATTCTAAATAAACATATTTAGCTTAGCAGCCTACATAGAAAACATCAGTTAATTTAGTGAAGTGATTTAACAACACGAATTATTTTACGTTTTGAATAAAGACACATGATATAGAAGAGTGAATGACCGTACACCATTCCTTTTCGTATGTAATGTATGACCTTGACCGAGAGACTAAAGTGTGAAAGGGACAAAACTACAATGTTACGGTTTTTTCCTGTTTCTTGAACAAAGCGCGCGGCGCCATGTCATTTATCTTTTACTTGATAATTAGATCTCAATTAAATTATATTTATTTTGTTCAAAAATACATCTTTTTTGAAACGATATTTAAGATCAAATTATTAGCCGTGTGGTATCCGACTAAGTAGAATAGTACCACCCTCATTTCTTACCGAGGTGTCGTAAAAGACGACAAAGGTAAGTTGACCCATCGTATGGTATCCGGTTTAGTAGAATAGACCACCCTCCTTCTTACCGAGGTGTCGTAAAGTACGACTAAGGTAAGTTGACGTCAGGCAGGCAGCCGGTCGTAAAAACGCAGCCAAATCATGTTACAGCAAGTTCATAACATGTTGTGCCGACCCCACTTAGAGTGGGATAAGGGCAGCAAGATATATATATATATATATATATATATATATATATATATATATATATATATATATATATATATATATATATATATATATAAATATAATTTAAGATCGAATTATGTCAAACATATCTTTTACTTTTAAGTAATCAATGGATTCATGTGATGTCGTATTTTTTGTACTTTTGATATTTATTAATTGACTGTTTCTAAAAACTAAATATATTCCAAGGCAACACAAAGTCCACAAGGTTGATTAGTTAATTGATAAAAAAAATAATAAAATGAAATAAACACTGACCCATAATAAATTTGCTTCTTCCTCTTGCAATTTAAAAACGAACGCGATCCATTTGTCTTTGTTAAGAAACGGTATTAAGTTCTTGTCTATGATCTTCAGTTTGGTGTTGCTATATTTCAAATTTAATAATTTCAAGTGGGAAAAATTTGAGCACAGTTTCAAAAATGCTTCAACGAGTGGTGGATTCTGGAATTTAAAATATATATTATTGGGTATGTCCGAATATTTGTTCAATGTCTTACGACAAAAATGCCAAAATTTTGTAGAGTAAAATTTGTGTATATGTTTTGTGCAAAAGTTAGCCGTGTGGTATTCGGCTGAGTAGAATAGTACCACCCTCTTTTCTTACAGAGTTGTCGTAAAAGGCGGCTAAGGTAAGTCGACCCGCCGTGTGGTATCCGGCTGAGTAGAATAGACCAACCTCATTTCTTACCAAGGTGTCGTAAAAGGCGACTAAGGTAAGATGACCCACCGTGTGGTATCCGGTTTAGTAGAATAGACCACCCTCTTTCTTTCCGAGGTGTCGTGAAATACGACAGAGGTAAGTTGACGTCAGGCAGGCGGCCGGTCGTAAAAACGCAGCCAAATCATGTTACAGCATGTTTATAACATGTTGTGCCGACCCCACTTAGAGTGGCATAAGGGCAGGAAGATGATGATGTTTTGTGCAAAAGTAAAGTCAATTTTGCCATTGCTAGAGGAAAAAAATGGATTTAGTACTATCAACATTATTTTGCAATGTTCTTAAACCTATAAATATGCAATATAACTGCTAAACCGTGTTGTATACGGCTGAGTAGGATAGACCACCCTTATTTCTTATCGAGGTGTTGTAAAAGGCGACTAAGGTAAGTCGACTCCCCGTGTGGTATCCGGCTAAGTAGAATAGACCACCCTCTTTTTACCGCAGTGTCGTAAAAGGCGACTAAGGCAAGTTGACACAACGTGTGGTATCCGGCTAAGTAGAATAAGACCACCCTCTTTTTACCGCGGTGTCGTTAAAGGCGACTAAGGTAAGTTGAACCACCGTGTGGTATCCGGTTAAGTAAAATATATCTGGAACGGAGGTAAATATACAAAAAACTTACATAGTTCAACTTCAGAATGCATTCGCCAAATTTATTTAAACATTGATGTTCGAAGTCCTGGAAAGTCGACCAGAATTCCTCCGCTATGTTTATAGGTACTGTGTGGTCGGCCATTTTGCTGTGATGGAAGAAACTCGACAAAATGGCGGACAGCGTCTCAGTGAGCGTAATAATTGACGGGCCTGTAATACATTGATATATCTAATATATAAAGCTGAAGAGTTTGTTTGTTTGTTTGTTTAAACGCGCTAATCTCAGGAAGTACTGGACAGATTTTGATTTTGGAATTTTTTTTTGAGAGTTAGATAGTCCATTTATTGAGGAAGGCTATAGGCTATAACACCACGATAAGATGAATAGGAGAGGAGCAGCAATAAAAGAATATTATGAAAACGGCCAAATTTAAAGCTTTCCTTGCGTGCGCTAAGTAAACGGTGCAAGTTATTCAAAAAACATGTATTACAAAATTGTTCCGCTCTAAAAGTTTTAAATAAAACACAGCATATATCTAGCTATTAAGGTTAACACATTTTAATCGTTTTTATAGTTACCAAAATAATATTACGATTTTAATCTTTCCTAGTAACTAATATATAGATAATGATGGGCAAGAACATCATCGTATCTAAGACTTAAACGACAAAATAATCTATCTCTGACACAGATATCAGAGACTTTTTAAGACATTTTTTTTCGTTATATTATTATGTTGTTTATTCCTAAACATTCATTTTATCCTGCATGGATCTTTGGATGAAGTACTAATGCGTTATGTTAATATTTTTTACTTTTACCTTCTATTCTTAAAAAATATTTTTTTAAAGAAAGGATGTGGGGTAAATGTTAAATTAGGCAGAAACTGTTACTCTTTGTTTAGCTAATATTCAAAGTCTAGCATTTCGTTATTGCTAATGCGCTATTACTAGTAAAAGTCTATAAAGATTTCCTTTAAAATATTAATTATATTTCGAAGTTACCAAGTTTTTAATTTTATTAAACTTTGGGAATTTGTTAGTAATAAGTAAAGGTTAATTAAGCGAAATTTAAGGCTACTTAGAGTTGCTTAAATCGTGACAATAAATTCTATAAATTGCAAAATGGTGATAATTAGAAACTCATATCTGAACTTAAGAATAACAAAATTATAATTGCATAAATAAAATTTCGATCGAGGTAATATAAAAAAGTATATACATACTGACAAATCCTTCTTCGAGCATCATCAGACAATTTTCTTCAAAGTCCTTCTGTAAAGATATGAGTAAATCTTTGTTCTGTCGGAACAATAGCTCAGATGTTAACTTTCCATACGTTTCAATACAGTCTTGCGGGAAAATATCCTTTCCTGTAATGATTTTGGCTTTGATCTTTTCATAATTATCTCCATTATTAGCAACTTCGTTCAACTTCTGCTTTAACTCAAACTGTTCAACATTACCAGCTTCCAAGCTTACTTTTAGATGCGGTATCATGATTTTAATAAATTCAGTCCCCCGGCTCAGCTTAAATAACGTTGCAAGTAAAAAATTAACCATTTCAGTGTAACAATGCAGAAATTCTGTGTTATTTTTCTTCGCTATCATTATGTGTGGCAGAATTTGGTCCATCTTTTGTTCGACCAAACTCGGTTCTAATTTTATCGCAGCTCTGATTATGTTTAGTGTTGTTTTATCTAGTTTCCCCTCTAATTTCAACTGCCCCAACATCAGCGTTTGAAGGAAAGTGAGGAACGTCTTTTTAACTTCTACCTTCGTTATCTTTTCACCCAATATGTCTGTTAGATGGACCCTGACATCGATTTCGTTTATTAACAACGCGTCAATCATATGCAAGAATATGTTACGTTTGATCTTGTCATTATGTTCTTCGAAGACGATCGGGGGCATTTTCATTACTGGTATCAAATAATTCTGTGGCATAATGAATGTGTTGGATGCTATAATGTAAAATGCGAATATAATTTGGCTCTCATCACGGAAACAAGATACGAATACGTGTATGAAATTTGTGAGGAACCTGTGGTCCCCATCGATTCTATCAGTTGGGAAAGAAAAGAACGAACGCATAATTCTCATGATAAGGCATATTTTGTCACCCTGCTGCAAAACAAGGTCGTGTATATTGTCTTCTTTGATCAAATGCCTGAAGAACTGAATGTAATGTTGCTTCCTAGTTGCGGGGTATAGAATACTCTGACATATATTGATAACAGCCTCGTGGCATTCAGTATCAAGGAAGCTGAATATCTGTTCCAGGTATTCACCTGAGACGAACTTTGATATGAATTCTAACTTTTTTTTAGATTCTTTATAATATTGTATGATTCTGTTGAACACTGCCTCGACATTTTGTACGTTGTCAGCAACATCGTTTTGCATGCTTTTCAACAGTGTTGTTGTGATGAACATAAAGTTTTCTATCTGAAGACTCAGTTGGAAGGAGATTTTATTGCTTTCCAAAAATATTATAATGTTCATAATGTCGTCATCTTGTAGCATATTAATATGAATATACTGTGCTACAACCTGAAATTGAATTGATATTTAAGGTAAGTGCACTAGCACGGGGTGTGGTGCCAGAGACTACGCTCAGGTCTTGCGGGCTGGGCTATGGGGTCCTGGCACAAGTCAGTATTATACGTCCACGTCGTACACTCTGAGCAATGTTGCAGTTATTAACGAGCTCGCAAACTTATTTTTACAGACCTCGGACTGCAATAGCTGAATATTACTGGCGGTGCGTGTGGTACAGTCCAATACTACATGCATTTTCCTATCCCTTCACCTCTAATCCTAGCACGAATCCCATCTAACATTAACCATCTACCCATTCCTTTAACATCCAGGCCGAACTCCTCTCATATCCCCATCGAAATCCCTACCTTGTCTATCCGCTCCTGGAGGAGTAAACCTCGACTCAAAAAATCCCCAATCCAAGGTGTAATTCGGACCGTGCCGATGGATGCATGGCTGGGGGGAAGCTCAGTCTTGAACGGTGTCTCTTCGAAACCAGGGCGAATCGAGGTAGTATTTAAGCTCTTCGGGCGACAAGCGGGGCTCTGTCGTTTCGTGACCTTTACTTCCCTAGCTTCTCGTGGGACTTTTTATGGATATTGATATTGATACTGAAAAAAACCTTTTAAATCCCGTCCTGGACACCCAGGACAATAAATGTTCGGCGGAAGAGAGGACTGCTGTAGCCACTAATCCGTCTGAAGCGTATTTTGACCTGACAGGGAGTGACCTTGCGGCCGACGGAGGCGGAAACGACTCCGGTTCGCCCAAGGAGGCGCCCCTGGAAGGTAACACCACCACAGGCGGATCTATACGCAGACTGTCTGGTGCAGCGCGCAAGCGTTTTCGGCTTCTGGTGAGCGGAGCAGGACTAGATCCTAAAGTGGCCCTCACCATGTTCAAAAAGCCTTGGAGGGATATACCTGTGGAGAAGCCACCTTCTGACAAACCCCAAAAAAGAGGCAGATCAGAGGAGGAATCCGCTAAGGACAATCCCAGAAAGGCTCCCCGGATTTCCCATGAAGCCAGCGGCCGAGGCAACACGGCCCCTACCTTCAAGGAAATCGCCGGCTCCTCAAAGGTAGGGATCCGTCACAAGGACCCCATGTCGGAGGAACAGATGAGGCTGGTACATCGACACCTGCTCAGCCTTCTCCGGCAAAAAGATGCCGATGTATTTGACCTGGGCTTCTTGGGCTTCTCTCATAGGCCGGGCTGGGTTCTGGTGATATGTGAGAACCAGCAGAGCCAGGACTGGCTTGTGAGAATCGTGCCCAAATGCAAACCATGGCCTGAGGCGCAACTTTCCACAATGTTGGAAAGTGAGCTGCCTAAACCTGTGACGGTGTGGGCCTTCTTCCCGGAATCAGAGGCAGAATCGATGACCGAGGTTATCGAACTGCTCGGAAACATGAATAGGAGCCTGCACACGGAGTACTGGAGGATTCTCAACGAGAAAGTTGAGAACAATGGACGGGTTGCTGCCATATCCATGGATGAATCCTCAGTTGAAGCCCTCCGTGCCCTCAACTTCAGGGTAAGCCTAGGCTTCAAAAAACTAACCTTTAAGGTTAGAGGGGACACCCAGAACCCCTCTACACTATCCTCGGGAAGACCGACCAACATCCCACACGTCCTCCGGTGAGGATCTCGCGATCCCTGGCCCTAGTGGCCAGGGCTGCGAGAATGCTCGGGTTCGAAGTGAGGGACGAAGCGGGGTCCCTCAAGGTGGAATTAGGGACTCACAGAGGCCCTCCTCAGTACCATTTGGAAGACCAACCACAGCGCTCTCCACGTCCTCCGGTGAGGTTCTCGCGATCCCAGGCCCTAGTGCTCTGGGCGGCGGGTCCGTTCCCGGTCGGGGTGGAGGTCGAGGTGGGGTCTCCCAAGGCAGAAGAGTAAGGGTGCCAAATCTAGCTCCCACTGCGAGAGGAATTCCGTTGCCTCAAACGGTGGCTGCTAGTACTCGGCCCCAGCCTGTTATAAAGCGGGCTAAGTAACGGCACTCAGGGGCACTACAGCGAGGATCGTACAGGCTAACCTCCATCACGCGGCTGGCGCAGCCGTTGTGATGCAGTGCTGCCTTGTTCAGGTTCATGCGGACCTCGCTCTAATTCAAGAACCCTGGATTGCTCACTCCAAGATTCTCGGGCTGAACGCTGGGGGTAAGATTTTATCAAATTCCGGCGGTATCACGCCCAGAGCATGTATTGTTTTTAACAAATATACTAACTTTTTGCCTATTCCAGAGCTGTGTACTGATGATCTGGTTGCGGCTTATGTTAATTTCAAAGGATGGAACGGGCCTAGAACAATCATATGTTCGGCCTACCTACCCGGAGAAAAAGAAGACCCCAATGCCGAGCTGCTGCCTGCAATTAGATATGCACGGACACACAAAGCCGAGCTACTGGTGGGCTGCGACGCCAATGCCCACCACACCACCTGGGGGAGCACCGACACCAATATGAGAGATGAGTTACTGTACGACTTTCTTGTAACTAACAGTCTAAATATATTAAACATAGGGAACACTCCAACTTTTGTGACTAGAACGCGGAAAGAAGTACTAGATATTACCTTTGCTACACCAAATTTAGCCAGGCACGTTAGTAACTGGAAGGTAAGCAATGAAAATTCATTGTCAGACCACAGACATATTCGCCTGGATCTGACAATTGAACTGGCAACCAAAACCTCTATCTTCCGGGATCCCAGATGCACTAACTGGGAAGACTTCAAAGCCTTCCTGGGAAGAAACCTGGAATCAGTACCCAGAAGAATCCAATCACCGGAGATTCTCGACCTAGCGGTGGATACTGTCACCGAAGGTACTAGTAAGGCCTTCGAAGACAGCTGTCCACAAAAGACCAGGAAATCCAAGCGAAAAGTACCGTAGGTAGGTACCGTAGGTGGAACTCTAAACTTAACAATTTAAGAGCGAAAACACGTAAATTATTCAATAGGGCTAAAAGAACCCAGGAATGGGGACTATACCGCGAAGCCCAAACTGAATACAGCAAAGAAATTAGGAAAGCCAAGAGGGCGTCTTGGAGGAAGTTCTGCGAGGACATATCAAACACACCTCAAAGTGCACGACTCCATAAAATGCTATCTAAGGTCAGTACTAACCAACTGGGTCTTATTAAAAGGCCTGATGGCTCTTTCACATCAAGTGAACAAGAAACGCTGGCGATACTCGCGAACACTCATTTTCCGGGAGCACTTGATCCTAGTGTTGCTAATAACCTGGCGCGTACCCCGTGCCAGCCTCGTCATGAGGACTGGAAAAAGGCCGCCAGAATTATAAGACCCGAGATAGTGAGGTGGGCCATTGATTCTTTCAATGGCAACAAAAGTGGCGGGCTTGATGGTATCACACCCACTCTTCTCAAGAAAGGTGTGGACATCTTATTACCGCATCTGGTAAAAATCTTCAGGACCAGCTATGCCTGGGGATATATACCGGAACGTTGGACCAAAATTAAGGTCATGTTTATACCGAAGGCTGGAAGGAAGGACTATTCCTCTCCAAAATCCTTTAGACCCATCAGCCTCTCCTCTTTCCTGCTTAAAACTATGGAGAAGGTAATTGATCGACACATTAGGGATGAGGTTACAATATTTAGACCCATCCATAATAGCCAACATGCCTACTGTAGAGGCCGTTCTACGGAAACTGCCCTACTATGCCTTATTGATTATTTCGTGCATGGAATAATAGAATATGATCTCGGTTCTATTTTGTTGGTTTTCAGAACTCCCCGAGGTAATGATTAATAGGGATAACTGGGGGCATTCGTATTGCGACGTTAGAGGTGAAATTCTTGGATCGTCGCAAGACGAACATCAGCGAAAGCATTTGCCAAAGGTGTTTTCATCAATCAAGAACGAAAGTTAGAGGTTCGAAGGCGATTAGATACCGCCCTAGTTCTAACCGTAAATATGTCATCTAGCGATCCGCCGACGTTACTACAATAAACAGTCAACTTTAATCCTCTCAGCATAAATGGAGTCGAGATACAGTTGATAAAGGAAATAAAATATCTGGGGATCACATTGGATAAAACCCTAAGATTTAGAACTCATATTAAAGAACAATGCAACAAAGCAAAAATAGCGCTTATGCAATGCAAAAGAGCAGTAGGTAGATCCTGGGGTATGAAGCCAAAAATTATGAGATGGGTATATACGGCTATCATACTACCCAGAATACTTTATGGAGCTTCGATTTGGTGGCATAGAGCCAACATCGGAGTCAACAGTAAGGACCTAACGAAAGTACAGAGGATAGCAACACTAATGATTACAGGTGCAGTGCGAACTACCCCATCCGCTGCACTAGAGGTTTTGTTAGGACTATACCCTCTGGATCTAGCGGCCAAAAGAAAAGCCATAGAACAATGGTACAAGATGAAAGTATTCCAACAGTGGAAGGGTAACTTTACAGACAAAGGGCATACCGAAATAGAGAAAATTTACGGAGACAATCTGTCAATGGTCGTCAAGAGAAGTGACTTGATCAAGAGACAGAAAATCTTCGATAAAAAATATAGGATACATATAGGGGCTAAGGAAGACTGGGAAGTTAATAAGAGTGATATGTGTCAGACCATCTGTTACACGGACGGGTCTAGACGAGAATCCACCAAGCTGGCAGGAGCTGGTATTATCTACAGCACCCCGTCAAACTCGCACCAGATTTTATATTTGGGCAAATACACAAGCGTCTTCCAGGCCGAAGTGATGGCTATTATGGAGTGTGCCAGGAAACTAAAAGAATCACGCACAGCACCAAAACACAATATAGTAATATACAGTGACAGTCAAGCTGCATTAAAAGCACTCGACCGTATAGAAACAACTTCAGCTATCGTGGAAGAATGTAAACGAGTACTGAATGAACTAGCTGACTTTGGAGAAGTTACGATTGCATGGGTTCCAGGACACCATGGCCATGCAGGCAATGAAAAAGCTGATGAATTGGCGAGAAAAGGAGCCAGCCAGGCATTTATAGGCCCAGAACCTTTTCTTCCAATTGCAAACACTATAATAAAGCGCGTGATAGATAAAAGAATAGAATTTGAATCGAGTAAAAGATGGAGAAACACAACGTTCAGGCAATCAAAAGTGTTCCTCAAATCTTTCGACACAAAGAAAACAAAACAGCTAATGTCTCACAGCAGGGAAAACGTGGCAATTGTAACAGGCATTACTACTGGGCACTGCCTGTTAAACAGACACCTGTCAATAATGAGAATAAAAGAAGACGCAACGTGCCCAGAGTGTGGAGAGGAAGAAACAAGTCTTCACCTTATGGCTGAGTGCCCTATGTACTCGCTGGTAAGATGGGAGATACTAGGTAAGGATGAAATTGAAGTTGAGGACCTAACAAATATCCCCTTCAAGGATATTATCAGGTTTGTAAAAGCAACAGGTAGGTTGAAGCAGGTGACACTGTCGGGACAGCAGTGAAACCCGTGTCCCAACATGGGGAAATGGGTGGAATAGTCCAGTATAGGAGCTGACCACCCGTCCTGCACCGACAGGCGTCCCCGCATTTAGATAGATAGATAGATGCCTTATTGATAGGGTGGAAAAGGCACTGGAGGACAAGGAAGTAGCCCTGACGGCCTTCCTTGATATTGAGGGGGCTTTCGACAACACCCCTATCCGAACGCTGGTGCGGGGCCTTACTAGGAAACTGGTAGACGGAACCACAATTGTTTGGATAGAATCGATGCTCACTAACAGATTAGCTAGACTAGAGCTAAACGAAGTAACAGCTGAGGTTTATACAACAAGGGGCTGCCCGCAGGGCGGCGTACTTTCACCCTTGCTTTGGACCTTAGCCGTGGATGAATTATTGTATAAGACGAACGACCTCCGCATTGACACCCAAGGCTATGCGGATGACTTGGTGGTGACGGTGAGAGGCAGCAGTCTCAGCAATATATCGTATCTTATACAAAAAGCACTAATAATAATTGACAGATGGTGTACAGAGAACGATCTCTCCATTAATGCCGATAAAACTGTCATTGTTCCTTTCACTAGACGAACTAAGCTTGAAGCACTTAGGCCGCCCCAGTTGAAAGGAAAAATTATACCATTTTCAAACGAGGTCAAGTACCTGGGAATTATCCTAGATCAAAAGCTAACTTGGAACTCACATGTTGATGGTATACTGAAAAAGGCTAAAATGGCCTTAAATACATGCGGTCGGCTAGCGGGCAACAGATGGGGACTCAAACCAAAAGTTGCTCTGTGGCTATACACTGCCATCGTGAGACCAATAGTCTCTTAGGCGTCAGTGGCTTGGTGTAGGAAAACGACGCAAACAACCATACAAACTAGATAAGCTGGCCTACAAAGAACAGCCTGTCTCCTAGTTACCGGAGCCATGTCTACTTCACCTGGTGCTGCACTGAATGCCCTGCTGAATCTGCCCCCGCTCCACTTGTATGTCGAAAAGGAAGCAAGGGTCAGCATGTACAGAATCACCCACCAGGCTAGAATGACATGGCAGTCTAAAGTGTTGAGATCTTTTCAAGACACAATACTTAATATACCAGTTTTGGGCATGCCGTCAGATATGATGGTCCCCAAATTTACTTTCCACAGGAAATACTCAGTGGAAATACCCATTCGAGATGCTTGGCTCCATAACCAGGTAACTTGGAAATCTGGAAGTCTTAAGTGGTTTACTGATGGCTCCAAGTCAGGAAATGAGGTAGGATGCGGTACTTATGGGGAAATGCCTAGACAGATGAATCGTCAAAATCTAGGCAAGTTTACCTCCATATTCCAAGCAGAGGTGTATGCCATAATTGAATGTGCTGTAACTCTGCTTCGGAGCAACTACCTTAACCGCACAATATACATTCACTCAGACAGCCAGGCGGCTCTAACAGCTCTATCTACAGAGACCACAAAGTCGAGGCTGGTTGAAAACTGCAAAAATTTACTCAACACCCTGGGCTCTGGTAGCAGGGTGATACTACGTTGGGTTCCAGGACACGCAGGAATTCCCGGCAACGAAATAGCCGATGATCTTGCTAAAGCAGCTGCCAAAATGCCGCAGATGGGACCGGAACCAATCTGTGGAATTCCAAAAAGTTTGGCCATGCTTACTTTGGAAACCTATTGCTTCTATCATACACTTAATCTCTGGAGAAATAGTCCGGGATTAAAACACTCGAAAGCACTAATGAAAGCCTTTAACAAAAGAGCTACTTGTAAAATCTTAGCGCTTAGTAGAACCAACTTAAGTAAACTAGCAAGGGCGCTTACAGGGCACTGTGGACTAAATAAACACATGTTAAACCTGAAGCTGTCAGACACAGGATCGTGCAGACTCTGCCTAGAGGCGGAGGAAACACCCATGCATATCCTGTGCGACTGTCCTGCGCTGGTTCACATTAGATACTCTCTCCTAGGGTCGCATTGTCTACGCCCAAAAGAGGTGAAGGAACTCGCTGCCAAGAAGATCCTGGAATTTCTGGAGATCACCTGCATTGGCAGCGAACTGTAGTCAGTGGCGATCACAATAGATCAGTAATGGTCAAAGTGATACTGGGCCTTATGGCCCTGCAAAGCCACTACTCCCAGAAGAAGAAGAAGAAGAAGTGCACTAGCAATTGACCATGTACTATAGTTGTCCGTTTTGTATAAAATTTTAAATAATAAGCTGTAATAATAATTTTGTTTGTTGTAGCTAATAAAGAATAAATTTGTAATTACCTGTTGCCATCTATTAACAAAAATTAATGTTGACAGTAATATTTCATTATTTGAAAGCCGTGGGATATCCGACTTAGCAGAATTGACTACCCTCATTTCTTACACAGGTGCCGTAAAAAGGCAACCCGCCGTGTGGTATCCCGATCAGTAGAATAAATTACCTTCATTTTCTTACCAATATGTCGTAAAAGGCGACTAAGGTAAGTTGACCCACCGTGTAGTATCCTGCTGAGTAGAATACCCTCATTTCTTACCGAGGTGTCAAACAATCTCTGCTTTATGCTGTGTATTATGTTTTAATACACTTAAATGGAAGATAATATCTACACATAGAAAGTAAAGCGACAATCATCAATATGATCATAATTCAATTTACAGTGTTTAATTTGGTTCACCGTGGACGAGGATGGCTGACCTACTGTGATACAGTTGTTACTAATACAGAGGTCAGCGTGATTTTACCTAAGATAACCAAAAATAGTTCAGATGAATATGTCTATAATTTTAAGTATGTTGCCTGTTATCAAAAATAACTTGTGATAATAAAAATAAATAAAAAAAATCAAAAGTAATTAATAACTTAGTTATATCTGTCTTAATTACCTTACGCCGTGTGGTATCCGGCTGAATAGAATAGTACCACCCTCTTTTCTTACCGAGGTGTCGTAAAAGGCGACTAAGGTAAGTCGACCCGCCGTGTGGTATCCGGCTGAGTAGAATAGACCAACCTCTTTTCTTACCGAGGTGTCGTAAAAGGTGACTAAGGGAAGATGACCCACCGTGTGGTATCCGGTTTAGTAGAATAGACCACCCTCTTTCTTATCGAGGTGTCGTGAAATACGACAGAAGTAAGTTGACGTCAGGCAGGCGGCCGGTCGTAAAAACGCAGCCAAATCATGTGACAGCATGTTTATAACATGTTGTGCCGACCCCACTTAGAGTGGGATAAGGGCAGGAAGATGATGATCTGTCTTATTTACCTTAATTAGCTTGTGTTTCAAATATTCATTTATAACATCATCCGCACTATTCAACCAGCCGATAATATCTCGCAGGTCATTACTGCTAATTTTGTTTTCTTGCATTAGTTCATTGAGCCATTCAGCTATAACACGTTCTTTGGGCGCGGCCGGAAAGTGATGGGAACGGACAACATTCTTTGCTAATCGAAGACGTTTTGTCAGTGGTATCGTCTCATCAACGAGACGCCGCTTTAACTCTGTAAAAGTAAAAAAAAAAACATCATCATCCTCCTGCCCTTATCCCACTCTAAGTGGGGTCGGCACAACATGTTAATATAATATAATTTTTTTTTATAATTTATTTCCATTTTTTGTACAGAGTAGGTCTTACTTAAGAACATTATTTTAAGAATAAGTATCTAAAAACTTAAAAAAAACCCTATTTTACTGGCGGACTCCGCACTAGGAAAACCTGTATTGTGGAGCCAATGAAAAGATTTCTTTTTGCTTAGTGAACTAGGTGGGAATAACATTTTCTCTGGAAGATCTAAGGATTTTAAAAATAAATTAACACTATATTTATATAATAAAAAAAAATGTGCCATATAAGTATAATGTAAAATAAAAATAATTATAATAATATAAAACAAAATAAATAAAAAAATTGAAAGCTAATGTAATTTAAGCAATGTTTGCAGTAAATATATGTTCAGTCGCCTCGTATGTTAAGTTTCTGAGCCAGGTTAAGATACATTGTTTAGCCTGTTTCATTGTAAGATATTTTAAGTTACAGAATTTAGCAACGTAGTTGTAGACTTGTGCATCAACGAAGGGTACAAAACGTTTTGCAAAGGATGTTTTTACTGTTGGTATTGTAGACTTAAGCACTCTTTTTGCGAAAATGAAGTCTATATTCGGAGATCGTAATAGAGACCTATGTTATAACATGTTTTTACATGATTTGGCTGCGTTTTTACGACCGGCCGCCTGCCTGACGTCAACTTACCTCTGACGTACTTTACGACACCTCGGTAAGAAAGAGGGTGGTCTATTCTTCTAAACCGGATACCACACTGTAGGTCAACTTACCTTAGTCGCCTTTTACGACACCTCGGTAAGAAATGAGGTTGGTCTATTCTACTCAGCCGGATACCACACGGCGGGTCGTCTTACCTTAGTCGCCTTTTACGACACCTCGGTAAGAAATGAGGGTGGTACTATTCTATTCAGCCGGATACCACACGGAAAAAAAAAAAAAAATTATTAATAATTTACCCACTGATTTGAGAAATACCATAATGCAGAAAAATATTAAATTTAAATTAAAATCAAATTTTATATAAAACTTAAAAGTAATATAGAATTTATACCTACTTAGTTCGTAGAGCATAATCACCGTGTGGTAGCCGGCTGAATAGAATAGTAAATCCCTCACTTCATACCAAGGTGACATAAAAAGCGACTAAGGTAAGTCGACCCGCCGTGTGGTATCCGGCTGAGTAGAATGGACCACCCCCTTTCTTATCGAAATGTCGTAAAATACGGCTAAGATAAGTTGAAGTCAGGAAGGCGGCCGGTCGTAAAATACGTAGCTAAATCATATGACAACATGTTTAAACATGTTGTGCCAACCCCACTTAGAGTGGAATAAGGGCAGGAAGATGATAGTTTCTTGTGCATAAATGTAAACAGATCTTATATTTGTAATGTTTATTTCTGTATTTTTAAATTATATATATATAATTTGTAGTTGCTGTAGCGACAAACTTTAGTGGTTTTTTTAATACTATACTTAAGTTTAATATATGTATGTACTCTTAAAAACGTATTAAAAGTAAATATATAAAATTATATAGTTTTCATTTATTTACCTGGGTGACCAAACCATGATGGTTATTTTTTTAAATTATAAAAAAATGAAAATATATAAAAGCAAAAAAGTTGGTAATAACAGGGACTTGATCCCGGATATTTTCACTTTAGTCCGCCCATTCCTCACTGAGCTATCATAGCTTTACAAATAACAGCTAAAATTTCATTTACATTGTATTCTATATTAGCATTTTTTAAATTCCCGAAAACAGGGATGAAAAGACATTTTATTGAAATGAAACCTAGCTTGATCGATTTATCCCCCCCAAAAACCTTCATATGTTGAATTCCATAAAAATTTTGGAGCAATTTTCAAGATTCAGAAAAAATAAATATAGGACTAGCTTTTATACGAATATTCTTTCGCGTGGACTGTTTAATGCGTGATCAATTGATGAAAGATGGGGCCTTTCAATGTCATCCTATTCCTGTGGTAATAACAGGATTTCTATAGCCTATATGTTTCCCCTGTGTATAAAGAATAAACACATAATTTGTGTATATTTAAGTAGAAAGCTCATTTTTCTTATCAATATGAAATGCAAGACACTAAAGTGGAGATGGACTGGTCATATGATGAGGCAACCAGTGAATAGGTGGGCTAGAAGTATTACAGAATGGGTACCACAGTATCAAATTAAAAGGAAAAGAGGTCGACAGCTTAAAAGATGGGCTGCCGACCTCCATGGAATTGCTTGTGCTCTGTGGATAAAAACAGCGAGAGACAGGGACAAGTGGAAGAGGATGGCGGAGGCCTATGTGTCCACGGCACACTGATGTGCGACTTACCAAAAAAAAAAATCATAGATTTATATTTATATTGTACAGAGTAACATTCATCAGTAATAAAGGCTTATTATTATTATTATAAGTAGAAAGGTCCAATTTATAACACCATTCTATAACTTTAAAAAACAAATATATCAGCTTGTTTGCTTCTAATCTCTTTATTGCATAATTAATAATTAATTATTATAAAAATGGTAAAGAAAACAACAATGTGGAATTGTATGTTTTCCAGCCAACCAGTCAAATTAAAGAGGTAAATATTAAGTAAAATGTTAAACTAAGTTACTTTTTAATTTAATTTTTAAAAGTGGTAGTTTTATTAATCATATTGATCCTAGATGATTTAAAAGTGCTTAATAAAGCTTAGTTGAATAAATATTATTTTAATCTATGTTTCGCATTTTCAGCACGCCATTTTATTAGTCGCACTAACTTTGTTGCTTCTATAGCAGCAGACAAATCACTTCGATTTTTGGTGTTGTTTTTGTAATATATTTTTCCTTATATTTTAATAAATTAAAAAACTCTAAGCTTCAAACTTGCTTAACATATTTCAGATACTTTATAATGCTATACCAGTTTTTAATTTGAAACTATAAAATGTTTAATATTAAATATAATCAGGTTAAATTAGTTATATGTAAACATAGGTTATGTGTAAATAATCGCACCTACCATTTAGCGGATTATAAGACATCCTGTAGTCTAATCACCTTATTCTATTTTAGTTTATATAAATATACTACACACTTAAAATATCATTACATTATTATTTAATATGACACAAAATCGTTACATGCCGAATTGTTATGATTAGCGTTTTGATTATGCAGAATGCAGTTTGTTTTTTATACTTTCAAAGATTGAAAAACCAGAATCTTTAATCAGATTGAGTATTTAAGACTTGATGAAAATTGCCATTCGTAAGGAGTCTTTTATTATGCTACTATTTTAATATAAATAAATGTGTTAAAGAACATATAAATCACAAATATAAATGTTTTCCTTTTTATAGCAATATGAAAACGCAATATTAATGTTGCCATATTAAAGTTTTTTGTGAAATATTACTGTATTATAACTAAAATTGTATAATATATTTTAAAATTATGTAATTATAATTTATAGTAATATTAAATCTTGATGTATAAATATTCTTTTTATAATGTTTTCAGTTGGAATAAATGAAATGCTGGTGTGAAAAGGATAGTAATTGATGAAAAGACTGACGGAAAAAATAAGTCAAGGGATTTTGTGAAAAACGTTGCCTCGCTCCTTTTAGATATTACCTACAAAGCAATAAATACGGAGATAATAGTAAGATGGAAAGTAGGAAGTACTAGGTTAAGGTTATTTCATTGTTCTTTAACAAAAATTGCCTAATGATTTATCAATATCAATGAAATACCTAAGGGTTTAGACAAAACTCAAAGGAACCTGGGTTTCTGAATCCACATGTGTTCAGTCTAGGTTTCCTAAAGAAAATTTACTTTTGCTAATTAATTGCAGTTTCGTAGATAAATCATTCTCCTGCTTCATACTACTCTAAGTGGGGTAGGCACAATATGTTTCAAACATGTTGTTAGATGATTTGGCTGGGTATTTTCCGACCGGCCGCCTGCCTGACGTTAACTTACTTTAGTCGCCTTTTACGACACCTCGGTAAGAAATGAGGGTGGTCTATAAAAAATAAAAAAATATTTTTTTTTGTTATTCCGGAAATGCTTCATGATGTATCTTTTTCCATAATAAGTTTTCTTTTACTATAATATATATACATAATACATTGTTAATATCTAAAACCTTAGGTCTTCCTGAATATTTAAGTAAGAAGAAACGTATTCTAATTTATAGACGAGAGTAGTATTTTTAGATTCGCGCAGTGTTTTTAACGACCAATAAAACCTTGAAAATGTATATAGCGGTCCGGAACTAAAGCAAAAATGGTTTGAATGTTTAAAAATGATGTATCCATAAATAGCCATTGAAAGACTAAATGAGTTTCATTCATAAAAATTGATCGCCATTTTGAGATCACGAGAAAATTAAAGATGGCGTCGCATTCACAAGCCGACGCTGTAAAGTGGGCCAAGGAGAAAATTTGCGCATGTCCGAAAGGATTGATTTTGCCGGTGACGTCACAAAATGTCAGCCGCTCAACCAAATCGGACGGTATAAAAACTTAAAAAAACAAGGAACACCCCTAGTTTCGTCCAAATGGATCTCAGACATACTTACATTTTCTAATACTCAAACTAAAAATACAAAATTCGTTTACGAATTTACAATATTAATAGTGTAAAGCTTCTAAGGCGTTTGTTTAATCGAAATGCCCATCCAAGTAGCAGTAACAAAAATTTCTTCGATGATAAATGCAAGCATGGGTTCCCCGATGAAGTTATTGTGTTTACGTGAGTAAAATGTTTTTTATACTTTTAAAATATTTATTATCTGTACAATATAACACTTGTATTATAAGGTTTTATAAAATTTCGGTGTCTACATAATCCCATATTATACATAATCCACCATAGACTTGAACTGTTAGACAAAATAATAAAAAAATATACCATGAAATATACAAATTATTAAAATAATAAAAATACAATTTCGAATTACAAACGAATACAATTTTGAATTTTAAATAATTATTTAAGTTCTGAAACCAAACTTTGCATTCATATAAATAGTTTTTTTTTTAGTTATTATTAGCATTTATTAGCAATAAATTAAAGAGCTATACTTTTTTTTGTCTTATCTTTTTTATATTTTCTGTTGGTATAAAGCGTTAGGTTATGTTACGTTTTTCTCTTTTGCTTGATGCCGTTGGACGGGACTATAGGGAAGTGATAAAACCGCATGGTTTCATTCAATTTTACGTATTGTAGACCGGTAAGACGATTAAATTGGATTGTTTGTTATTAATTTATAGTTTAATGAAATTACGAAATGATGATTATTATGAAGTTAAATTATTTTATACTTGCTGATTTTTACACTGTAACGCCCGCATACCGTCTCTACGAATGATTATTCGTTCGTCGAAACAGAAGCTTTAAGCCTTACTCAACTATATAAATTTAAAAGAAAGTCTAATCGAGGAACATTATTACACTATCAATTACAACTGCCTTATAGACACTGTCTACAACAAACTGTTAAGGTTCTGGTAACTGATTATTAGCGTGATAATTGTTCATACAAATTTTCCCATAGTATTAGAGCTGCAGTATTGTTAGTGTTAGTTCTCTACTTGGTAGAGCTGCCGCTATACATACATTAGATACACATAAGACATATATTTTTATGTAGGTTTTAGCTTATACTGTCTCTAGAAGATTTGCGTGGGTAAACTATGATGGTCATATTCAGATAAAAAAGGTTACAAGTTGTCACCTATTATTTTTTTAAATATATAATTCTGATTTGTTTTTAAGTAAGATATAAGTCCTACTAATTCTCAAGTCATTACTATTCTTTATTCATTACTCCTTTGTTAGTTCTATTAACTCTGAAGTTATTTATTATTCTTAACTTATACTCTTTATTGTACTTAATAATTAAAAGTACAAAACAAAAATAAACTCACAACAAATTTGGTACAATTTGGCGACCTTATCTAAAATCAGTGATTTTTGTAACCAAACAACCCTAGAGCGTTACGAACTTGTTTATTAAAATTAATGGTAGACAAAAGGACTAACAGAGAAAAAATAAGAAGTAAAAAAAATAACCATTATATACGTATTTATATACGTAATGCATTTACCAATATACTCAAATTATTCAATATCTATACGTTATCACTACATATTATAAAACAAAGTCCATATTTCCGTATGTACGCATAAAACTTTAAAACTACGCAACCGATTTTGATGCGGTTTTTTTTCATAGATAGAGTGATTCCAGAGGAAGGTTTGTACGTATAATAACATTCAATACGAAGTACGATCAATCAATCGATCAACCAATCGACCAACCAATCGACCAACCAATCGACCAATCAATCGACCAACCCATCGACCAACCCGTCGACCAACCCGTCGACCAACCCGTCGACCAACCCGTCGACCAGCCCGTCGACCAGCCCGTCGACCAGCCCGTCGACCAGCCCGTCGACCAGCCCGTCGACCAGCCCGTCGACCAACCCGTCGACCAGCCCGTCGACCAACCCGTCGACCGACCCGTCGACCAACCCGTCGACCGACCCGTCGACCAACCCGTCGACCGACCCGTCGACCAACCCGTCGACCGACCCGTCGACCAACCCGTCGACCGACCCGTCGACCAACCCGTCGACCAACCCGTCGACCCACCCGTCGACCAACCCGTCGACCAACCCGTCGACCAACCCGTCGACCAACCAGTCGACCAACCCGTCGACCAACCCGTCGACCAACCCGTCGACCAACCCGTCGACCAACCCGTCGGCCAACCCGTCGGCCAGCCCGTCGACCAGCCCGTCGACCAGCCAGTCGACCAACCCGTCGACCAGCCCGTCGACCAGCCCGTCGACCAACCCGTCGACCAGCCCGTCGACCAACCCGTCGACCAACCCGTCGACCCAACCGTCGACCAACCGGTCGACCAACCCGTCGACCAACCAGTCGACCAACCCGTCGACCAACCCGTCGACCAACCCGTCGACCAACCCGTCGACCAACCCGTCGGCCAACCCGTCGGCCAACCCGTCGGCCAACCCGTCGGCCTACCCGTCGGCCAACCCGTCGGCCAGCCCGTCGGCCAGACCGTCGGCCAGCCCGTCGGCCAGCCCGTCGGCCAGCCCGTCGGCCAGCCCGTCGGCCAGCCCGTCGGCCAACCCGTCGACCAAGCCGTCGACCAACCCGTCGGCCAACCCGTCGACCAAGCCGTCGACCAACCCGTCGACCAAGCCGTCGACCAACCCGTCGACCAACCCGTCGACCAAGCCGTCGACCAACTCGTCGACCAAGCCGTCGACCAACCCGTCGACCAACCCGTCGACCAACCCGTCGACCAACCCGTCGACCAACCCGTCGACCAACCCGTCGACCAACCCGTCGACCAACCCGTCGGCCAACCCGTTTGATTTATTTATTACGGCCACGGGCAGTAATAAATAAATCAAAACAACTGGATCGATTTTAATCATTTTTTTTACACTGACTGACATGGGATATATATTTTATACCCGTGCTAAGCAGGGGCAGGCCGCTAGTATAAATATATAATAAAATTAATACCTATCTACCTATCTAATTTTATACTCAAAAAATGATAATTTAAATATAATTATATGTAGTTATATAAAATACTCGTGGTAATGCAATTCTCTGTAAACGATATAGCATAAAGGATGATTCACGCTACACCGTGCCGCGACCGGGCCGTGCCCCGTCCGGGGCACGGTCGAACATTATGGTATACTTTTGGTATGAAGTGATTCATGCCTAACCGTGCCCCGGCCGTGTCCCGGCCGTGCACGGCCGGGGCACGGCGTTGAAATGTCGGTGGGTATTGTTTCCCGGCTCCGGCACGGTTCGGCCCCGACACGTTGTAACATAAACATATGCGCCCGGGCGCCCGCAGAGCAGTCAACGTCAAATCTTGGTGAGTTTAGCAGCTTAACAGCAAAATGGGCAATGCAAATTGTTTAGAATGTGTGTAATTTGCTCTGTGATTTACGACATGAGCCATCCTAAGTATTTAGATAACAAATAAAATAATTTCCAATACTTCATCATCGATGGCAATTGCAATAGCTGCTAATTCAAATTGTGAAACTGCATATTTATTTAGGCGTCAAGTCTATCGATAGATGAAATCACTTGCTGACAAAAACTACTTAACATAGATATAAGTCGTGCAAATAATAAACCCAAACAGCCCGGTGTAACATGAATGACTGGCACGGCCCGGTCGCGACACGGTGTAGCGTGAATCATCCTTTAAGCTAATATTTGATTCTGGCAACATTGGAAATGTAATATTAGAGCTCTAGTGTTCATGACATGGAATTGGAATGCTGCCAGCATTGTGCTCTTTGCTGGTTCTTATCCACTTCCTGTGCTACAACGCCCTTCCGGCCGTCTGTGTCTAGGACATATCGAAAGGTTTTGGGGGTCACTCGAATCGATTACACTTACAGTCTTATCTCTTAAGGTTACGAAGATATCATTCAAACAATCCTATCATCCCTTAATCATTTCATAATGACTCGATTATTAAGAGATAAGAGATCGCCTGTTTTTGAAACACTTTTTGGAAACGATATACTATAACACTGGCGGTGGTTTTCAAATGTTTATTGTACGGTACGGCACTACATTTTCTCATCTATGTCTATGTATACATATAATAAAATCGTTGAGATGTCAAATATTTGTGCGTTTATTCGCGTTAATCTTAAAAACCGCTGATCCGATTTAGCTACTGTTTTCACTAATATGTATCAGAAAGCCTCACTTAACATATAAGGTACGTTTTATTTCAATCGGTTAGCAAATAAATTAAATATGTCAATTTTAGGTTGAAAGGTCGCATACTATGATACTGGTAATTGCACTTTTCGTTATTCGCCATTTCTATTAGAGGATTTCGTCTAAACTTATAATATCATTCGTAAGTTACTATCCCACTGCTGGTTCTGTTACTATCCCATTGCTGGGCATAGACCTCGTCTAAAATAAAATTCGATTAATAACGTTCTGATACACGTGTATAAAAAAACTAATGTGGAGCGACGCTATCAGTTCAAAAAGCTTGAATTTGATACAAGCGTCAATTCTTACAACGTGCATAAACAAGTCGTTTATGCACGTTGTAAGAATGACGTGTATAAAAGTTTTGTTATACTGCGTCCATCATATTATCAGTCTTTTGACAGCTCACGCTCATTAAGTTTTGTATTGCTTACGTACAAATATCATACAAATAATATTTGTACTTTATGGATGGGTACCGCCCACTTAGTGATGTCACACATAATGGTTACTACGATTATGCCACAGATTAAAAATAATCGGTAGAAATCGATGTTACGAGTATTAAAAGACATTTAATAACATTATATAAAGTTTTACTTTCTTCTTAGTTAATACATGAATACAAATAAAACAATCAGGATATTTTAATTTATTTTATTAGCACGAGTCGTCGGAATGATAATCAACACTAGACTCCTCCGATGAGGAGTCTTCAGTAGCAGTTATTATTAGCTCTTGTGTAGATAATATATTAACAAACGCAATATCACGTTCCCAATCAGAGAATATTACTCTTTTAGTTCTTTCCACCACACTTGCCCAGTTCTCGGCTGTTACGTGGGTGCAAGCATTTTTTAGCAATTGCAACATTTTATTCGCTGTGAATGGGGGGCTTGTATTGCATCTCGCAGCATGCCCTTTTACTTGTGCCCATATAAGTTCTATTGCGTTGTACTGGCAGTGGTATGGAGGAATCCGAAGAACAGTATGGCCATATTCTGCTGCCATTTCATTGATTACATAGCGTTTTGCTCTCTTTTTGGTTTTTAATATTTTTATTAATTCAACTTTTAACATTGAGTCGTCCACATTTTCTCCATTGTCCCGAAGCCAATTAATTATTTCATGCTTTTTATTAGCCTGTGTTGGCATTTTGTCAATTTGACGGGAGTGGTAGGGCGCATTATCAATAAAAATTATTGATGGTTCTTCCAATGAAATGAGCATTTTTTTGAACCACTCTTCATACACATTTGCATTCATCTCTTCGTGGTAGTCATTTGATTTCTTCGATTTAAATGCCAACAGTGCGTCTTGTACAAATCCTTTTGCTGTACCTGCATGGCAAATGATTAGGCGCTCACCTTTTCCCATTGGTACTGAGGAAGTGGAATCAGCAGTATCATCAGTCCAGAAACGAGATAGTGTGTGGTTAGCGTTCAGCCATGTTTCATCCGTGAAAACAATATTTGCCCAATCTTGTATTTTCTTTGCCTCTCTTAAAAAATCACAACGTGCTATAGCTATATCTGTGCGTTCCATTAATAATTTTCTTTTATTTAACTTTTTATATGAAAAGCCAATTGTGTTCAAAACTTTGACCAAAGAAGATTTTTCACCATGAAATAGACCACTTCTTTTCAAAGAAACAATAAGTTTTCTCAAAGTTGGAATTTCTTTTCTCAAGTAGTAATCATATACATGACGACGAATAGCGTCAGCGTCAAAGTCATCAACAGCTGTCACCTTATGAGCCCGGCGCTTTCTTTTTGGTGTAGATGGTTTGTTTTGCTCCAAGCCGCTCCTGCCGTAGGCATCAGTAGTGATTTTAGTCACAGTTGATAGACTGATCCCCAACGCGGCTGCAACACGGTTTCGGACTTGCGTGATAGGTATAAGAGGTCCGCCATTTTGATTTTCTTGCTCAAAATACTCATGAAGTTTTAACACTAACTGTCTCGATTGTGCTTTCAACACACGTCCTTTCGGCATTTTCACGATCAATTAATATAAGTTTCACAAAAGTTTTTCCGAGGAATAAAGCTACTTAACTCAAGGTGTAACAGATGCGAGAGAACACTCAGCGAACGTAAATGCGTGTGACTATCACGGGCGTTTCGTTGAGAGTGACAGATCACGTCAAAATGGCGGCCGAGCGGAAGGTCTGTTGATGTTGCCAGTTGATGTATAATATATTTTTTATGATTATAATAAATACACACGGATTAACATTTATTTTCAAAAAACTAAGACAATATTAAATCAAAATGTTGATTTCTATATCTGTTATTAGTTTACGTAGGTTATCATTAATCGAATTACTTAGGTACGTAATTCGATTAATGATAGTAGGTACTATAATCGGAATGGTATCGCATACGAGAATCTTTAGGACATCACTAAATATGTAAATCGTCAATCTGTCAAAAGATGGTTAATATAATGGACAGTGTATAATTAGCGTTTATCTTATCTGACGTGTAATAACGTTGCTCCGTCCAAAGTCTTAAGCAGAACCTTAACTAGGTCTTATTGTGAGGTAACTATAAGAGATAGAGATATGCTGTCTCAGACTTTTTAGTAGAATTATTATAGATCTACAATTCACTAGTACATTACTTTAGTGTATCTCTACTGGTTTACGCGGTGTAAGTGAGTAAATCTCCCAGCAGGTTAGTTTTTTTTAAACCGCGCTACCTCTTCAACATAGTTAACATAAAACTGTAATGTACTGTTAACCTAACACTTCTGGAGGTACCACTGTATATGAAAAGCAATATGGCATAAGCATAGAAACACCTAGAAAGTTACCAACCAGTAAATAAATAAATATATGGGACACTTACACACACGGTTATCCATCTCCAATGTAACTTAATACTTGTGTTATGGTAAGAGACAATTGGTAAATATGTATATATATAATTTTAAAGTAGCTGGTTGATCGAGACTTGCTCGGTAAGTAAGTAGTAAGTAAAATCAATTACAAAATAAAAAAAAACTTTCAAAAAAAAGAAAAACTATTGGGTACGTGAAGGTCGATCCTAGGTATTATCCTTTCTCGAGACCACCCCTTGCCCTTGCCCAAATAAGCTACGCTGACTTAATTTACAGCAAAAAAAGTGTTATGTTAAATTTAAATTTTAATAATTTTTTTTATGCCCAAAAACAGGGATAAAACGAATTTTTTATAATAAAACCTAGCTACAACGATTTTTCTCCCCCAAAACCCCCTACATGCTGAATTTCAGGAAAATCGTTGGAGCCATTTCCGAGATTCCGATTATATATATACATACATAAGATTAACTGATTTAAATATTAAAGATACATACTAAACTACAAATACACACCCAGGCTCGAGGAACCAACAAATTATTTATAGAAAATGTTGGCCCTCGGCGGGAATCGAACCCACGACCTGCGAAACCGAACAAACAAACAGCAAACAAAGTTTTTCATTCTCCGATCGATATCTGATTATAATTGATAGTCTGTGTTATTTTTAAAGACATGCTTTCGTTCGAATCTCTTACATTATAAATGTCACTTAAGAAATCGATACAAATCACTAACGAAACTTTCAAAGTTCACATGCTATCTACGTTTTGCGCCGTATGGTATCCGGCTGAGTAGAATAGACCACCCTCATTTCTTACCAAGATGACGGAAAGGCGACTAAGGTAGGCATAAGAATTTTAAATAGGCTAAGTTGGGGCATGATAAAAAAAAAAAGGTTGGGTAGCACTAATTTAGTATGAATTAAATTAGTAAACTAAAACTAAACTGAACATCAGTTCAGTAAAATGGGGTTGTAATACACGTTAAAATGTAGCAGCCTGTAACCATCTCACTGTGAGACATAGGCTTGCTTTCACTATTTTATGGAAAGAAGGGTTGGAACTAAGACCTACCACGCTGCTCCAATGCGGATTGATAGGTTACACATATCCCTAGAATTCTCTAGAGATATGCAGGTTTGCTCACGTTATTTTCCTTAATGGAAAAGCGTGAAAAATTGCAATTATAAATTAAACACGTTTTAATAAAAAAAATTATTGATGTCTGATGATGATGCCCAAAATGCCATCTCATGATATCAATCAATTGATTTATCAGTACTGGATTAAAAAATTTCCACCCTAGATGGCAAAAGGTCGTTAATAACTATGGTGATTATATTATTAGAAATAAAGACTTATTAAAATGTATTATTTTGAATTTAATGTAAGAAAGCGACATTACTTTCCGGTCCCCCTAATTGTATAGTATAGTAACAAGTTATTATGCCACTGCTGGGAATAATGATCTAACACGATCATGCGAATTGCGCGGTTACAACGTCACTAAAATTCTCTAGAGATATGCAGGTTTCCTCACGATGTTTTCCTTCATCGAAAAGCGTGTGATAAATTGCAATTATCTATTAGACACAAGTTTTAACAGTATTATTTGTGCCTGTAGGTTGCAAGTAATACCCGACATCAGAAGGGAAACGTTAGATATTAGATATCATTTAACGTTTTTCATCTCAATAAATCTGACCCACATTTACTGTTATCTAAAAGGTTTCAGACAGTAGAGGCTGTTGTTGAGGCGATTGTTTGCTGTGAAATCAGTGTTTTCGATTTGTACTGTTGTATTTTCTCCTCATTGTTTGAAAAGAATAGACAATTCCTCTTCGTAGTTATTAATGATTACGGTTTCAGATCAATTCGTGATGCGTTACCTGAAAGCAAATGAGAGTGATACATCTGATTCTTTTATTATGTGTGATTAGATAAAGATGAAGTATCTCATATACTTCAGTAATACCAGTTTTCTATAAAAAAATTGTCTTATCCCTGTTTTTGGGCATTTAAAAATACTAAAACTTTTATTGAATATAAAACACTATTTTTGCCATACACTGTCAAGTCAGCTTAGATGAAGTATATGAGTACTATACGAGTACCAGTAATTCAGTAGTACCAGTTTTATAAAAAAAAATCGTCTTATCCCTGTTTTCGGGCATTAAACAATACTAAAATTTATATTGAATGTAAACACTATTTTTGCCATACACTTTCAAGTCAGCTTAGATGAAGTATAGTACCAGTAATTCAGTAGTACCAGTTTTATGAAAAAAAAATAGTCTTATCCCTGTTTTCGGGCATTAAAAAATACTAAAATTTATATTGAATATAAAACACTATTTTTGCCATACACTGTCAAGTCAGCAGTCAAGGCAATTTCGATAAATATAAATAAATCCTTAAGATCGGGCCCACTTACCTTTTGAAGTTATTATTTATTGTTATTTTTTTAGTTATTAGTTATTATTATTTTTTTGAAGTTTCTTTTTTTATTTTGTAAATAATGACTGGCCCGTTGGCGTAGTGGGTAGTGACCCTGCCTTCAGCTCCGCGGGTCGCGGGTTTGATCCCGCCGAGGGCCAACATTTTCTATAAATGAATTTGTTGGTCTTTGAGCCTAGGTGTATATTTGTATTTAAGTATGTATTTAAAATATATAAGTATATATTCACCAGTTGACTATCACCCATAAAACAAGTATTAAGTTACTTACTTTGGGGACGGACGTCCGTGTGTGTAAGTGTCCCATATATTTATATATATATATATTTAGTCCCATATATTTAAGGCTCACCAAGGTCAAGGTGACCGTTTTATAGGTCGCAATATATATATAAAAAAATAGTGACGACATTTTGTACGCAAACATTAGGTAACGCGTGAGCGTATATGTTTTGTGACGGTATTAGTGATTACAAAGGGACCTATAAAGTTAAAGTTCACGATCAAACGTAAATGTTACGCTAGGACGCCCTTTGTCGCAGTGTAAATGAGTATATATCTTCCTGCCCTTATCCAACTCTAAGGGGTCGGCACAACATGTTATAAACATGCTGTAACAGGATTTAGCTGCGTTTTAATGACCAGCCGCATGCCTGATGTCAACTTACCTCAGTCGTATTTTACGACACCTCGGTAAGAAGGAGGGTGGTCTATTTTACTCAGATACCACACGGCGGGTCGACTTACCTTAGTCGCCTTTTACGACACCTCGGTAAGAAATGAGTGTGGTCTATTCTACTCAGTCGGATACCACACGGCGGGTCGACTTACCTTAGTCGCCGTTTACGACACCTTGGTAAGAAATGATGGTGGTACTATTCTACTTAGCCGGATAACTCACGGCTAACAGTGTATATGAGTATCAAAAATAGTAATAAAAAAAGTCAAGGTCAAAAAAACTTTTAACAAAATTTCATATCTCTACTGTTAAATGTTGAGCAGTTCCCTCGTCTCGAGCCAATCCTGGCAGGAGCATCAGGTCATGCTTATCAGGTACATGCAGTGTCATCGGGACTAGTCGTCCAGTCCTGATGACAATCATGTTTATGAAAAGCATCACCCAATGCTGCAATGTCAGGATTGGCTCCAGATGAGACTCCTCAACGGTTAACAGTAGAGACGATTTTCGAAAGCTTGTATATTTTTTTGTTTATATTGTTAACGAAAAACAACGAAAACGAAAAAAAGGGTTTTTCATCCACAGATAATTTTAGGAAATGGCGAGGGAAATGGGAAAAACAACACTTTTATTCTTACAAGATACAAGTTTACTGGAGACATTTTCCTTCATTGAAAAGCGTATGATAAATTGGAAATATCAATCAGGCATATAGTTTTTAAACAAAAATCGATGGTGTCAGAGGTTTTATAATGTAATGAAGACTTAAAATTAATAATAAATTCAATAAATAAATCGAGCTTCGTTAGGTTAGACCGCAGTCGAGCACTGAACCAAAAAAAATTATGAATCCAATATAGGAAATTCTCGTGCTACTGAAATTGGATCGTAGCAAGTCGTGCGCGATAGGTGATTTAACTACATCCCTATTATTAGCCGTATTGGTAAATATTGTTATTAAATCCGACTTTATAAAGTCTGCTAGTTTTAACCAAGACAAGTTATAACACTAATAGGTAAGTTATATTAATAAACAAGTCAATCTTTACAGCAAGATTCCAAGTGACGAAAAGATCTAGCTGCATAAGCGACTGATAACCTTATAAGTCGAGTTTTGGAACAAGACTGGCTTAGCCATGATTTTTTTTCGAACATGACTAACGCTTTTAGCCCTAATGGCTTTGACAGCGTCACCGATAAGACGGGCAAGCGCAGAAGCATCGCCGAGAGAAGAGATGGGTGGTAAGAGCGAATGCATTATTCAGATGGGTGGTAAGAGCGAGTGCATTATTCAGATGGGTGGTAAGAGCGAGTGAATTATTCAGATGGGTGGTAAGAGCGAGTGCATTATTCAGATGGGTGGTAAGAGCGAGTGCATTATTCAGATGGGTGGTAAGAGCGAGTGCATTATTCAGATGGGTGGTAAGAGCGAGTGGATTATTCAGATGGGTGGTAAGAGCGATGCATTATTCTTAGCCATGACAAGCTCAGCTATTTATATACTATCGCAAACAAGCTCCCATCTTTCTATCGGCAACGTGATTATCGCGTTGTCAGTAAATTCGGTACTAAATCTGAAGAGATGATATTTGACTTGACTACTTCCGTTCCCGATAATAATAATAATTATCCTCCTGCCCTTATCCCACTCTAACTGGGATTGGCACAAAGTGCTATAAACATGTCACATGATTTGGCCGATTTTTTCGAACCAGTCGTAGCTTCATTGTAATTCAACGATACAAAAGTGCTTGTAAAATCCAATTTGATTAGAGAATTATTTGAATTTGGCTACGCAATTTACGACCTACCGCCTACCTGACGTCAACTTACATTAGTAGTATTTTACGACACCTGGGTAAGAAAGACGGTGGTCTATTCTACTTAGCTGGATGCTACACGGCTATTCGTTAAGAATATAAATAAAAAAATATTTAAAAGCTTTTAAAAATTTGTCTCTACTGTGACCCGTTGAGGAGTTCCCTCGTCTAGAGTTACCTTAGTAGCCTTTTATTCTCAGGTAAGAAATGAGGGCGGTCTATTCTATTCAGCCGGATACCACAGGGCGAAAAAAATAAACTCATTCTACCTATTCTATCTAATGAAATTCTTGTACTTGTGTATACACAACCAATTGGACGTTTTTCTTTAGGATAAAAACTTCGGCGTTGCGCCCAGAATGTTAACAAAGACCAAGTTGGCCCTCCTAATTAGTTCAGTTTGTTATTTACTTACTATATTCAAGGAATTCGGAATTAAGGCTTTGCGTTGATGTTGTGAAAGTATGTCATGTATTTTTTATAAATAAATATATGGTACAATTAGTGACACGCCATGTGGTATCCAGCTGATTAGAATACACCACCCTCATTTCTTACTGAGGTGTCGTAAAAAGCGACTAAGGTAAGTTGACCCACCTTGTGGTATCCGGTTAAGTAGAATAGACCACCCTCCTTACCGAGGTGTCGTAAAATACGACTGAGGTAAGTTGACGTCAGGCAGGCGGCCGGTCGTAAAAACGCAGCCAAATCATGTGACAGCATGTTTATAACATGTTGTGCCGACCCCACTTAGAGTGGGATAAGGGCAGGATGATGATAAGATTTTGTTGAATCCAGATTCAAGTCTAGATCTGAGATTGTCCTCATTCGGTCACGTGACTGTTTTAGACCTAAGTGCTCCGACGTTTGAGCAATATTTTTCCACTCTTAATAAATGTAGTGTTGCGTAGATATTGCTTCACCGATATCGATGTTTTTGAAAATCTGCAAAAAAGATAAAACTCTCGTAAATAATGTATAGTTAATGTATAGTACCTGGGTGGGTTTTTTTTACAAATTTAAAAGAAATAAAACTTCAAAAAAAAAAAAAGGAAAAAAAATATTGGGTAGGTTGGGTATAAGCTACGTTGACTTGAAAATTTATCAAATCAAATCAAAAACCAAAAAACCTTTTATTGATAACGTCACAGTAAATTAACAAACAGTAAAGTAAATTCATAGAAAGAAGAAATAAAATTAAATAAAATTAAGACAGATATACAGAAATGTGACGTTACAAATTGGACCACCATTCAGCTTAAGTTGAGGAGTACCCCAACGCCGGTTTCAAATTTACGGCAAAAATAGTGTTTGTAATGCGATGACCCGACGCACGTACTGTCGGGGGCGGGAATGCGTGCTATTCACGAATACGGAAAGCATCGCGGACAGACGACGGGTTCCTCACGGCATTCCAGGTGTGGATGTGCCGGATGGAGGATGCACCGTCTCAGACGCGCTAAGGCGTAGTGTTCCAGCAGGATGCATATTAGAGCCCTAGGATCTGATAGCGATGTCGATCTGATTACATAATGTATGGGGACTTCTTATATTACTATGAAAGCACTTCGATAGCGCGAAGCAAACGACGAGTGGCGCCATCTAGTTTTGAGTGCGGAATCAGGTGTTCCTAGTACGTTGTGTTACAAACTCCCCCTCTGTCCACGAAGGCGTCCCGACGAGTAGGACAGGATAAAAATTGTTTCATCGGATGCCTAGACCACTTCGTGTCGATGGTATTGAGTAGTTTCGTTCTGGCTTGGCCTGGTAGTGAACTCCGTTGGATATTCATTCTGTCCCTTCTTCTAGACAAAACTGCAGAAGCCGCCATGGTGACATAAGGTTGTATGATGCCTCTCAACCATTTCGTTAAGCGATGCAGTGGAACAGATATAGGCGTATGTATTGTCTTTCGTAAAAGTTTATCGCTGAAGTTGATATGTTTGCCAATGTGTTCTATTGATTTAGGTTTCTTCACAATACTCGGCATTTCTTCGGTTCATAAAATTTTCTTTGAGCCACTCTTCGAATGCGCGTTGTTCGCTAGTTGGTAATACGACGAAGTGCGAAACACTTTCGTACAGATGTAGTGTTATTCTTGTTTCTAATAGAAACAGTGTCCCGGATGAGTCCTTCACGATATTCCTGGTAAGGATGTATTAGAAGATGCTCCGTTTGTAGTTCGCTGAACTGTTGTGTTCCAGTTAGGATGCACTATAACTGCGATGCTTGGGATCGATAGCTAACTCCAGCGGATGTTTCTCTTCTCCCTCCCCCTGGACAAGAATTGCATTCAGGGTCACTCTTCGACGTCGAGTTGTGCGTCAGATTGTAAGATGAAGTCAGGGCCTCTCTTCAGCTGCGAGTAAGTCGTCAGATTGTACTCAGGATCGCGTTTCGGCTGTTAGTTAGTCGTCAGACTGTACTCAAGGTCGCTTTTCGGCTGCGAGTTTGTCGTCAGACTGTACTCAGGGTCGCTTTTCGGCCACTAGTTGGGCGCCAATTTATAAGGCGCTGGACTCGAACGCACGTACTGTCGGGGGCGGGAATGCGTGCAACACGAGTATGGAAAGCATCGCGGACAGACGACGGGTTCCTCACGGCATTCCAGGTGTGGATGTGCCGGACGAGGATGCACCGTCTCAGACGCGCTAAGGCGTAGTGTTCCAGTAGGATGCACATTAGAGCCCCAGGATCTGATAGCGATGTCGATCTGATAACATCATGTATGGGGACTTCTTATATTACTATGAAAGCACTTCGATAGCGCGGAGCAAACGACGAGTGGCGCCATCTAGTTTTGAGTGCGGAATCAGGTGTTCCTAGTACGTTGTGTTACATGTTTTATATTAAATTTAAATGTTAGTATTTTTTAAAGCCCAAAAAAAGGGATAAAACGACTTAAATAAAAACTAGCTAGATCGATTTTATTTATTATTTTATCATCCTAAATCTTGCAATGCAGTTTATCTTAATATTTAAATGAGTTAATCTTGTATATACATATATATTCCGAATCTCGGAAACGGCTCCAACGATTTTCCTGAAATTCAGCATGTAGGAGGTTTTGGGGGAGAAAAATTGATCTAGCTAGGCTTTATGTAAAAAAAAATTATTTTATCCCTATTTTTGGGCATTAAAAAACACTAACATTTATATTGAATTGAATTTTCGCCATTAACTGTCAAGTCGACGTAGCTTATTCGGTTAGTGGGCAGCCTCGAGAAATGTAGTGCCAAGGATCGATCTCAACTAAATAATTGTTTTTTTCTTTTTTTTAAGTTTTTTTTTGTAAAAAATTACCGGTCACCCAGATATTATGTAATTAAGTCGCACGCTTAGTTATTTACAGAAGTAGGCGTTACTTTGCGGATTTCCATAGTACAGAGTTATGATTAAATTATTTTACTATAATCCGAGTATAAGCATCACAAGGAGGGTAGGGTCCATGACAATATCGTAATGCTGCTGCTCTGCTTTGATATTTTAGCCAGATTATATTATATACTAGCGATCGCCAGCGGCTCCTCCTTGCTCCTCTCCTATTCATCATAGCATGATATTATATAGTCTACAGACTTCCTCGATAAAAGGATTGTCCTTTAATACACTCCTCCTTACACTCGAAGAATTTTTCAAATCGGGTTATTAGTTCCGGAGATTAGCGCGTTGCAACAAACAAAAAAAACAAAAAACAGTCTACAGAAAGGTTTAAATTAAGTGTAAGAGATATACTTATACGTAAAGCATATTACAGAATTGAAGATTATTTTGATGATAAAAAAACAGGATATGAAAATTCGTTCAGCTACATGTTGACTGCGGTTACATAATGTTGAATTGAAAATGTTTAAAAGTTTGATCGCCGAGTTTCTTTCTGGTTCTTCTTCGTAAGAGCAACATTCCGAACCAGTTGCTTCATTAATCATATTGATCCTTGATGATTCAAAAGTGCTTGAAAGAGCCTTATTTGAATAAAGATGATTTTGATTTGATTTGAAACGAAACTATTCAGCTTTATATATTAGTATAGATAATATTTCTTGAGAGTATTAATATATATAAAAACGTATTGTTTAAAATAATCGAACATTCATATTTTTAAATATTTAAAGTGTCGCGAAGTTCACCAAAATAACTTTCGACATCAGCTATTCGTCGTTAATATTTGCTATTTTGAGGGATACCGCCTACGCTGGCTAAAAACAACAGTTTTGAAGTGAATATCGATTCAGATATTCGTGGTTTGTGTGGGTGTATAGCCTATTTCCATATATTGAATAATTGAACCTAAAATGGCCTGGGAAACCTATATTGGAGATAATTTTTGCTTCATAATAGTTTCTTACGAAACGAGTATATAAAGGGAAGTCTGAAAGTTGCGCCCATTGTAGAAAAAACGAGAAGTGCAAAATTATGATTGTGTGGACATGTAATGACGAGGGATGAAAATTATGTGACGATTTTAATAAATGTGTACTTAGAAAATTATACATTTTGGTTTATTAATTTATCTCTTGTACTGTATTGTATGGATCAGAATGTTGAGTAATGAAAGAGAGGTATGAAAGAAGAGTACAAACAAATGAGATGAGAATGTTAAGGATGTGTGGTGTGACAAGACTGGATAAAATACGAAATGAGTATCAAAGTTGCGCCCATTATAGAAAAGACAAGAGTGTTTCAAATTAAGATGGTATGGACATGTAATGAAGAGGGGTGAAAATCATGTCACCAAACGAGTGTTAAATATGAATGTGGATGGATATGTGATTAAAGGGAGGCCTATAAAGATGATCCTACTAATATTATAAATGTGATAGTTTGAGTATGGATATACTCGTATATTTGTTACACTTTCACGGCGAATCCGCTGAACCAATATCGATGAAATATTGGCACAATTATTACTTATACACCGGAATAACTCATAGGCTATACAAAAAAATGTAACAGGCTGTTACAATCCCACTGGTGGGCAAACACCTCCTCGTCGCGACTCCAATGCGGATTAGTAGGTTACACATATCCCCAGAATTCTCTAGAGATATGCAGGTTTCCTCACGATGTTTTCCTTCACCGAAAAGCGTGTGATAAATTGCAATTATCAATTAGACACGTAAGTTTTAATAGCAAAACTCATTGGTGCCTGCCGGGGTTTGAGCGCGTGACCCTCTCGAAAGAGTCGCGTAGTCACACCGCTGGGCCATCACAGCTATAGGCTATACAAATCCTGTTAATTTTACGGGAATAGGATGACATTGAAAAGCGCCATCTATTATCAACCTATCACGCGACAACAGTACACGCAAACGAAGTTGCGGGTAAAAGCTAGTAATTTATAATGTTTAAAAGATACTGTATTTGTGCAGAGAATTATCGATAGTTTAACGGGCATCACTAAATAAATTACGAATGCACTGAGACCATTCTATTTGCAAGATTAAGTGTTAAGACATTTTTTCAACAGATCAGTCGTATTTGCGAATTTTTCGATGTGTTTTCATTAAAAATAGCTCAGAACTTTTAATTCAACTATACAGTTTTAGATTTTTGTGCACTAAGAACTGACGTATTTCCTATGATCCACTTTGTGAATAGATTAATTGAGTGAGGAAAGTGTATTGTGAGAAGCAGTAACGAATTGTTGAAGTTTACTAATTGACCTATTCATTGATAGTCTGATATGAATAAGCATTTAAAAAAGTTTTTTATATGCAGTTATACAGTTACCACAATCATATGATTGTCATATGATTGTGTTGTGATCAAATGTTACGTCTTGGTCGAAGATTCAAAAGATTTTCTTACAATTTGAATATGAAAAACTATTTTTTCCTAATATAGTGATTTAAAATATATATTAGGACATCAAAAATTGGTTTTGTTTTTGTTGTTATGACAGAATAAGTTAAATTATTTATACAAGTAGCCGTTATTTTGCGGAATTATATAATACAAAAGTTATGCTAGATTTTTTTTGTAATATTTCGCGTGGTTAAGAAAATCTATGTAATGCTAAGCAAATGTGGGAAGCAAAACCGTTCTCATACCTTATACATGCAGGATTGTTACCGCACTTAACACAAGACACCACCACCAACAACACCACACAAGCATTACACAGACTCACTACGACAATCTCAGCGATCTCCTTACGATGCTTCGATTACGAGGCGAAACGATAGTTGAGATTGTAATTCGTGCAGTTACTAATTCAGCATGTATTAGTTATAACGGTTTTGCTTCTACACTTAGCATTACATAGATTTTCTTAACCACGCGAAATATAACAAAAACAATTCTAGCACAACTTTTGTATTATGAAATTCCGCAAAGTAAGGGCTACTTCTATGAATAATTTCGCTTATTCTGTCATAACAACGAAAACAAAAACAAATTTTATGTCCTAATATTTTAAATCACTATATTATATTTAGGTTTTGCTTCTACACTTAGCATTACATAGATTTAATAAACGCGGATTATAGCAAATTTTTCTATCACAACTTTTAGAATAGGTGAAAAACAAATATATATATTTAGTTTGAATTCAACTTTATAGAATAAGTGAAAAACAATTTTATGTTAAACAGTTTAAATTCGGACACACTTAAAAGTGTTTTGTGAACAGTTTACACGCGTGCAGTGCATAAATATGTTGGATTAACACGTATGCAGTGACTCTTTAAGTGTTGGATTAAAACTAAATTTGTTATAGTGCTAGTGAATCCTTTATTTTAGTCCCTCAGTCGGAAGTGTTATGTTTATTCTATGCGGTGTGTTTTGGCAGTGTTGGTGGTGTTTTCGGTGCAGAGTCTCCAACTCGACAGCCAGGCTTCCACGAGATGGCCGAGGGTAACGAAGTACAGGAAAACTACGGTCATGCCGGCCGGATCAACGGTAAGCCTTTGAATATGATCATAATTTTCTTACCTTAACTCCCTACTAAGTGGCGTCGGCAGAATTTTTTTTTTCTTATCCTACTTTCACGGCCAATCCATTATTCTCCTGCCCATATCCCACTCTAAGTGGGGTCGGCACAACATGTTACAAACATGTCATATGATTTGGCTACGTATTTTACGACCGGCCGCCTGCCTGACGTCAACATACCTTAGTCGTATTTTAGGACTCCTCGGTAAGAAAGAGGGTGGTCTATTTTACTCAACCGGATACCACACGGTGGGTCAACTTACCTTAGTCGCCTTTTACGACACCTCGGTAAGAAATGAGGGTGGTCTACTCTACTCAGCCGGATACCACACGGTGGGTCAACTTACCTTAGTCGCCTTTTACGACACCTCGGTAAGAAATGAGGGTGGTACTATTCTATTCAGCCGGATACCACATTTCACGGCCAATCCGCCGAACAAATATCGATGAAATTTGGTACAATAACTTCTTACACACCGGAGTAATATATAGGCTATAGAAAACCTGTTAATTCTATATACCTGGCTCCTGAAATACAGTTTATTCTAGTTTAGGGGCCATGGTTCCAATATATTGTGTTCACTTTGTTTTTATGCACCAATTTATTCGGTTCGGATTAGGATTAGTAGTAGTTTGGCTGCTACTGAAAATCAGTGTTGGGCTTTCCAACTCAACAATCGCTGAGTAGCTACCATTTTATAGCATTGCACTGCTATTACCTGTGTCAACTGTTTGCTTGTTGTATAATTCACTGTATTTTTTTGTGTTATTTTGACTGGCCCGTTGGCGTGTGGGTAGTGATCCTGCCTTCAGCTCCGCGGGTCGCGGGTTAGATTCTTGCTCAAAGGCCAACATTTTCAATAAATGAATTTGTTGGCCTTTGAGCCTGGGTGTATATTTGTATTTAAGTATATATTTAAAAAATATATAAGTATATATTCACCAGTTTTCTGTCTACCATAACACAAGTATTAAGTTACTTTGCGGATGGACGACCATGTGTGTAAGTGTCCCATATATTTATATTTATTTATTTGTATGTACACTGTTAGAATTAGAATTAGAATACTAGTGCAATTATATAAATAAAGATATTCTTATTCAATAAAGATTATTATTATTCTTATAGGAATAGGATGACATTTAAAACCGCCATCTATTATCGACCTACAACACGACATTAGTCCTCGCGAACGAAGTTGCATGTAAAAGCTAGTATTTAATAATCGAGGGTAGTTTGTTACTTAAATTGACGCGAAGGAAGTCGCAGGTGCAGCTAGTATATATATTACCTAGCCTTAGCATCGACGGTGAATCTTTGCAATGATATAATCTAATTTAGGTAACAAACTTCGTTTGCGAAAACTTGTGTTTAAGCACCTTTGATAGCAATGTGGTTTCCCGCTGTTCCCAATTGAACATCAAGTTAGATATTTTTTATCCTATATATTACTTCAGTGTTCAAGCTTTATTTGTGAACCATTTTATCAATGTTCATCTAGAAGGTTAGCTGTGAACGGACAACTGGCTAGTCTAATTGTGGATTTTTTCGATTCTTAGTGTCTCTTTGCGTCTCTCCAATATAGTATTTTGATAACCATAAAAATGGTTAAAGTAGGTTACTTGAAAGCTAGACATATGATGTCGCGGAGTTTTATCTAGACCTTTTAGAGGAGGACAATTTTGTAATACATGATTTTTAAATAACTATTACCGTTTGCTCACCGCACTAAGGTAAGTAGACCCGCCGTATGCGATTCAGCTAAGTAGAATAGACCACCCTCATTTCTTACCGTGGTGCCGTAAGAAGCGACTAAGGTAAGTTGACCCACTGTGTGGTATCCGGTTAAGTAGAATAGACCACCCTCTATCTTACCGAGGTGTCGTAAAATAGGTCTAAAGTTAGTTGATGTCCGGTCATAAAATACGTAGCTAAATCATGTGATAACATTTTTATAACATGTGCCGTCCTCACTTAGAGTGGGATAAGGGCAGGACTAGTAGCAACGAATTATAAGAACTGACAGATTTCTTTAATTTTTGGTTGCTTTATAATCTTTGGTCCTTACCAGGAGCCAGCTACGGAACGCAGTTTGATGACAGCGACATACCGTCTCTCTGGTGGTGGAGGGGAAACCTGTATCCTGTTAACTGTCGACGCACTACTGGATATATCCTATGTCACGAAACTGAATGAGAGAGCTGTAAGTTTTACATTCTAAATCTGGTTTTATTGTATGAATACAGCACGGGCTCAAACACGCGTTCTTTACGTCACTACACGTCCACTTTCTCTCGCGGCTCTGGTGTTACAGACGAATGGCGTGATGCCCTTGAGACAGTGTAAAACTTCTTTTATACACTAGTATTTTTTTTTTTATTTAGTAGTAATCTAGTAGCATTTTAAAATTTAATTACAACATAATATTATACATATTATAGCCGAGTGGTATCCGGCTAAGTAGAATAGTACCACCCTCATTTTTTACCGAGGTGTCTTAAAAGGCGACTAAGGTAAGTTGACGTCAGGCAGGCGGCTGGTTGTAAAAACGCAGCCAAATAATGTTACAACATGTTTATAACATGTGCCGACCCCACTTAGAGTGGGATAAGGGCAGGAGGATATATATAGATAAACATTTATCTTTAATATTTAATTTAATTTTGTATGTATATATAATTATTCGGAATTTCGGAAACGGCAGCAACGATTTTCCTGAAATTCAGCATATAGGGAAATAAATCGAGATTTCATTATAAAAGAAACTTTGTTGTATCCCTGCTTTAAGGGCATTAAAAAAATGCTAAAATATAGAATTGAATGTAAATGATATTTTTGTTGGCAAATATAATGCTGTGAGGCCAAAAAAAAAATTGAAAACCTGGGTTCAATTTCCACATGTCACCGGCGCTTTCTTTTTTGCTTTTTTTTATATTATATTAAAATTTCCCGAACAAGGCCCGTTCACCCAGGTTCTTTTTATTATGTTTATAACCGAATATATTTTTCATTTATGCGATAATGGTTTTTTTATATTTCAGGACGCCAATACATTTGTTCCGAACAACGCCAATGTAGCCGGCGCGTGTAAAGAAAGCGACATGGAGACTCTCGTTTTGTCTTTTAAGGATTTTTCATTGGAATGGACGTTTGCCAAGGTGAGTTAATCTAATTAATATAAGAGTTCTTTTCACTTTAACGAAACATAAAAAATAGTTCATATGGTACTCGCGAAAGCAACTAATGCGACAAAATAGTCGGTACCTTTACTTTTATACATTTCATTTTAGTCAAATCAGCGCCATGTTTACCTACTCGACTCAAAATAACTCATCATCATCCTCCTGCCTTTATCCCACTCTAAGTGGGGCGGCACAACATGTTATAAGCATGCTGTCACATAATTTGTTTGCTTTTTTACGACCGGCCGCCAACCTGTCTTCAACTTACCTTAGTCGTATTTTAGTCGACACCTCGGTCTTTTTTTCTAAACCGGATACCACACGGTGGGTTCACTTACCTTAGTCGCCTTTTACGACACCTCAGTAAGAAATGAGGGTGATACTATTCTATTCAGCCGAATACCACACGGCGTACTCAAAACAACTAAAGTTATCAAATAAATCTAAAATATTAACACTTAAATGATAACACAATCCTTAAATGATTACATAAGCTTAAGAAACATGCGAAATATAAAATAAACATCCGACAATTACAAAAGTAATTATAAAATTATTTTGCTATAATCCGCGATAAAGTAAAATAGAAAAGAAAATATATAAAGCTTTGCAATTTTGTCATGGAGTTTATCTCGTGATGATGCTTTGTTTGCGGGGCGAAACGATTGTCGAGTTTGTGATAGTGAACGTGTGTAGTGCTTGTGTATTGTGGTGGCGGTGGTGGAGGTTTGTGCATGTGTTTTTACGAATCCTGCATGTACCAAGTATGAAAACGGATAGTCCACTCTACATTTAGCATTATATATATTTTCTATTTAACTTCATCGCATATTATAGCAAAATAATTTTATTGTTACTTTTGTATTATGGATCTTCGCAAAGTAACGCCTAATTCTATAAATTATCCGACAATTAATCAAGACACTAAATCTACGTGACCAAATTTGTCGTAACGTGTAGCTAATATCAAACGTACAAAACCAATGAGGAAGTCAGTTGTCAAAGCCAGAAGATTTTTTCTAAAAAATAATAAAAAAAAAAATACAAACCTCTCATGAATCGATAGACGTTCGAAACCTCTAAAATTACAGTATTTCTTTACTCCATATTGAATGTATTACATATAAAATTTCCTCTTCAATCACTCTATCTATTAAAAAATCAAAATCTGTTGCGTAGTTTTAAAGATTTATGCATACATAGGAAATAGGGACATAGGGACAGACCGAGAAAGCGACTTTGTTTTATATTATGTAGTGATATATTATTAACCTGAGCCTTCCGGAAGAATGACACTATCTTTTACTTAAAACCGTACAAAAATTCGTTTAGTAGATTTTGAGAAAATCAATCACATATAGACTGAAAGCTTCTAGGGACTTTGTTTCATAATAAACTAGCGTATCGCCAGCGGCTCCGCCCGCTTGTAAAGATTAAAACCGTAATATAGTCTTTTGATAACCATACAAATAGTTAAAGTGGGTTAACTTTCAAAGCTAGACATTTGCTAATGCGGACTTTTATTTTGAACTTTTAGAGGGGAATAATTTTGCAATACATGATTTTTGAATAACTATTACCGTTTACTCAGCGCACGCAAGGAAAGCTTTACATTTTGCTGTTTTCGTATTATTTTTTATTGCTGCTCCTCTCCTATTCATCATAGCGTGAGGTTATATAGCCTATAGCTTCCTTAATAAATAGACTATCGTACACTGAAAGAATTTTTCAAATCGGTTCTGTACTTCCTGATATTAGCGCGTTCAAACAATCGAACAAACTCTTCAGCTTTATATATTAGTATAAATACAGAGTTATAAGATCTTTGTTACATTTGCAAGTTGTTTATGTTTCCAGACACCCGGCGGTGAACGTTGGTACGTGGATAGTATCAGACTAACCTACAACTCGAGTGCTAGAATTTTGGAGCACGCGGCAAAACAAGGAAGAAAAGTGGCCTTAACCACTGGACCTAGAGCGTTACTGTTCCCAACACCAGTCGGAAAATCCTATGCTTGTCCCGATGAAACTATTGTCGATTTACTCGAAGAAGAACCAAGGTGAGATATAGATATTAAAATTTATATCTAAAAATATTCTTTATTCAAGTAAACTTGATAAGAAGTGCTTTAGAATGTTTAATTTTACTGGTGGTTCGGAAAGCTGTTCCTAACGAGAAGAGCCAGCAAGAAACTCGGCTTTTGCTCTTTTCGAAATATAATTCTTATAAATATTTACATAAACATTGAATTGTTAAACTTTACTTAAACTGAGAATGTGAAATGATAAGTTTTATGAAGAAAGATTTGCTTTTATCATAAAATTTGGCATTTAAATATCTCGGAGCGAAAGGTTTAAGTTCGTGTTAAGTCAATTTTGGAATAGTCAAAAGAAAAAAAACTTCAGAACTAAAATATTAGAGCTTTAATGTTGTTTTCACTAATTTTTACCCGCGAATTCGTTCGCGTGAACCGCTGTGATAATAGATGGCGCTCTTTAGTCTCATCCCATTCCTGTATTACCAGGGTTTCTATAGCCTATATGTTATTAGCAGCAGGGTCGTCTCGCTGACTCCCCGGGTGGGGGGTAAGCGGGGTACGGGCCTCGAGGCGTACCTCATTGCCCGAGCAGTTCCTCGCGGGCACTTAAGCCCGGTTTGTGTTTCGGCCGTAGGCCGAGGTCACCTGGGTGACCTAAGGGTGTCGGTATTTGGGCCGTGGGCCCAGGTCACCTAGGTGACCTAAGGGATGTCTGGTTCGGTGGGGAGGTCTGGGAACATTAGCTCCCAGACCTCAAAGTCGTCGTCAGGTGGTGTCATATCCGGTGGTGTCATAATCCGTGGTGTCGCCCTCTCGCCCGTCGCGTCGTCCTCGTCGTCGCCGTCGTCATCCGCATCGGGCCGCGGAGACGGTGACCGCAGGAGCTCGCGAGGCAGGGAACGTCCATCAGGTGGTCGCGCATGGAGTGGCGCGATGCCGTGGAGGTGTACGTGCGCGCTGTGGTCCGCACGCGCGAACATCCGGCGCGCAAGGCGACGGACATACTCCTCCACGGTCGGCATTTTGGTATCCCGATGCACGACGTCGTTCCGCACATACCTCGGGGCTCCTACGATCAGTCGCAGGCAGCGGTTCTGCTGGACTTGCAGTCTTCGCTTCTGGTACGCTGAACATAGCGCGTACCAGGCGGGTGCCGCATACGTCAAGCGCGAGCGGACGTAGGCACCGTAGACTCGCAGTTTGGTGTTCATAGGTAGATGGGATGTGAATAGCGCGTGAAGCTTGGACCTGGCAGCGGCAGCTCGACCCACGACGTGATTCACCGTGGGGATCATGCACAGGCTGCGGTCCAACTCACACCCCAAAAACCTTACTGTGGTCTTCCACTCTACGTCCTGGCCTCGTAGAGTCAGCTGACGTAGCGGCTTGGAGCGGCTGGTGAGCAGAGCGGCCGTCTTCCCGACGTTGACGGCCATCTTCCACTTGTCCAGCCATTCCGGCAACAAGTCCAGCATACGCTGCATGCGGTTGGTGGCGACGATCTGATGGTAGGACGACGCGAAATACGCGCTGTCGTCGGCGAACAGCGACAACAGCACGTCCTCCTCCCCTTCCCGCAGATGGTGGCGCAGGGTGGGGATGTCATCCGTATACGCCGCGTATAAGCGCGGCGATATACAACTGCCCTGGGGTACTCCGGCTTGGATGGTGCGTGGCTGGGATTCGGCACCATCCACTGCCACGTAAAAGCTACGGCCGTGTAGAAACGATGCCAGCACTCGCACATAAGCAGGCGGAATGGTGGTATCCAGTATTTTGACCAGGAGCCCGGCGTGCCACACACGGTCGAAGGCCTTCTCGATGTCGAGAAAGACCCCCACGGTGTAGCGCCCGTTGTTCCGCTCACTGGTCAGGTGGTTTATGACCCTCGCCAGCTGGAGCGTCGTCGAGTGGCCGCTGCGGAATCCAAACTGCTCCTCGCGCAGGGGCAGATGGGGCTATATGTTATTCCGGTGTATAAAGAATAAGTTGCCCCAAATTACATAGATATTTGTTTAGCGGATTCGCCGTGAAAGTGTAACAAACATACATCCATACTTACAAACTAACGCATTTATAATGTTAGTAGGTGAGATGTAATGGTGTTTGAGATCCGAATAAATAAATTGTCTTTTCTTAATTATTGTTAATTGGTGTTATTTGCTCACTTGTGGAGTGTAGGCCTAACGTTGGGAAATAATGCTCTAACTGTAGATAAAAGTAATAATAAAATAATTTTGCTATAATCCGCGATGAAGTAAACTAGAAAATATATATAATGCTAAATGTAGAGTTGCCATTCCGTTTTCATACCTGATACATGCAGGATACACTTGTGCTTGTGCGTTATGGTGGCGGTGGTGGAGGTTTGTGCATGTGTTTTTACGCATCCTGCATGTATCAGGTATGAAAACGGATTGTCCACTCTACATTTAGCATTATATATATTTTCTATTTTACTTCATCGCGGATTATAGCAAAATAATTTTATTATTACTTTTGTATTATGGATCACCTCGACACCTCGATAAGAAAGGGGGTCTATTCTACTCAAACGGATACCACACGGTGAGTCAACTTACCTTAGTCGCCTTTAACGACACCTCGGTAAGAAATGATGGTGGTCTATTCTACTCAGCCGGATAACACACGGCGGGTCGACTTACGTTAGTCGCCGCAAAGTAACGCCTACTTCTATAAATTACTCCAACTGTATATATACATAACTGTTTTTTATATTACAGCAACCCAACTTTAGCTCATCGCGCCAAATTATACCTACGTCAAATGCGTCTACAAGCGTTTATGTTCAAACGCGATGGTGAATTTGGACCCCCATGGCATTGTTCCGATTCGAACCGAGCGCGTTCAGAAACAGCGCCCGTGGCCGTAGGAGCAGCACTAGCTATCGCAACTGCGACTACACTAGTCGCTTACGCCATCTGGCGTTATTTGAAAGTGAAAAAAGTTCAGTACGACACCATGGAATGAGGAGGTTAAATGCGTTCTAAGCTAATTTATATAAATAACTGGCATTACATTAAGTGATCATTCAAAAAATTTGTTTTTTTTTTTATTTGATTGGTGATGTTTTCTTTTGTTTTGTCTGTAGTTATTACAGACTAATAGTAGAAACAAAAAATATAGATAAATTAATACATTGGCATTGCATATTTTTGTTCTTAAGTACGCTTATAAAAAAATATTGCAATTTCATTTGTTTTAACGGTTTTTGATTGAATGAGATTGACGATTGATTTACCTTTTCATAGACTTTTCGGTAACATCAATTAATATTTGAAAAAAAAAAGAAAAAAAAGGTAATGTAATGCCAGTTCTAAATATTTATTTTTATGAAATCGAACATTATTTGATTAATTTTCTGAATTTGAACATGGGTTATAAGTTAATTTATATCTCTCGGACGTAATTTTGAAAGTTTGGAACGCATCTTTTATATAAAAAGTATAGGCAAAAATTGCCAATTTCAGCAATTACACTATGGTTTTAGAATGTTGTTGAATGTAGAATGTTTGGGTATGCAATGTTGTTAATGAAATATAAAGTAATAATAGAGTTTGCTTCATTACCTATAAAGAGTAGAAGTCGGACTAATTCAAGTAAATTCAGTATATCTGACATAAATCAATTTTTTTTAAGTTGTTACTACAGTTTTGGTACTAGATTTCGCTCATGGGTTGCAATAGTGGCACAACTTAAAAAAAATATTTTGGACTATAAGGTTTAAATGTTTAAACATTATTTTCAGCAACAATACCGGAAGAACTCATAATTCAATATAAGGCCGTTCGTTTAAACAAACTAAAGCATTTTTTATGCTTTTTCCTTAGCAATAAAAACTTTAAATCCATTTATCTCAAAACATTTTTCGAGTTGTGCTACAATTGAATTCGATGGGCGATTTGATTTGAGAATATTGTTTTTTTTTATGATGCATAATAAATCATACATTATTTTTAATTTTTAATATTGTGAATAATTATATCCAATAGAATAAAAAAGTAAAATGTATGAGCGTGTTATTTTAAACGCGAGAGAGATCGCGGGTGAAGGTTTATTTATTTTTTAGTTAATTCAGGTATAATCGAGTGAAATTCGTTCGGAAACGTGCAATGGTAATAATAATGTTGTATGATATGGCTGATATTGTATCGATGAATAGAAATTATTCGGAATTGTTAAACCTGTTTAAAAATCGGATAATCGGATAAAAAAATGGCGCATTATAATCGAGCCAGTCGGTGTACGATAAATCGATTCCTTTCATCTACACAATATAATTGTTTAATAATGTTGTTAAAGGTTTAAAATTATGTAAAAAAAAATGTATTTAATCCCCAGTAATCCTATAGGTTAGATTCACTTTTGTGCTGAATTATACACGAGAGTGATGATTTGGTAAATCGTAGTAATGTATAATGATTTTTAAATTATATGTTTACGGTTTATTAATATATTTCGCGTATATTTAATAACAGTGATTTCAATGCCTGCTCTCCATTATCGGCGATGATCGTTGATAGTCTGTAATCAGCAAGATCATTGTGCAAATGTCACACGATCGTCCGAATAATCATACGATACATGGGATCATACGTATCTGGCGTAGCTAGGAAATGTAAGGCCCTTGGGCAAAATAAACTAGAGCCCTTTATAAACTATTAAAAATATTTGTTTCCCATTGTTCCGGATTCGATGTACTCCAACGGAGAGGGGGCCCCTGGCTTAGAGGCCCCCCCCGGAACTAAGGGGCCTCGGAGCACTGCCCAGCCCTTCTATAGCTACGCCATTGTACATATCACCCATCGATTCTCTTTGATGCGTGTCCGAGAACCGATACTTCCCGGGTTGTAGGCATTTACTGGCAATCTTAAACAATGACTCAATCGTGCTCATCTTTAATCGTTTGTAATCGCCGATAATAAAGAGGAGCTATAATATTTTACAAAGAAGGATATACACAAGAGAACTTATTTTTTCTCCTGCCCTAATCCCACTCCAAGCGGGATCGGTCGGCACAACATGTTTTTCTCTTCCATTCTTCAACTTTGGCGCTTACTTCTTTTATATGCATGTTATACTTCACACAATCCATCTCTTTTTAGGCGTCCCTCTAGTTATATATCCATCCACATTCATATTTAATGGTTTGGCCAACATGAATTTTTCCCTCCCTATTACATCCATACCATCTTAATCTTACACACTCTTGGCTTTTCTATAATGGGTGCAATTTTCATACTCATTTCGTATTTTATCCAATCTTACACCACAAATCCTTAACATTCTCATCTCATTGGTATGCACTTTTCTTTTATACCTCTTTTTCATTGCTCACTATTCTGATCCATGTAATACAGTACAAGAGATAAATTAATAAACCAAAATGTATAATTTTCTAAGTACACATTTATTAAAATCGTCGTTGACTAATCATAACATATCAGATGATAATAATATAATTTAATGGACAAGTATTTATGTGTAATTATATTGATATTTATACGTAGTTATATGAGTAATTAATATAATTTATTTTTAAATCGTTTGCGGTATAGCGGACATGAAGAAATTACGTGTACAAGCAATAAATACTTTTTATTGAAAGCCATCGTTGCGACGATCAAGGCAGAATTCGATGTTGTATTGTGCGCAAAACTTGGAACGCCTAGTGTGATATTTTATATAATTAGGCGTTACTTTGCGGAGACCCATAATGCAAAAGTAACAATAATCAAAATGGAAAATATGTAATGCTAAATGTGGAGTGTATAGTACGTTTGATAAATTCACAATTCATTAAAACATATGCAGTAAAAATAGTGGCGTAGCTATTTGATGGCTAGACGGAGCAGTGCCCCGGGCCCCACTAGCTCAGGGGCCCATGACTCTGACTTAAAACTAGTAAAAATTCCTCTCACATCCGTTATATATTATAACTAGCAAGTACAACTACAACCACTAGATTTAGCATAGAGTTTGTGACAGTGAATATGTGCAGTGCTTGTGTATTGTGGTGGAAGTTTGTAGTACATGCATTTTTACGGATATGATCTGCATGTATCAGATATGAAAGTAGATAGTACACTTTTCATTTAGCATTATATATTTTCTCTAACTAAATTGCGGTAAAATGAAATCGTTATTACTTTTGTAGTGTGATATTATAAATACAGCTTTATAAATATTTAACGTTTATGAATAATAATTTGATATTTAATGGAATAGTTAGATTAGATTTTGCATTTATACGTTATTATTAAGGTTGTTCTGTAGAATCTTCATTCAGGGGTCGGTAACCTTTGAAAATTAAAGAGCCTTAAGTGACAAATAATAAAAATTCTAGATTTGAAAGGGCCAATATATATTTTTTGAATGGTATAGTATTTAAATTATATATTGTATTTCTGATTTAGATTAAATGAGTTGAGTTATATTCGTATGAAAATATAAACATATTTTTATCACAAAATATATTTCAGCATTTTTACATCAATGAGGCTATTTGTGAATTTTTTTTTATAATTTTTTTCTGGTAGGAAACTTCTAGTTCCGTAGCCGCAACTTGAAATCGCGAACCACAGGTTGCCGATCCCTGCCGTAGTCCTGTTAGCGTTCTATATTTATTTATATAGTATTATCGATGTTGCGCTAATATGGAACCTGATATAAAAAAATATAACCATTATTAATTTAATGACCATTACTGACTGACAAACATACTCAGTGGTGTTATAAGGGTGACATACTGCGAGTACAACAGATTAACTAAGGCACTAAACTAACATAAGCACTGGCTGTTCGTGTAATTTTCAGTGCGAAAACACTAGTATTCAGATCGATTTAATAAAAAAAAGTTATTTATAGCTACGTTTTGTGTGAAGGTTCAGAAAAAAAAAAATATTCTAGCTTCTTAAATTATTATTTCACTCTATCCGAAGAATAAAGTTACATCCTCCATATATAAGCATAGGAAATACGACTTTATTCTTCGGACAGGGCGAATTTTGATGAAATTATTTATCAATACACGATAAAATCTCTCATTTAATATATTTTCATTAAAAAATATTTAAAAAAATAGACACTACAATTACAAGCGCGGTTTACCTTTATGTCATCTTTTTCTTTCAAAAGGGATAATAACCAGGCGCTTGCCTTATGACATAAAAAATAATTAAATAAATTTAATAAATCATTTACATTATCTATGGTCATATGAAATAGATATATGTTTGTATCTTTATGTTCTCTTTAATACATTATGTTTGTGTATAATATATATATATTTAATCATCTATGTTATAATATTCTTTCGCTTTGTACTACAGCGGATTATTGCCTTACCTTTCCATCAGGTTAAATAAGTGATTTTATTGAATAAAAAAGTAATTGAGGTGGTCTATGTATTACGTTAATGAATAGGATAAAGTATTTTATATTATAATAGTTTTTAGGAAGTCACATTATAGAGAGTGATAAGTTATGAATATAAGCATATGGCATGATTTTTTTAAAATGGCATATTTTAAAATAAGTGTCTCAATGATTTAGTTATATTATAAAATTGGCAATCGAGAGGCCAAAAGTTTACCTAACTGCTGCAAGATTGAATAGAAAATAATTTCTGTTTACGATGTAATACTTTTGTAATATATTTTCTCTATTCTATCTTAACTTTTCTATTCTAAGTCCTATTATCTTCTAAAGTGCCATTTACTAATGTACTAATATAATACTTTCTAAGTGTATTTTTTTCTCATATTTATAAAACCTGTGCGCTTTCGTCCGCGTCGAAATTTAACCATAAATGTACTATTAACGTAAACATTCTTCAAGAATTGTATACTTTTAGTAAAAACCGTACAAAAATTATTTTAGTACAGAGACGGTTTTGGGGACTGTTTTATAATAAGTATTGATTGTATTTTGAAAAAATATGTTATATCTTGATTAAGTAATTTTTTGGTTATTCTTAAAAAATACCATCCTTATTTTTGAAGTACCTATTTGGTTGCGGTTCCAGAAATTAAGGCTCTGACCTTTTTTTCATCAATCATTTAAATCAAAAAACAAAAGCGTTTTTCTCTAATAGTGTCTAAATAAAACCGCAAAAAAGTTCTTATTTGACTGTTTTTTTTACTTTTTCCTTTTTTTTAAATTAAGAATTTAGTTTTAGAACGCTTTCGATAGGAGTGGTTGGGCGTGTGACTTGCTTTTTTATAGATTATTAAGAAAACAAATGTTATTACAATTATCGATATGTGAATAAATCTTGCTTCTACAACACTAGCGTCCAAGTTTTGCTAGTTAAGATGCTGTAAGTTAACGCTTTCGTATGTCAAAGGCTTTCAATTTGTTTCGAATGTATTTAATACTCATCAATTACTATAACATATCGTTTAAGTATTAAATAAGTTGTGTAATGTTTCATGCTTTATGTGATAGTTATGTATTGTAAGGTTATACATGATTTTTGAGTGATTTTTCTTAGCGCGCATTGTTGTTTTTACATTCAGCCGATGATGTTATTTTTAGATTCAGTTTAGTAAGGAAGAAGAAATATTCTTTATAGTACACAAACACATAAAATAAAAATGCATAAAGAATAACAATATAAAAATAACATTTATTTTCAGCCTATATACAATAGATTAATAAATCAAATCGAAAAGTCAAATTGTACAAATGGCGTCCTTATCGCTAAGCTAGCGACCTCTTCCAGGAAATCCTAATAATGCAAATAAGCATTAAATTAAAATATTATAAGCAAGCTCAAAGGTTAGGTTGAATAAAATTCCGTTTTGTCTTGTTAATTGATTGGGCCCATTGTCAAAAATAAGCCTCACTATTCAAATGGTATGGCATCCATTTAAATCGATAAATTACACCATTAAGAAAGCCGATATTTCACTGATATATTTCGGCCTATATCTCGGTCACTGGTATTTGGGGCTGTTGCACGGTTTATATATTACAATTAGTGTTTACATATTATTTTTTTAGGTTATTGTTTTACTACTATTTCAAATATTCCTGGAAAGTAATTGTTAGTCAATGAGATCTTACTGGATCATAAGAAGGTTTTGCGTTTGGCGAACATCTTTATCCATAGTATTGTGATGGGATTTCCAAAATCTGTCATTTAAATCATCCTTGAGTTGGGATTGTATTTTAAGTATTTAAAAAGGGGAATAATTAGTATTAGTTTCAGTTATCGTGTATAAATAACAAAATATCATCATTAAGTAAACGTTATATTGACTATATGGTATTGAAATAACCATAAGCAGAAGTCACGCTAGATTAAAACTCATATACAGTTTTAGGCTTAATTTCAAATTTACTTGACCGCGGATACGAAAAAGTTTTGTATTTCACAGGTTACATACATGAAATTATTTGTTTAAAATTTATTATTAATGATTGGTCATTTTTAAAATCGACAACGCGCGCTAACTTTGAGACTTTGACCTTAGCCTAAGTTAGTATTATAGTCCTTCATCTTCTAACTAGCTTTTGCTGTATATACGGCTATGGTTTTGCCGAGTGATAAAGCGTTGTTTCAAATATTTTTTATCTATGTACTTGGATTTTTCGAAACTTTTATGCGTATATCGTTTCTAGTCCAATTTTAGGAAAGTTGACAACCCTATAATAATATAATATTTATAAATTCTATACTATAATTTTCACTGATTTCCTCTCATTTGCAACACCATGGCTGACGTGACGTTCTAGAACCTTTACATACTCTACTTTTGAAATAGCATAAAAATTAACTGCAGAAGTTAAAAAGGTATATATTTTGTTACTGATTATGTCATTGTTTTTAAACGCTGATCTATTTAATGTGCTTTAATGTATTACATATACAATATGTTTTAAAATTTGTAATACTGCGTTTGTAATACTCAAACTGACTTGAAAGGACGGTCTTCGGGATAACCAGATCAGACTTTAACCATAAATTTAATAGTTAAATCTATAAATATATAAAACAAAAGATTCATTGAGAAGTTTGAAAATTTTAAATGTTATTTTGAATTTTTAGAAATATTTAAAAATTTATTTTGGATTCCGTGTTTTTTTTTTAATTTTTAACATACACATTTTTTTAAATCATTTATTGCAAGCTTTTACGAGAAACGTTGGAAGTATTAAGTTTTAATCACCGACGAATTGAAAATGTATTCTATTTATATAACACTCCTATGAAAATACCTAATTAATATTTAATCATCTGTGGCCGAGAGAATATAATGACATAGAGGCATCTTAATGAATTTTTTATAGATAACAAATACAGAGATTAAGTAATTGATAGTTGTTCGTCTATTAATTGGATTAGAACGAATGATACCATGCTTTTTTTTCATCTTTTGTAAATATATCTTGTGTCGTGCCACCTTAAAAAAATCTCTCTTGCACTATTGTTTCAAATTTTCAATCTTATATAATTGTAATATTCGTTGTTTCGAGTATAATAAATTCTGAATATTTCTGAAAAGTTTTCTAGCTAGATGATATAAAGTTCTATTTTCCTAATATTTTGTATTGGACTCCCGTAGTTTTTTTCCTCAATAGTTCTGTAGTTACGTACATATCGGTGCATTTGTATTAAAAATTAATGTACTAAAAATATTATATGCCATACGATTTGTCTTCCAGTAAAATTGATCTTGTAACAATAGCGTAAAGTATTGTAGCTTATTATATACATAATTACGGTTATAAAGCGAGGTGCGTATGTTTGGTTTAATAATCGACTGAATATAATTAACGTAACGCGGTTTACAAATGTATTGACGTTGACTCATTTAAATAACAGATGGCGCCACATGTATTTTACACCACACTATCGTGTCGCTTTGATAAACGTATAACTAAGCTTCCATAAAGAATTGTTAGGTATCGGTTCCAATCCCAAGTTTTACAGCTGTAGTGCATCCTACTGGCAAATAAAAGCTTAGTGAATATGTAAAACGGGGCATCTTCCAGAACATCCTGCTTTGGAATACTGGGATATCTATCTTTGTTGTATTATATTGTATTTTACTCCCCTTTTACGGTCGACTTATTGGCGCCCGACATGGGACTTGACTTACATGACCTAAAACAATTTTAACAAACAAATATTGCTTTCATAATATTAGATTACGCATAATATATTGTTAACACTTTGAGAAAAGCAACGTTATTACACGTAAAATTTAATGACTTATTGGCAAAATAATATCCTTGTTTAAACAACGCGCATGAAGGAACTGAAACTTGTAACAACTTCAAGCTTTGTTATTACGTCGTATTACTTTAAACTATTGGACCCATATCGCCGTTACACGTTACTTATTTTGTACACATGTATCAAAACAGAACGTCATTAATCGTAATGTATTTTGTATGAGGAAATGTAGTGCCGTATAACAAACATTTCATAACTCATATACGCTCAAAGTGTTAATATTATATTATATTCCTTATAAAAATCAAGATAATAATTTAACATTCAACGTTAATGTTTGCCATTAGATTGTTGTCAAATATTTGCCGACTAACCTAGAATTCTTCGATTATGAAATCTTACATGCGCGCCTAGTTTAAAGGTGGTGGATGTTTATTATTTAAATATTATATTTAAAGTGTTTTGTTACTAAAATGTGTAATTTGTACATGTAATATCAATATCTAAAGCAATACGTATCGATATATCGTCGTATGTAATTTAATAATAATAAGTTAAACAATAATATATGATAATTAACGATTAAAAGCTTTTCATAAGTAATCTGGATGCGTGGTGATCCACTAGAGTAATTTCATTCCGCGCACCACAATTTTATGGAATGATTTCCCTTTGGCAGCGTTTCAAGATCGGTACAACGTAAGCACCTTCGAAAAAAAGTATTTTCCACCTTTTTAAAGAACGCAGAAGAGCAACGCATTCGATAGGTAATGGGCGGCGATGATTACTTGAGGTGAACAACACGTTCGTTTGCCATACTATCCCATAAAAAAAAGTAAAAGCTTATAACAAAATCCCATGTCCCTACTGTTAACCGTTGAGGAGTTTCTTCTGGAGTCAATCCTGACATCAGAATCAGACCATGCTTATCGTAAAAATACATTGTCATCGGGACTGGACCAGTATGTAAATTTCATTTTAATCAGACCTCGGAAGTGGGTCAAATTTAACTTGCAAGATTCCACCTTCACATACATATACAGCAAGTTAAGTTAAAGCTTTTAATAAATAATTACAGTCAATAGTAGTCTGGGCATATGTTGCTCTGGTCTTTTGTCGACTTTCTCTATTACAAAACTGTCAATGACAATTCAAAAATAGGTTGAGAATCTAATTAAAATCGTACTAGCTGTTTCGCAGTTTATAAGGTATATACATGCATGCATACTCTCTGTTATTCTCTCCTTTCATTTGTCAATTCAAACACTCGTTTGGTCACTTGATTTTCATCTCTCCTCATTATTCAAATTCAAATTCAAAATATTCTTTATTCAAGTAAACTTGTAAGCAAGTGCTTTTGAATCGTCAACTCTACTGCTGGCTCGGAAAGCTGTTCCTACCGAGAAGAGCCAGCGAAAAACTCTTCGGTGGCTTTTCCAAATATTCATATAACTAAATCAATGTGATTTTATATTTTTCTACAAAAATGTACAAGTTATATCTATCGTAAATTACTTACACGCTAGGACTATACAAATCATGCCCACGTGGAATTGTCCCAAGAATGCTGGCAGCGTTTCCACGCTGAATCGCGAAGCTGATTCTTTGAGCGAAAAGGAGCCAGCCTTCTTGTCACCTGAAGAGGCTATTAATCGAAGTTATATCCAGTTCCATTTCAGTTATGATTGTCTTGTAAATGAGTCGAAGCGCAGCTATAGTCACATATTATAAGTTCATACCATCTTAATCTCGTATTCCGCGTCTTTCTATAATGGGCACAGTTTTCAGACTTGCCGTTATCCTAGAAGTATATTAAAAAAAAACGACTATTTCTACCCATAGAAACATTTTAAGGTACAGAAATACAATAGACCATAAATTAAAAAGCTAGGATCGATTGTCTCTGGCTTATCAAGTATATATTTATACTTGATAAACCAGAGATAACTTTTGGCTCCAGCCTACATTATCTGTAGGGAATTAAAAAAATAATTACAAATGTTTAAAAGATTGACCGCCGAGTTTCTTTCTGGTTCTTCTCGGTAAGAGCAACATTCCGAACCAGTTGTAGCGTCATTAATCATTGATACTTGACGATTGAAAAATGCTTGAAAGAGCTTATTTGAAAGATTGTTTTGATTTGATTTGATTTGATTGCATAAAACGATGTATCGATATATTTGGAATGTAAACACCAATCGTTAATATCAGATATTAGTGACTAACACCATAGCATCCACCACTGATTATTATGTAAGTGAAATATCTCAAATTATTGTAATTTAGTGCGTTCATTTATTAAAATTGTCTTTATGAATAAATGACGTCAAAAATTATTGTTGTTTTTTTAAACGCCTTCGCGTTTATATTTACATCTGAATTTGTTGGATATTGCCAGCTTTCAATTATAATTTTACCTTTAATATTATAAAGTAATAGTTTAGTTTAGTTAGTTTAGCAGTGTGGTATTTATTTTTATTTATTTATGTACTAAAAAAGGTTGGAAAAATATTATGTGTAAAAAAAGTGTACAAAGGTCAAATTATCCCTATGAGAGAGATCTCTGCCAGTTAACCTACGAAGTGAGACAATTTATATTAAAGAAAAAGTTTGTACGCAAATATCAAACATTATGAATTAGAATTACCTACACTACTACCTATGACATCCGGCTGAGTAGAATAGACTATCCTCATTTCTTACCGAAGTGTCGTAAATGGCGACTAAGGTAAGTCACGCGCCGTGTGGTATCCGGTTAGATAGGATAGGCCACCCTCCATCTTACTGAGGTGCCGTAAAATAGGACTGATGTAAGTTGACGTCAGGCAGGCCGGTCGTAAAATACCTAACTAAATCATGTGACATGTTTTGGCAACCCCACTTAGAATGGAAGAGAATGAATAATGATGGATATAATTGCTACTTTAAAAATATTTTCTTTATTATTTTTTTATGCGTGGAACACTGATTTTATACACTTGCTACCTCTTCATAGAAACATCCTATTCTTTGTTAACCAACCCTTCAAACTTGTGCTAATAAATTTAATTGACTCCCCCGAGGAAAGCGGTGTGATATTTTATTACTTTATTACCATCATTTTTAATAATTGACTTGTTATGGACGAATCTTATGTTACCATCGGATTTTTGTCTAATCAATGGCTAGGCGAGCTTGTTAAAAGTAATAATAAAATTATTATGCTATAATCCGCGATGAAGTAAAATAGAAAATATATATAATGCTTAATGTAGAGTGGAAATGTAGAATCGCTTTGCGATTTTGTCGTGAAGTCTATCTTCTGATGATGCTTCGGTCGCAGGGCGAAATGATTGTTGAGTTTGTGATAGTGAACGTATGTAGTGCTTGTGTATTGTGGTGGCGGTGATATAGGTCTGTGCATGTGTTTTTACGAATCCTGTATGTATCTGATACGAAAACGGATTGTAACGGATTCTACATTTAGCATTATATAGGTATATTTTCTATTTTACGTCATCGCGGATTATAGCAAAATAATTTTACTATTCATTTTGTATTATTCATCTCCGCAAAATAACGCCTAATTCTATAAATTACTTGTTAAAAGTACTATTCTATGGCTAGTCAAAGGGGTCAATGTTATTTGTGCTTGGAAGGAAATAAATAAAAATATAGGAGAACTAGCTTTTACCTGCAACTTAGTTTGCGAGGACTGTCGCTTGATAGGTTGATATATATATATATATATATATATATATATATAGCCTATATGTTATTCCGGTGTATAAGAAAGATACATTGATACTCACAAAATTTGTTATATGGATATATGTTTGATGCTTTTTCACGGCGAATCCGCTGAACCAATATCGTTGAAATTTGGTTTAATTATTCCTTATATACTGGGGTAATATGTAAGATATAGAAATCCTGTTAATTCTACAGGAATAGGATGACATTTATCAGCGCCATCTATCCACGTCAACGTAAACAAAAACGCAAAGTTGCGGGCAAAATTTACTGATATATAAATGCTGATAAAATAATAGTAAAAATGAGCAATACAATAAAATATTAACATCAAAAGTGCATCATCAAAGATAATGAAGATATAAAATCCGCAAAATAACACTTGATTGGAACACCCTCTCAATTATTATAATAAGCTGCGAAGTTAGAGGGTGAAACCCAATAAAGGGCGAACATATGTTCGGGAGGGTTGTAATGGTAAATTAACTGGAAAATCTCACTCAATTATGTCAATTTTGATAGTGTTTGTTTACCTTGGAGCCTCTATATTTATTGTAAAACAAATCCCCAAAAGCTGTCTAGCTGTACATGATCGATTTTCACAAAATATACTGAACGAATTTTTATACGGTTTTAAATAATATAAATAATTATAATTTTTTATTTTTTAGTTATTATTTAGTTAGTTTTAATTTGTTTTAAGTTACTTTTTATTAGGTAATGCTTGTCTTTTTAAAATAGTTAATTAGTAAATAGTATATAGTATATATTATATAGTCTTACATTGAAAATGTGACTCTTTAAAATTTTTAAATAAAGGGTAGTGCAATATTTCCGAAAGGTTTAGGTTAATAATACATTACCGTTTATTGTAAATTATGTTCAAGAGATCGCGCGGTATTAAATAACTCGGTTGCTGGGAGCTTTAATTACGTTAACCAGCAAAGACACTTAACTAATTAACTAGAGAATTGTAGATCTACAAAAATACTACAAAAAAGTCCGCCATAGCATATCTCTATCTTATGGCTAACTCACAAACACTTTTATGTTCAAGATTTTAAGTAAAAATACAGCGATATTTTTGTGGCGAACTGATTTCCACGCGGTCAAAGGCACTGGCACATCCAGACCTGTCCTGCTAATATTATAAATGTGAAAGTTTGTGAGTAAGGATGTATGTTTGTAACTCTTTCACGGCGAATCCGCTGAACGAATGTCTATGAAAATTTGGCACAATTATTGCTTATACACCGGGGTAACATATAGGCTATTGAAGGCATGTTAATTCCATTGGAATAGGATGACATTGAAAAGCGCCACTCGAGATCATTTAGCTTTCAAGGTGTTAAGATGTGGAATGATTTACCAGTATTAATCCGCAAATCTCTTTCCCTTTCAATATTTAAGTAACAGATTAGAAAAGATTTTTCTTAAATAATTATATATTAGTATCATCTTTTCATCTATTTATTTTACCAAAATTATTTAATAGAACAAATAGTTCAATTTATATAAACTTTTTCTTTTTCTCTATATTACTCGTACTCTCTTTCTTCTTCAATTCTTGTCCTTTTCGTTCTATTACTCAATGGTTGACTGGAAGAGATCCCTTTTAGGGATAAGTCCGCCTTTTTACATGTGGTTTTTTAAAATTTTTCTTTCTCTTTTCTAAATATATGTATAAAAAGAAAAATAAATAAATAAAGAAAGGCTGATACAAAAAGCTTACTATACTATTGAGGATTATTTAGATGATAAGAATGCGTGGATATAGCTACTGACCGACCCTTTACAAGATAGTAATGACTTAATGTAACTTTTTTTTTTTTTCGAATTGGCAATATGCTGTTAGCCCTAACGGCTTTTACAGCGTCACCGGGCGGTATGGGCGAGCGCAGAAGCATCGCCGAGGTTGCGAAATGCGTAGAGTAGAGCGCAGAAGCTCTACTAGCGTCGGGGAACGTCGTCCTAAGGGTGCCTCCTGTGAGGCCGGACCACGGCTTAGGACGACGTGAAGTGGAGAGTTGATGGTATGACTTTGATTAGTCAATACGACGACGGAAGGGTGGCAAGAAGCCACGACCAACCGATATCAGAAATCTGGGGCCTCGTCTTCGCCGGCGAAGACGCTGTGTGTGTGTATTACGTGTTTTTGTGTTTGCGATCGTTATTTGATCGTCAGGGTCATATAGGACGCTTTTTGGACGCCCATATTTTCGGTGGTCTGACCTAACTGGGATGTAGGTGGAAGCAACTGAGATTAGAGGGTTCGGGTGTACCTCGGATTTCTCGAAGTAAGACTTCGAAAAACGTTTAAAGAGGTGAGTAATGGTAGGGAGGTCGAGGTCTCTATGGAGGTCAACGTTGCGCATGAACCACGGACAACCAGTGGCTGTACGCATAAATCGGTTATAGTAGTTATAAGTATTATGTTGAAAAGAGCAACCGCCGAGTTTCGTGCTGACTCTTCTCAAACAGCTTTCCGAACCAGCAGTAGAATTGACGAATCAAAAGCACTTGTTCACAAGTTAATATGAATTTAAAAAAATTAAATTTGAATGGAATGTGATTGGGATAGTAACTTGTTACTATACTATAATATTAATAGATTTTTTAAAGCAACTAAGCTCAGAGCTGTTATAGACCAGCAGTAAGACGTGCAACTCTCTAAAGGCGGCTGTAAGTTCTTAGGCACTTGTTCAAGAGTTTATTTGAATGAAGAAAATTTTGAATTTGAATTTGGGAACGAACGACCGTGTTCGTTAGTGTCCTATATATTTATTTATTTTGTATTATGCACACGTTTGCAAATAAATAATTATTAAATATTTGTAAATCCTTTATTCAGTAGCACATTTCCCCAAAAAGAACACCAATTAACCATGGGGTTAATGTTACAAGCGCGTGTCACAGCGTGACGCAGCGACAGATTTATTGGTACAAAAACTGCTCATCCGCTGGCCTGAGTACTCTTTTATTATTGGCGTACTAAAGAAACATATGGATATAACTGTTACTGCAATTTACATACTTATATAAAAATGAATGTTTGTCTGTTTGTCCCTTACTGACTCCGAAACCCCGATTTTAATGAAATTTTCATTTGATCTTTGATGACCCAGCGGATGATTCTGTAATTTGGCGGCGATTGGATTCTGTTTCGAGGGGAATTCCAAACCAGACTAAGCCACAGCACCGCATGGCAGGATGAAATTTGGTACAGTCGTAGCTGCAGAAGAACTGTAAGTAAAAAAATTATGTGAAAAATATACGTTCATCAACAATATCAAATTCAATTCTAATTCAAATTCAAAATATTCTTTATTCAAATAAACTTGTAAAGTGCTTTTGAATCGTCAACTCTACTGCTGGTTCGGAAAGCTGTTCCTACCGAGAAGAGCCAACAAGAAACTCGGCGGTTGCTCTTTTAAAAATACAACTCTTAATACTAGTTACACTTAGAAAAGAAAGAAAGAAAAAAAAAAATTTATTTGTAACAATTTATTCGTTTCTATCTTGTACAGGGTCGAACAATATCTATATCCACGCATTCTTATCGTCCAAATAATCGTCAACAGAGTAGGCTTTCTGTATCAGCCTCTCCTTAATAGTGTTTTTAAACTGCTGTAATGGCAAAGCTAAAATTCATTGTGGAATTTTATTATAGAATCTTATGCCCAAACCCACATATGTCACTAGACCCATTAAATTTTAATGTGACATTTTGGCGCCGTTGTTCTGTATATTTAATCCATGCGCAAAAACTCAATTTTCGCGAACAATTTAGGGCTGTTTACTACTGAGGCTACACTTCAGGGCTGAGTATGATAGACCACCCTCATTCCTTACTGAGGTGTCATAAAAGCAAGTAAGTTGCCACGCCGTTTAGTTTTCGGCTGAGTAGAATAGACTACCCTTATTACTTACCGAGGCGTAAAAGCCGACTAAGGTAAGTTGACCTGATATCTGGTATCCGGCTGTGTAGAATTGACCACCCTCATTTCTTACCGCGGTGTCAAAAACGGCGACTAAGGTAAGTCGACCCGCCGTGTGGTATCCGACTGAGACGAAAAGATCACCCTCATTTTTCACGAGGTGTATTAGACGGCGACTAAAATAAGTTGACGTAGATAACATGATTAATACATATTGTCCCGACCCCACTTAGAGTAGGATAAGGGTAGTAGAATGATGAAGTAGAATGATGAATGACAGGTAAGGTAATTGTTTATGTCTTGAAATAAGGTATATTAGGTAAAATTATGTCATGTCCATAGATTTTCATAGTATATTATAAAGTTAAAATTACTATTTTAACCAATAACCAGTAATGAGGTGTCGTGTAACCTTAAAAATATGAAAAATGCCAAAGATTTATAAATGAGTAGCTGAGCTATCACAAAAAGGTGTTAGGAAAGAATGTCTGCCAACATGTCGGTGTTTTTTTGACGGATTTTTGAAAGCGATTTGTCATGTTTTTGTCGCATTAGAATTTTTCAGAATTTTTAACATTTTTTTATTAATTTTTAATGTTTCTTGTCTATGGTGCGAACCATTTTGCAAAATAGTAATACAAAATCTTAGCTGTATGGCATCCGGTTGAGTAGAATAGACCAACCTTATTTCTTACCGAGGTGTCATAAAAGGTAAGTAGACCCGCCGTGTGGTATCCGATTGAGTAGAATAGACCACCCTCTTTCTTACCGAGGTGTCGTAAAATACGACTAAGGTAAGTTGACGTCAGGCAGGCGGGCGGTCGTAAAAACGCAGCCAAATCATGTGACAGCATGTTTATAACATGTTGTGCCGACTTCGCTTAGTGTGGGATAAAGGCAGAAAGATGATAGGATGATAGTAATACAAAATCGATTTTGCTTTGAGATTTTGTCGTGGAGTATATCTCCTGATGATGCTTCGGTCGCAGGGCGAAACGATTGTTCAGTTTGTGATTGTGAATGTGTGTAGTGCTGTGTATTGTGGTGACGGTGGTTGAGGTTTATACATGTGTTTTTACGAATCCTGCATGTATCAGGTATGATAACCGATTGTCCACTCTACATTTAGCATTATATATATTTTCTATTTTACTTCATCGCGAATTATAGCAAAATAATTTTACTATTTGACGTGATTAATTCTAATTCTAATACAAACAATTCAATTTCTAATTCTAAATAGTATTGTGGTGACGGTGGTCGAAGTTTGTGCATGTGTTTTTAAGAATCCTGCATGTATCAGATACAAAAACGGATTGTCCACTCCAAATTTAGCATTATATATATTTTCTATTTTACTTCATCGCGAATTATAGCAAAATAATTTTACTATTTGACGTGATTAATTTTAATTCTAATACAAACAATTCAATTTCTAATTCTAAATAGTATTGTGGTGACGGTGGTCGAAGTTTGTGCATGTGTTTTTACAAATCCTGCATGTATCAGATACAAAAACGGATTGTCCACTCCAAATTTAGCATTATATATATTTTCTATTTTACTTCATCGCGAATTACAGCAAAATAATTTTATTATTTGACGTGATTAATTCTAATTCTGAGAACTGACAAACAATTCAATTTCTAATTCTAAATAGACAAATGAGACGTCCGTTTTAAATATGAGTTTCATATTAACAGAATTGTGTGACAGTTAAATTTCGCGGCCCACCGAACGTTTGAAGCGAAACACCGCGTGTATTGTTTCAAAGTATTCTTAGATATTCATTTAACTCTAATCTTAATATTTAAATGAGTTAATCTTGTATATATATATATATATATATATATATATATATATATATATATATATATATATATATATATATATATATATATATATATATATATATATATATATATATATATATATATATATATATATATATATATATATATATATATATATATATATATATATATATATATATATATATATATATATATATATATATATATATATATATATATATATATATATATATATATATATATATATATATATTTTTTTTTTATTTGTTCCGAATCTCGGAAACGGCTCCATCGATTTTCCTGAAATTCAGCATGTAGGAGGTTTCGGGGGAGAAAAATTGTTCTAGCTAACATAAGCAGCTAACCATTAACTGTCAAGTCGACGTAGCTTATTCGGTTAGCGGGCAGCCTCGAGAAATGTGAGTGCCTAGGGTCGATCCCAACTAAATAATTGTTTTTTTCTTTTTTTTAAGTTTTTTTTTGTAAAAAATTACCGAGCGAAACTCGGTCACCCAGATATTTCTTATAATATATCGCCTTGGGTTATTTCATTTTAGTTTTTTTTTATGTTATTAATACTAATATAAACTTCAACTCTATTCATAGAGTTCAGATCTTGATATCTTTAATATTTAAATGTGTTAATCTTGTATGTATATATTACGCCGTGTGGTATCCGGCTGAATATAATAGTAACACCATCATTTCTTACCGAAGTGTTGTAAAAGGCGACTAAGGAAAGTTGACCCACGTGTGGTATCCGGTTGAGTAGAATAGACCACCCTCTTTCTTACTGAGGTCTCGTAAAATACGACTAAGGTAAGTTGAGGTCAGGCAGGCAGCCGGTCGTAAAAACCTGGCCAAATCATGTTACAACATGTTTATAACATGATTTGGCCAGTGACACTCACGAGTTTTATAGACGCTACGATTTATTGCAATTTCATACAAACAACTTTTTTGAATTAGATCACTTTAATACTAAGCGTGCGAAGTGAAATATTTATAAAATACTAGTTTCTGTGGCTTAGTCTGGTTTCAATTTCGCCTAAAAACAAAACTGTCCTTGAAGTTTTTAAAATAACGCTCCAATCGTCGCCAAACTACAGGATTATCCTGGGTAAAAGTAAAGTAAGTAGCGGCCTGTTACTATCCCACTGCTGAGAATAGGCCTCTTCTCTCCGTTTTTGGAGAGAAGGTTTGTAGCTAAGACGTACCACGCTGCTCCAATGCGGTTTGGTAGGTTACACATATCTCCAGAATTCTCTAGAAATATGCAGGTTTCCTCACAATGTTTTCCTTCACCGAAAAGCGTGTGAGCAGCAAGCAGTTACCAATTAGACACATAAGTTTTACAGAAAAACTTATTGGTCTCTGCCCGAGTTTGAACCCGTACGTTCTCGAAAGAGTCGCATGGTGTTACCGCTGGGCTACCGCAGCTTGTCCTATTTATTATATTATCCAGGATAATTATAATTTCAAGAATTTCTGAAAATTGGGTTTCTCGTTTACTTCAACAGATTTTTTTTACTTTATCATAAATCTAAAAGGTTTTTAACACTCTTAAGATGTTTGCACGTCAAACTAATGGCTAAAATCACATTATCAATACTTCATTATCTAAATGTAAACAAATTCCACGCTGGATTACACAAACATTCGCTAATCCCGGCGAAATTATCGCAACTTTTTTTTATTATAAAAAAACCTTAACGCAAATGTGTACTAATCTTTGGTTATTTCAAAAAGAACCTTATTTCAAAATACTAGTATCCATTTGCCGTGACAGAAAAAAATATGTTGGCTGATGTCATCGCCTTTCGAAATTCAAATGCAATTCGAAATGCAAACTTGACACGCTAAATATAAGTTTCAATTTTCTACTAGTTATTAGTACTAGGTATTTGTTTTTCAAATAAAATGAAGGAGCGTGATGTTAATCCGCAGTTACGAGGATCCGAACAAAGAACACAATAGTTTGGGAGCGAAATGAACAGCACTATTGTTGTTTGACACTACTTGTGTACGCAATCGAATTTTGACTGAACACACTTGGATGAATGAGTGCGACAGCATTGTAACTCGAAAAAACTCGCAAGAAGCATTTAAAATCTGTCTGTCTTACCATTACGCTTTCAGCATTAATCCGATATTGATGGAATTTGGCACAATTATAGCTTATACAACATGTTATTTTATATAATAAAATTTTATTTTTAAATCCCTACGATTATTGAAAAATGCAATATTCGTTGGTTTCACATATTTTGCTTACTCTATGTGAAATGCTTACTGCTTTGACTTAATAATAATAATAAATATATGGGACACATACACACACGGTCGTCCGTCCCGAAAGTAAGTAACTTAATATTTGTGTTATGAGTGACAGACAACTGCTGAATATATACTTATATATTTTTTAAATACTTAAATACAAATATACACCCAGGCTCAAAGGCCATAAAATTCATTTATAGAAAATGTTAGCCCTCGGCGGGAAACGAACCGGCGACCCGAGCAGCTGAAGGCAGGGTCACTACCCACTGCTCCAACGGGCCAGTCTAAAATTTGAAATTGGATAAATTATCTATGTTAACCTGTTCGTATAATAAGATAATTCTATCCTTATTCTTATTATTTTAACTGTTTAAATTTCATAGGTACTAAAAATCTATTTTAAAAGGAACTGAATAATCCATAAATAGAAGGGAAGCTAATATAGTAAAATAAATAGGAATTTGTCCTACTTATTCAGATATTTTTTATGTGTTTAATACCAAGGAGAAATTATATATATTTTAGACATTACTTTGCGGAGGTCCATAATAAATAAAACATTATTTTACTACGAGTATAAACCGCAATAAAATTATTGATAAAAGCATCACGATAAATATCACGGATTAGAGCAAAATAATGTTTTAATTACATTGTATGCAAAAATCTTTATCATGAGGAATAAACGAAATATGTATTGTCAAAAACAGTTTTGGGAATTCTGCCTTGTATTGTTTGGATTGCCAAAACGATAATAGTAACAAGAAATAAAGAAGAAAAGAATCGAAGCTGCAGCGCATGTCCTCTAAACCAACAATGGCGACCATTTTGTCGCACAATCTGGTTACAACAATACATATATTGCGCATTTAATCCCCTGCGGCTTGGATCCCGAGCAGTTTGACACAATGTGCAATATACTGACTATATCAAGGGTATTGGTACTTGACGTTAATAGTGTCAATTTTTTTATCCGGACAGAGATTAGATCGCGATATATAATTCTTTTATTCCACGTTTTAAAATTAATATAAGTAATAAATATCAATTTCGGCTTATTTTAATACAATCCGAAATACGCTGAATTTAATATTTGTACCTAATATAATAATAAGAACGTATAATTTTAAGAATGCGTGGATATAGATATTGTTCGACCCTGTACAAGGTAGAAACGATAAAATGTAACTAGTATTTGAATTGTATTTTTTAAAGAGTAACCGCCGAGTTTCTTGCTGGCTCTTTTCGATAGGAACAGCTTTCCGAACCAGCGGTAGAGTTGACAATTCAAGTGTGCTGTAAGCCCAATATTCTTTTTAATAAAGCGTTGATGTCCGAAAAGTAGAGAGCTTATTTCAATTTATTTTGAAGCTGTAAAAGTTAATATCCTATACCGTGTGGTGTCCAGCTGAGTAGAATAGATTACCTTCATTCTTACCGAGGTGTCGTAAAAGGCGACTAAGGTAAGTTGACCCACCGTGTGGTATCCGGCTGAGTAAAATAGACCACCCTCTTTCTTACGGAGGTAAGGTTAGTTAACGTCAGGTCGTTCGTAAAAACGCAGCCGAATCTTGTGATAACATATTTATGACATGTTGTGACGACCTCACTTAAAGAGGGATAAGCGTATGGAGAACGATGTCTTAAAAAACTTACAAAAAAAAAATTATCCCTAAAGGATTACTCTATTTTTCAATTCAGAAATTTCATCCCTACTATTAACCGTTGAGCAGTTCCCTCGTCTGGAGCCAATCCTGACAGCATCAGGTAATGCTTATCATAAACATGCATTGTCATCGGAACTGGACTAGTATGTAAAATATCACCTCAATCGGACACCGGGAAGTAGGTTAAATTTAACTTGCAAGATTCCACCTTCACATACATACAATACATACATTTAAGCTGTGGTAGCCCAGCGGTAACACCGTGCGACTCTTTCGAGGAGGTCAACCCGGGATGACACCAATGAGATTTTCTGTTAAAACTTATGTGTCTAATTGATAATTGCAATTTATCACACGCTTTTCGGTGAAGGAAAACATCGTGAGGAAACCTACGTATCTCTAGAGAATTATGGGGATATGTTTAACCTTCCAATCCGCATTGGAGCAGCGTGGTAGGTCTTAGCTCCAAACCTTCTCTCCAGAAACTGAGAGAAGAGGCCTATTCCCAGAAGTGGGAGAGTAACAGGCCGCTACCAAGCTATATATAGAACACAAGTTGAACTCGCGACATTGTTCGCGCCCACTTAAACGTTTAAGTACCCTAATAACGCAATAGCTTTTATAGAGAAACGGGTTAGCTTATCCTATATCGCACGCTATGTATTAAATAAATAAGTTACAAATTGGCTATTGGCTACATGCTCTCGTTTCTAAAAATCTTGGTACACTACTAGATAACGAAAGTTTCAGAGTAGCTTTAGGTCTTAGATTGGGAACCACATTGTGCCTTAAGCTTAAAAGAGGTAGACACTTTTGGCATACACGGGCTTTTATGATGTAAGAGCTCTGATAGGCTTTTCCGTCATGGTTCTCTTAATGATACCATCAAAAGAGCTCTTGCCGCCATCGACATTCCTGCTCTTCTTGAGCCTTCGGGGATATGTCGGAATGATGGCAAGAGACCAGACGGCTTGGCGCTGGTTCCTTGGGAACGAGGACGGGCCCTAATGTGGGATGCGTGCGTTAATACGTTAGCCTCGTCCCATATCAGGGAAACAGCGTCAAGACCTGGAGCTGCGGAAATTGCCGAATCCAGCAAACTGCGGAAGTATGCATCTCTCATCGAGAGTTATATATTTGTGCCGTTTGCAGTCGAGACCATAGGGCCATGGAGTGAAAGTGCAAAAAAGTTTTTATTCGTTTTAACACGGCTAATTGCCTCTTCAGGTGACAAGAGGGCTGGCTCCTTTTTCGCACAAAGAATCACCTTAGCGGTTCAGCGCTTAAACGCTGCCAGCATTCTTGGGGCCATTCCACGAGGGCATGATTCGTATTATTCCGAGCGTGTAAGTAATTTAAGATAGATATAACTTGTAAATTTTTGTTGTAAATAAATAGTAGCGAAACAAATCATTAAAGGTATACATTATTAAAAATAGAAAAGTCATTGGTACCTACCGGGGATTTGAACTCATGACCACTTTGAAAGAGTAGCACGGTCTCACCGCTGGGCTATTACAATTTTTAACAACGTCAAAAACTAACAAATTAAACTAAAAAACCAAATTCGGAATCCGTTTTTAGACATCCTTTGTAATCCAACACCTATATTGATCACACCTGACCGTAGCTGTTCTGCTATTGGTTGAAAATTTAACGTGGGGTGAGAAACGGGTTTTTTGATTGGTTAGATAAAGTCAGGGGTGTAACCGGATTTATAGTATGAGCTTGGAAATATATCAAATCCATCTAAATAATAAGAAGGAGATCGGCAACTTGCCCAACGTCAACTTAACTTAGTCGCCTTTTACGTCTTGGTAAGAAATGCGGGTGGTCTATTATATTCAGCCGGATAGCACACGGTCAACTTACCTTAGTCGCCTTTTACATCTCGGTAAGAAATGAGGCTGGACTATTATATTCAGCCGGATAACACATGGCGAAAATGTTTATTATAGATAATTATGAAAAAAACACCGATACAACGATACAGATACGGTGGGTCAACTTACCTTAGTCGCCTTTATATCTCGGTAAGAAATGAGGGTGGACTATTATATTCAGCCGGATAGCACACGGTCAACTTATCTTAGTTGCCTTTTACGACGTCTCGACAGGAGGTCTTTTCTACACAGCCGGATACCACACAGGGGCGACAGAAGATATAATTATATACAGATAAATATATTGTTTTATAATTCAAAATTCAAAATATTCTTTATTCAAATAAACTTGTAAACAAGTGCTTTTGAATCGTCAACTCTACTGCTGGTTCGGAAAGCTGTTCCTACCGAGAAGAGCCAGCAAGAAACTCGGCGGTTGCTCTTTTTAAAAAATACAATTCTTAATGCTAGTTACATTTAATGTTTCTATCTTGTACAGGGTCAAACAATATTTATATCCACGCATTTTTATCGTCCAAATAATCCTCAACAGTATAGTAGGCTTTCTGTATCAGCCTCTCCTTAATAGTGTTTTTAAACTGCTGTAATGGCAAAGTTAAAATTGATTGTGGAATTTTATTATAGAATCTTATACCCAAACCCACAAACGACTTACGTACTTTTTCAAGGCGCAAAGCAGGGGCCGCAAGCTTATGTCGGTTCCTACTTTGTCTATTATATACATCGCCTATTGTTTTATAATTCTTTATATTATTATATACAAAAATTAAATTACTTAAAATTATACCTTTGTATGTGTTCAGCATTCGAGGTTAAGGCTACTATAAAGTTTTAATTTATTATCGAATGCAGCTCATGTGACGCAGTATATAACTTGTTTAATGTAACTTTACAACGTTACGTTAACGGACAATTTGTGTTGGCAGCAGTCTTAGTCATAAGGCGTAACTGAAAAACAGCTTTGTAGCTGAGTCTACAACCTTTTCCTCAGCATACGTTCTCATAATAAAATAGCATATCATAGAAGCTGTGATGGCCCAGCGGTGCGACCGTGTGAATCTCTAGAGACGATCACGGGTTCGAACCCAGCCAGACACCAATGAGTTTTTCTCTTAAAACTTATGTGTCTAATTGATAATTGCAATTTATCACACGCTTTTCGGTGAAGGAAAACATCGTGAGGAAACCTGCATATCTCTAGAGAATTCTGGAGGTATGTGTAACCTACCAATCCGCATTGGAGCAGCGTGGTAGGTCTTAGCTCCAAACCTTCTCTCCATAAACGGAGAGAAAAGGCCTATTCTCAGCAGTGGGATAGTAACAGGCCGTTACTTACTTTTTTTTTATGTTCTCATATGTATACAATAATGTTTTAAATAATGTTTATTTAAATGTATGTGGTTGAATAAAGTTCATTTTATTTATTTATTTTATTTTATATGAATACTAGCTTTTACCCGCAACTTCTTTCGCGTGGACTGTTGTGATAGGTTAATTGGTTGGTTGGCGGATTTGCCATGAAAGACTAAGAAACATACATCCATACGCATAAACTTTCGTATTTATAATACCTATTAGTAAATAGGATTATTAACTTGTGCCTGTCAGTATCCCACTGCTGGGCGAAAGGCTTCTCTCCCTTTAAGAGACAAGGACCTTAGATCTTAGTTTTATTTAGAACTTTTAGAAGTGAACAATTTTGTAATACATGATTTTTGAATAACTATCACTGTTTACTCATAGCCGTGTGGTATCCGGCTGAGTAGAATAGTACCACCCTCTTTTCTTACCGAGGTGTCGTAAAAGGCGACTTAGGTAAGTCGACCCGCCGTGTGGTATCCGGTTTAGTAGAATAGACCACCCTCTTTCTTACCGAGGTGTCGTGAAATACGACAGAGGTAAGTTGACGTCAGGCAGGCGGCCGGTCGTAAAAACGCAGCCAAATCATGTTACAGCATGTTTATAACATGTTGTGCCGACCCCATTTAGAGTGGGTTAAGGGCAGGAAGATGATGATATCACTGTTTACTCAGCGCACGCAAGGAAAGCTTAAAATTTTGCCGTTTCCGAAATATTTATTATTGCTGCTCTTCTCCTATTTATCTTAGCGTGATGTTAGCCTATAGACTTCCTTGATAAATGGACTATCTTATACTGTAAGAATTTTTCAAATCGGTCCAGTAGTTCCTGAGATTAGCGCATTCAAGCAATCGAACAAACAAACACTTTATATATAACTATACATATATAATATAGATATATGCTGTGGTAGTCCAGCGGTAACACCGTGCGCCTCTTTCGAGGAGGTCTAGGGTTCAAACCCGGGGCAGGCACCAATGAGTTTTCTAGTAAAAACTTATGTGTCTAATTGATAATTGCAATTTACCACACGCTTTTCGGTGAAGGAAAACATCATGAGGAAACCTGCATATCTCTAGAGAATTCTGGTGATATGTGTAACCTACCAATCCGCATTGGAGCAGCGTGGTAGGTCTCAGCTCCAATCCTTCTCTCCAAAAACGGAGAGTAGAGGCCAATTTCAGCAGTGGGATAGTAACAGGCCGCTACTTACTTATTTATAGATAAATGAATATATCCGCCATCTCTTTCACTCTATGCGCTCGCCGGTGTAACATTTCGCAGTCCGTTTTATCTTTAAAGAGGTTTCAAATTACCGGTGCTTATTAAAGCCGGTGATTTAGGGATGATGGCACCGTTTTAGGGATAAACGTAATTTGTTTTTTCTCGTACACAAGTTTAAGTTGAGATTTTTTATTTCTTATGTAAGGAAATTTAGCGTTCACACCTTGCAACTTGCAACCTTGTTTGTAAAATCTTTTAGTGAAAACCGCACCAATCAATTTTGGCTTTGCCATTACAGCTGTTTAAAAACACTATTAAAGAACTCAAAGTAGGAGCCGCAAGGTTATTTCGGTTCCTATTTTGTCTACATACATCGCCAATTTTTTATAATTATGTATATACACAAAAATACATAAAAATATACTGTGAAAACAATCTAAGAATTTCCTTAAATTTTTTTTGTAAGGAATCACGCGGGTTTTACATTCAAATTCCAAATATTCTTTATTCAAGTGGACTGTTTACAGTACTTTGGAATAGTCAAATGTTTTAAAAAAGCTACCACTGATTCGGAAGTTTGCTTCTACCAGCAAGAAACTCGGCGGATAATCTTATAACAAAATAATTACAATTTGATTGGTTACAAGATAATCGTTGCAGCTGGATGCGTAGCTGACTGCAGTTAAAATATGCTATCACTCAAATAATCCTCAATAGTATAGTAAGCTTTATGTAGCAACATCGTTTTAAGACAATTTCTAAACTTGTTTAAAGGCAAGTCTAGATGATGTTGAGGAATTTTATTATAAAAACGTGTACCGAGACCGACAAATGATTTTCGGATCTTTTGAAGGCGTAACCTAGGCATCATTAGTTTATGTCTGTTTCTAGTATGTCTGTCATACCTATCACTATTTTTAATATACAAATTTAATTGTAAATGCCACTATTCTTTCATAACGCCGTGTAGTATCCGGATAAATAGAATAGTACCACCCTCATTTCTTACATAGGTATCGTAAAAGGCGACTAAGGTATGTCGACCCGCCGTGTGGTATCCGGTTGAGTAGAATAGACCACCCTCATTTCTTACCGAGGTGAAGTAAAATACGACTTATGTAAGTTGACATAAGGCAGGCGGCCGGTCGTGAAAACGCAACCAAATCATGTGACAATATGTTTGTAACATGTTGTGCCGACCCTCACTTAGTGGGATAAGGGCAGGAGGATGATTTAAGTATATTTAGCGTTTAATTAATTAACTCATTTAAATATTAAAGATTGAAGATATTGTTATGTACAAAAATTAAGATGCTAAAATATACTGTCAAGCCAATGTAAGAATTTTCTTAAACTTTTCTCCTAGGCAATTACGGGCTTTAATTGTAAATGCCATTATTCTTTCATAGTATAAAATCTAATTCCAATATTCTAAGCTACATCGATCCTAACTAGGTTTATACCTACATCATCAAATTTCACCGGACTTTGCACTATTCAAGATAAAATTTGATAATAACACAGTGCGGTTTCTCCTTATGAACATTGTTTACACAAACTCTGTATGGATTGTTTACATACAATATTATACTGCGGGCGGTCTTTTTGACATTTGAAATCGCTTTGGGAGGTCACAGTGAGTTGGCGCCGTAAATAATCATATAAAAATAATATTCAAATAAGCTCTTTCAAGTACTGTTGTATCGTTAAGTATCAATATGATTAATGAAACTACAACTGGTTCGGATTGTTGCTCTTACCAAGAAGAACCAGCAAGAAATTCGGTGGTAAATCTTTGAAACATTTTCAATTTAATTTAATAATGTATATTAAATCGTAGTCTTGTACGAAGCTCAAAGGATTTTCAAATTAACGCATTTTTATCATACAAATAATCAAATATTTGATACTAATATATAAAGCTAAAGAGTACGCCGTGTGGTATCCGGCTGAATAGAATAGTACCACCCTCATTTCTTACCGAGGTGTCATAAAAGGCGACTAAGGTAAGTCGACCCGCCGTGTGGTATCCGGCTGAGTAGAATAGACCAACCTCATTTCTTACCGAGGTGTCGTAAAAGGCGACTAAGGTAAGTTGACCCACCGTGTGGTATCCGGTTGAGTAAAATAGACCACCCTCTTTCTTACCGAGGAGTCGTAAAATACGACTAAGGTATGTTGATGTCAGGCAGGCGACCGGTCGTAAAATACGTAGCCAAATCATATGACAACATGTTTGTAACATGTTGTGCCGACCCCGCTTAGAGTGGGATAAGGGCAGGAGGATGATGATATAAAGCTAAAGAGTTTGTTTGTTACAACGCACTAATCTCAGGGACTACTAGATCGATTTGAAAAATTCTTTGAGTGTAAGATAGTCCATTTATCGAGGAAGGCTATAGGCTATATAACATCACGCTGAGATGAATAGGAGAGGAGCAGCAATAAAATATATCACGAAAACGGCAAAATTTAAAGCTGAGTAAACGGTGATAGTTATTCAAAAATCCTGTGTTACAAAATTGTTCCCCTCTAAAAGTTCTAAATAAAAGTCCGCGACAGCATATGTCTAGCTTCTAAGGTTAACCCACTCTATCCATTTTTATGGTTGTCAAAAGACTATGTTACGGTTTTAATCTTTTCACGCGGCCGGAGCCGTTGGCGATTGCTAGTGAATAAAAAATACAAAAGTTATGTGCCTTACATATTGCCTATTGTATATTAGTAAGAACAATTTTTAGTGAGGGTACAAAATGTTACCAAATTTGATTGGACCATTGGCGCACGTGAGCCTTCAGCTCGTGGTCGCAGGTTTGATTCCCGCAAAAGGCAAACATTTTAAACATAAAACAATTTGTTGGTTCAAAAGTAATAATAAAATTATTTTGCTATAATCCGCGATGAAGTAAAATAGAAAATATATATAATGCTTAATGCAGAGTGGACAATTGGTTATCATACCTGATACATGCAGGAGTCGTAAAAAACACATGCACACACCTCCACCACCGCCACCGTGATACACAAGCACTATATACGTTCACTGTCACAAACTCAACAATCGTTTCGCCCCGCAACCGAAGCATCGTCAGGAGATAGACTCCACGACCAAAATCGCAAAGCGAAGCAATATCCAAATAAGTTTAGTTATATACTAATCGGTTCAACCCCACCCTTTATTTTATTTGCGAACAAGTGTAACAAGCTTGAACTAGAAACATTTATCTGCTCGTTAATGAGGGTGCCATTGTTACGTTTAATAATCTCAAGGTTTTCCAATAGGCTGAGCTTCAGTCCTTTATTGGAACACGTGTGCAATACTTCGAAACTATGGTCATTAGGGACTTTATGACCGCTTTCTATCAGATGTTTGGCGAAATGTGAATTTTGTGGTTTATTATTCCTGAAGGCAGCCATATGTTCTTTAAAACGGGTTTCAAAATTACGACCAGTCTGACCCACATATGTATCATTGCATTCAGGACATTTTATTTTATAAACACCACACTTTTTCGTACTTGGTAATTTATCTTTATTATTGCACAGAATCTTTTTTAAAGAGTTATTACTTTTAAAACCTAATTTTATATTTGATTTGGATTTAAATATAGCTGAAATTCGTTCTGACAATGCTCCAAAATAGGTCAGACTGGCTTTGCACTTATTATCTTTGTAATGTGGCACCGCGTACAAGTGTTTTGCCAATTGCAACTTCTGTTTATTTTTTAATATGTTATGTACTAATTGCTTATCATAGCCATTAGAATGCGCCATCTGGTTGATTATTTGAAGCTCTTTGTTAAAATTCTTCTCGCAAAGAGGGACTGATAAGAGTCTATGTATATGACTGTGAAAGGCGGCAAGTTTGTGTTGCCAGGGGTGAAAAGAAGAAGCAGGTATGATCGTATCCGTGTAGGTTGGTTTGCGAAAGATCTCAAACATATGTTCATTATTGGACCGTGTAATAGTAAGGTCAAGAAAATTAAGCGAGTTATTTTGCTCTGATTCTAATTTGAAACTGATTTTGGGATGTTTGGAATTGATATTATTAATGAAAATATCAAGTTGTCTATCCGTACCCGTCCAGCATATAATTATGTCATCTACATATCTATAATAGTAAAGGATGTTTTTATTTTGGACAATATTTTGATTTTCAAAGTGGTCCATGAAAATTTCAGCCATAAGTGGACTTAAAGGGGAGCCCATAGCTAAACCATCCTTTTGATGAAAGTAATGGTCATTGAATCGAAAATAATTTTGTTCAATACATAATTCTGTTAATTCTATTATTTCTGAAATCTCTCCAGGGTGTAAACACTTTTTCTCGAGTAATGTGGTCAAAATGTTTAATGTTTCTTTGTATGGAACATTCGTGAATAAACTATCAACATCAAGTGATATTAATTTACATTTATTTGGTAATTTTATGTGCTTAATTTTGTCGACCAGCTGGAGACTGTTTTTAAGGGCATGTATTGGCTGAAAGGATGTTTTTGACGGTATGATTGAATTTAAATATTTAGCTAGTTTATATGCTGGGGCGCCTATGTATGAGACAACTGGACGTATAGGGATATTATTTTTGTGGATTTTTGGCAAACCATACAACATCGGAGAGCGAGGATTCATCTCAGTGACCCTCAGTTTAGATGAGTTGTTGGGAAGTATATACTGAGTATTATTTACAATTTCTTTAAAAGACTGTGTAAATTTTTTGGTAGGATCTGAGGGTAACTTGACGAATTCTTCACTTTGGATAACATCGTTAACTTTTTCCAAATAAATGTCGCGTTTTAAAATGACTACGGTATTTCCTTTGTCGGCTTTAGAAATGACAAGGTTGTTGTTCGATATAGTTTTTTGAAGAGACTTAAGAGTTTTAGATTCAGCATTAAATGAGGGACAGATGGGGGTTGTTTTTATTTCTTGAGCGACTAAATTCCTAACAATGTTATCCTCTTTGTTAACGATCACTGCTAGTTCGGCATCGATAGCTAGGGTTTCTAATGATTTCTCACAGATGTTGTGGGGAATGTTATATTTTAAGCCTTTCTCTAAAAGTGTCATTTCAATGGCTGGGATGGAAACATCTGAGAGGTTCTTTACTCGGGGATAAAACGAATGTGGGGTAGTATTGACTGTGGAGGTCGATGTTTTATTATTATTGTTTGGGATATTACCGATTAAAGATTTTAACTTCTTACTTTGTGTAAGGTATTTTTTATGAACTTCTACGGAAGCAAAGTCCCTAGCTTTCATGTCTAATTAATCGAATTCTACATTGTGAAGTTTAAAAGAAAGTTCGGAATGAAGTATTTTAAGGTGGAGCTTCAAATTATCTCTAATAGTAAACCAATGGCGCGATTCTTCATTAAGCCATGTAGTTTGAGCTTTTTTAACAGCAATTTCCGACGATTTGCTGTGAGTATTACATTTTATTTTAATATAATTGGGTGTTACGTTCAAATGCTTACATTGTTGGTTGAACCAAATATTTTGGACTGCAACGCGATGTAATTTAGTCAATTTAATGTAGAGTTTAGCCTGTACGGTCAAGCTCACCGTCTTTAAATAATTTATAGAATTAGGCGTTACTTTGCGGAGATCCATAATACAAAAGTAATAATAAAATTATTTTGCTATAATCCGCGATGAAGTAAAATAGAAAATATATATAATGCTTAATGCAGAGTGGACAATTGGTTATCATACCTGATACATGCAGGAGTCGTAAAAAACACATGCACACACCTCCACCACCGCCACCGTGATACACAAGCACTATATACGTTCACTGTCACAAACTCAACAATCGTTTCGCCCCGCAACCGAAGCATCGTCAGGAGATAGACTCCACGACCAAAATCGCAAAGCGAAGCAATATCCAAATAAGTTTAGTTATATACTAATCGGTTCAACCCCACCCTTTATTTTATTTGCGAACAAGTGTAACAAGCTTGAACTAGAAACATTTATCTGCTCGTTAATGAGGGTGCCATTGTTACGTTTAATAATCTCAAGGTTTTCCAATAGGCTGAGCTTCAGTCCTTTATTGGAACACGTGTGCAATACTTCGAAACTATGGTCATTAGGGACTTTATGACCGCTTTCTATCAGATGTTTGGCGAAATGTGAATTTTGTGGTTTATTATTCCTGAAGGCAGCCATATGTTCTTTAAAACGGGTTTCAAAATTACGACCAGTCTGACCCACATATGTATCATTGCATTCAGGACATTTTATTTTATAAACACCACACTTTTTCGTACTTGGTAATTTATCTTTATTATTGCACAGAATCTTTTTTAAAGAGTTATTACTTTTAAAACCTAATTTTATATTTGATTTGGATTTAAATATAGCTGAAATTCGTTCTGACAATGCTCCAAAATAGGTCAGACTGGCTTTGCACTTATTATCTTTGTAATGTGGCACCGCGTACAAGTGTTTTGCCAATTGCAACTTCTGTTTATTTTTTAATATGTTATGTACTAATTGCTTATCATAGCCATTAGAATGCGCCATCTGGTTGATTATTTGAAGCTCTTTGTTAAAATTCTTCTCGCAAAGAGGGACTGATAAGAGTCTATGTATATGACTGTGAAAGGCGGCAAGTTTGTGTTGCCAGGGGTGAAAAGAAGAAGCAGGTATGATCGTATCCGTGTAGGTTGGTTTGCGAAAGATCTCAAACATATGTTCATTATTGGACCGTGTAATAGTAAGGTCAAGAAAATTAAGCGAGTTATTTTGCTCTGATTCTAATTTGAAACTGATTTTGGGATGTTTGGAATTGATATTATTAATGAAAATATCAAGTTGTCTATCCGTACCCGTCCAGCATATAATTATGTCATCTACATATCTATAATAGTAAAGGATGTTTTTATTTTGGACAATATTTTGATTTTCAAAGTGGTCCATGAAAATTTCAGCCATAAGTGGACTTAAAGGGGAGCCCATAGCTAAACCATCCTTTTGATGAAAGTAATGGTCATTGAATCGAAAATAATTTTGTTCAATACATAATTCTGTTAATTCTATTATTTCTGAAATCTCTCCAGGGTGTAAACACTTTTTCTCGAGTAATGTGGTCAAAATGTTTAATGTTTCTTTGTATGGAACATTCGTGAATAAACTATCAACATCAAGTGATATTAATTTACATTTATTTGGTAATTTTATGTGCTTAATTTTGTCGACCAGCTGGAGACTGTTTTTAAGGGCATGTATTGGCTGAAAGGATGTTTTTGACGGTATGATTGAATTTAAATATTTAGCTAGTTTATATGCTGGGGCGCCTATGTATGAGACAACTGGACGTATAGGGATATTATTTTTGTGGATTTTTGGCAAACCATACAACATCGGAGAGCGAGGATTCATCTCAGTGACCCTCAGTTTAGATGAGTTGTTGGGAAGTATATACTGAGTATTATTTACAATTTCTTTAAAAGACTGTGTAAATTTTTTTGGTAGGATCTGAGGGTAACTTGACGAATTCTTCACTTTGGATAACATCGTTAACTTTTTCCAAATAAATGTCGCGTTTTAAAATGACTACGGTATTTCCTTTGTCGGCTTTAGAAATGACAAGGTTGTTGTTCGATATAGTTTTTTGAAGAGACTTAAGAGTTTTAGATTCAGCATTAAATGAGGGACAGATGGGGGTTGTTTTTATTTCTTGAGCGACTAAATTCCTAACAATGTTATCCTCTTTGTTAACGATCACTGCTAGTTCGGCATCGACCCTGGAGAGATTTCAGAAATAATAGAATTAACAGAATTATGTATTGAACAAAATTATTTTCGATTCAATGACCATTACTTTCATCAAAAGGATGGTTTAGCTATGGGCTCCCCTTTAAGTCCACTTATGGCTGAAATTTTCATGGACCACTTTGAAAATCAAAATATTGTCCAAAATAAAAACATCCTTTACTATTATAGATATGTAGATGACATAATTATATGCTGGACGGGTACGGATAGACAACTTGATATTTTCATTAATAATATCAATTCCAAACATCCCAAAATCAGTTTCAAATTAGAATCAGAGCAAAATAACTCGCTTAATTTTCTTGACCTTACTATTACACGGTCCAATAATGAACATATGTTTGAGATCTTTCGCAAACCAACCTACACGGATACGATCATACCTGCTTCTTCTTTTCACCCCTGGCAACACAAACTTGCCGCCTTTCACAGTCATATACATAGACTCTTATCAGTCCCTCTTTGCGAGAAGAATTTTAACAAAGAGCTTCAAATAATCAACCAGATGGCGCATTCTAATGGCTATGATAAGCAATTAGTACATAACATATTAAAAAATAAACAGAAGTTGCAATTGGCAAAACACTTGTACGCGGTGCCACATTACAAAGATAATAAGTGCAAAGCCAGTCTGACCTATTTTGGAGCATTGTCAGAACGAATTTCAGCTATATTTAAATCCAAATCAAATATAAAATTAGGTTTTAAAAGTAATAACTCTTTAAAAAAGATTCTGTGCAATAATAAAGATAAATTACCAAGTACGAAAAAGTGTGGTGTTTATAAAATAAAATGTCCTGAATGCAATGATACATATGTGGGTCAGACTGGTCGTAATTTTGAAACCCGTTTTAAAGAACATATGGCTGCCTTCAGGAATAATAAACCACAAAATTCACATTTCGCCAAACATCTGATAGAAAGCGGTCATAAAGTCCCTAATGACCATAGTTTCGAAGTATTGCACACGTGTTCCAATAAAGGACTGAAGCTCAGCCTATTGGAAAACCTTGAGATTATTAAACGTAACAATGGCACCCTCATTAACGAGCAGATAAATGTTTCTAGTTCAAGCTTGTTACACTTGTTCGCAAATAAAATAAAGGGTGGGGTTGAACCGATTAGTATATAACTAAACTTATTTGGATATTGCTTCGCTTTGCGATTTTGGTCGTGGAGTCTATCTCCTGACGATGCTTCGGTTGCGGGGCGAAACGATTGTTGAGTTTGTGACAGTGAACGTATATAGTGCTTGTGTATCACGGTGGCGGTGGTGGAGGTGTGTGCATGTGTTTTTTTTACGACTCCTGCATGTATCAGGTATGATAACCAATTGTCCACTCTGCATTAAGCATTATATATATTTTCTATTTTACTTCATCGCGGATTATAGCAAAATAATTTTATTATTACTTTTGTATTATGGATCTCCGCAAAGTAACGCCTAATTCTATAAATTATTTAAAGACGGTGAGCTTGACCGTACAGGCTAAACTCTACATTAAATTGACTAAATTACATCGCGTTGCAGTCCAAAATATTTGGTTCAACCAACAATGTAAGCATTTGAACGTAACACCCAATTATATTAAAATAAAATGTAATACTCACAGCAAATCGTCGGAAATTGCTGTTAAAAAAAGCTCAAACTACATGGCTTAATGAAGAATCGCGCCATTGGTTTACTATTAGAGATAATTTGAAGCTCCACCTTAAAATACTTCATTCCGAACTTTCTTTTAAACTTCACAATGTAGAATTCGATTTATTAGACATGAAAGCTAGGGACTTTGCTTCCGTAGAAGTTCATAAAAAATACCTTACACAAAGTAAGAAGTTAAAATCTTTAATCGGTAATATCCCAAACAATAATAATAAAACATCGACCTCCACAGTCAATACTACCCCACATTCGTTTTATCCCCGAGTAAAGAACCTCTCAGATGTTTCCATCCCAGCCATTGAAATGACACTTTTAGAGAAAGGCTTAAAATATAACATTCCCCACAACATCTGTGAGAAATCATTAGAAACCCTAGCTATCGATGCCGAACTAGCAGTGATCGTTAACAAAGAGGATAACATTGTTAGGAATTTAGTCGCTCAAGAAATAAAAACAACCCCCATCTGTCCCTCATTTAATGCTGAATCTAAAACTCTTAAGTCTCTTCAAAAAACTATATCGAACAACAACCTTGTCATTTCTAAAGCCGACAAAGGAAATACCGTAGTCATTTTAAAACGCGACATTTATTTGGAAAAAGTTAACGATGTTATCCAAAGTGAAGAATTCGTCAAGTTACCCTCAGATCCTACCAAAAAATTTACACAGTCTTTTAAAGAAATTGTAAATAATACTCAGTATATACTTCCCAACAACTCATCTAAACTGAGGGTCACTGAGATGAATCCTCGCTCTCCGATGTTGTATGGTTTGCCAAAAATCCACAAAAATAATATCCCTATACGTCCAGTTGTCTCATACATAGGCGCCCCAGCATATAAACTAGCTAAATATTTAAATTCAATCATACCGTCAAAAACATCCTTTCAGCCAATACATGCCCTTAAAAACAGTCTCCAGCTGGTCGACAAAATTAAGCACATAAAATTACCAAATAAATGTAAATTAATATCACTTGATGTTGATAGTTTATTCACGAATGTTCCATACAAAGAAACATTAAACATTTTGACCACATTACTCGAGAAAAAGTGTTTACACCCTGGAGAGATTTCAGAAATAATAGAATTAACAGAATTATGTATTGAACAAAATTATTTTCGATTCAATGACCATTACTTTCATCAAAAGGATGGTTTAGCTATGGGCTCCCCTTTAAGTCCACTTATGGCTGAAATTTTCATGGACCACTTTGAAAATCAAAATATTGTCCAAAATAAAAACATCCTTTACTATTATAGATATGTAGATGACATAATTATATGCTGGACGGGTACGGATAGACAACTTGATATTTTCATTAATAATATCAATTCCAAACATCCCAAAATCAGTTTCAAATTAGAATCAGAGCAAAATAACTCGCTTAATTTTCTTGACCTTACTATTACACGGTCCAATAATGAACATATGTTTGAGATCTTTCGCAAACCAACCTACACGGATACGATCATACCTGCTTCTTCTTTTCACCCCTGGCAACACAAACTTGCCGCCTTTCACAGTCATATACATAGACTCTTATCAGTCCCTCTTTGCGAGAAGAATTTTAACAAAGAGCTTCAAATAATCAACCAGATGGCGCATTCTAATGGCTATGATAAGCAATTAGTACATAACATATTAAAAAATAAACAGAAGTTGCAATTGGCAAAACACTTGTACGCGGTGCCACATTACAAAGATAATAAGTGCAAAGCCAGTCTGACCTATTTTGGAGCATTGTCAGAACGAATTTCAGCTATATTTAAATCCAAATCAAATATAAAATTAGGTTTTAAAAGTAATAACTCTTTAAAAAAGATTCTGTGCAATAATAAAGATAAATTACCAAGTACGAAAAAGTGTGGTGTTTATAAAATAAAATGTCCTGAATGCAATGATACATATGTGGGTCAGACTGGTCGTAATTTTGAAACCCGTTTTAAAGAACATATGGCTGCCTTCAGGAATAATAAACCACAAAATTCACATTTCGCCAAACATCTGATAGAAAGCGGTCATAAAGTCCCTAATGACCATAGTTTCGAAGTATTGCACACGTGTTCCAATAAAGGACTGAAGCTCAGCCTATTGGAAAACCTTGAGATTATTAAACGTAACAATGGCACCCTCATTAACGAGCAGATAAATGTTTCTAGTTCAAGCTTGTTACACTTGTTCGCAAATAAAATAAAGGGTGGGGTTGAACCGATTAGTATATAACTAAACTTATTTGGATATTGCTTCGCTTTGCGATTTTGGTCGTGGAGTCTATCTCCTGACGATGCTTCGGTTGCGGGGCGAAACGATTGTTGAGTTTGTGACAGTGAACGTATATAGTGCTTGTGTATCACGGTGGCGGTGGTGGAGGTGTGTGCATGTGTTTTTTTTACGACTCCTGCATGTATCAGGTATGATAACCAATTGTCCACTCTGCATTAAGCATTATATATATTTTCTATTTTACTTCATCGCGGATTATAGCAAAATAATTTTATTATTACTTTTGTATTATGGATCTCCGCAAAGTAACGCCTAATTCTATAAATTAATTTGTTGGTTCTTCGAGTTTGGTTGCATATTATGTATTTTAGTATTTATTTATGTTATTATGCACGCACGCACTCACCTACACAAGCACGCACGCACGAACGCACGCATACACGATGCGACTCTTTATAGGAGATCACGCATTCAAACTGCTGTCAGGTACCAATGAGTTTTTGTATTAAAACTTGTGTCTAATTAATAATTGCAATTTATCACACGTTTTTCGGTGAAGGAAAATATCGCGAGGAAACCTGCATATCTCTAGAGAATTCTAGGGATATGTGTAACTTACCAATCCGCATTGGAGCGTGGTAGGTCTTAGCTCCAATCGTTCTCTCCAAGAACGGGGAGAGGAGGCCTATTCCCAGCAGTGGGATAATAACAGGCTACTTTTTGTGATGAATCAATAATGAAATAAAAAACAATTAATCTAATCCATGAATATATAAATTAGACTCATTAACATAATTTAACATTGTAGAAATGATTTACTATACTTTTGCGTACACTTTTCTTTTAATCTAGGTCGCTTACACGACATAATATGGTTCATTCACACTTTCTTGTCATTTCCGCTTTTTTGCAATTCATAATTTATCTTTTTTTCATTCACAATGTATATTTATGTTTTTGACATGATAAAATATCTGTTAGTGATAGCTATTATAAAAATTATATCAATCTATGGTTCCTTTTTTAAGCTCAAAATTCTTAAAGTGTATTTAATATAGAATAATTTGCTAGGCCTTAAAGGACTCGATTCCAGGCCGTTAATAAAGTAATATAAAAAATTAAAATTGATTTTTTTTAAATTATCTGTTTCTTATGACACTGGCAGAGTGATTTGCGTTCAATTTACGCTGTATAGGCTATAAAGCAAGATAGTAATAATTTAAATTATCTGTAATAATCAAAGTCTGTGTCTTATTGCAGGGCTTCTTAAACTGTGGGTCGCGACCCCCAGGGGGGTCGCGAGACTACTGAAAGCAAAAGGCGCCGCAAAGATCTGATACTTTTCAATTGTTATTGATACAACTACATGGCTGCAGCTGTCCTTTAAAGAACTTTACTAACAAAGATTTATTGATATTTCTCCTCCTAAGTTCCTTCATTACCCCTTTTTATTAAATTTAATTAAATAGATTTTATTAAATTTATGATTGGTTAGTTTACAACAATTATAAATAAAAATTTAAAATTAGTATACACACTACGTACAAATATAAATACAAATAAAAATCATACAAAATACTATTGTAGTTTTATTATAACTATTTTTTGAAAAAAGTGGCAATGCCAAACTGTTATTTACATTGTAAAATAGTGCGATATTACATCTGCATCTACGGTCAATATATATTTCATTATATGAAGGAGGGGGTCGTTTAAAATTTGCTAAGCTTGAAGGGGGTCGCTACATAAAAAAATTTAAGAAGCTCTGTCTTATTGAACACTTTCATGACTAATTATTAGCAGTACTGATTAAATTTGGTATATTTAAAGTTATATATATCCGACTAACATATAGCACTTAAAAATCCCATTTTGTCTTTGGTTACAGGAAAAAATACATAGTAGTCGCGGGTAGATAACGTACTCTATAAATTTTATAATATCATATCGCACGCGTACTATTAAAGTGACCTAATTCAAAAAAGGTTTGTGGAAAATTGCAATAAAGTTTAGCGTATCGCCTACAAAACTCCTGAGTTTTAAAGAAACCCATAACTTGAAAGAGCAAAAAAAAACACTAGTTTTTTTAGTAGTCTATAGCCTGATGTTATAGATAATTAAAATTAAAATAAGGATTAAAATGTATGTAGCTCAGATAAACCTTATTTTGAATTATGTCACGTATACTAAGCGATATATTTACATGAATAAATATTAATTTTTAACAAAATGCATCGGTAAGGATTTTATGAAAGATTAACAAAAATATCATAGGTAAAATTAATATATTGAAATTCTGTTGATTAAAGAATTATAATAAGTTGAACAAACTGTAACTGGTAAACAAAACGATATTTGTGTAAAGTTTTGACCGCGCAAAAAAATAATATACCAGCTTTTTTTACGATTTCTAGTAAATCGTCAAGTGAGTTCACATGCGTCGCATATCAAAGGGATTTAGAAACAATTGTTTTGTTTGTGTATGCTTTTTTTATTTATACGGTATCCCGTTACAGTAATATATAGTGCGGCGTTTCCGCGAAAGCGAATCGGTGTTTTTTTTCATAATTATCTATAATAAACATTTGTAAAGAACATTAAAATTGTATTTAGTGTAATCATTGAAAGAATTTCTGTCCCGTAAATTAATGAATAAAGAATAGATCTTTACTAATATATAAAATAAATATATGGGACACTTACACACACGGTCGTCCGTCCCCAAAGTAAGTAACTTAATACTTGTGTTATGGTTGACAGACAACTGGTGAATATATACTTATATATTTTTAAATACAAATAAACCTACACCCAGGCTCAAAAACCAACAAATTCATTTATATAAAATGTTGGCCCTCGGCGGGAATCGAACCCGCGACACGTGGAGCTGAAGGTAGTGTGACGACCCACTGCTCCAACGGGCCAGTTCATAAAGCTGAAGAGTTGTTTGTATGTTTGAACGCGCTAATCTCAGGAAGTACTGGACCGATTTAAAAAATTATTTGACTGTAAGGTAGTCCATTTATCGAGGAGGATTATAGATTATGTAACATCACGCTCAGATGCACAGGAGAGGAGCAGCAATGAAAAATATTTGCGAAAATTTCTGACACATTTATTCCACATGAGCGAAACTCCACACAGCCAGTATTTGTATTTAATAAAAGTTTAAATAACTCCATGTCATTATTAAAAAAGGAATCTATCATTTTAATAAATTTTAAAACTATACTAATAAAAAAGCTATAAGTTTGTTTAATTGTTTGAACGTGTTAATCTCAGGGACTACGGGACCGATTTGAAAATTCTTTGAGTGTAAGATAGTCCATTTATTGAGGAAGGCTATAGGTCTAACATCACGCTAAGATGAATAGGAAAAGAACTTAGCCATAATAAATATTACGTAAATAAAATATTGCGAAAATTTAAAGCATTCCTTTGCTTTTTTTTGCGTTCGCTAAGTAAACGGTGGAAGTTATTCAAAAATCTCTTATAATTAACTCACGATACCTACTCATCATTCTCCTGCCCTTATCCCACTCTAAGTTGGGTCGGCACAGCATGTTATAAACATGCTGTCACATGATTTGGCTGCGTTTTTACCTGACGTTTGACGTTTTTGCGTTGTTGCCTGACGTCAACTTACCTTAGTCGTATTTTACGACACCTCGGTAAGAAAGAGGGTGGTCTATTCTACTAAACCGGATACCACACGGTGGGTCAACTTACCTTAGTCGCCTTTTACGACACCTCGGTAAGAAATGAGGTTGGTCTATTCTACTCAGCCGGATACCACACGGCGGGTCGAGTTACCTTAGTCGCCTTTTACGACACCTCGGTAAGAAATGAGGGTGGTACTATTCTATTCAGCCGGATACCACACGGCGTTAGTTAACTCACGATACCTACTATTATATTCAAAATCATAATTAAATTCATAATGTTTGATATTTGCGTACCAACTTTTTCTTTAATATAAATTGTCTCACTTCGTAGGTTAACTGGCAGAAATCTCTGTCTTAGGGATAAGTTGACCTTCGTACACTTTTTTACCAATAATGTTTTTACCAAAATGTTTTTATGGTACATAAATAAATAATTTATAGAATTAGGCGTTACTTTGCGGAGGTCCATAATACAAAAGTAATGAGAATATTATTTTGCTATAATCCGCGATAAAAGAAAATATGTGTAATGCTAAATGTAGAGTGTACTATTCGTTCTCATACCTGATACATATTGAGATAGACTCCACGACAATATCGTAAAGCTGTACGATTTTGTCGTGGAGTCTATCTCCTCACGATGCTTCGGTTACGGGGCGAAACAATTGTTGAGATTGTGGTGGTGAATGTGTGCAGTGCTTGTGTATTGTTGTGCCATCGGTGTCGGGTTCGGTTTCCACCTACCACGTAAATTGTGGTGCCGCTTAAATCGGTTACAAACAGGGCATGGGCGTTGCAACTACATGCTACACAAATGGGGCTGGAAACCCTCTGCTGTTTGCGAATGCGGCGAGGAAGATCAAACTATGGCATATATAATCCAGCGTTGTCCCATAAATGCGTATCGAGGTCCATCTGGAGACCTGTTTGATCTCCTCCTTCATCAATTGGTTGGAAAATTTGGACATTGATTTGTATAATGAAATATAAAAGAAAAAATGTTTAATAATAATCTCTATTTTCATATCAAAATATTTGACATTTTTATTATCATATTATTCTTGACATTTTTATTATCATATTATTCTTGACATTTTTATTATCATATTATTCTTGACATTTTTATTATTCATATTATTCTTGACATTTTTATTATCATATTATTCTTGACATTTTTATTATCATATTATTCTTGACATTTTTATTATCATATTATTCTTGACATTTTTGTTATTATATTATTCGACATTTTTTATTATTATATTATTTGACATTTTTATTAATAATTAACGCTTATACTCTTCGAGCATAATTGCCATACGATTAAAAAAAAAGTGCATGAGTTCTTACAAATTCTGCATGTCTCAGGTATGAGAATAGTACACTCTACATTTAGCATTACACATATTTTCTTTTATCGCGGATTATAGCAAAATAATATTCTCATTACTTTTGTACATAAATAAATAAATACACTGATTTCCACGCGGGCGAAGCAAGGCACAGCAAGTTGTAGATAAAATATAGTCTGTATTCCTCTCACGGTAATGTTGTTTGTTGCAAAAACTTATCAGTAGTGATTTTATAAAATTCTGCACAGTCTTCAATATGGTGCGACCATGAGATAACACGATGGATTCCCACGTATTTCAGCTTTGCCATTACATCAGTTTAAAAACACTGTTATAAAGAGGCTGATACAGAAAGCCTACTATACTCTTGAAGATTATTTCGAAAATAAGAATGTGTGGATATAGCTCGCTTAGACCCTGTACAAGACAGTAATGACTAAATGTAAATAAACATAAGAATTATATTTTTAAAAGAGCAACCGCCGTTTCTTGCTGGCTCTTCCCGATAGGAACGGCTTTCCGAACCAGCAGTAGAGTTGACGATTCAAAAGCGCTTGTTTACAAGTTTATTTGAATAAAGAATATTTTGAATGTGAATTTGAATTAAATGTACAAAGCCATGGGTGGACGTTAACACCTCGTGACTAGGGGGTTGCGGGTTCGAATTCCGATGTGTATAAGAGACAAAGTAGGAACCAACCCTGCAAATATCTGCATCGGTTAATAACAGATAATGCTTTTCAATGTCATCCTATTCCTGTAGAATTAATAGGACCTCTATAGCCTATATATGTACCCTAACGTATTAGGAATAAATTTGACAAATTGCATCGATATTGGTTCAGCGTATTTGCCGTGAATGAGTAACAAACATACATCCATACTCACAAACTTACGCATTTATAATATTAGTCAGATTAAACTAATTACATTACATTTTAGTATTTTAATTTTTGTACGTAAAAATATTAAAAATTAAAGAATAGGTGATGTATATAATAAACAAAGTAGGAACCGACATAAGATTGCGGCTCCTGCTTTGCGCCTTGTAAAATAATGTAACTCGTTTGTGGGTTTGGGTTTAAGTTTCTATAATACAAAAAACACTGTTTTAAACTGGCTGATCCAGAAAGCCTACTATACTGTTGTGGATTACTTGGAAGATAAGAATGTGTGGATATAGCTCGCTTAGACCCTGTACAAGACAGTAATAATTAAATGTAACTCATAAGAATTATATTTTTAAAAGAGCAACCGCCGTTTCTTGCCGGCTCTTCTCGGTAGGAACAGCTTTCCGAACCAGCAGTAGAGTTGACGATTCAAAAGCACTTGTTTACAAGTTTATTTGAATAAAGATTATTATAAAATTTGAATTTTTACGGTTAACAATAGGGTGCCATGAAATTTAGTTCAAAGCTTTTATAATGTAACTAATTATTATCATTCACCTCACCATACCCTTATCCCACGATAAGTGGGGTCAGCACACCATGTTTAAACTTGTTGTTGAAAGATTTAGCTAGTTATTTTAAGACCAGCCGCCTGCCTCACTTCAACTTAGTTAGGGTGGTCTATTCTACTCGACCGGATACCACATGGCAGGTCAACTCACCTTAGTCGCCTTTCACGATACTCCGGTAAGAAATGAAGGTGGTCTATTCTACTCTACCGGATACCACATGGCTGGTTAACTTACCTTAGTCGCCTTTTAGGATACCTCGGTAAGAAATGAATGTGGTCTATTCTAGTCAGCCGTATACCCCACGGCGGGTCGACTTACCTTAGTCGCCTTTTACGACACCTTGGTAAGAAATGAGGGTGGTCTGGCTTGATACATTTTCATGTAATAATAAAAAAAAATTTCGATACCCGTGTGTTATCTGGCTGAGTAGAATAGACCAAACTCATTTCTTACCGGGCTGTTGTAAAAGGCGACTAAAGTAAGTTGACCCACCGTGTGGTATCCGGCTGAGTAGAATAGACCATCCCTATTTTTTTTACAGAGGTGTCGTACACGCTGTCTTAAAATACGTAGCCAAATCATGTGACAACATGTTGTGCCGAACCCCACTTAGAGGGGGATAAAGGCAGGAGAATGATGATGAAAATTATCACGCCCGTTGACTGGCCCGTTGGAACAGTGAGTAGTGACCCTGCCTTCAGCTCCGCAGGTCGCGGGTTCGATTCCCGCCCAGGGCCTACATTTATTATAAATGAATTTGTTGGTCTTTGAGCCTGGGTGTATATTTGTATTTAAGTATGTATTTAAAAAATATATAAGTATATATTCACCAGTTATCTGTCACCAATAACACAAGTATTAAGTTACTTACTTTGGGGACGGACGACCGTGTGTGTAAGTGTCCCATATATTTATTTATGCCAAAGACAGCAGGCATCACCTGTAAACGGCACTAGTTCATGCACTAATTGGTCATTTGTCGGCGAGCAATCTACACTGAAGTCGATTTCGCAGTACGAGCGTTGTTGTGTTCTCACGACGTTATTTCTAAGTAAAAGTGTCCGATCGGATATACGACACTCGGTAATTGTACACAGGTTTGTTTATATGCGAAATTACGTAATTACAGATTATATTTTAACATCACCTAACCGAGTTGGGAACTGTGGTGGGTCTGAGATGTACCTATTAATAATGAAATAAATAAATATATGCACACACACACGCTCGTCCGTCCCCAAAGTATCTTAATAATTGTGTTATGGGTGACAGACAACTGGTGAATATATACTTATATATTTTTAAATACATACTTAAATACAAATATACACCCAGGCTCAAAGACCAACAAATTCATTTATAGAAAACTAGCGGCCTGCCCCTGCTTCGCACGGGTATAAAATATATATCCCATGTCAGTCAGTGTAAAAAAAATGATTAAAATTGATCCAGTTGTTTTGATTTATTCATTACTGCCCGTGGCCATAGCGTTAAATTTGGAGAAAAACAATTTCCTTTCCCTATACCAAGAAAATTCCTGCTATCTTTGGAATATCTTAATTCATATAGTACATTTTTACTTATTTACTTTTATATTTTTTCTATGTATTTTATTTTTAAAATTAAATACAGAATGTCTTTAAACGAACTCTTGAAAGAGCGACATCGCTGCTAAAGTCGAAGTATTATAGGGCGAAGCGCGGCATCCTCACGGCATATTAAATCTGTAATATCTCCGAAAATGAATCACTTAAATTACATGCTGTAAACGGCAATATTGATCTATATTAAATCAACTGTTTATTTAAGGTACTTAATTGGATAAGGATTAATGCTGTATTGTATAAGAATTGCTTCAAAAATAAGGCATTATTTTTCGTAAAAAGTAAACGACAAAAAATGCTTTAGTGGGTTATCCATAAGCGATAGACATATACCATCGCGGACTTCTCTGTAGACCTTTTCAATGTGTACAAATACTTAGTACATTATTTTGATAAATCTCGTAGGGTTTAGCCTGCGTTTGCAATGTAAGCGGAAAAAAATGAAATTATTTACAGAAACCTCAAAAATTACAGTATTTCTCTACTCCGTATTGAATGTTATTATACGTACAAACCTTCCTCTGGAATCACTCTATCTATTAAAAAAAACCGCAACAAAATCTGTTGCGTAGTTACATAGTACATAGGGAAATAAATAAATAAAAAACTGTTTATTTAAATTACATTCTGTAATCGGCAATATTGATCTATATTAAATCAACAATTTATTTAAGGTACTCAATTGGATAAGGATTAATGCTGTATTGTATAAAAATTGCTTTGAACATAAGGCATCATTTTTCGTAAAAAGTTAATGAAAAAAACTGCTATTGTGGGTTATCCATAAGAGATAGCTATATACCATCACGGACTTTTCTGTAGACCTTTTTAAGGTGTACAAATACTTAGTACATCATTTCGATAAATCTCGTAGGGTTTAGCCTGCGTTTGCAATGTAAGCGGAAAAAAATGTAATTATTTACAGAAACCTCAAAAATTACAGTATTTCTCAACTCCGTATTAATTGTTATTATACGTACAAACCTTCATCTTGAATCATTCTCTCTATTAAAAAAACCGCATCAAAATCTGTTGCGTAGTTTTAAAGTTTTATGCGTACATAGGGATAAAGGGACTTTGTTTTATAATATGTAGTGAAGAATTCGTACAATTTTTTTGCTGCTCCTCTCCTATTAATCTTAGCGTGATGTTATAGCCTATAGCCTTTCTCGGTAAATGGACTATCTTACAGTGAAAGAATTTTTCAAATCGATCAATTAGTTCCAGAGATTTCGCGTTCAAACAATCAAACAAACTTTTCAGCTTTATATATTAGTATAGAATAGCTTCCTTCTTTAATTTCGTCTGCGTTGTTTGTACTGTCTTGATAAAAAGTTTATGTCACTGTCCTATAACACTTTGCCCGAACAACGCTATTCCACGTCAATTTGATGAACGCTAATTTCCAAACGTTTATACACGTGGGCAAAAAATATGTCCTTTAAACTGGCATACGTCTTAAGCTTGTATTAATTCCTTCAAGCTACGTCATTGTGCCGTTTTACTTCACATCTTTGGTCAGATATCGTCGCGCCAATGATTTTTCTCTGTTTAAACTTGTGTGTAATTGATATTTGCAATTTATCACACGCTTTTCGGCAAAGGACAAAATCGTGAGGAGACCTACATATTTCTAGAGATTTCTGGGGATATGTAACCTACCAATCCGAATCGGAGTAGAGTCTAAGATCCAACCCTTTTCTCCCAAAAAAGTTATTTACCCAACAGTAGGATAGTAACTGTGGTAGCCCAGCGGTGAGACCGTGCGACTCTACCGAGCAGGTCGCGGGTTCAAACCCGGGCCGACACCAATGAGTTTTTTTGTAAAAACTTATGTGTGTAATTGATAATTGCAATTTATCGCACGCTTTTACGGTGAAGGAAAACATCGTGAGGAAACCTGCATATTTCTAGAGAATTCTGGAGATACGTGTAACCTACCATCATTGGAGCAGCGTGGTAGGTCTTAGCTCCAATCCTTCTCTCTAGAAACGGAGAGAAGAGGCCTATTCCCAGAAGTGGGAGAGTAACAGGCCGTTACCAAGCTATATATAGAACATAAGTTGAACTCGCGACATCGTTCGCGCCAACTTAAGCGTTTAAGTACCTAAATAACGCAATAGGTTTTGTAGAAAAACGGGTTCACTTATCCTATATCGCACGCTAAGTATTAAATAAATAAGTTAAAAATTGGCTACTTGCTTCCTTCTTGCTTGCTTGCCTACTTCCTTCTCTCTAGAAACGGAGAGAAGAGGCCTACTTTCAGCAGTGGGTTAGTAACAGGCCGCTACTTACTTACTTACTAGGATAGTAACACGTTATTTTAGACACCTTCCCTAATGATATTATCATATACGATTGAGCAATTGATGGAGGATTGTCAATGTCTTTTAGCTTATTTTTTTTCGAATTGTGTGTATGCTGTTCGCCCTAACGGCTTTTACATCGTCACCGGGCGGGACGGGCTATGCAGAAGCATCGTTGAGGTCAGTTAGCTTATAACTCTTTAGTACCTGGGTGACCAAGCTCTTCTTGATTAAAAGTTATAAAAAATGCAATTAAAATAATAAAAAAGAAAGAAAGGGCCCATGTGGGTCTTGTACCCGGGTATTTTCGCATATTTAAACCGCCTGTTTACCATCGCGCTATTACACCCTGACAAATGATAGGAAATTTAAGCTATTACAATTACTATTTCTATTTTAGCAGTTTTTTCAATGTCCGAAAATAGCGAGATCGATTTTTCCCCCCCAAAACCCCCTACGTGTTGATTTCATGAAAATCGTTGGAGCCGTTTTCAAAATGCAAAAAAAATTATATAGGTATACAAGATTATCTCATTTTAATATTAAAGATAGAAAACTTGCGAACATTTACAGTAAACATTTAGCAATCTTAGCTTTTTAATTAGCTGATATAAAAAATTGTAGTATTTTATACTCTACAAACTAATAACTCAAATAAGGCAATGGCACAAAAAGAAATTCCTAACACACCTGGCCGTAAAAAGGCGGTCCACCAAAAAGGTCGAATAAAGGAAAATAAAAAAGGAAAATTATACCCAGCACCCGGCTTCCGACGCCCCGCCCCCATTCGCCGTCCCTTTCCCACCGCACCTCCCGCTCAGGTAGTTCGAAGTTTGAAATAATTTGTTATTTGATCCCATAACTTCATCGGGCGAGGATGTTGTATGGATTATTTCTGTGTAGTGAATGAAAACCTTATACCCGTGTATGTGATTGTGTTTAATATTGTGTAGTGTATGTTTTACACCATTTGTAACAAAGGTACATTTAATTTATTATTTCAAAATAAGCTTCTTATGACTGAATTTCAATATAAGCGAAATAACACAAAAACAAACAATTTTATAATCAATTAGAAATAAATTTCACGATCCTTGGTAACTTCGTTAAGAATCAATATTGGACGTAAATCTTTTTAGTGTTTATTTATGAATTTATAATTCAATGCGATCTTTTTAGTGTCCGTTACAGAATTTTATTTAAAAATTTACGTTAAATAGGGCATATATGTCAATATGAACGCGAGATTTTTATCCGTTAAAAACTGGTGTAATTCCGCCGTGTGGTATCCGGCTGAGTAGAATAGTACCACCCTCTTTTCTTATCGAGGTGTCGTAAAAGGCGACTAGGGTAAGTCGACCCGCCGTGTGGTATCCGGCTAAGTAGAATAGACCAACCTCATTTCTTGCCGAGGTGTCGTAAAAGGCGACTAAGGTAAGATGACCCACTGTGTGGTATCCGGTTTAGTAGAATAGACCACCCTCTTTCTTGCCGACGTGTCGTGAAATACGACAGAGGTAAGTTGACGTCAGGCAGGCGGCCGGTCGTAAAAACGCAGCCAAATCATGTTACAGCATGTTTATAACATGTTGTGCCGACCCCACTTAGAGTGGGATAAGGGCAGGAAGATGATGAAAAACTGGTGTAATTATTATCGTATATAGAGAACAGAATACAATTTTTATAGTATAAAATTGTTTTAGTGGGCATTTCTGTTTTTTATCAATATTTTAACCTTATAATAATATAAATCGACCTAATCTTGGGGTTCCTTTTACGTTTTTCAAAACTTTACATTCTATAAATGAGTTAAGTTCAGAATTAATTCAGATTTTGCTAATTAAATTAAAGATTAAATGATTATACCACCGCTTTTCTTAACAATTATGTTTTTTTAAATTCTACTAATGCGTTTTAAATTCTACTAATGCGTTTTAAATTCTACTAATGCGTTTTAAATTCTACTAATGCGTTTTAAATTCTACTTAAGCCCCTAAACCGGCAAATCACAAGCAAAATAAATGTTACGTAGGTTTTTTATAAGTTTTCTTACTGTAAGGTCAATATTCAATATTATCAATTTCAAACGCTCTTTTCAATTTTGAATTATTAGTATTCATCATCTTCCTGCGCTTATCCCACTCTAAGTGGGGTTGGCACAACATGTTATAATCATGCTGTCACATGATTTGGCTGCGTTTTTGCGACCGGCCGCCTGCTTGATGTCAACTTACCTCAGTCGTATTTTACGATACCTCGGTAAGAAAGAGGGTGGTCTATTCTACTAAACCGGATACCACACGGTGGGTCAACTTACCTTAGTCGACTTTTACGACACCTCGGTAAGAAATGAGGTTGGTGTATTAATTGATATTATAATTTATTTAAATAAGCTCTTTCGAGCACTTCTAGATCAAAGATTAAGAATAATGATTAACCAATTTTTTTTCTATCATTCGTTAACTCTGGTGCTACACTTTTCCAGAATCAAAATATTCTTTACTAGCAATTGCGGATCCGCCCGCTTGCTAAGATTAAAACAGTAATATAGTCTTTTGAAATGAATAAAAATGGTTAAAGTTGGTTAACCTTAAAAGCTAGATATATGCTGTCGCGGATTTAGAACTTTTAGATGGGAACAATTATGTAATACATTATTTTTGAATAACTATTACCGTTTACTCAGCGCAAGGAAAGCTTTAAATTTTGCCGTTTTCGTACTATTTGTTTATTGCTGCTCCTTTCCTATTCATCTAAGTGTTATGTTATATAGCCTTCCTCAATAAAAGGACAATCTGACACTGAAATAATTTTTCAAATCGGTCCAGTAGTTCCTGAGATTAGTGCGTTCGAACAATCAAACAAACAAACTCTGCAGCTTTATATATTAGTATAAATTCGTGTAAACTTGTAAACAAAGTCTATTGCTGGTTCGTAATGCTGTCCCTACCGAGAAGAGCCAGTAAGCCAGCTGCAGCCATGTAGTTGTATCAATGATGATTGAAAAGTATCAGATCAGATAATTGCGACGCCTTTTGCTTTCAGTAGTCTCCCCTCAGGGGGGTTACGACCCACAGTTTAAGAAGCCCTGGAATAGACCTCACGGCACACGGCAGCGGCGGTTGTCGCGCATCTTCAACGTGTTCTCTGTCGCTCTGGTCTTCGTCATCGCATGCACGGATGAAGTTTGTGCACGCGACGCTTACGGTGTCGGGTTCAAAACGGTCTTCATATGAACCCCTAGTGTCAAAAATCGGTTTCCAAGCCGGAGGTAGTGACCATCCACCGGTAGCCTATATAACATCACGCTAAGATGAATAGGAGAGGAGCAGCAATCAAAAATATTGCGAAAACGGCAAAATTAAATTTCTTCTTGCGTGCGCTTAGTAAACGGTGTAAGTTGTACAAAAATCATGTATTACAAAATTGTTTCCCTTTAAAAGTTCTAAATATAAGTCCGCGCTTTTAAGGTAACGGTTTTATTCTTTCCACGCGGGTAGAGCCGGTGGCAATTGTTAGTGTATTATAATACAAACATCCACATTCACACTATTATAAATACAAAAGTCCGTCTGTTACCATTTAACGAATAATTCGCTGAAGCAGTAGTTTCATATAATTGATTATATATATATTTTAAACAATTTAATTTATGTACATAAAAATATACAGAATTATAAAACGATAGGTGATGTGTACAATAGACAAAGCAGGAACCGACATAAGCTTGCGGCTCCTGCTTTGCGCCTTGCAAAAGTACGTAAGTCGTTTGTGGGTCTGGGTATTAAAATTCTATAATAAAATTCCGCAATCGATTTCAGCTTTGCCATTACAGCAGTTTAAAAACACTGTTAAAAAGAGGCTGATACAGAAAGCCTACTATACTGTTGAAGATTACTTCTAAGTAATCTTCAACAGTATATATATATATATTCTAAGATTACTTAGAAGTAATCTTCAACAGTATATATATATATATATATATATATATATATATATATATATATATATATATATATATATATATATATATATTCTAATATAAGAATGCTTGGACGTAGCTACTCTTCGACCCTGTACGAGACAGTAATAATTTAATGTAACTAGTAATAAGAATTGGCCCGTTGGCCCCAGACTGGCCCGATGGCGTAGTGGGTAGTGATACTGCCTTCAGCTCCGCGGGTCGCGGGTTCGATTCCCGCCGAGGACCAACATTTTCTATAAAAAAAAAAAAAAAGAATTTGTTGGTCTTTGAGCCTGGGCGTTTATTTGTATTTAAGTATGCATTTAGAAAATATATAAGTATATATTCACCAGTTGTCTGTCTACCATAACACAAGTATTAAGTTACTTACTTTGGGGACGGACGACCGTGTGTGTAAGTGTCCCATATATTTATTATTTATTTATAAAAAAAAAAAAAAAAATATATATTTTTAAAAGAGCAACCGCCGAGTTTCTCGCTGGCTCTTCTCAGTAGGAACAGCTTTCCGAACCAGCAGTAGAGTTGACGATTCAAAAGCACTTGTGTACAAGTTTATTTGAATAAAGAATATTTTGAATTTTGAATTTCAATATACAATTGATAGAATTAGGCGTTACTTTGCGGAAATTCATATTACAAAAGTAATAATGAAATTATTTTGCTATGATCTGCGATGAAGTAACTAGAAAATATATTAAATGCTTAATGTAGAGTGGACTTATCGTTTCCATACCTGATACATGCAGGATTCGCAAATAGAATCAAATTGCGATAAATTTTCTTAACAAACGTGGATTGTAGCAAAACTAGCTAATACCCGCAACTTCGTTTGTGTGGACTGTTGTTTCGTGATACGTTGATAATAAATGGCGCTTTTCAATATCATCCTATTCCTGTAAAATTAACAAGATGTATATAGCCTATATGTTACCCCAGTGTATAAGGAATAATTGTGCCAAATTTCATCGACATTGGTTCAGCGGATTCGCCGTGAAAGTGCAATAAACATACATCCATAAACACAAATTTTAGCATTTATAGTATTAGTAGAATTATTCTATCGTAACTTATGTACTATGGAATTTCGTAAAGTAACGCCTACTTCTACAAATTATTTAGGTACCGTCTTTTTGAAAAAGCGAACCAAGGTATTGGAAATCAGAGCAGACTGTTAAAATTTTACCCATTCCAAAAAGGTTTCATTCATATATTCGGTATTTTACTACAGCGGTAAGAAAAAGGGTGGTCTATTCTACTTACAGGATACCACACGCCAGGTAAACTTACCTTAGTCGCCTTCACAACACATAGGTAAGAAATAAGGGGTAGTTTATTTTACTCAAACGGATACTACAAGGCGGGTCCACTTACCTTAGTCGCTTTTACGACACCTTGTTAAGAAAGAGAGTGGTCTTTTCTACTAGGCCGGATCCCACACGTTTGGTCAACTTACCTAAGTCGCCTTTTACGAGACGTCGGTAAGAAATGAGGGTGGTTTATTATACTCAGCCGGATACCACACTATAAGATGTTGTGTAAAACCTATAAAGGGTCAAGCTCTACCAGGTTTGCTTACATCTTAGACAGTATTTTTGCTTATAGGGTGAGCTAACAGTAAAGCGTAAACTTTTAACATAAAAAAAATGTAATATAACGCGGTTGCCATTAATAATGTTTTTTAAACTGTGTCCGGCACAGTTCGTGTCATAGGATGTTTTCACAACAATTCATATTTTTACGTTGCCGGCGGTGATATTCTTTTTAAATATCAATTGTTTTTGCGCAAAGAGGATATATTGTATGTAAACTCTTTACGGTGGTATCCGGCTGAATAGAATAGTACCACGCTCATTTCTTACCGAGGTGTCGTAAAAGACTACTAAGGTAAGTTGATCCGCTGTATGGTATCCGCCTGAATAGAATAGTACCACCTTAATTTCTTACCCTGGTGTCGTAAACGGCGGTTAAGGTAAGTTAACGTCAAGCAGGCGGCCGTTAAAATACCTAGCCAAATCATGTTAACGCTTACTTGATTAAAGAATAATTACATTTTGAATACTCTCTCCTTTTGAGAGAAGCATTTGAGCTTTGTGAAGACGCTGTACTGATGGAAAAGTTCAATTTGAAAATATCATACATAGTAAACAAAGAAGACTTATATATTTATAGAAAACTTATAAACGCCGTCTTTTATTGTCTTGTGACATATTAAATAAAATTATTTCTTTCAGGTTTTTATTAATACAGATTAAAGATGAAGTCGACTAACATGGAATCATGCTCCGACCGCCTCAGCCCATCGAGCGATTTAACGAGCGAGTCAGAAACATCCCTTCCATCATTCACATACGAACAGCAAAATAATTTTTACCAACCGGAAATAAATGAGAAACAATATTATTCATGCAAACAAAAATCACCAAGAAGTGACGACAGAAAAGAGGTTTACTTACAAGAGAGCAATAAGAACTCGTTCGAAAATTATCTGTGCCCGAGAAGCAAAAAATATTTGAACTTCGAACTAAAATTGCCGCCTATTAACGATACGAATTATTTTCCACAAATCGGAAACGAGGATCGAACGCGTTCATACTTTGGAGATATAACAAAAAGTTGCGTTCAAAATGAAAACAATCCGAACTTGGTAGAAATTGAAATAAACAATCAATTCGATAATGTTAATAATGATAGAGCGAGACAATTGTATTTTGCTGATAATGATAATAATATGCGGAGGTTTTTGAATTTTAATTCGGAACAAGTGTTGTGTGTGTGCGAGGCTTTATTGCAAAAGGGCGATATTGATAAGCTGACTGCGTTTTTATGGAGATTGCCAGAGAGTGAGTTGCTTCGAGGGAATGAAACATTGCTTAGGTATTTCATTGCACGAATATATCCACATATATAATATATTCAAATGTGACTGGCCCGTTGGCGTAGTGTGTAGTGACCCTGCCTTCAGCTCCACAGATTCAATTCCCGCCGAGGGCCAACATTTTCTATAAATGAATTTGTTCTTCGAGTCTGGGTGTATATTTGTATTTAAGTATGTATTTAAAAAATATATAAGTATATATTCACCAGTTGTCTGTCAACCATAACACAAGTATTAAGATACTGTGTGTGTAAGTGTCCCATATATTTATAAAAAAAAAAAAAAATGTATATATACACACACACATACAAGATTAATTCATATAAATATTAAAGATATATTGGTAGTAAGTTACGGCCTGTTACTATCCCACTGCTGGGCATAGGCCTCTTCTCTCCGTTTTTTTTTTGGAGAGAAGGATTGGAGCTAAGACCTACCACGCTGCTCCAGTGCGGATTGGTAGGTTACACACATCCCCGGAATTCTCTAAAGATATGCAGGTTTTCTCACGATGTTTTCCTTCACCGAATAGCGTGTGATAAATTGCAATTATCAAGTAGGATATAATCTGTAAAAACAGACTAAAAATATATAACCTATTTTTTAAACAGTTATAATTGAATCCTTTAGAGCACGCGCATTGGTGGCTTATCACCGTGGGATATATCAAGAATTGTACGCCATATTGGAGACCCATAAATTCTCCATGAACTTCCACAAAGAGTTGCAGAGTTTATGGATGGAGGCTCATTACAAAGAGGCCGAGAAAGTTAGAGGGCGACCGTTGGGTTTGTACTTTATATTAAATTAAAGTAAATAGCGCCCTGTTACTATCCCATTGCTGAGAATAGGCCTCTTCTCTCCGTTTTTTTTGGAGAGAAGGATTGAGCTAAGACCTACCACGCTGCTCCAATGCGGATTGGTAGGTTACACATCTCCAGAATTCTCTAAAGATATGCAGGTTTCCTCACGATGTTTTCCTTCACCGAAAAGCGTGTGATAAATTGCAATTATCAATAAGACATAAGTTTTAATAGAAAAACTCCACCGTGTGGCTTCGGTTGAGTAGAATACACCACCGTCTTTCTTACCGAAGTGTCGTAAAATGCGACTAAGGTAAGACGACCCGCCGTGTGGTATTCGGCTGAGTAGAATAGACCAACCTCATTTCTTACCGAGGTGTCGTAAAAGGCAACTAAGGTAAGTTGACCCACCGTGTGGTATCCGGTTTAGAAGAATAGACCACCCTCTTTCTTACCGAGGTGTTGTAAAGTACGTCAGAGATACCATGACCCGTCGTGTGGGATTCGGCCAAGAAGCATAGACCACCCTTTTTCTTATAGAGGTGTCGTAAAGGGTGACTATAGTAAAATCATCTAGCAAAATATATAAAACATGTTGTGTCGACCCTACTTAGAGTGTATCGTATATTGGTATATTAAATTCTAATAACAAAATATTGTTTAAATATAAAAGGGTACAAAATCTCTGATAGGTGCTGTAGATAAATATAGACTGAGAAAGAAGTATCCTTTACCGAAGACCATCTGGGACGGAGAAGAGACTGTATATTGCTTCAAGGAGAAGAGCAGAACAGCTCTAAGGGACTGTTATTATAGAAACAGGTTTGTTTATTTAATATTCTACGTTCTTCTTTTTATTGAACGTCAGTTAAATCGATTCAAATCTATTAATTATTTGTTAAAAGTACTATTCCATGGCTAGTCAAAGGGGTCAATGTTATCTCTGCAAGGAAGTAAATAAAGATATAAGAGAACTAGCTTTTGCCCACAACTTCGTTTGCGTGGACTGTTCGCGTGATAGGTTGATAAACAATAGATGGCGCTTTTTAATTCAAATTCAAAATATTCTTTATTCAAATAAACTTGTACACAAGTGCTTTTGAATCGTCAACTCTACTGCCGGTTCGGAAAGCTGTTCCTACCGAGAAGAGCCAGCGAGAAACTCGGCGGTTGCTCTTTTAAAAATATATTTCTTAATACTAGTTACATTTCGTCATTCCTGTCTTTCGCAGGGTTGAGGAGTAGCTACGTCCACGCATTTTTATCATCCAAGTATTCCTCAGTAGTATAGTAGGCTTTCTGTATTAGCCTTTTATGATTTCGTAGGTACCCAAATCCTGATGAAAAACGCGCTCTGGCTCAAAAAACGGGGCTAACTCTCACTCAAGTGTCCAACTGGTTTAAGAACAGAAGACAAAGGGATCGGACACCTCAGCAGACGAGTAGACCGTGAGTATATATCTTTATTATTGTATATCATCATCCTCCCCTTATTCCACCCTAAGTGGGGTCGGCACAACACGTTATAAACATGTTGTCAAACGATTTGGCTACGTATTTGCAACCGGCCGCTCGCCTGACGTCAAATTACCATAGTCGTATTTTGCAAAACCACAATAAAAAAATGAGGGTGGTCTATTCTACTAAACCGGATATCACACGGTGGTTCTTTTCATTTTGAATTGATAGTATAATTTATTTAAATAAGCTCTCCCGAGCACGTCTAAATTAAAGATTTAGATTAAGAAGAATTAGAGATTAGAACTTATCTTAGCCGCCTTTTAAGACAACACGTTAAAAAATGAGGGTGGTCTATTCTACTTAGCCAGATACTAAACCGCAAGTCACCTGACCTTAGTAGCCTTTCACGACACCTCTATATGAAATGAGGGAGGACTATTCAACTCAGCCGGATAGCATACGGCGGAATACAAATATGTATATACAAGCTTTTATCCGCAACTTCGTTCGCGTGAACTTTAGTCTTTAAACCAGTAACTTCTGTCATTCTCCAACCCTGCAAATATCTGCATCGGTTAATAATGACGCTTTTCTATATCATCCTATTCCTGTAGAATTAACAGGATTTCTATAGCCTATACGTTATTTTGGTGTATAAGGAATAATTGTGCCAAATTTCATCGATATTGGTTCAGCGGATTCGCCGTGAAAGAGTACAAACGTACATATTCACAAACTTTCGTATTTATAATATTAGTAAGTAGGTAGGATTCAAGTACCAGTACTAATAGATCAAGTGACAAGTCATTGACACCAATGACGTACGAGATGTGATACCCATAGAGTTATTACACTAGTGTAGAGAAGTCAACCTAAAATATACTATATTAAAATAAAGAGAAAGCAAAAAAGGGTATATCTTTCTCTCTCTTTTTTCATATGTAATTAGATAAAGATGAAGTATACGATTTTCATCTTCCTTCTAATTACTTATTGTGACACTATCACTTACAGACCTATAGCTCCTCTACTCTAGTATCAATCTTTAATCTTTAATATTTAAATGAGTTAATTTTGTATGTATATATTTTCTAAATCTCGGAAACTGCTCCAACGATTTTCCTAAAATTCAGCATGTAGGGGATTTTGAGGGAAAAAATCGATCTAGCTAGGTTTTTTTTTAAAAAAACATTCATTTTGTTCCTGTTTTGGGGCATAAAAAAAAAATTAAATTAAATATAAAAAACTATTGTTGCCGTAAATTGTCATGTCAGCGAAGCTTATTCGGGAAATGGGCGGTCTCGAAAAATGTAAAAACCTAGGATCGAGCCCCACATAGCCTTTTTTCGTTTTTTTAAAGTTTCGAGCAAGGCAAAAAAATTCCAGACTGTTACATTATGATAACATTAAGAAATTTTGAAAACAGTCACAAAGTCGCTAGGTAAGTGTTGAATAAATTATCTTCAGAAACGCCTTAAGGTAGCTTTACTGTGTACTGTATTTTATATTAATTTCGAAACCGTCGTTGGACGGAGTCCCAAAGCATTTTACCGTATATTTACTTGTGAACGGGTAACTTACTGCCATTCACGAAATGCGCTAACATTATTTCTTCGCAAATTTCTATAACACGAGTTTCAAAGCTGCAATAAGAAAAATCGATCTAGTTAGGTTTTGTGTAAAAAAACCGTTTTTCCCTGTTTTTGGGTATAAAAAAATCTAAAATTTATATTGAATTGATTTTTTGCCATAAACTGTCAAGTCAGCGTAGCTTAATCGTGGAACGGGCAGTCTCGAGAAATACCTAGGATTTGATCCCAACTACATAATTTTTTTTTTCTTTTTTTTTATTTTTTTTTTTATTTTGATAAAATTACCCAGGTACTAACTATATGATAGCTCACCGACTAAGTATTTTTATTCACAGAATAATTATAAAATATACGTTCAGACAATAAAAGATTTATCTAAGATAATTTTTTTATAAAAAAGCAGATTAAAAAACATTTTAACAAAGTTACAGTACTGTTTTTAAAACAGAGGTTTTTTTACTCTTCAAAAGACAAAATTCTTGAAGTTAACGATATTCTTACATGAAGTAAAATTTTACAAAATACTTACTAATATTTTAATATGTGAGTTTAAATCAGTGATTCTCAACCACTGTGCCGGGGCACATTTGTGTGCCGCCAAATTTTGCAAATATATAATAATATTAATATTATTAAATTATATCATTAAAAAAATATATATTATTAGCTTGTAATTAATCCCTTAATAAACGTTTAATTATTATTGTAGTATATATTATTTATTTATTTATTCTTATTGCACTATACAAAAGTACATTGGTTTATATTAAATTAAATTAGGACAAGCGTGCAAAGGCGGTCTTATCGCTAAAGCGATCTCTCAAAGACAACCTTTGGTGAGAGGAGAATACTAATAGATCGGGTAAAGTGCATAATAAACTATAAAACATACATATAAATACTAATATTACACAGATATTTACAATTATATATATTATTTTATTATATACATATATCATTAATAAATTACATTACACATTCAACGATAGATAATATAGCTTCAAATGATTTTTAAAAATATGTAAAGATTCCGAACGGCGGATGTCAGTGGGAAGAGCATTCCAATCGCAGACACATTGGACCGTAAACGAATTCCCGTAATAATTGGTCTGACTGGAGGGTACTTTAAGTTTATAATCATTGGTTGTAAGGGGAGCAAACCTACTATCAGTACCAAAAAAACGGAATCTTTCTTTGAGGTAGGATGGAGTTTGAGGGAGGTATAATATACTGTAGAGAAGAGATAATGCATGGAACTTTCTACGCTGTCTGATTGGTAACCACATCAGTTGTGCCCGATACTGAGAAATATGGTCGAACTTACGTATGCCAAAGATGAAACGAATATTAGTTATATTAGTTTATTTCGTATATTTAAAATTTTTGTCATAAACTATTAATGCAACGTGTTGTAGTAAGTAAATAATTTTTAATATTTTTCTTTGTGTGCTGCCAAATTTAAAAAATCGTTAAATATGTGCCGCAACAAAAAAAAGGTTGAGAATCACTGGTTTTTAATAATAAAAATATACAAACAGTCAAATAAGTGACCTCGCACGCAAAGTGAAACAATACACCTCGTATAACAAAGCCTCACAGTTCTAACAATCATAATATTTTGTTTATGGGCCTCTAAATTTCGGTGCCTAATCATAAGTGATCCTTTGGTAAATCGTCGGTATTTAAAATAAGTACGCACTTTAAATAAACCACCGAGGTATATTGCGGCTTCCGTTATTATAATATATCCAAGCTCTTCGCGTTAGGAGCATTTTTGGAAGTCGATCGATTCTTAATTACTTTTTTGCGTGTACTTTAACTCAGACTATAGTATAAAAATATAAATTATATCCACTGTAGAGTTATTAAGGGGCACGAGATTTTGGACCGCGCGTTACCATTGAACCGTTTTGCACAGCTTTGGATTAGATACCAAAAACAGGGATAAAACGAGTTTTTTTTTTAAATAAACCTAGCTAGTCAATTTTTCTCCCCCAAAACCTACATATTGAACTTCAGGAAAATCGTTGAAGCTGTTATATATTTTTTTCTGAAACTCGGAAACGGCTCCGACGATTTTCATGACAGCATGGGGGGAAAAATCAACACCTCGGTAAGAAATGAGAGTGATCTATTCTACTCAGCCAGATACCACATGGCGGGTCGACTAAGGTAATTTCTTACTAGAAATGTGGGTGGTACTATTCTATTCAGCCGGATACCACACGGCGTTCTTGAGATATGGAGTTATTTATTTAAAATAGGTAACGCTGTTTCGGTTTGTAAATCTGGGTACATGATAAATAAAATTTCTGCGAACTACACATCAATAAATTACTTGTTGTAACTTTTCGAATTTCGGGCCGCGACCCTCATTATGGGTCATTAATCAACACGACAAAGGTCCATCCCGGTCACATGTGCACTGGCTATTGTTTTATATATTTTTTTTGTATCTTTGGCGACGGCTAAACGATATAATGCGTATCCGAATGTTATTCTAAGGGCCTGTTTCACAAGTTATTGATAAAGTGTCTGATAGTTAACCGACAAATAAACTAAGTAACAGATAAGTCTCTAGAAAGAGACTCTAAAAAGTGAAAAATAAAAAAAAATGGCGGCCTATTTTAAGTAGGTATTTGCTATCCAGCAGATAAACAAAATAACAGCCGCATCTACTTGTTAACTTATTAGGGACTTGCTGAATAAGCCTATCAGGAACCTGAGAAACGCAAAAATCCGAGATATGTGTCAGATATGTTCCGAATAAGTTAACTGACAGTTTATTGGTAACTTGTGAAACAGGACCTAAGTGTTAGTTATATTTTGACGGCTTACTGGACCTTTCTTAGTAGTGTGATTGCTTTGTGACTTCCGGGTTTGATTCTCGGGGTCTTGAAATTTTATAAATTACTAGCAATCGCCAGCGGCTCCGCCCGCGTGTAAAGATTAAAACCGTAATAGTCTTTCGAAGACCGTAAAAATGGTTAAAGTACCAGGTATCCAGCTGAATAGAATAGTACCACCCTCATTTATTACCGAGGTGTCGTAAAAGGCGACCAAGGTAAGTTGACCCACCATGTGGTATCCGGTTGAGTAAAATAGACCAACATCTTTCTTATCGACGAGTTGTAAAATACGACCAATTGTAAGTTGACGTCAGGCAGTCGGCCGGTCGTAAAATAATAGCCACATCATGTGACAACAACATGCGGGCTTTAATTTAGAACTTTAAGAACAATTTTGTAGTACATGATTTTTATATAACTATTAAAGGAAGCGTTAAATTTTGCCGCTTTCGTACTATTTTTTACTGCTTCTCCTCTCTTATTTATCGTAGCGTGATGTATATAACAGCCTTCCTCAATAAATGGACTATCTCACACTGATAAAAAAATTCAAATCGGTCCAATAGTTCATGAGATTAGCGCGTTCAAACAAACAAACAAATAAACAAACAAACTCTTCAGCTTTATATGGTAGTAAAGACTAGCTCTGCCAAACACGCCCGCGTGGAAATTAGTGTGTCACAAAGTATTCCCGAATTGAAATTTGGAACATAAAAGTAGTTATTGTGAGGTAACCATAAGAGATAGAGACATACTGTTACGGACTTTTTTGTAGTATTTTTGTAGATCTACAAATCTCCAGTACATTACTTTAGTGTACTTCCGCTGGTTTACGCGGAAATACAGCTTTTAATAAATAAAAGCTTTTAGAAAATTTTTGTGTCCCTACTGTTAACCGTTGAGGAGTTCCCTCGTCTGGATCCAATCCAGCAGCATCAGGTCATGCTTATCATAAACATGCATTGTCATCGGGACTGGACCAGTATGTAAAATTTCAGCTCAATCGCATATCGGGAAGTGGGTCAAATTTAACTTGCAATATTCAACCTTCACATACATACACGGCAAGTTAAATATTCTCCTGTCCTTATCCATTTCTAAATGGGGTCGTTACAACATGTTTCTCTTCCATTCTGTCAACTCTGGCGCCACTCCTTTTAAATGCATATCAGACTTCACACAATCCAACCATCTCTTTTTAGGCTTACCTCAAGGCATATCCTAAGTTAAATGAAAGCTTTTAATATCGCAAAACTAATTTCCGCCGTGTGGTATCCGGCTGAATAGAACCACCCTCTTTTCTTACCGAGGTGTCGTAAAAAGCGACTAAGGTAAGTCGACCCGCAGCGTGGTATCCAGTTAAGTACAATAGACCACCCTCTTTCTTATCGAGGTGTCGTAAAATACAAGTGAGGTACAAGGTAGACGTCAGGCAGGCGGCTGGTCGTAAAATACGTAGCCAAATCATGTGCCAACATGTTTATAACATGTTGTGCCGACCCCACTTAGGGTGGGTGGGATAAGTTCAGGAAGATGATGAATACCGCAAAACTAATTTCTAGTCCCACCCTTTTTAAAGCAACAAAACTTTTTGCTCGATTTAATAAATGGCTTGTGACCTTACGTCGTTTTGTAAAAAACAAAGGCCCACGTCGGCCATTGCTATACGATGGCGGTGGTCGATAATAAAAACCGAAAATGTCGAGCTGGTTTCCCATTGGTGAATTCATAAAGGTTATAAATGTATTAACCCGATGTGTGTTATATTTTATAGAGTTGCCATTTATCTCGATATATCGGGTTTGTCTAAGTTTTCTCTATTCCGACAATAACAGTAATATCCTGTTATATAATAAACAACCAATGATTTTTGTAATAAAAAATTGCGTGTCTAATTTATATTTTCAATTTACTTTACTAAATGTAAACATGTCAAAAAAGGTTATTTTAGTAGACATATTACAAAATATGATTATTATTTATTTCTTTCAAAGTATTTAAATTATTGATACTATTTACGCCATTTAATTATAGCGTGGTTGATATCAATAATTACAAAACGTTCTTTAACGAGCTCGCTAGAAGGCTCGTAGAGCGTACCGGGGACCCGAGAGCTGGCAGCTACCTTGGCCAACGAATAAGTTTGGCCATACAAAGGGGCAACGCTGCCAGTATTTTAGGAACTCTACCCCATTGCAATGGAATGGATGGTTTTGATTTAGTGTAAATATATATATATTTATTAATTTTTATTTTTATTCTTTAGTTATTATTTAATTAGTTTTAATTTGTTTTTTTTAATGCTTGTTTTTGTAAAATAGTTTAGTCAATGAAAAATGCAAATAAATAAATTTGTATAATAAATGTATAATAAAAAAATCCTACCTCCTACTAATTATATTTAATAATATTCATCATCATCTTGCATTTATCCCACTCTAAGTGGGGTCGGCACAATGTGTTATGAGCATGTTGTCACATGATTTGGCTATGTATTTTACGACTGGCCGCCGGCCTGACATCACTTACATTAGTCGTATTTTACGACACCTCGGTAAGAAAGAGGGTAGTCTATTCTATTCAGCCGGATACCACACGGGGAGTCCACTGACCTTATTATAAATGCGACAGTTTGTGAGATTGTTTGTTACTCTTTCACGGCGAATCCGCTGAACCAATATCGGTAAAATTTGGCAATTATTTTTTATACACCGGGGTAACAAATAGGCTATAGAAATCCTGTTAATTCTACAGGAATAGGATGACATTGAAAAGCGCCATCTATTATCAATCTATCACGCGACAACAGTCCACGCAAACGGAGTTACGAGTAAAAGCTAGTAATATTATAAATGTGTGTGAGTATGTGTGAATATCGCTGAACTTTGTCACAATTATACTTTATACACCACGGTTACAAATATCCTATAGAAATCCTGTTAATTCTGCAGGAATAGGATGACATTGAAAATCGCCATCTATCACGCGACAACAGTCCACGCGAACGAAGTTGCGGGTAAAAGCTATTATCTAAATAAAATTTCCTCTTTCAGAGAAATGTTGGTGCCTGCTCAATATGTCGGCTCTCAAACCGGATTGTCCCAGTCTTTCATTCCAAATGCGTATTATAAAATACAGGACGCCGCACATTATTTACACGGGAATCAACCTTGAGTTTGTGTTGCCATACTATTTTTAAATGTACTATTTTAGTAGTTTTTGTTATAATTTAGAAAAATAGTTTTTTAATTAAAAAAATATACTAGGATCTTTTAAGACCTGTTAATGTACATATATATATAATACAGTTATAGTTCTTTATAGCGATTTACTATTTGATTCTAAAAACAAAGCTTAATTGTTGTTATTTAATTTTTATTATTGTCTGTCACTTGTCTTTAATCTACAGATGAAAAATTAATAAACATAGTTATTATACTAGAACAGGAATGCTTAAAATGTGCCATATTACATTAAAGAGAAAGCAAATGAGGATTATCTATCTATTTCTCTTTTTTATGTGTGACTAGTAATATCACGCGGTTTCACCCGCGTACATACCGATGCCATGGCAGTAGAAAGTAACTATAGATTTATTAAAAATATTATTAATAGCATGCGATGACAGATTTTTATGACTAAATTTTTACACCTTATTACATTTTTAATACGGATCCCTATTTTTTTTAATGTAATATAGCCTATGTTGCTCAGTAAAGAAGAAAGAAAGTTGCAACTTTCCAATGGTGAAAAAGAATTTTTGAAATCAGTCCAGTAGTTTTTGTGTGAAAATATTACAAATATACATACAAATTTTTCCTCTTTATAATATTAGTATAGATTAGACAAAGATGCAGAATCGGAGTTTAATCTTCCCTCATTATTTATTGTGACCCTCTTACTTAGAAGTCTGCCAATGGCTCCCACTCTAGTATAATAATTCTATGTAAGTAAATGAAGATAGAAGTCTAAAATGGAATCGTGTTTGGAAAAATCGAAATCGGAAAAAAATTACTTTGTCTATACCAGTGTTTTCCAACATGGGGCTTACGACCTACAGGGGGGCAATTTGATGGTTAAGGGGGGCAACTCGACAGGAGTTAAAGCCTTTCGCTCTGGGCTATTTAAGTTCAATGCTAGATTTCGGTGCCAAATTTAACAACAAAAAAAATACCTTCTTCTTCCTAAAACCTATTATTTATGTTCTTTAAGTGGACAATTCAATTTTTAATATTAAAATTTATTTATGTTTTTTAGGGGGACAAAATAATTTTTAACGTGGGGCATGGGCCAAAAAAGGTCGGGAAACACTGGTCTATACCGTCAAACGATTTAAATTTTGTATCGTTCTTGTTTCTTTTAAGTCTTCATATAGGTAAAAAAATAAAAAATCGTTTCTCTATGGATAATATGTGTCATTTCATTTACGGGGATTGAGTTGCCATTTAAATCTTTAATGAAGAAGGCTTCAAAAAAAATTATAAGCAGTCTTAGTTTTTAGAAATAAACAATTTACTTATTTCAATCAGATTATATGTAAATAAAACTACCAAAACCATATACCAAATTCAATTATCAAAATATATTTGTATTGTTAATAAAAAAAGCAGCCAAATAGTTATTAAATAGGTTAATTTCAATATTTATCTAAATGTAAATAAGAATTAAACAATTGAAAAATCTATCAGCCATTAAATATCTAAAAAGATTTCATTATGATTCTTTGAAATTATGCATATTTTAACATTTAAGTATAAAATGTGGGTTTTAGAAAAATAAGTCTAAGTTTTTAAGAGGCTAAATTTGCGGTCAAAGATATATTTCATATCACTGTAAATATTTAAGATAGCGGTGCTGTTAAATTAACGATTATTGTATTCTAGTCTACAGATGCATTAAATATTATATTGTAGACAGCGACATTTTTAATCAGTGTTTTAATTTATTGTTGCTAGCAACACTTCATAATTCTATCTCATCTAGAGTATAAAAGTGGTCAGGTCAAGAGCAGAGGTCTCTTTTACGATCGGTACTTGCGTGCGAAAGCTCTGTTATTTAATGTGTTCACGTCAGTCATCTTGTTTGTTTGGTTACAAATGTATTAATTTAGTTCTCTTTTCTTAAATCCTACTTTGGATCCTAACATCCGAAGCGGGATAAAGAACTCACAGCTCACTGCATAAATTAAATGAAAAGTGTGGTAGAATTTGGTAGATTTCATTTTGTTTATTTATGACATACCCACTTTTTGTTTTCGATTGAATTGCACGTATTTTTGAAAAAGTATTTGTGTATTTCGTTACAATTGCTCGTATTTTACGTGATTTTGTAAAATAGTGCGTTCTAAGTTAAATAGTCGTGATTCGCTTCTCGTTTGGAATACGTAGCAAAATCGAATATTGTGTTTATCGCGAGAAAAACTTAATAAAGAGGGTTGGTTTTAAATGCGTAATAACGTCTTGCAACGTGTTGCGAGCGGCCGGAAGCGGCACAATTTCGTAAATGACTCAAGTGACCAGTCTGATCAGTCTTATTCGGCTGAAGGAGATCGACAACATTCGGGTCGTAATATTAAACGAGTCTCTGATAAGTGTTCGCGAAAAGGTTTACGTAGTGACAGCTCTTATTATACTTTGCGATCTAGCTCGCGCATAGTTTGTGTTCCCGCTCGTGTGAAAGGAGGATCCCACTTGTATTATAGTTCACGGTCTGATATATAAAGAAGAAACCGTTCCACTTTACATCAATAATTTCGTTATCGCTCGTATGATAGGTACCATCCCGACGTCGCGAGACTTGCGTTTGCTTTCATTTTAAGCGATCTAATTCTCCTAACTGCGTCGGTCTTTCTGACTTGAGTAGACCGCATGTACCTACATCACTCCTTAGAATCAACTTGTTCAGAGGCATCTAATCTTGCGCATGCTTTTCATAAATCTGTTAATAACATTTGGGATAGTGTGAATAAGTTGACCGTGCCAGACCGGTAAATGGGTAATCTGACGAGGATTTAATCTCGTGTAGTTTCATGTCAAAGGGGCTATTCAAAATTTAGTTTGTCGTGGTCAGGTAAGACCGAGTCGAGTAAAATAGAAGCTCCGTGAGGCACGGGAGACAGTTCCTCGGTTTTGGAGGTTATTCGAGGTGTATTTAAATCTGTCTAAAGTTGGATGCTCGTGTAAATCAACATCGACAGCCACAACGCTAATTTAATATTTATGACTATGAGGTTGTAATAAAGTTTTCTCAGTCTGCAGGAAAACTTGATGCCGGCATTCGTGGTGGTAATCCCGGCATGTGTGGTCAGTACGTGGCGGTAAAGGTGTTACCCCATGACCGCTGTACACTTCGCTTGCTTAGCGGAGGCTGCGGCAAGGCTACGCAGACTGCGTACGTGGCGCCGTGGAGAGGCGAGTGGTGTGCCATGTGTAAGGCATGCGCTGCCTTCATTGAGAGTGATTCTACTCTGGCGGCGTGCACCACTGTCATGTAGGGTGAGGGGAAGCTAGTCACCCCGAGCATTTTGCTACACCCTGGCGCTTGGTGGGTCCCAAGTTGCTGAATAGGCTGATCGAACGATCAGTCTATGGCCTGTTTATCAGGTGGCCTGTGACGTGTTACGTCGGGCGAAGCGCGCGTGTCGCGTGACCGAGTCATGTTTATCCATGGCGATGGTTGGGTAAAAGTCCTAGGCATATGGTTTGAAATTTTAAAGAGACGTCTCGATTATTATTTAGAGAAGAATGTTAGATGAGATCGATTGCTCAGTAAAAAAGCTGAAGTATGAATTAATTGAATGACGAGTTAGTGGAAAAGAGGATGTTAATTTTATTTGGTTTAATTGAAAATTTTCTGATTCCTTTTTTAAATACAGATGAGGACTATGACACTGCCTATGCGTCATCAGTCAGTGCATCTGACTCATCCACGCTTCCATCAGTCATTCATGAAGCTACACCTGCCGCTGCCAACAATGCTGGTCCGGTGGTACGGAGACAGTTTTGGTCGAGGACGACATGCGGTCAGGAGAGGCCGTGTAGACAGCGACATTTTTAATCAGTGTTTTAATTTATTGTTGCTAGCAACACTTCATAATTCTATCTCATCTAGAGTATAAAAGTGGTCAGGTCAAGAGCAGAGGTCTCAGCATAGAGCAACGCGATCTCGCTGAGCTCAGACATATTTTGGAAAAATTTATATATTTCGACTCGATCGCATATAAGGCTAATGCCTATAGCGAAATCGATTTGTTTATTTAACGTTATAGTGTGATACGACCGTCTTCCTTTTGACGTGCTACTTAGTAGCGAGTCGTTGGTGTTTCGTGTGTGTCGTGTGGTGTTGTGTTGTGTCGGATCGGCTGTAGCTGAGCGTCGTTGACGAGCAGCAGCGGCCGCCGAGCATCGGAGCGCCGCCGTCGCACGCCGTCGTACGCAGGTGACGTCTAGCACTTTTTAGTGCTACGTTGCTCGCAGTTCGTTGTTTGCTCAGTAAGGGTGAGTAGTTGTCTGACACTTGTTTGTTTACGTTAGATAGGTACTCAACTTCGTTCTCACCGGAACGAAGACCTTGCTATAGTGTTAGTTAGGATAAAGTAGGCACACCCCTCCCTGCCTCGGCAGGGAGTGCATTTTTATTATTTTGGTTTGGGTCCACTATGGACCCAAACAGAAAAATGGACCCGACCCTCAGCGCCATTCTGGCGTATCTGAGGGCCACCCACCCGTCGGCTTTCGCCGACTTAGAAGCGTTCCTGGCACCCAGGGACAGCCCTGCCTCGCCGTCGCCCTCTCCGTCTCCATCTCCGGAGAAGCGCCCCCCTACCCCCGCTCCCGTGTCCGCTCCCGTGTCCGACATGGAAGCGGAGTCAGATCCTTCTTCGTCGTCTGCCTCGGAAGCCGAGGCGGAAAACGGTGACGGTTTCGAGACCGTCACCAGAAGGAGGAACAAGAGGAAGCTTAAGGCTTCCGCCTCCGAGGTCCCGCCCAAAAGGGCCATTAGTGATGTGTGCGTCCCCGGGCGCGCCCACCCCCCCGCTTCTGTCGCCAAGCCCAAACGGGTGAAAGCGACCCCTCCCGCCCCTCCCGCCTCCGCCGCCGAGTCGCAAGACTCGCCCATGGCGGAACGAAGGGAAAGAGTTCCTCCCTTATACATAAGGGACAAGAATGAGTGGCAGCGTCTGCTGCAAGTTCTCAACGCGAAGGGTATCGCGTTCAAGAATGCCCGCTCCACCGCCGTTGGCATCAAGGTGGAGGTGACCTCTTCTGCGGACCACCGCACTTTAACATCATTCCTTAGGGAGGATGGTATAGAATACCACTCCTACGCCCTACAGGACGAGCGCGAATTGCGCGTCGTCATAAAAGGACTGCCGGTGGAGATTGACACCGACTTCATCAAGCAGGACCTGGTCAGACAGGCCCTCCCCGTTCGCCAGGTACATAGGATGTACCACGGGCGCACCAAGGCTCCCTATGAGTGCTGCCTTGTTATCTTGGACCTCTCTCCGGAGGGGAAAAAGATCTTCAATATTTCCTCGGTCTGCAGCCTCTCTGGTCTGCGGATCGAAGCCCCCAAACAGAGGGGATCAATCGGGCAGTGTCACCGCTGCCAATTGTTCGGGCACTCTGCCCGCAACTGCTTCGCGCGCCCCAGGTGCGTAAAGTGCCTGGGCGACCACGGGACCGTGGACTGTCCCCGCCCGCCTCAAACGGAGGAGCCGCCGAGCTGCGTCCTGTGCGGCCAGCAGGGTCACCCAGCGAGCTATCGCGGGTGCCCCAAAGTGCCCCTCAGGGCAAAGCGGGGTGGCCTCGCGGCCGCCCGTAAGAAGGCGGCCGCCCGCGCCGCCCAAAAGGCGACCCCCCCGGCCCCCCCCAAAGAGCGTTTCGTACCCGCCCCCCTGCCTACGGTTAATGTGTGGCAGCAGAGGCAGGCGGCTAAACTGGGTGCCCCCCTCTCGCCCCCCTCGCCCCCGCTGGCCCAAGTGACGACCCCCGTCGTCGCGAAGGCCGTTAGCGCCCCCCCCCGCCCCTCAGGCAGCCCCCCCCAAGTCCCAAACGGTTCCCCCTCAGCGCGCGAGCAGCTTCATGGATGACATGAGGCTGATTAGCGAGGTGATTGCCGGCATTGACACCTCAGAGTTGTCTGTGCTGGCGTCCAAGCTGAGGGCGAACCCCCAGAATAGGCTGATGGCCCTGGTGGAGCATTCGGAGCTCGTGCAGGCCATCGCCAAATTATCAAAATAAATAATGGGTAGTACACCTCAAAGGAGGAAACCCCACGGGCTCAGGGTCGTCACGTTCAACGCAGACGGCCTCATCAAACAAATCCACGAAGTCCGTGAATTCGTGGTTACTCACAGTGTCGACATACTGTTGGTGCAGGAGTCCTTCCTGAAACCTAGTAAGCGTAATCCCAAGATCGCAAACTATAATATTATTAGACACGACCGTACCAGTAATAGATTGGGCGGTACCGTAATTTACTATAAAAGATCGCTCCATGTGTCCCCTGTAGACCCCCCTGAGTTAGAAAACATGGAGGTCTCAGTCTGTCAGGTGGGTATGACGGGTCATCAATCCGTCATACTAGCATCAGTTTACTTAAGCCCTTCCAAGACAGTGCTAAGAGACGACCTCCTTGCTCTCCTAGCACTTGGTAATTCTGTCATCTTGGCCGGAGACTTCAACTCGAAGCACGGCCATTGGAATTCGATTAACAATAATTCCAACGGGCGCACGCTCCACAACCTCAGTGGACTCGCCCACCTCAACTTTGACGTCATAGCCCCCGATGAGCCGACGCACTACCCTTCCAACAGTGCGCACTCACCGGACGTTTTAGATATTGTCGTGCTCAAGAACGTAGCCCTCCAGCTACGTTCCATTGAGGTCATCCACGACTTAAACTCTGACCATAGACCGGTACTGTTTCAGCTGGGTAGGCCCGCCTCCGCGGCACCCAGCACTAGAACCATCACCAACTGGAGGAAGTTCTCAGAGCAACTTCAGTCTATCGACTCTGTCCACTTGGACCAAATTCCTGACAGGATAGATTCCGAGGAGGCCGCCAAGGCGGCGTCCTCGCATCTCACCGCTCACTTGAGCGAAACCATCAAAGCGTGCTCCAGGGAGGTACCGGACAATCTAGGTCGCCAAAGACTCCCTGACGACATCAGAGCTCTGCTCACCAGAAAGCGCGCAGCCGCTAGGGCTTGTGCCGCGTACCCCACCCCCGAAAATCGGAGTAGACTCCGCAGACTACAGAGAGAGGCAAAAGAGAAAATTGCCATCTTTAACAGCGATTCTTGGGACGCTAAACTCTCAGAGATCTCGCCCAGCCATCTAGCCTTCTGGCGGATGTCCAAATCCCTGAGAGGCGAACAGTATGCGTCCACACCGCCATTGTTGCGAGATAACCTTCCGCCCGCGTTTGAAGATTTTGATAAGGCCGAATGCTTGGCGGACAGCTTTGAAGCCCAATGCACACCTAATTCCAATTCCGCGTATGCTGAGTTCCACGCCGGGGTGGAATCCACCATCGCCAACATATCAGGGTTGGATCCCGAAAGGGAACCACTCCCCCCCACTTCCGGAGACGAGATAAGAGCTATCCTTGAAAAGCTCAAACCCAGAAAATCCCCTGGCCCCGATAGCATATCGAACAAGGCACTTAAGCGTCTTCCCGACCGCCTCGTTCACCTCCTGGTGTTGATCTTCAATGCCCTCTTGTCGTGTTGCTCTTTTCCAGACGAATGGAAAGAAGCAACAATTATAGGAATCCACAAACCGGGCAAACCCCGGAACCGCCCCGACAGTTATCGCCCCATCAGCCTCCTCAACGGCTTGGGGAAGGTCTACGAGAGAGTGATCCTCTCGAGACTTAAAACTTTTATAGACGCCAGGAACCTGCTACCGGACGAACAGTTCGGGTTCAGGTCCGAACACACGGCCGTCCATCAGGCTCATCGCCTGGTGGAACACGTCCTCCAACGACTCTCCAGATACGGAGAGAAGACAGGTGCCGTCTTCTTTGATGTGTCAAAGGCCTTTGACAAGGTCTGGCACGCAGGCTTGCTTTACAAGCTCATACTCCTCGACCTCCCGGATAGTTTCGTAATCTTCATACGAAATTACCTCGCGAATCGTACTTTCAGATACCGCCTGGACGGTACGCTCTCATCCAGACGTCCGATACGTGCTGGAGTTCCCCAAGGTTCGGTGTTAGCACCGTACCTCTACTCGCTCTACACGAGTGACATCCCCCGCAGCAGGGGGGGGTCGTCGTTAGCTCTATACGCTGACGACACCGCCATCTTCGCGTCCTCTCGTAATAGAGAGAACATTATTCATCGTCTACAATACGAGGTAGACAAGTTAGAATTGTGGTTCGCCAAATGGAGAATCGCAATCAACCCCGATAAGAGTGCGGCCATGTATTTCACTAGGCCAGGCGCTCCAGTCTACTTCCCTCCGGAGTGTATATCCATACACGACCGGGATATACCATGGCAGCAGGAGGTCAAATACCTGGGGGTTACTCTCCAACCCTCTCTCTCTTTCTTCAGACACATACGCACTGTCCGGAATAGGGCAGCGTATGCACTGGGTCGTCTCTATCCGATGATATGCAAGAAGAGTGAAATGTCACTTCGTAACAAAGTGACACTTTACAAAACTTGCATAAGACCTATAATGTCATATGCGAGCGTCGCGTTCGCACATGTCCACCCGACCAGACTCAATGTTTTGCAGCGATTGCAAAACAAGTTCATGAGACTAGCCACCGGCTGTCCCTGGTTCGTGCGCAACGTCGACCTACATAGAGACTTACGTCTTCCCTCAATAGCTCAGCTATTCAAATGTCTCTCCAAGAGATACTTTGAAAAGGCCGAGGTGCATCCAAACCCGCTCATCGCGGGGATGGTTAAGTACACCTGCTTCGACAGGAAGTTCAAGTCTAAGACCCACAGACGCCCTAGGAGCGTACTCTATGACCTTGACGATCATATCACGATCGCCAACGCCCGATACACTCACGCACACGCACACACACAGCGTCTTCGCCGGCGAAGACGAGGTCCCCGCTTCCTCACGTCTAGCGGCCGGGGTGTCCAGCCCCGCCCGTTATGACATTAGGACTCTTCCACAAGTCCGATACAGTCCTCCACAACGCGTCGTTTTAAGCCGAGGTTCGGCCTCACAGGAGGCACCCTTAAGGCGACGCTCCCAGGATGTTGCGGGCCTCTCTCGAGACCCGCTCTCCCAGCACTTCAACCCCCGGCGATGCTTCCGCGCTCGCCCACTCTCTCGGTGACGCTGTCAAAGCCTTCACGGCTAACAGCCTTAGTTAGTGTCCGAAAAAAAAAAAAAAAAAAAAAAAAAAAAAAAAGCAGAGGTCTCTTTTACGATCGGTACTTGCGTGCGAAAGCTCTGTTATTTAATGTGTTCACGTCAGTCATCTTGTTTGTTTGGTTACAAATGTATTAATTTAGTTCTCTTTTCTTAAATCCTACTTTGGATCCTAACAATATTATAAATATTCTTTTATTTTCGTGGTACACCAAACATACTAACGGCTACTTTAAATATGATATTTGTCAAATAACAACTTTTAAAATTTCATAATACTGTTACATGTTACAAATACAATTTCCTTCAAATAGTATAATAATATAGAAAAACATTTTCGCTGTCAATATGTGACAAGTTGTTAAAAAAAAATAAATGGGTTGACTTTTGAGAAAATTACTTCCTTTTTATTGCATAAGTGTAAAGAAAAAATATTGTTGTTATTATACATTTTTTGTCATCTGAAACGTTTAGAGATATACCAGAAAGAGCCTATATAATGCCTAGAATAATAATTATTCGTCGGTCATTGACAACGTTAAATAGTGCTGTGAGTTTCAAAAGACTAGATTTTAAGCTGTTAAAAGATGATTGAGATTTTATAGTTAGTAATCTATGATTGAGATGACATGTAGATAGAGATGTAACTTGGAGTGGAAGAATTCGATTGATAAATAATCGGTTTTTCTCCCTCCAAAATAAATCGATTTATAAATAATTATTTAATTAAATATTATTGATAAATTAAATATTATTGATTTATAATATAATAAGTCGATTATTTGACATTCGATTTTTTATATATTAAAATTAAAATTTATTGTAGTACGCGGACTGGACAGCTACCAATAAAACATAACGGATGCGCTGTTTGTGAAATTCATTAAAATGTGTTATTTGGCTATACTGTATTCATCCAACAAATCATATTTTATCTTAAAAGACGAGAAAAAAGAGGGTTAAAAAGATAATAAAAAGAGGCTAATTAATATAATCGATATTTTTAAAAACGATTTATAATGTTTTAATGTTTTTTTTAATTGTGTAATGCTAATTAATTATTGTGATAATTTTTGATTGAAATTATCGATTATTTTAAAAATTGTTTATTATTGAATCCCTATATTAAGATGACAGTGACAAGTTACTTTAGGGAGGACATGGACAATTGACAGTTACGTCATTTGTGAAGTTCTTTGTTTGAAAATTTCTTATTAAATAATTTTAATGATAGAAGCTATAGAATACATTTCTAGTGTTTACTAAACAGTGTAATGATTTTTAAAGAACATATCTGTTAAATTAAATTTTATGAAACACATGCTTTAATATTACAAAGTTATTGCGTATTGTTTTACGATGAGTGACACGAAGTCTTTCGTTAATTTTTCTTGCCAGCGATGTCTACAGCCTCTTAAGCTAGATGAGTCTTTAAACAACCTAGGAGAGCATACAATAGCCGATTTAACTCTTCAAATACGTCGAAACAATGAAGTTGATCTTGATATCCAGTCGTCTAGCCTAGAACATTATGTTCCACCTTTCCGTATGTCAGAATCAGGGAATGGCGCAAATGGGTTTATGGTTATCTCAGATGGGTGGGAAACAACATCACTTGGCCATCAACTTCACGTTAAGGCGACCTTATTTGATCTACTATCGAATAACTCTGATGTAGACCATCCGCTCTGTGATGAATGCACAGATACTCTGTTGGAGTTAATGGATAATCAATTGAGGCTTACTGAAGCCGAGTGGAAGGACTACACTGATTATTTAAAAAAGCTTGAAGACGACAAGGAGGATTTGAATTTGGAAGGCTTAGAGAAAGAACTTGATGACTGGAAGCAAGAACAGAATTGGCTATTACAAGAGTTATCCGCTTTGCAGAAAGACGAAAAGGCTATGAAAGAGGAGATTGCTGTACAAGAAAAGGAGAAGGAGAGATTGGAAATTGAACAGGACATTTATTGGAAGGAATACACAAGGTATCGGAAGGATTTGATGACAACCGAAGATCAGATGAAATTCTATGAATGCCAGCTATCATACACCCAGGCGCAGTTAGAGAAACTTAAAAAGACTAATATATTTAAAGCTACTTTCCACATATCAGATTCTGGCCAGTTTGGAATTATAAATAACTTTAGGCTTGGCCGGTTGCCTACAGCGCCTGTTGATTGGTCTGAAATCAATGCAGCTTGGGGACAAACGGTTTTACTTCTTTCATCATTAGCAAGGAAGATTAATTTCCGTTTTCAACGATACAGACTAGTTCCATATGGCAATCACTCGTACATAGAAATATTAGAAGATCAGAAAGTATTGCCATTGTATGGATCATCAGGATTTCGGTTTTTATGGGACACAAAATTTGATGCAGCCATGGTCGCTTTTCTAGACTGTCTCCAACAGTTTAAGGAGCAGGTAGAAAAGGGCAACACAGGTTTCTGTCTGCCATATAGAATAGATACTGATAAATGGAAAATTGAAGACACAGCATCTCCACCTCACGCTTATTCAATCAAAATCCAGTTTAATTCCGAGGAGCAATGGACAAAAGCTTTAAAATATATGTTAACTAATCTAAAATGGGCCTTAACATGGATTTCATCTCAGTTTAGTGAGGATAAAGTAGAGGGCTAGGTTTAAGTAGTGATTTCTGTGATATATTTTATTGTTATATGTATATTTCTATATTATTTGCCAATAGTGTGAATAATACCTATCATTAGCAAAATGTTTTCTCCCTTATTCATACAACATTAAAAATATGTTATTCCTATATAATTATAATTTGTTGTCCTTAATAAATTATTTTTGTAATCATTTGTTTTTTCTTTAATGCACACACATAAATTCAAATTGAAATTCAAAATATTCTTTATTCAAATATACTGTTTTCAGTAGTTTTGAATTGTCCAATGTTTTTAAAGCTATTACTGTTACTCCTGCTGTAAAGAACCAGCAAGAAACTTTGTGTATAATCTTATTCTAATCTATAATTTTTTCAAACAATTGATTGACGAATAAATGGGAAAAATAACTATTAATTTTTGAGTTTAAAACAGTTTTTTTTACATTTAATTAAACTTAGAAATGTACGAGATTTAAACTTGTTATTTGTATAAACTGTACACGGTAGTGCCATATTTTGTTTTATTTTTCACTACAGCGCCATCTCTTCGAACATTTAATAACCGCGGTGAAAAACGTGGTTTACGTTACAGTTCAAATTGTATCTGAAGGTGGCGTTTAATTATACCTAAAATGCACTTTATAAATAAATTTTATGTATTTATTTTACGAGAATTGTTACTTCCTGATCTGTAAGTGTAAAAGGAAAGGAATATAAGGAATGTAAGTATAAAAGATATTTAAATTTACATTAAATTTCATAACAGTGCGCTAAAGGAATATTACTGGAACATCCGACATATCGACATTACTTGCTAGAGCTAAAAATTGAATAAGCTTATTAGGCTTATTTATTATTATTTAAAATAAGTGTAATTTCTAAGCGTTTGAAAGAAAAAAAAATATAACTGCAAACTTCGAATAACTACTGCAATGTGATTATTATTATAATTTATTTAATTTATTTATATATATATATATATATATATATATATATATATATATATATATATATATATATATATATATATATATATATATATATATATATATATATATATATATATATATATATATATATATATATGCTACATTTGCGAGGATTGCATTGCGATAGTATAAAACTGTGTGCATGTGCAGTCAAAATTATTATAGTATATTTTAACATTTATGAAGGCATGCAAAATAAATTGCCTAACTTTTTATAGAACAAATACTTTTTTTTTCCATTTTGTTGTTCTTTTGCTGTTCCCGTTTCGCCATTATTGAGCTATTAGCATAAAGCTGTTTGCGTTGTGACCATTGCTTTCACATTGATAAAAAATGGTTTAAACAGATATGGAATAAAAAGTAAGTATAATAGGAAATCATTTACTCAATTTCAACGGAAGTGAGTCTTGGAATAACAAAAGAGTGAACTCATTTAAATGCATTACGAAAGAGCGCCTCCTTTCATTTCATTTTGCATTTCCTTATTATTTTGTAGTAGAAAATAGAACAAGAGTTCTTGTAATTGAATTTTATTAATTTACCGACAAATATTAAATTTATAGAACTAGGCATTATATATTTATTTATTCATTTATTTGTTGCCTAAATTGTGTAAACATTTAGATGTTAGATTACTTGCTTGCATTACTGGCTAGGTCCATAATATAAAAGTAATAATATAATTATTTCATAAAAGTGGCGTTAGCGGTTAGAGTAACCGACTTGCGATCGAGAGGTCGTGGTTTGAATCCCAGCCATTGTACTACCTATGTGACCTAATCCTAACAAAAACATTTAGAAAAAAGTAATAATTAAATTATTTTGCTATAATTCGCGAAGAAATCGCGCGGATTCTTCGCGGATTATAGCAAAATAATTTTATTATTACTTTTGTACAATGGATCTCCGCAAAGTAACGCCTAATTCTATAAATTATTTAAAAAATTTAGCTTAGTTGGAGACAGTACACGAGTTTAGTTTAGTAATCTTAAAAAAAAGAAAAAAAAACAATATAAAAAATAGCGATTGGTCTCCATAAGTATTAATAGAAAAACTCATTGGTGCCTGCCCGGGGTTTGAACTCGTGACCTCTTGAAAGAGTCGCAGGATCTCTGTGCTGGGCTATAACAGCTTAATCGTATATTAATATCGACGATCGTATGGACACTAGGGATGTGACATGGAAAAGACCAAATCGATTAATAAAAAATCGTTTATTTTCCTTTAAAATTAATCGATTTAAAAAAACGATTATTTAAAAAAATCGATTTGGGACCGTGTGGGGGGGACGGGGGTCATTGCTTTGCTTATTTTGGATGATATGGGGGGTAGGGGAGTCTAGATAATGATTACGTCATCGTTAATTATTTACTTTTTTACACGAATAGCAACCCTCACATTGTCTTTGCTTAAAAAGAAACGCATTCAAAAACTTAGAATCATGGATTCGGGTTTAATGGACTGAAGACTGTTAATTTGAGTTTAATATGTGCACTAAAAATTTTAAATCGTTTATGTTAGTAAGATATAATATTTTTGTCCTTTACTCTATGTTGAATACTGTATCAGTAAAATATAATCTGTATTGTGTCTTTTTTTTTATTTTTCAAATTATAATTATAACGTTATAATTTCATCATCATCCTCCTGCCCTTATCCCACTAGTAAGTGGGGTCGGAACAACATGTTATAAACATGCTGTCATATAACGTTATAAATATAATATTTTAAAAAAAACAATACGCCGTGTGGTATTCGGCGGAATAGAATAGTACCATCCTCATTTATTACCGAGGTGTCGTAAAAGGCGACTAAGGTAAGTCGACCCGCCGTGTGGTATCCAGCTGAGTAGAATAGACCAACCTCATTTCTTACCGAGGTGTCGTAAAAGGCAACTAAGGTAAATGGACCCACCATGTGGTATATGGTTCAGTAAAATAAACCACCCTCTTTCTTCCCGAGGTGTCGTAAAATTCGACTAAGGTAAGTCGACTCGCTGTGTGGTAGCCAGCTGAGTAGAATAGACCAACCTCATTTCTTACCGAGGTGTCGTAAAAGGCGACTAAGGTAGTTGACCCACCGTGTGGTATCCGGTTTAGTAGAAAAGACCACCCTCTTTCTTACCGAGGTGTCGTAAAATACGACTAAGGTAAGTTGATGTCAGGCAGGCGACCGGTCGTAAAATCATGTGACAACATGTTTATAACATGTTGTGCCGACCCCACTTAGAGTGGGATAAGGACAGGAAGATGATGATTAAAAAGAAAACAATACATTTATTGAGAAATGTTTACGTAAGCATGGGGGAGGGGTTAAGAGCTTTGCCTACTTTTGCTGACAATGGGGATGTCAATAATTATAAAAACTTGAACTTTAATTATTATAAATATCGATTTTTTTTTTCGCAACACTAATAGACATTTGCACGATGTCCGTGCCGATTTCCTTTTAGTGAAGACCAGGATAACATTTTACATTACATTTTAAGTATACCTTATTAAACAGATTCAAAGTAAAACGTTTTAGAAAATCTGCCTTCAAATAGATGTAGAAGCCAATTAGGTCTTACAAAGTTGTAACGCAATTTGCCTTTTCTCAGTTTTCAGCGGGAACGAGGCTAAATAACAAAACACTCATTTAAATGCATTGACTGTAGAAGTGGAGGACATTTTGTTTCAAAACATATTTCCCTACTACATTGTAGTTTAATACATATGACTACACCGTATAAGATGAAGGGAATCAATCATCCTCCTGCCCTTATCCCACTCTAAGTGGGGTCGACACATCATGTTATAAACATGCTGTCACATGATTTGGCTACGTTTTTACGACCGACCGCTTGCCTGACGTCAACTTACCTTAGTCGAATTTTACGACACCTCGGGAAGAAAGAGGGTGGTTTATTTTACTGAACCATATACCACATGGTGGGTCCATTTACCTTAGTTGCCTCTTACGACACCTCGGTAAGAAATGAGGTTGATCGATACTACTCAGCCGGATACCACACGGCGGGTCGACTTATTTTGCTGAGGTGTAAAAGGCGACTCCCCAAGCCAAGACAAGCCCTTGTTTACCAACCTTTTTTTGCTTTTTATATATTATATAAATTAAAAAAAATTACCGCCATGTCTTGTTTAACTAAGTACTTTTCTATTAAAGCCGCTAGTTGTAATAGCAAAGGGCATTTGTATTGGCAATTCGGATAAAGGACAAAAATACGAATAATAATAAATAAAAACGCTCACAACAAAGTACATCCAATTTATTGCTAAAATCATTTATTATAGCGTTCTGACAATATGATAAATTATCGCCGCGAGATGTGATTTATTAAGCTTTTCATACCTGTTTGTCATCGCTCGTAATGATCAGCTACGGACAGATTCAAAGAATAATTCTAACAGTTATTTTTGGCACTACTAACTGTACATTTTAACTTAACACTTTTATAAGGGCAGCTGAAGTACTTTCTGATTTTGCTTGATAGGTTTTTTCAAAACAGGGTCCTAGGTAGGGGTTGCCACCCGTACTATATTATATAGTTTCGTACTAAATTTTAGTCACTTGTACTATATATTTTAGAAAAATAATAAAGGACAAAAAAATACAAAAAAAAGGACAAAATAATAAAAATATTTTAATCGCTAATTTAATTGTCGCGCTTTTTTTGAATCAACTGTGAATGGAACGCACCCGCAGCGCTGCATAGGGAATGTTTGAACGAAACTCATTCATGTATTTACGGGGCTTAGTTAGTTAGTAACTCTAACTCCTTTGTCATTGTCCAGCGAAAAGTAATAATAAATAATCATGGAAAATAAATAATGATTGAAAATAGAAGTGTACTATTTTTTTTCCTGAATTTATTAAATATTTTTTTGATTTAAAAAGAAAAATACTATTTTTCTTCAAAAAAAAAGGTGGCAACCCTAGTCCTAGGGAGCTTCTAACTTAGCGACTCCAACTTCGCATTTAGCAAGAAAATTTCTACCCCTGTAGGCGCCATACATATACATACATAGTCGTACCTTCAAAAGTCTGTCTGTCTATATATATCCTCCTGCCCCTATCCCACTTTAAGTGGGGTCGGCACATGTTATAAACATGCTGTAACATGATTTGGCTGCGTTTTTACGACCGGCCTGCCTGACGTCAACTTACCTTAGTCATATTTTACGACACCTCGGTAAGAAGGAGGGTGGTCTATTTTACTAAGCGTGTCTGTCTATATGTGATCGATTTTCTCGGAATCTACTGAATAGATTTTAGTAAAGTTTTTGTTAAAAGGTAGTGCGTTTCTTCCTAAAGGTGTAGACTTGAGGTCAATAGTACATTACGTTTTTACGTAAATAGTTCCTTTTTGAAATTTACAAATTTTAATTCTTTCTTATTATTCGGCAATTCATTAATTTTCTTTATAACTATACTTATAAAGTTGCAGCTTTAAGCACAGCTAGTAAAAAAACATTTTTTTTCGGTCCGTGCTAGAGTGGACGATAAAAAAAATTGTAAAAGCCTGTTTGATTTAATTTTAAGTTTATTGCAATTAAAAGTCATTCCGTTATATACAAATCACATATTGTTCTCCATCATTTATTATTAATTTGCCATCACAAGTTTTAATAACCAATTTACTGGGATTCGTTTTGCATCTTTTATCTGTTAGTCTGAAAATGATTTTTACATCGACACTGCTTACAAGTTTTGTGTTAAATGTTTTTTCACAGAAATATTCAGATTTTATGAATGGAGATGAATTAGAGGTATGTATGTAAATGTAAATAAATGTAAATAAATATATGGGATAATTACACGCGGTCGTCTGTCCCCAAAGTAAGTAACTTAATTGTGTTTATGGGTGACAGAAAACTGGTGAATATATACATATATAATTTTTAAATAATTACTTAAATACATATAAAGAGTGGTACCAATACTAACAATTTTAAACGAATCCACTGATCGCTTGAATGTATAAGATTTTGACATAATTCAATCTTCTTAAATATCGTTTAAAAAAAATTTATTTTCCAACAAAATAACAAAAAACAGGAATAAACATAAACAGGATATACAATAACATTATAGTTCTGTCTCCTTAGTTATGTACGTACGTATGTAGTCTCTCAGTCTAGGTTAATGCATCACATACGAAATGGAATAGAATGGGGAACGGTCATTCACCCTTCTGTGGCTAAATTACTTCCTGCCTGTTTAACAAATTACTGATAAAGTGTCGGATAGTTAACTGACAAATATACTAAGTAACAGATAAATGTCTCTAAAAAAAAAAATTAAATAAATTCGCGGCCATTTTGTAATAAGTATTTGCTATTCAGCAGATAAACAAAATAACGGCCACATGATCTACACGTTAACTTATTAGGGACTTTGTGTTGAATATGCCTATCAGAAACCTGAGAAACTAAAAATTCCGAGATATGTGTCAGACATGTTTCGAAAAGCTAATTGACAGTTTATTGGTAACTTGTGAAACATGCTCTTAATTAACTGTTTTTTTTTATGTAGGCTGATGCGATGTGCAAGTACCTGAATTTAAGATTAATATCTTATTGTCGGTGCCTGTATACACCCAGACTCAAAGAACCAACAAATTGTTTCTCTAAATAGTTATTATTTTATTATTATTGATAATAAACATTCAGGATGGTTTCTGGTTTCAGAACATCGGTAGGACCGATTCCAGAGCATATCTAAAGGCATATGAAAAACAATTCAATATAAGGGTACGTTTTATTTATGTAAACAAAAATTATTTAATATTACTAAGCTCGTAGATCGTAGAAACTTTCAGATATGACATTCTTCTATAAACTATTCAACAACAAAATTGACTGTCCACTTTTATTGTAATCCTTAAATATTCTGAGCAGGTTGCCTCGCAAACCTCCTGGCTTGTTGTACCCGCCGTGCTCAAGAACTAACCTTAGGCATTTCTCTGCATTATAGGTTATCAATAGAATATAATGCAATTTGCGATATGTTCAGCGATACATTTATGAAGTAAAAAAATATATATTCTTAAGCTCCAGACATACCTTAGTGTTACATTTAGTTTATTTTAGTTAAGTGTTGTCCTTACATATAATGATGTGCATGCTGTGGCATCTAAAGGCAGTGTATTTATTACCTTTTCTGGCGTATTTAGTTTAATCTAATCTTTTAATGTAACTGCCACTGGTTGTTTCGAATAAATAAAATAAATGAATATAAAACCACGTTCACGATTTTAACTTACAGAATTATAGAATTTGAAAAAAGTATAATGGAAGAGGCTGATACAGAAAGCCTATTATGCTGGAGAGGATTATCTACATAGATGATAAGAATTTGAGAGCTACCCTTCAATCTTATGTGAGATTATTATATAACAAAATCCCTAAAGTCTGTCTGCATGTAATCGACTTTTTCAACGGATTTTTGTACAGTTTTTACTAAAAGTTAATGCATTTCTTTCGAGATGGTTAGGTTAAAAATACATTACGGTTTTATGTAAAACTTCATACATCGTCTATTGTGAGCTTTAGTCGCTTGCGCCGCGTAAAGACAAGAATGTTTGGATATAGCTCTCTTTGAACCTGTACAAGACAGTAACGACTTAATGTAAATAGTATTAAGAATTATATTTTTAAAAGAGCAACCGCCGAGTTTCTTGCTGGCTCTTCTCGGTAGGAACAGCTTTCCGAACCAGCAGTAGAGTTGACGATTCAAAAGCACTTGTTTACAAGTTTATTTGAATAAAGAATATTTTGAATTTGAATTTGAATTTAAACCAATCGAGATACACTTAAGTAATGTTCTAGAGTATTGTAGATCTTCAAAAATATTACATAAAAGTCCGCGACAACATGTCTCTATCTCTTATGGGTAACTCACAATGACTATTTTTATGTTCAAATTTTCAATTAAAAATATTACGTTATTTACGACACCTCGGTAAGAAATGAAGGTGGTCTATTCTACTCAGCTGGACACCACACGACTGGTTTTGTTACCTTAGTCGCCTTTTACGACACCTCGGTAAGAAATGAGAGTGGTCTGTTCTACTCATGCGGACATCACACGGCGGGTCGATTTACCTTACTCACCTTTTACAACACCTCGGTAGTAAATGAGGGTGGTCTATTCTACTATTATACTACTATGTACTATTCTAAAAATTTATGGTAACCCAAAAAAAAATGTTCACTGAGAGTGAAATCGCGGGACGTATTTCAAATGATAAACCTAAGAGACCTCTCGAACGTGTAATATCAGGGAGGATTATATCGTAGAGGCTAAGAAATGACGGTGAGGTCGGTAAACCCCGTTATATTTTGTAATATTACAAAATAAGGCTTTTAAAATGGCAAGCACAGAGAACGGGGATTTCGTAATTTCCAAACGCCATTTTTGGTATTACATTTTGTACGTTTTCCTTATTAAAGTAGAAATGAAAATACCTTTCGGAATAATTTTAGGGCGGGCGTAGATTAAGATTGTAGGCTTCTGTGATTTGACATCTAATGCCTGGATTACAGGTTATAAGAATTGAAAGAAGAATATATTTAATATTTAAATGAGTTAATTAAATGGATTAATTGACAACCCAGAACTGTTAAGCCAGATATTGATTAAGATTCCCTCTCGCTTGCCACGACATGACATTCCCGGTTTTACTCATAAAATGTATAAAACAAACTTAGTGCATTACTCCTTGTTACCTAGGATGTGCAGGCAATTTAACGAATTTGTCAGTAAGAATTCCTCAATAGATATTAGTAATAAATTAAATTTATTCAAGAAACACTTATACAAAGCTTTGCATTGAGTAAGGACGTGATTTATACGTCCATTCTCAATGCAAAGCTATTTTCCATATTTTCCCTAAGTTTGTTATACTTTATATTTTCTTTTTTTCCTTCTAATGTTAGTTAGATTAGTTATTGTATATTTGTAACCTTTAAGCACGCTGTGACTACCTTTAATTAGATTTATATGTCATTAGCAACCCTCGGATATATAACCATGTTACTGTAGTTACACATGTAAATCTTTTGGTAGTTCTAAGGAATAAATAAATAAATAAATAATCTTGTATGTATATATATGTATATTTTTAGAATATCGGAAACGGCTCCAACGATTTTCATGAAATTCAGCACGTAGGTGGTTTTGTTGGAGGAAAATCGATCTAGCTAGGTTTTATTTAAAAAAAATCGTTTAATCCATGTTTTTGGGCATAAAAGAAATACTAAAATTTACATTGAATATAAAACACTGTTTTTGCTGTAAATTGTCAAGTCAGCGTTGCTTGCTCGGGGAATGGACGGTCTAGAGAAATGAAAATACCTATGATCGAGCCCTATATAGCCAATTATTTTTTTTCTTCTTTTTTTGAATTTTCTTTTTTTTATGTTGTAAAAAATTACCGAGTTAGGCTCGGTTACCCAGGAACTATTAAATAATATAACAAATCAATATAAAAGTTGCGCTTTTCTGGTCAATTTTTCCAAAAAAATATTAACATGCTAGTAAACTTTAGTTAGATTTCAAGTTGTCGATATATTGTAATCTCCGAATAAAAAACTGTTATCCGAATAAAAAAGAACCGAAACAACCTACAACATAAGTATAATTATGTGAAATAATTTTAAAAAATACATAGTAAATTTATGTACGCCGTGTGGTATCCGGCTTGATAGAATAGTACCACCCTCTTTTCTTACCGAGGTGTCGTAAAAGGCGACTAAGGTAAGTCGACCCGCCGTGTGGTATCCGGTTTAGTAAAATAGACCACCCTCTTTCTTACCGAGGTGTCGTAAAATACGACGGAGGTAAGTTGACGTCAGGCAGGCGGCCGGTCGTAAAAACGCAGCCAAATCATGTGACAGCATGTTTATAACATGTTGTGCCGACCCCACTAAGAGTGGGATAAGGGCATGAAGATGATGACATAGTAAATTTATGTATATCTCCATCTTTCTCCTGCCTTAACCCACTCTAAGTGGGGTCGGCACAACATGTTTTAACTATGTTATGATGTGATTTGGCTATGTATTTTACGACCGGCCGCCTGCCTGATGTCAACTTACTTTAGTCGACTTTTACGACATCTTCTTAAAAAATGAGGGTGGTCTATTCTATTCAGCCGGATACCAAACGGCGGGTCAACTAACCTCAGTCGCCTTTACGACACCCCGCTAAGAAATGAGGGTGGTCTTTACTACTCAGTCGGTTACTAAATATTTTTATTAATTTATTAGTTCTTTTTTAGAAACAACGTCCAAAAGATAATTATGACACCAACCCTATGGTGAGTAATTGTACGTTATAATTATGCTCATTATCAATTAACAACTTGTTATTAATTCAAACTACTACGGGGTAAAGACATCCTTTATGTTTTTTACTGAAAAGGTTTGGAGCTACCTTCATTTTTCATCATTCTCCTGCCTTTTATGCTTTGCCCATATTTAATTTATGTTTAGAAGCAGGCATTACTTTACGGAATTCCATAATACAGAGAACAATATTTTATTATATATATATATATATATATATATATATATATATAATAAAATTAAACGCTTACTGCGTGCCTTCGATAGCTGCAGTTGGTGAGCATAGGTAGGTTACGCAGACAACCGGCAATTTCTCCACCCCGAATGTTCAAGGAGTAATCAAGACTGACCTTTGACTTAGAGGCTTCTTCTTAAGTTATGGCGTCCACGCCGCTCCGGCCGGAGTATAACCACAAAAAACTTAATCCACCTATATTCGTGGAATCACCAATTAAATTGTTCCGTAATATAGTTTATATACACAAACACCGAATTATCCTTTTAATTTCGTATATATTAATACGATAATCCACCGAACACCGATATTTATTGCAATTCACTAAGAGGCCCGTGCACCTTGTTGCGTGGCCGACGGATCTTCTTTTTGTGTGACAAGTAAGGTGGAAAATATTACCCGAACATAACATATATATATATATATATATATATATATATATATATATATATATATATATATATATATATATATATATATATATATATATATATATATATATATATATATATATATATATATATATATATATATATATATATATATATATATATATATATATATATATATATATATATATATATATATATATATATATATATATATATATATATATATATATATATATATATATATATATATATATATATAGCTGTGATGGCCCAGCGGTGCGACCGTGTGAATCTCTAGAGACGATCACGAGTTCGAACCCGGGCAGACACCAATGAGTTTTTCTCTTAAAACTTATGTGTCTAATTGATAATTGCAATTTATCACACGCTTTTCGGTGAAGGAAAACATCGTGAGGAAACCTGCATATCTCTAGAGGTATGTGTAACCTACCAATCCGCATTGGAGCAGCGTGGTAGGTCTTAGCTCCAATCCTTCTCTCCCAAAACGGAGAGAAGAGGCCTATTCTCAGCAGTGGGATAGTAACAGGCCGCTACTTACTTTTACTTACTATATATATATATAATATTTTGCTGTTATCCGCACTGGTTAAGAGAATCTATGTAATGTTAAGTGTATGAAGCAGGAACCATTCACATACCTTATGCATGCATACAACTCATCACACGTATCACAACACGCTGCCACCACCAACACTCCACACAAGCACTACACACACTCACTACCTCAATCTTCACGAACTTTTCGCCCTGAATCCGGAGCATCATCAGGAGGAAAGGAGCCGTGCTCGTGCGTCTTTAAAACGGATTACGGCAAAATAATTCTATTGTAACTTCATATTTAATACGTCTTTCTTAACAGAATTACATAGGAGGAATATATCGTCCAGGACATCCTTCAGTAAGTCATTCGTAACAAATGTTTTATAGCTTACTAAAGGAAACCGCAACTTCGCCAAATTCAAAATATTCTTTATTCAAGTAAACTTGTAAACAGGTGCTTTTGAATCGCAAATCCTACTGCTGGTCCGGAAAGCTGTTCTTATTCAGAAGAGCAAGCAAGAAACTAGACGGCCTACGCGGTATTACTTCATCATCCTCCTGCCCTTATCCCACAATTGGGGTCGTCACAACATGTCACAAACATCTTGTCATATGATTTGGCTACGTATTTTACAACCGGCCGCCAGCCTGACGTCAACTTACCTTAGTCGTATTTTACGACTCCTCGGTAAGAAAAAGAGTGGTCTATTTTACTCAACCGGATACCACACGTTGGGTCAACTTACCTAAGTCGCCTTTTATAATACCTCGGTAAGAAATGAGGTTAGTCTATTCTACTCATCCGGATACCACACGGCTGCCTACGCGTTATTACTTATTACTCTAAAGTATTTTGTTCATCAGAACCTCATCAATTCGTTGGTGGAAGTGATAAAGTAAAGTAACGGCCTGTTACTATCCCACTGCTGGGCATAGGCCTCCTCTCTCCATTTTTGGAGAGAAGGGTTGGAGCTAAGACCTACCACGCTGCTTCAATGCGGATTGGCAGGTTACACATATCCCTAGGATTCTCTAGAGATATGCAGGTTTCCTCACGATGTTTTCCTTCATCGAAAAGCGTGTGATAAATTGCAATTATCAATTAGACACATAAGTTTTAATAGAAAAACTCATTGGTGTCTGCCCGGGTTTGAACCCATGATCGTCTCTAGAGATTCACACGGTCGCACCGCTAGGCCATCACAGCAGGAAGTGATAGCCATTTGGCAAACACAAAGAGTTGTTAATATTTTAGTGGTGGGGAAAATATCGTGTCAAAGGTTGTAATATAACTTAACTTGTTACCCTTTAGTAATGACATAAAATCTAAAAAGAATCTCTTCATTTCTGATGTGATTACTCGTGTACCCTTCAAAAGTACTTTACGCTAATATTCCAAATTCTGTTACATAATAGTATCAGCATCCAATAAGATAATAATCTCACGATCTTCATCTCGGGAGACTTTTATAATGTTATAGGGATAATTGAATTTTTTTGATATTGATAAGACCTTGGCCTTGCTTGATTATTATCATAGAGTTATTATACTAGAGTTATTATACTCCACCAACGCCACCAAAATCACACGCACTACACACGTTCACTATTACAAATACAAGAATAATTTCACGACAAAATTGCAAAGCTAAGTGTGGAGTCGATCTTCTGATGAAGCTTCGGTTGTTGGTCGAAACGATTGTGATATAGAATGTAAAAAAACTATATGATTAAAAAAAATTTAGATGGTTTGGAATCAAGTCTTTTAAGTCCCAAAAGATTTTCTATTTCTAGGTACTTAGTAACAAATAAACCACTAATATAAATTATATTTATTATTAAAAAAGATTTTTAAATTTTTTGGATTATAGTGCTTGCAATTAACTATAAACGATATTTTTGTAGTATGAAGGTTCAGATTAACAAAAAAGAAAAATGCGAATTATTTCAAAAAATATTTAATAATTTTTGAATATTGATAAGATTAATTTTTAAATAAATAATGGAATATTGATTGAAATATTGTATATTGAAAATTCCCTCCGAAAAGTTTGATAGCATTGCCATAATGTAATGCTAAATAAAAATATACTTTACTTTAGCGAAATATACTAATGAAAGCGTAACAGATATAAAGACTTGCATTATTAGTATGGAGGCTTAACTTTGTAGCTAATTTATTTGTCGTTCTTTACCATAGGAAATGAAGTATGATTCTTCGGTAAGTTTTATTTACATATGTTCTATTAAAAACAGTTTGTAAATAATCTATAGAATTAAACGTCAGATCCACGATCTTTCCTAATTATACAGTGTATAGTCGTTATTTCTAACTATAAAAGTAAAACATCCTCCTGCCCTTATTCCACTGTAAGTGGGGCCGGCACACAATGCTATAAACATGTTGTCACATGAATTCTTAAGGATGTCTTTACTGCATAGGAACTGATAGAAAAAACTGTGACAGCCTAGTTTGCAGTTGATTAGCCTAGATTGATAATTGCAATTTGTGTAACGCATTTCGGTGAATGTGAACATTGTAAGGAAACCTGCATATCTCTAGAGAATTAGAGATATTTTTGAATTTAAACCATCGTGAGTGGAATTCATAATTAATGTATAGAAACCGGCTATACTCACGTGTTATTTTATCGGATGAGCCCGACTAGTTTCAAGCCCATACGGGGCTCTTATTCATGAGCTCTTTACGCGGCGTTATCGCGGCGGGAACTGCGTGTAGCAGCTCGCAGGGCGCGACTCGAGAGTGGTTGGAGCGGGGGGAGGGACGGCAGCGGCGCTGGTCTAGCCGGGCTCATCCGATAAAATAACACGTGAGTATAGCCGGTTTCTATACATTAATTAGAGATATGTGTAACCTACCAATCCGCATTGGAGAAGCGTGGTAGGTCTTAGCTCCAATACTTATTTTAAACAACGGAGAGAAGAGGACTATGCCTAGAAGTGGGATAGTAACATGCCGTTACTTTTATAACATTTATTGTTGTTATAGGAAAGAACAACTGACAGCAATTTCGACAGAAAAGCATTATATGACGAAGTGGAGGAATTGGTAAGTCAAACTATGTGAAAGCTACTTCTGCGGGTATATCTTTATTTGTTGGTATTTTTCTCCCGTTTTATATTATCTTATAGATAATTTTCTCGATAAAAATCGCGGATTATCGCTGATTATAGCAAAATAATATTCTCATTACTTTTGTATTATCTTGTAGCTCAAGTCTTAGTTTATTAAAAGCTTTTATTTAACTTACTTTGTATGTATGTTTGTATGTATAGGGAGGAATCTTGCAAGTTAAATTTGACCCATTTCCCGGTGTCTTATTGAGCTGAAATGTTACAGAATGGTCCCGTCCTGGTAACAATGCATGTTTACGATAAGCATACCAATATTGGCTCCAGACATGGGAACTTCTGAACGGTTTAAATTCGGGACGTGAAATTTTGTTAAAAGTTTTAGTTGGACTTTTTTTTAAATTAACTTGTTAAATGGTAATTGCTGATTCTCTCTATTAAAGAATTTCCAAATTGGCAAATTATTTATCTCTACTTTGGAGAGAAGTAGTATTTGGACATACTGTACTCCTGGAAGAAGAAAACTCACAGCTGCTCATTAATCTACGAACTTCTGTTATGTCATGTGGTCATTACAATTTCTCTGTATATACTAGTGCTTAGTTTAACTGCCTGATGCTAATGGATGAAAAGCTATAAATTTAATTATATTGTTTTGTGTCATATATTTTTTGTTCTATCGATGGTTAAATGCAATTAGGACCACCTAGTTTTAGAAAGTGAAACTGAGTAGGTTTCCGATGAGCTATATATAAAAAATTAAGAAATGATTAATAATATAACAAATAATAAATACCTATAATACTAAGTAAAAACAGCTTATAGAAGTTTTTTTTTGTAAATTTTGTGTAAATATTTCAGGAAGACAGAATTCAAAGGGCCAATAAAGTGAGTACCAATTTAAGTTTATGTGGATGATAAAAAAACCAGGATTTGAAAATCCTTTCAGCTTCATACAAGACTGCAGTTTAATAATGTAAAATTTAAAATGTTTAAAAGATTGACCGCCGAGTATCTTGATGGTTATTTTTGGTAAGAGCAACATTCTGAACCAGTTGTAGCTCCATTAATCATATTGATCCTTGGCGATTCAAAAGTGCTTGAAAGAGCTTACTTGAATAAAGATTATTATGACTTGATTTGAGAGCAATATATACAGCCGACGTAGACGTTCGCTAAACGTTCGTCACTTTATTCGCAGTGTAGAAAGAGGTTGATATTTAAGGAAGTGACTGAGACGATACTGCACAAGCTAAACGGACGACCTCATTAAGGTCGCAGGGGGTTAAAGCGGTACAAGATCGTGCTATGAGAGGATCCCTTGAAGAAAGCTAAGTCTCACAGTGTCGTCTACTCTTTTGAAAAAGAACAAGAAGGAAGAAACCGGATTATAAAATATATCTCTGAACAGCTTACAATAGTTTTTGGAACATAAAGGAATTTTAACATTCAATTTACGTTGTTCGTTCTAGACTTCAGGGTATAATCTGTAGTCTTATTCTAATCACATCATTATAGACCAACCGCTTAACTCGAACCTCGTCCGTCTGAAAGCCTGAGTTAAATAAGTAGCCTATAGGTGTGAGTTGTATTGACATGAAGTTCATATAAGTAATAACCATAACTGCGCTATTCAAAGCTTCTACTCTTTTACTCAATTGGGATCCCAATAACCATTATTTAACAGATTAAGAAACAACAAAAGTCATTTGGGTTTTTGATATACAGATGAATACTTGTTGTATATTTACAGTGGGATGAATTTAGAGACTATGCTAAGCAGCTTCGGGTATGCTTTTATTTATTAGCTATACATTTAATTGTTAACTGAACATATACAATTCTCTGGGTTTATCATCAGGTCAGTTTTAAGTTGCAATCTCATAATGTAGTAAGTGAAATTTTCTATATGGAATGTAGTAATATAGTTAACGTAGAGTGAATACAATAATGGTGTCAGGATCCATCCTTGAAGGACCCCATCGTGAAAGGCCACCGAATCGACCAAGTGCCATCTATACAATATTTCAAGGTGCTCTTGGTTATAAAGTCCAGTATGAGGAGTGCAAGAAATTAGGATCATATTGACTGGAGCAGCTATGGATTAAACTTGCGTGATAGACCGTATCAAACGCTTTAGTCTCATCAAATTATATGGATTTATTTACTATCGAATAGTAATTCGATAGTAAATAAATCCATGTTCAGTAGAACATTCTGTATATTTATTGTCCTAGATTTTAAGGGACGTACATAATTAATCATTATTAATTGTTTTTACAGGAAGCGGGAGCCAACAATCCTAACTATAATGTTAGTATGATTATAAGTTTCAGACGTCACAGAGTTAGAAGAGTAATAATATATTTCTATACTGTTTTTCAATTAAAAACTATGATTTCTATTTCAGTGGCAGGACGATATGCGTAAAGTTCTTGTAATAATTATTTTTTCAATTCTCACATAATCTTTAATATTTAAATGAGTTAATCTTGTATATAATATTTTTCGAATCTCGGAAACGGCTTCAACGATTTTGATAAAATTCAGCATGTAGGGAGTTGGGAGGGGGGGGGGGGGGGTGGTGGATCTGGGTAATAATCTAACTAGGTATAATTAAAAAAAAGTATTTTTATCCCTGTTTTTAGGCACTGAATATATGCTAAAATTTACGTTGAATATAAAAGATTTTTTTAATATTTTTTAATTTTTTTCAATATTTTTTTATACCTTTTAAAAAATTACTCGATCACCCAGGTAACATCACATTTAAGTAACTTGGTAACTAAGAACTCATTAGAAATACAATCATTCGGTATCTATCAAGTAGTATGGTCAACGATGATTAGAAAGCAATATGGCGGAAAATTAAAATTAAATAACCACTTGCCACTTGTTGATGCTATATTAAAATGTACAGGGTTTAATATTAATCATATTTATTACATCTTTTGCTATAATATTTAAGCGTATGATTTAATTAATATTACTTATGAATATATATATTTTTTTATGTTTGGCCTAGGCTTGGTCAAGAACACTGGACAAGGTAAAGTATTAGCCGCCCAAAATTAATTTTCATATTAATTATTTTCAGTCTTTTTTGTTACATAAAAAGGTACTTTATAATTTACAGCCAAAGGCTGTAGTGCCAAAAACATATTCGGTTAGTAAATTTCATGTTACAATTTTTACTATGAACAAACATTTATAAAGGTTTTAGGTGATCTACTTTGTAATTAATTAATGGGTCGCCAATTTCGAAGGCCTAGAATAAGTATAATCATTTATTTTTGATGATGATTTACGACTAAGTGATATATATAGTACAGGGGATTTCGCCGTGAGGTATTCGGATGAGTAGAATTGACAATCCTCATTTCTTACCGAAGTGTCGTAAAAGGCGACTAAGGTAAGTTGCTCCCACTTAGAATTGGATAAGGCCAGGAGAATGAATGATGATTTTATAGGGGTTTACAAAAACGCCCATGCAGGTGTTCGTTCGTTATGTGTTTCACGATATTTAACATTTTTAATTTATAGGATTATCAACCCAGGAATCCCAAGCCAAGTGCAGGAGTAAGTAATTGTAAAATAATTAGTTTTGAAATGATATATTTTTGTGATGTCGAGTCGACATCGCACAATCGATCAATCGACACAAAAAATTTGGGTAGAATAAATTGGATAGAGTAACTTTGGATATTAAACTTAATTTTAGTAGATTTTAAACTTTCGCGATTCATACTGATTATTATATAAACATACGGGTCACATCGCGTTATAATCCTAATACCTTTGTATAAGGTTCAACGTTTCGGCAGTGTTGCATCCACCATGGTCACGAACTGACTCACACTGAACCTTATACAAAGTTAATCGATTATAACGCGATGTGACCCGTATGTTTATATTATAAACTTAATTTTAATGATATTTTACAAACTTAAAATATAAATACACAGGTATTTTACTAAAACCTATTTTATAAAAAATATTTCTATAGCTTATGGGTTTTTAAATATGCCGTTTGATATCCGGTTGAATATAATAGACCACCCTCATTTCTTACCGAGGTGTTGTAAAAGTCGAGTAAGGTAAGTTGACGTCAGGACGTTGAGGAATCTTGTTATGAAAACATGTAACGATTGTGTATTTCGGCAGTTGGCTGGATATTGGGGCGAAGATGAAATCAAACAGGTGAGAACTAAGTTTAATCTAGTTTTAATTTATGATTTAACATTAATAAGAAGAGAATAATAAATGATTTACATATATTGGCTTGCAGCAGGAGGATGATGGTAATACATGCCATATGAATTTAAAAATTCTTATTTTCAGGCAAATCCAAAGCAATACAAACTTCCTAAGCCAGGCTCGAATGTTCCTCGAATCGTATGTATCATTGTAAATAAATAAATATATGGGACACTTACACATACACACACACAAGCTGTGGTAGCCCAGCGGTAACACCGTGCGCCTCTTTCGAGGAGGTCTAGAGTTCAAACCCCGGGCAGGCACCAATGAGTTTTCTAGTAAAACTTATGTGTCTAATTGATAATTGCAATTTATCACACGCTTTTCGGTGAAGGAAAACATCGTGAGGAAACCTGCATATCTCTAGAGAATTCTGTGTAACCAACCAATCCGCATTGGAGCAGCGTGGTAGGTCTCAGCTCCAATCCTTCTCTCCAAAAACGGAGAGAAGAGGCCTATGCCCAGCAGTGGGATAGTAACAGGCCGTTACTACTACTACTACTTACACATACGGTCGTCCGTCCCCAAAGTAACTTAATACTTGTGTTATGGGTGACAGACAACTGGAAAATATATATATATAACTTTAAATATGTATATTGATGATAAAGATGAAGGCATTAATTATATTTGGCGGTAAGAAAATTACTTTTTGAGTTGTAAGTAAATCTAAGAAATGTAGAAATATAATAAAAACCCTTAAAAAAGTTTGCATAGCTTTTCAGTGCAGTTTAGGAAAGGTGTCCGCCTAGGTATCCTAGTCGCCCTATTGCTTCAAATATCCGGAATTGTTTTACGAGTGTTTTATTTTGATCAGTAATATTTCGCAGCTATTTTTATGTTCGTCATATAAAATTCAAATAAGCCAATTGTGTAATTCATTAGTTCAACTATAATGCTAATAACAACAAATGTGTGGATTTTACTATTCTTTGAGCTTGCACAAAATAGCAATGGTGAAATGTGGTTAGATATGAGATTTTTGTATATCAGAGCAATAGACGAATTTCTTGCTGGATTACCTTAAAAACAATTATCGACGTAGAGTTCTCGATTCGAAAAGTACTTTTTTACAAGTTTATTTGAATTAAATATATTTTGAACATGAAATTAATTCTTGTATATTATTTTTATATAAAATAAAATAAATATATGGGACACTTACACACACGGTCGTCCGCCCCAAAATAATAGGTGGACCGGAAAGTAATGTCGTTTCTGTGAATGTCGATATTTGGTCGTCATTTCTCAACTGACTTTGTATTGCAAAGAGGTGCCTAAGTTATTTTAAGGTTATTATGACTTGTTTACTTCTGAATAATTCAATATTAAACTTTTTTATTTGTAATTTGAAGAAAAATGGCCAGCCAAATACCAGAAGGACGTATCCGGCATAGTATGCTTTTTGAGTTTCGCAAGGGTAGTAACGTATCAATCTAGTAGTTTATGTATGTATATTTATTATATTATGTTTATCTTATTTGTATATAAGTAGTATATTTCCAATGCTTTATTTATTTACTTTTATTTTTGATTATTTAAGTATATTCGTATTTAGTATATGTATGTATATATACTAATATTGTTTATGCACCCTCCCATGCTCCTGCGAATAACTACTCTATCAAGGTTACCTGTAAGAGATTGCTTATAGCAATAAGGCCGCCTTTGCACGCCTTAAATGTTTGATATCCCTATTTTGTTTCTGTTTTTATATTTTATTGTGGAATGTGCAATAAAGTTTTATAAATAAATAAATAAATAAATAACGCAACAGTTGCTACCAAAAACATTTGCGATATTTATTCAAGTGCATTAGACGTTCGTAAATGTCAAAGATGGTTTTCCAAGTTCAGATCTGGTGATTTCGATCTTTCTGACTCCTATCGATCAGGAAGACCAACAACATTAGTCAACGTCGTGCTAAGGGCAGAAGTGGAAGCAAATCCATGTCTAACAATCGAGGAACTATCAAACACACTTAACCAACCTTGGTCAACTACTCAGGAACATTTACAGCAGTTTGGGAAAATAACCAGTGCATGTGTTTGGGTCCCTCAAAATTGTCTGGAGCTAAAGAAATTGAACCGATCCATTACATGCAACGAATTGCTTCAACGGCACCAAAGTGAACCACGGTTTTTTGATCGTTTGATCACTGGAGACGAAAAATGGGTCCTATATGATAATCCAAAACGGAAAAGGCAATGGCTTTTTCGAAATGAATTACCAAGAAGTACTGCGAAGCCGGGTTTATATACCAAAAAAACGCTTCTGTGTGTTGGTGGAATATTCACGGAATTGTCCACTTTAAAGTGCTAAAACCTGAAAAAACTGTTAATGCAGACCTTTATTGTGAACAATTAGATCGCGTTAACCAATGTTTAATGGCAAAGTATTGAGCGATTGTCGACAGAAAGGGAATCATCCTGCAACAGGACAATGCAAGATTACACTGTGTACGGCGACCACTCTAAAAAAAAATGAATTGGGGTGGGAGGTACTGCCTCACCTAGAATATTCGCCCCATATCGCACCTATGAATTTCCATTTATTCCGATTCCTGATCATTTTCTTAGTATGAAAAAAATTGAAAATTTCGATGATATCCAAAATGACACCTCAAGATATTTTTCTCAAAAATCAATTAATTTTTATCAATCCGGGATTACAAAATTTGCACACTAGACAGCAAAAGATTGTTGATAACGAGGGTGATAATATTATTGATTAGAAATAAACACCTATGAAAATATATTATTTTGAATTTAATGTAAGAAAGCGACATTACTTTCCGGTCCCCCTAATACTTGTTAATAAAAACTTAATACTTGTGTTATGGGTGGCAGACAACTGGTGAACATATACTTATATATTTTTTAAATACATACTTAAATGCAAATATACACCCAGGCTCAAAGGCCAACAAATTCATTTATAGAAAATGTTGACCCTCAGCAGGAATCGAACCCGCGATCCGCGCAGCTGAAGGCAGGGTCACTACCCACTGCGCCAACGGGCAAGCCAAATGGTCTTACACTTTCATAAAGCACTATATTTTTAACAGCTAACAGCGCAGCAATATATGAAAATGGCGCTTCGAAAGCTTGAGGTAGCTTTATTGCAATACTATATAGGTATAGGTAAAAGATGTGCTTTTTGTTTCTCTTTCCCTATTCCTTTGAACTGAGAGGAGATCCTACTGAAGAGATTCTGTAAATAATTCTCTCTTACAACCCTTCAGTTCGTCACCAGCGTAGTATCCGGCTGAGTAGAATAGATCACCCTTATTTATATTATTTACCGAGGTGTTGTAAAAGACGACTAAAGTAAGTTGACGTCAGATAGGTACCATGTTGTGCCCACCCCACTTAGAGTGGGATAAGGACAGGAGGATGATGAGTTGAGATGAGATATAAAGCACTTCAGTAAAATATTCACCATATAAATAAGGCAATCCCAACGCCTGTCATGATTGTACATATAAAAAGATAAGCTGTGATAGTCCAGCGGTGACACCGTGCGATTCTTTCGAGGAGATAACGGGTTCAAACCCTGGGCAGTCACCAATGAGTTTTTCTATTAAACTTATGAGTCTAATTGATAGTTGAAAATTATCACACGCTTTTCGGTAAAGGAAAACTGCATATCTCCATAAATTCTAGGAATATGTGTAATATACCAATCCGCATTGGAGCAGCGTTGTAGGTCTTAGCTTTCCTTCTCTACAAAAACAGAGAGAGGAGGCCTATGCCTAGCAGTAGGACAGTAACAGACCGTTACTTTAATTTTGTATATATAAAAGGACGTAAGTCGACTTATCACCATATTTAAGCCTGGTACGGAATTTAAAGTATATTCCCATAGTTGGTGGATTGTACAGCTTTTTATGAAATGTAATTATTATTCTAGGATGTAGATAAAATGGATACAAAAATATATCCCATGGAACCTCAAGACCTGGTGAGAAACGTATCTCAAGTGGTGAGTATCAATATATGCAAGTCTTTATTCTTTGAATTAAATTTTCACGTGTTATTGAGTGTGAAAATCGAAACTAATTATTTCTTAATAATTTGTTGTGTTGTTTAGGTGCCTTTTACTTTACCTCCATTGTCGACGACATTGGTAAGAATGAATCATCATCTTCCTGCCCTTATCCCACTTTAAGTGGGATCAGCACAACATGTTATAAACATGCTGTCACATGATTTGGCTGCGTTATCACGACCGGCCGCCTGCCTGACATCAACTTACTTCTGTCGTGTTTTACGACACCTCGGTAAGAACGAGGGTGGTCTATTCTACTCAGCCGGATACCACACGGCGGGTCGACTTACCTTAGTCGCCTTTTACGACACCTCGGTAAGAAATGAGGGTGGTACTATTCTATTCAGCCGGATACCACACGGCGTATTGGTAAGAATGAATACTAATGTAGTATTTATTTCAAAATTTAATCTATAGTCATCTCAACTGATACATTGGTTTAACACGACTAATTTCGATGCTTAACATAATCTAAACGACAGGCCATGTGTGACGTCACATCAACTTTGATAGAAAGCTGGTTAGTGGACTGTATGTTTGTGAATGATATGCAGATCTTTGTCCAAATCAGTGAGTAATAAAAACCACACCAACCTTGCTATCCACATTCGCCCCGAATGGACGGAGACCTGTTGCCAGACGCACGGCGCACCAGCTGGAAGTGGACTTGGCGCAGCACTCTTCACTCATTAGGCAATAAAGAACTGTTTGGGAATGCACGCACCTCACAAGGACAATAACGTATCGTCCATAAAACGTTCTCGAGGCAGAGTTTTATGGTAAAGATCACACACCTCACTGAGACGACAACGTGTCATCTGTAGAACGTCCGGAAGGCAAGTGGGCGTCTACGCACCATTTGAATGCGATGGTAGACGAACAAAAATTGATGCAGTAATGTTTTGTATTACTACCCACCAATATAATAAGCAAAGATCGAACAGGCCATCTAATAGTTCACTCTTTACTAAGTCTAAGTAATAAAGAATCTACGTTTAGTACGAAAGTAACTTAAATAACTATTGTACAAGTTATAGTTTAAGTCTTAACCCCAATTCTGCCATTAAACAAGTACACAAATGTTATTTCCCTATTTTGATATGTACTTAACTTACTTAAATGACATAAATTAAATTTTCAGTCACCAATATGGACTACACAAAATATAATCTACAATTTCTTACCTAAAGAGGTAAGTGTATTATGTAGTAATGGTATTTGGTGAATATGGCATTTTAGCAAATCAAATAAAATAAGAAAAACATATTTTTAGACGCAACCATTGCAATCTGATCTTAATCTTAAACTGTATTTGATTGTACTAGCAGTTTGACGATAGAATGGAGATAGAGGTAGCAATATTAAGTTTTATCCTAAGATTCTAGTAATTTTACGAAGGGGTAATAAATTTTTTTTACGTATTACATATGTGGTTAGATTAGATTGGTATCAAGGTGCGATGGCCTCTTTCAGCGGGGATGTTATCTCGCGGAAGGAGGCGGCGGAGCGGATCCGGGAAGTCGAGTCCTTGGATCCACTCTACCGGAGGCGACTCGCTCAAGACCATTGCATGCCGCCCTGAAAGGGACGTTTGGCCGTTACGAACGGGGAATCGTACGCCCAATTGGAGTAGGCCCTTGAGGCGGTCAATGCATCTGGTGCTCCCAATGCATCGATTTGCAGAGGGAGGGGCCACTGTTTAGAGATGCGCCGACCCAAAGGTGGCGCACTTCTGCTGGCGGGGATGGGGGCATTGTGCACAACGGGGCCCTGCCCTTGCCACCAGTAGCGTGGTAGAGCACAGTCAGGTTCTTAGTCGGTGAGAGTACAACATACCGCCTGTCGTCCTCGTCGAGCAGTAATGACCCAAAACGAGGTTTCCTGTAAAAAATTGGTATCAAGTATTTCGAATTCACTTAATCAGATAGCTTGAGAAAAGATTAAGACACAATACTGTTTTAATAGTAAAGTTGATAACCTTCCTTAATTCTTGGTTAGGTTAGCGAAATCTGGTTCCGATCCGCCGCAGACGACTCGCCGAAGCCCGTCGTATGCCGCCCTAACGGGGACCTATGGGCGTTCCGAACGGGGTTATCGGACGCTCATCTGAAAAGGTCCCTGAAGTGGTCGATGCATCTGGTGCTCCCGATGCATCGTCTAGCGGAGGGCGGGGCCACTTTTAGAGAGGCCCGACCCAGAGGTGGCGCACTCTGGGGTTCAGAGTTGCTGTTGGCGGAGATGGGAGCAATGTGTCCAACGTTACCCTGTCCCCGCCACCAGCAGCGTGGTGGAGCACTGTCAGGTTTTTAGTCGGTGCGAGTCCGACATACCCGCCGCTCGTCCCCGTCGGGCGGTGATGACCCATAATGGGTTTTCCTGACATAAAAAAAATCTGGTTAAAGGAAAGATTAAGAAATTTAATTAATTGATGACTGTTGTTCGTAGGATGACTTTGGGGCCCCGATTCGTTGGGTGTCGTTGAACTCGGTAAGCACTTTTACAAGCATTGAATGCTTCTGTCCTGTTTCTGATTTTTAAATTAAAATCGAATAATTTATTTTTAATATTTAAATGAGTTAATCTTGTATATATGTATAAATATCTTCTGAATCTCGGAAACGGCTAGGAGGTTTTGAGGGGGAAAATCGATCTAGCTAGATTTCATTATATAAGTGTCTTTTTATCCCTGTTTTCGGGCACTGCTAAAATGTAGAATAGAATACAAATGATATTTTAGCTGTCAATTATAAAGATGCTCAGCGGATAATGGGCGGACTAAAGAACTGTCATTTGTCTTTTCTTTCTACTTCTTTTCTAAGTCTTTAAACTCTTTAAATTTCCAGATATTCCTTATGTCCACTCTATTTGTGAGTTTAGGTTACATCCCACTTCTGAATATAAAAAGACGATGATATTTCTCCTTTATTCTTATTCAATAAATAAAAAGCAGTTTTCCCAGAGTCAACCCATTTACTCTTTTCGCTACAACTCAATGAATGACATAAAAATATGACAGCCACAATGCTTTTTCATATTAATCGCCAACTCTATGAAGGAGGTTGTATTAAAAACATGTTGTAACACTATATTATTTTTAAAAAATTTACCGAGCCTGGGTAGTTGTTATTAAAACTAATTTGCTAAGATACCTGTAAACTTTTTTTAGAACGATACGAGAGACGGGCTAGCGAAAATTACGGTAAGTCTTAAAGGTATTTTTTTTTGACATGTCTATACTTATTACAAAAGAAAGTCTCAAAAAGCTGTCTATACCTATGTGATCGATTTTCTCAAATTTAGTAAACGGAGTTTAGTATGGTTCTTACTAAAAGATACTAGCAATACTTCCGGAATTTTTTGGTTCCAGTTCACGAGCTTTGTACACCTGCGACTTTGTACGCGTGATTTGAAAAATCCTTTCAGTGTAAGATAGTCCATTTATCGAAGAAGATGTAGGCTATATTACATCACGCTAATATGATAATATGAATAGGAGAGGAGCAGCAATAAAAATTATTGCAAAAATTGCAAAATTTAAAGCTAATGGCTAAAGGTGAAAGTTTGGTTGATTTTGATAATATTGTTTTAGGATCAAAAGACTGGCAGAAATCGGCAGTATCTCATTAATGTATGTAATTTTATACATTTAGCTCTTTTTTGTCTTATTTTTTATTTATTTATTTATTTATTTATGTACCATAAAAAATGTAGGAAAAAAACATTATTGGTAAAAAACAAAGTGTACAAAGGTCAACTTATCCCTATGTTAATGTGTAGCATTCGAACTGTTACATTATTATAAGTAAACAAAGGTTAATTACGCTGTCATCTGCAAAGTTATAATAGCTCGGTTGGGTATGTATGGACTAAAAAAGCTATCCCTTATTCCTTATCCTCCCTCGCGACAACAGCTATCCCTTATTTTTTTTTTTCATATTGCATCTTTTTTTTTATATATTCTAAAAAGTTTATGGCCATTTATTTTTCAGGGCAGTGTTTTGGTTCCCGTCATAGATTATAGTGTTGAACGTTTGGGTTTAACTGTGAGTATTTTTAGTTAATTTAAACATACCCGAGTAAAGTTACTTGATTTTAATTTATAGAATTAGGTTACTTTGTAAAAATCCATAATACAAAAGTAATAATAAAATTATTTTGCTATAATCCGCGATGAAGTAAAATAGAAAATATATATAATGCTAAATGTAGAGTGGACAATTCGAATCGTAAAGCTTTACGATTTTGTCGTGGAGTCTATCTCCTGATGATGCTTCGGTTACGGTTCGAAACAATTGTTGAGATTGTGCTGGTGAATGTGTGCAGTGCTTGTGTATTGTTATGCCATTGGTGTCGGTGCATGAGTTCTTACAAAGTCTGCATGTATCAGGTATGACAACAAATAGTACACTCTACATTTAGCATAGAATACCACTATTTCCGCTCCGAGATGCTCTTCTCTTGAATGATGAACAAAGACTGAATGTAACTGAAACTGAAACGGCACAGTGTTGCTACCATTTTAATCAAAAAGTGCTCAATACTCTTGTCTCATGTGTGTTGCTATAAAATAGAAAGCGAAATTCATTGGCAACAACACTCCGCCAAATTTCAGTTCTTTTGGTTTCCTAATTTTTGAGGAACCTCTTCTAACTTCTTCCAGACGACAACGGCACCAGTTCTTACAACAGATCATACAGCGTTACGCACAGTTGTTACCAGCATTGATTTGAAGAATGTAGACGAAGCCGACTGGCTTGCGTTCGAGACGGCGATGGGAGGACGCGACCAGGCGAATGAGGTAAACTTTAAAGATATACCACGACTACCGGAAAACGTAGTTTCGGTAAACCACCTATGATATGAACTGATGACCTTAAAAACGTCTCGGGAAGCTGCTGGATTCAAAGAAGCAAGATAGTGTAGTGATATACCGCCATCCCTTTTTATAATATATAATCCCTCATATAGAATCCCTTAGAGATATATTGACCTATCCGAAGTAAAAAGTCACATTTCCTATGCTCATACATTGGTCATGTATAAGCATAGGAAATGTGACGCCGTGTGGTATCCGGCTGAATAGAATAGTACCACCCTCATTTCTTACCGAGGTGTCGTAAAAGGCGACTAAGGTTAGTCGACCTGCCATATTGTATCCGGCTGCGTAGAATAGACCAACCTCATTTCTCACCGAGGTGTCGTAAAAGGCGACTAAGGTAAGTTGACCCATCGTGTGGTGTCCAGTTTAGTAGAATAGACCACCCTCTTTCTTACCGAGGTGCCGTAAAATACGACTGAGGTAAGTTGACGTCAGGCAGGCGGTCGTAAAAACGCAGCCAAATCATGTGACAGCATGTTTATATCGTATTGTGCCGACTCCACTCAGAGTGGGATAAGGGTAGGAAAATGATGATACATGGGACATGTGACTTTATTATTCGGATAGGGCGAAGAAGAAAAATTTACCATGGCTGGGCATTTCCCTGAGGAGCAACTGCACTTGCTTCATACACTCCCTTCTTATTTATTTGTTTCTTTTTATACATATAGCTTGAAAAGAGAACGTTAAAGTAAAAAAGCACACGTATAAAGAGCGGACTTATCCCTAAAAGGAATCCCTTCGAGCCAACCTTTGAGTAACAGAAGGAAAAGGAGAGAGTAGAGAGTTTAAAAAATGCTATGATTGCCACCAAACTTTAAAGGATCATCCGTTAGGTGATTCTAAAGATTCTCTCAAAATTCCATTAAAATCAGTCAAGCCGTTTCGGAGTCTATAAACGAGATGTAGACAAGCATTTATTTATTATATATTGTAACATAACTACTTGTATTAATAAAAGAAGTATTCTGAATCAGTTTTATTCTTTTCATAAAAAATGCTAAAATGAAATCAAAGCAAACTCTCATCCGCTATCCGCGGGCTAGCTGCTAATGACAGCGGCTGTCACATCTCCCACGTCAAAATGGCGCGAAAGGCTGTGGCAAGATGTGACGTCATGGCTTGCTTGCTTGCTTGCTTGCAATAGCGACACGGCTGCGTTGTTACATTCGGCCATCCTGTAAACATTGCTCCCGCAATGAAAATGCAAACACCCAATCACAAAACAAGATAAAACGAGTAATACGGTTAGTTAATAAGATGATTGAACCCGTGCAATTAATTAGTTCAACTCTCCAACAAATCAATTAAGTCTTCAGTCTCTAATTGTTCATCTATACTACTCTCACTATCTCTCCTGTGCTACGCTTCGGTTGGGACGGATGGAGTCTGCTGATACTAGACTGTAAAATAAAAAACATTAAAAAATATAAAACGTAACTTGTAAATGGAACGATTTTGTCTTATCATCCCAAACATAGATGTCCCCTAATTGTTCAATTTTCTTCTGCCAGACTGTTATAGTGCACTCCTCACTATCTGGATCGAATTGCGGGATCCTTTTTCCATTTGACGGAAGAAAAGTTTTCAAAATTTTCCTTGCGGGCGTTTGATCATCTTCCACCTCATACGAAAACTTTTCGTGTTCATTATTTAAAATTTTCATTGTCACTTACAGCTCGTCTTTTCATTTTGCGCGGATTCACACTTCTGATATGTAACATAACTACTTGTATTAATAAAAGAAGTATTCTGAATCAGTTTTATTCTTTTCATAAAAAATGCTAAAATGAAATCAAAGCAAACTCTCATCCGCTATCCGCGGGCTAGCTGCTAATGACAGCGGCTGTCACATCTCCCACGTCAAAATGGCGCGAAAGGCTGTGGCAAGATGTGACGTCATGGCTTGCTTGCTTGCAATAGCGACACGGCTGCGTTGTTACAATATAAAACATCATGTATGTGTTCTGTACATCATCAGCCTCCTTCTCTTATCCCATTCTAAGTTGGGTCGCCACAATATGTTATAAACATGTTTTCGCATGATTTGGCTAAGTATTTTACGACCGGCCGCCTGCTTGACGTCAATTTACCTCTTATTTTACGACACCGCAGTAAGAAATGAGGTTGGTCTATTTTATAAAACCGGATACCATACACTGGGTCAACTTACCTTAGTCGTCTTTTACGACACCTCGTTAAGAAATGAGGGTGGTCTATTCTACTCAGCCGGTTACCGACATTTAAAATTTAATTTCTGTTTGTTATTCTAAATACGCTATTTTACTAAACTCGATACCCCACGGTGGGTCAATTTACCTTAGCCGCTTTTTACACCTCGGTAAGAAATGAGGGTGGTCTATTCTAGCTGGATACTACACGGCATTATAAAACTTTATGTACAATATCGTTTTTGTCTATCAAACGATAGAAGATATAAAATGTGAATTTTAATTCAAAGGTAGGGTGACTTGCAGAAATATAAGGTAATATAAACTGAAACTCGCAATGACAAGGGATGTCGCTCACTATAGAACATTGCGGTATTTAATCTTGAAGTTTCACTCGCTTAATTGCGAGGAAACTGTCACATTTTATAGCTCCTGGAGTTATTAAACCATCCTTTGGGTTAGGGATATGGGGATAAGCAAAGAAACGTTTATACGCTGCAGTGATATACAGAACAGACTTTATATATTAGTATAGATAGGTAAAACGCCGGGGACTAGGGGCTGTGGCTTAGTGTGTATATCCATGAAGGTGTATGCCAGTAATCACCATGCTTGGCACGCGGGTTGGTGATCGCAGTGCTTACCATTTCGCACCGACAACGCTGCTGCCCGCTGTCGGTCTATAACATTTGGGTCAGCAAGGGAATGGTTATACCACCATTACCCGGTTACCAGAGCCTCGTCGGTTTATATGCAGGGTGCACCACGAGCAGGTGAGGTCTGCAATTGAGGAAGCTGATTGGGAGTAGCTTCCCCCTTAAACCCCGCGGTACAAGATCGTGTGTCGTGGAAGTCCATGGCAGAGACCTATGTCCAACAGTGGACGGCTATTGGTTGAAGAGAGAGATAAAACGCAGAAGATAATAGTTGAAATTTAGGCTGACCTACTAAACCATTGTTCGGTATTAACTGAACAAAACAGCTCACTTTGTGGGCATTGATATATTAGGTCATTACTGCGGCACATTTCTGCGGGAAGGTGGTGTAATCGTGACGTTTCATTTCCTTTATTAGAGGGAAGAAAGCGACTATCGCCTTTTATTGTTAGGTATCGTTTGCGTCATTTAACAATGTCGGTATAGGCTTTTCTCTTTTTTTACATAAAACCTAGCTAGATCGATTTTTCTCCTCCAAAATCCCCTACATGGTGAATTTCAGGAAAATCTTTGGAGCCGTTTCCGAGATTCCGAATATATATACATATATATATCATCATCTTCCTGCCCTTATTCCACTCTAAGTGGGGTCAGCACAACATGTCATAAACATGTTGTCACATGATTTCGCAACCTATTTTACGACCGGCCGCCTGCCTGACGTCAACTTATCTTAGTCGTATTTTACGAAACTTCGATAAGAAAGAGGGTGGTCTATTCTACTTAACCGGATACCACACGGTGTGTCCACTTACCTTAGTCGACGTTTAAGACACCTCGGTAAGAAAAGAGGGTGGTACTATTCTATTCTATTCTAGGTGTTATAAAAAGTAAGGGAAGTTGAGCCGCCGCGCCGTGTAGTATCCAGTTGAGTAGAATAGACCGCCCTCATTTCTTACCGAGGTGTTATAAAAGGCAACTAAGGTGATAAGACGTCAGGTAGGCGGCCGGTCGTAAAATGACTAACCAAAACATAAAACAACATGTTTATAACATGTTGTGCCGACCCCACCCAGACTGGGAAAAGTGCAGGGGAGCATGATGATTTATTATCAAAATTTTTCATTTTTCAGTGTTCCGGAGATGGTTGCCAATCAAGAGTAAGTAAGACATAAGAGTATCAGGGTGAGCCTTGCTCGGTAATTTTTGAAAAAAGACACAAAAAATCCAAAAAAAAAAACCCCGGACGTGGGAATCGAACCTAGGTTCCGAACGCTTACGGCCCGCACGTTACCATTACGCTGTCATAGATTTCCATATGACAGCTCAAAGTATGAGTTGCTATCTATACCTATTTTTTAGTGCCCAAAAACAGGGTACGAATTTGACAAACAGCGCATCTGTTATAATTTCTTAGTAGCTGTCCACTTAAAGCCTGTTACTCTCCCACTGCTGGGAATAGGCCTCCTCTCTCCGTGTTTGGGGAGAAGGATTGGAGCTAAGTCCTATCACGCTGCTCCAATGCAGATTGGTAGGTTACACATATCCCCAGAATTCTCTAGAGATATGCATATAAATCGTTTACGTTACTATAATTTATTGTCACTAAATGATCGGCGGAATATGCTGGACATGGTGTTCTTTTTCAAAATAATTAATGGTGTCGTAGATTTGCCTGAAATTTTGAACCGTATACAACTGTGTGTTCCGCGTAGTGGTAGTCGACTAGAGAATCGCAAACCATTGAATTTACCTAAATGTCAAACGAATCTTAGACAACATGCCCCTATATACCGAATTTGTTCTCAATTAAACGCATTCATAAGCGACGTAGATATTTTCTGTGGTTCTTTAGCCTCATTCAAAAGCAATTTGTGTAAATGCTTGCGTAACTCTAAGTAGTTTAAAAGAGTAATTTACTTTAAGTGATCTATGTACACTAATATTTGAAAAAAATAAAATAAATAATAATAATAATCTATAATAAATATAATATATATAATATATATATAATAAATAATATATAATAATAATAATATATAATAAAATATATAAATATACGCCGTGTGGTATCCGGCTGAATAGAATAGTACCACCCTCTTTCTTACCGAGGTGTCGTAAAATATGACAGAGGTAAGTTGGCGTCAGGCAGGCGGCCGGTCGTAAAAATGCAGCCAAATCATGTGACAGCATGTTTATAATATGTTGTGCCGACCCCACTTAGAGTGGGATAAGGGCAGGAAGATGATGATGAATAAAATATATAAATATATAATAAATAATAAATATAATCTATACATATAATAAAATCGTTGAGATGTCAAATCTCTGTATGTTTGTTCCCGCTAATCTTGGAAACCGCTGATTCGATTTAGACGCTGTTTTTACTAATATGAAGTAGAAAGCCTCGCTGAACATATAGGGTATGTTTTATTATAAACAGTCAATAAAATAAAAAAGATACGACTCCGAAACGGCTGGACCAATTTTAATGAAATTTTCAGACCATCTTTAAAATGACTTAGTAAATGATACTGTAATTATGTGGCGATCTGAGTATTTTTTTTTGTAACTGTAATCTTTAAATTAAGCACGGCGAAGCGGGCTGGACATACTAGTTATTAATATTTACGCTTTAATCCGCAATTATATCGTAAATAATTGTAATGCTAAATGTAGAGTTTACTCTCCGTTTTCATACCTCATCCATGCAGAATTCGTAACGTATGTACTACTCACCACCACATACATGCAGAATTCGTAACGTATGTACTACCCACCACCACTATCAAATTACAAAACTGCTGCACAAATTCACTACCACAATCTCAACGATAGTTACACTCCAAAACCGAAACGTATTGACAAAGCTATTCCTAATACTCCTATATGTAGATTTTAAATGTAACTAGTTACAAGAATTACATTTTGAAAAAAAACAACCGCTGAATTTCTTGCTGGCTCTTCTCGGTAGGAACAGCTTTCCGAACCAGCAGTAGAGTTGACGATTCAAAAGCACTTGTTTACAAGTGCTTTTGAATAAAGACTATTTTGAATTTAAATTTAATATGGGTTTTGTTATTTTACAGTGTAAAAAATTAGCATGTGAATCTGTGGTACGTAGAAGTAGCTTAATAACTAAATACTAAATTCTAATTTTTAAACATTAAATTAATCTAATTCATAATTTAATATTTAAAACTTTTCCACTATAAGCCGCTTGAAAAAAAATTGAGTCATCATTCTCCTGCCCACTTTAAGAGGGGCTGGCACATATTTTAAACATGTTATTTAACTTGGCTAGTTATTTTACGCCTGCCTGACGTTAGCATACATAAGTCGTCTTTTACGATATGAGGGTGGTCTATTTTACTCAGCGGTATACCAAACGGCGGGTCAACTTACCTTAGTCGTCTTTTACGACAACTGGATAAGATATTAGGGTGGTCTATTCTACCCAACCAGATATAACACGGTGAGTCACTTACCTTAGTCGCCTTTTACGACACCTCGGTTAGAAATGAGGGTGGTCTATTTTACTCAGCCGGATACCACACCGCAGGTCGACTTACCTTAGTCACCTTTTACGACACGTCGGTAAGAAAAGAGGGTGGTACTATTCTACTCAACCAGATACACACGGTGAGTTAACTTAGCTAAGTCGCCTTTTACGACACCTCGATAAGAAATGAGGGTGGTCTATTCTACTCAGCGGGATACCATACCTGGGAACAGTAAGGTATCATTGAAGTAAAGTAATTTTTTTTCCATTAGAATAATGTTATTGAGAGTGTAATTCTTTTTTTATTAATAATTAATAAATAATAAATCCATTTTCATTTAATCATTCGTTAAATCACAGATTTAAAGATTACAAACATCAATTTATGCTTGTCTTACACAGCACATTATATATATCCTTATTTACCTTAGTCGCCTTTTACGACACCTCGGTAAGAAATGAGGGTGTTACCATTCTATTCACACTGTCTTTACCATCATCACATCAACATAGCCATAAGAGGATATATATATATATATATATATATATCTCTTAATATATATTTTCCGAACCTCGGAAACGGCTCCAACGATTTTCCCGAAATTCAGCATGTAGGGGGTTTTGGGGGAGAAAAATTGATCTAGCTAGGTTATATGTAAAAAAATATTGTTTTATCCCTATTTTTGGGCATTAAAAAACACTAACATTTATATTGAATTGAATTTTCGCCATTAACTGTCAAGTCGACGTGGATTATTCGGGTAACGGGCAGACTCGAGAAATGGGAGTGCCAACGATCGATCCCCAACTAAATAATTGTTTTTTTAAAGTTCTTTTTTTTGTAAAAAATTACCGAGCGAAGCTCGGTCACCCAGATATTATCTTTATATTTAAATGAGTTAATCTTGTATATATATATATATTTTCTGAATCTCGAAAACGGCTCCAACGATTTTCCTGAAATTCAGCATGAAGGAAGTTTTCGCGGAAAAAAATTGATCTAGCTAGGTTTTATGTAAAAAACTATTGTTTTATCCCTGTTTTTGGGCATTAAAAAACACTAACATTTATATTGAATTGAATTTTCACCATTAACTGTCAAGTCGACGTAGCTTAAATTACCGAGCAAAGCTCGGTCACCCAGATATTATATATATATATATATATATATATATATATATATATATATATATATATATATATATATATATATATATATATATATATATATATATATATATATATATATATAATATCTGGTAATATTCTAATAATATTTTATTTCTCAACATCATGTTTAAAATCAGAAAAGCAATTATTGTTAATAAAAAGAAGTTTTTATACTTCAAGACACCTATTCTAAATTATTATGTTAAAAAAAACATTATTAAGAAATGTTTGTATTTTTTCTCATTTATACTAAAAACTTTCAAATGTAGCGCTGTATATGTATTTTAAAAGTACCAAGTTGACATTTATGATACGTTCCGTTTCAGGAATCAACTTATATATTTTAATACTATTATATATTTTACTATTAAATAAGTTTTCTAGTACATTTCCATTAAAAGTTTATAATATTTTAAAAATCATAATTTTTTGATGTACCTGGGATAGATGTAATATTTAGGCCCAATTTTGACAAACTCCAGATAAAACCATCATTTTTTTAAAATATATTTTACGCTTTAGTATTAGGCTATTATAATAAAAGTATGTATAGTGCAGCGTTCTCAACATTCAACACTACGCACTATAATAAAAAGTTATCGTTTTGTTTATTCAGATTCTGATTTTTTTTTCTGGCAGTATTCATCGATTTAATAATATTTGTTTGTTACAGTGTAATGGAGATACTTGCGCTACCGGGGTAACTGAACACAATTTTACTAATAATTTAGTTTATAGATTTTTAATAATTTAGTTTAGAGAGTTTTAGTTTTTAATTTAGTTTAGGCGTTACTTTGCGGAGAACGGACAGTACACTACATTTAGCATTACATATATTTTCTTTTATCGCGGATTATAGCAAAATAATATTTTCATTACTTTTCTAGTTATTTTTTCTTGTCCTGTATAATTGTTAATAATGTTAACAAGTTCATTTTCAAACTTATATAATGTATTGTTCCAGTTTTATCATACGAATTTTCAAAAATCTTTACTGCTTATAGGATTCCCAAAAACCGTATTTGCTTAAAAACTTGCCTCATGAGCATATGGCTTTAACTTTTTTTGTTATGTTACTTATCTAACATTAAAAAAATTGTATGATCGTTTCTGTTTTTTATTATTACACTACTATTTAATAATTATTTTTCAGTGTGTAGGTAGTTCCTGTAACACTTTTGTAAGTCTGCATTTTTCGGTATTAAAATATATATAGAAGTAGTATCCAGAATTTTCTTAATTTTTTAAAAGTACATACCAGTAATTAACTTACTTAGTAGTATTTTTCGTTAAGTACCTGGTTGAACGAGCCTTTCTCGGTAATTTTTTAGAATAGAAAAAAATATATTGGGTAGGGGCTCGAACTTAAGTATTTTCATTACTTTTATATTAAATTTAAATGTTAATAATTTTTATGCCCAAAAACAGGGATGAAACGATAATTTTTAAAATAAAACAGAGTTGACGAATGGTAGGAGAGATTATTAGTGAAAAATACGATGACCCCATTTAAATAAGGGTAGGATAAAGATAATATCCTATTTTGTTTCAGTGTAGAGGACCCGGTTGTTTGGCAATGGTGAGTTAATTATTATTAAACGCTTTTATTTAACTTGCAATGTATGTAAAGGTGAAATCTTGCAAGTTAAATTTGACCTACTTGCCGGAGTCAGTTTGAGCTGATTTACATACCTACTGGTCCAGTCCCGATGACAATGCGTGTTTATGATAAGCATGACCTGATGCTGTTAGGATTGGCTCAAGACGAGGGAACTCCTTTATCGGCTAACAGTAGGCACATAAAATTTTGTTAAAAGCTTTTACTTATTAAAAACTTTTATTATGTTTAACTTATTAAGCTTTCATTTGACTTGTTTTATAAGTATGTGAAGGTGGAAATTTGCAAGTTAACTTTGACCCACTTCCTGGTGTCTGATTGATCTGAAATTGTACATACTGGTTCAGTTCCGATGACAATGCGTCTTTATGATAAGCATGACCTGATGCTGTTAGGATTGGCTCCAGAGGAGGGAACTCCTCAACGGTTAACAGTGTATTTATAAATTTAACAATTTATTATGTATTGAAAACTTGTCTATCATAGCACACAAGTATTAAGTTACATACTTTGGGGGACGGACGACCGTATCGCATGCTTAGTAATAAACTGACCGAATTCAAAATCAGGCTTAGTTGTGTTAGATACATTGTAACACTTATTGCAATGCAATATATGACATGATGCTACGAACTATTGGAAAAGCTAGTATTTCTTGTGTGTTAAGTTATGGGTCTCGGCTTATTTTTGTCACTATATATTACGAGTATATTGCAATTAGCCAAAAAAACCTTTTTTGAATTAGGTCAGTTTAATACTAAGCAGTGCAATAAAATTGTGACCTACAATTTTTTTTTCATCTAAATAGAGTTCTTCACATTGTAAAATATAACATTACAGTGTATTGGATCAAGTTGTACTGCAAAGGTTTGTATTTTTTTTAAAATTTGGGATGCGTTTCTTTTTAATTTAGCGATTTAGGATAGCGATCGTCAAACCTATTTTAGAAATGCGATATAGGTAGACTAAAGCTCTGAAGCTTTAATAGCGTGCGGGAGCTTCGAATGAGCCTCAATTTTCCATCGGTGTATAGATATATTAGAATTTCAAATTCATAATATTATTTATTCAAATTAACTTTTAAATAAGTGCTTTTGAATCGTCAACTCTACTGCTGTTTAGAAAATTACCCTACCAAAAAGAGTGCCTAGCTCTTCTTACGGTGTGCCCCTTTTTGAATAGTTATTTAAAATTGCTGTATTATTGGTATATTAATAATGACGCCGTGTGGTATCCGGCTGAATAGAATAGTACCACCCTCATTTCTTACTGAGGTGTAGTAAAAGAGGACTAAGGTAAGTCGACCCGCCGTGTGGTATCCGGCTGAGTAGAATAGACCAACCTCATTTCTAACCGAGGTGTCGTAAAAGGCGACTAAGGTAAGTCGACCCACCGTGTGGTATCCGGTTAAGTAAAATAGACCACCCTCTTTCTTACTGAGGTGTCGTAAAATACGACTGAGGTAAGTTGGCGTCAGGTAGGCGGCCGATCGTAAAAACGCAGCCAAATCATGTGACAGCATGTTTATAACATGTTGTGCCGACCCCACTTAGAGTGGGATAAGCGCAGGAGGATGAAGATTGGTATATTAATAATGAAAACATTTTTACAGTGTGAGGGACTATCTTGTGAATCGAGAGTAAGAAACAAAAAAAGTTTATAATTATTATAGTTTTATAATTGAAATACGCGAAAGTGGAAATCAGTATCAATACTATTAATTTGAATCATTCTCAAGAATTGCGCTACCTTTTAGTAAAAACTGTACAAAAATCAGTTTAGTAGATTTAGATTTAGAAGAGAAAATCGATAGCGTACAGACAGCTTTTGGGGACTTTGTTTTATAATATCATCATTTTTCTGCCCTTATCCCACTCTAAGTGTAGTCGGTACACCATATTTTGAACATGTTTTGTCTAGTTATTTTACTACCGGCCGCCTGTCGTCAACTTTCCTTAGTTAACTTTTACGAAACCCTGGTAAGAAATAAGGGTGGTCTATTCTACTCAGCCGGATCACACTGCAAGTTAAATTACCTTTTAAACACTCTATCGCAGTCAATCTATACTCATATTAGTACAAATGTCTGTCTATCTATATGTTTATTTATTTATTTTTCAAGGAAAACAAACACTACATAGCAAGACTTTTATATGTAACTAGCAATCGCCAGTGGCTCCGCCCGTGTGGAAATATTAAAACCGTAATATAATCTTTTGATAACCATAAAAATGGTAAGAGTGGGTTAAGCTTAAAAGCTAGACATATACTGTCGCGGACTTTTATGTAGAATTTTTAGAGGGTCACAATTTTGTAATACATGATTTTTGAATAACTATTACCGTTTACTCAGCGCACGCAAGGAAAGCTTTCAATTGCCGTTTTCTTAATTTTTTATTGCTGCTCTTCTCTTATTCATCTCAGCGTGATGTTATAGCCTATAGCCTTCCTCGATAAATGGGCTATCTTACACTGAAATAATTTTTCAAATCGGTCCAGTATTTCCTGAGATTAGCGCGTTGAAACAATCAATGAAACAAACAAACTCTTCAGCTTTATATATTAGTATAGATGTACTTAATATTCGTTACATTTTTTCCGAAAAAAATTCTATCATTCCTTTTATGGTACTAAAAGTATTACTTTAATATTATAATAAATGTATCAGGAGTCCGGATAACGTATTTATGAGATGTTTCTGGTGTAAAAGAGATTGAATTTTCATATATTTTCTCTGTTTCAGTGTCGGGGAAATGGCTGCGAGGCTACCGTTTGTATTATTTATATTAGGAAAAGTATGGTGACTCGATTATTTGGTTTTCATAAGAAAATAAATATAAAACGCTGTGTGGCATCCGGCTGAGTAGAATTTAGTTTTACACCTCGGTAAGAAATTAGGGTGGTCTTATTTTTTACCGAGGTGTCGTAAACGGCGACTAAGGTAAGTTGTCCCAGCGTGTGGTATCCGGTTGAGTAGAATAGACCACCCTCTTTCTTATCGAGGTGTCGTAAATACGACTAAGATAAGTTGACGTCAGGCAGGCGGCCGGTCGTAAAATGCGTAGCCAAATCATGTGACAACATGTTTATATCATGTGCCGACCCCACTTAAAGTGGAATAAGGGCAGGAAGATGATGATATGGTAGGGGTATTACAGGGTACAACGTTTCATCCATCCATCAGCCGATCGCAGTCCAGTGCTGGACTTAGGCCTCCCTATGTCTGTGGCAGACGTCCCGGTTCTACAACGTTTATCCCGATATAATTTTCTGACGCGCTTTAGTAACACGGAAAATCCCCTCTTAGGCTCCCCTCCATTATATAACCAATTTCAGTGCCGTACGTTTTCCTGTCGATACGTGATGAACGGAAAAACCCAGTTCGGAGGAGGGTCTTGGGCAGATCATTATCCGCAGTACGACGGCGTCAACAACAGATATCGGAATTACTGATTTATACAGAACTAGTATTAACTTGGTGCGCGTCAACTTTAATAATATACTTTCTATTGTCAACGTGTTTTTTTTTCTATTCCTGAAGGAAAAATAGAATTATTTTATAGTACACAGCAACAATTGCCAAGCGGTGTCTCAATATATATTTGCTAGCAACACAGTATAGTTACCTCTCATCCAGGGGTACAAAAGTGATTAGGCCATTAACTCTAATTTGCGATCGGTTCTCGCGTGCGAAAGCTTTGTTAGTTGATCTATTCACGTCATTTCTTTTTGTGTTTATGGCTACGAATGTGTGAGTTTTGTTCTTTTTTATAAATCCTATAAATATTATATCATTTCAGCTATCAGCTAGGGAACAAGTTAACAAACTTGGAGTACAAAAAATTGATTGATAAAATAAACTATTATTTCGTATTAAAATAATCGATGCCTATTTTGCCTACTTCCATAGCATTATGTCTTATGGAATATTGCTATGGGGTAAATGCGCGGATAGTGAAAAAAATTTTGTTTTACAAAAAAAGCTGTGCGTGGCATTTATAATTTAAGACCCACGCGGTCTTAAATTATATTCCCTACGAGAGAAGTTTAAGGGAACAGGTATTCTTACATTTGCTTCACAGTATATTTTAAGCAATTTAATTTATGTATATAAAAATATAAGGAATTATAAAACGATAGGTGATGTATACAATAGACAAAGCATGAACCGACATAAGCTTGGGGCTCTGGCTTAAACTGCTCCTTGCAAGCAGCAGTTTAAAAACACTTTAAAAATAGGCTGATACAGAAAGCCTACTATACTATTGAAGATTATTTAGAAGATAAGAATGTGTGGATATAGCTCTCTTTGAACCTGTACAAGACAGAATGTAAATAGTATTAAAAATTATATTTTTAAAAGAGCAACCGCCGAGTTTCTTGCTGGGTCTTCTCGGTAGAAACAACTTTCCGAACTAGCAGTAGTTGACGATTCAAAAGCACTTGTTTACAAGTTTATTTGAATAAAGAATATTTTGAATTTGATGTTTTTTCTGACTATTTGAAAATTTGCCTTTCTAATATTAATAATTAATTAGATTAAGAAAAGAAAGATTAGAAGGCTTATTAAAGTGGATAACTAATAAATACAATAGACTGTTTATGTAATTCCGTTGAAATGCGTAGTTAGGCTACAATAATTTCATCCAACAATGCATGTTATCTTAAAAAATAAGTAAAAAGAGAAAAAAGATAAAGGATAACTAAAATAATCGATTTAAAAACTATAGATTTCTAATAAAAAAATCGATTTTTTTTACAAAAATAATCGATTTTTTTCATGTCCCTGCTATCAGCTGCCATGGCCTAACAATAGTACCTATACCTCAAAGCTATAGTTGTGTATGACTCTTTTCAAGGTTTCCATTTTCCCTACCTTTTTCCTTTCCTTTTCCTTATCTTTAATTATGCTTTGTTTTCATTTTTAAAGAGGAACGTCCCATTGGTGTTATTTGTGTAGATACGTATGATTAAAATGGAAAATGGTGTAAAATATAAATTCTATTTTACACCATTTTCGTTTGTGTCTAACAATATTTGAGGTCAACCAACACTCGCAAGATTTTAACTCACAAAAAGTGTCACGGAAGACGAATTACCTTTGAGATAGGGTGACCAATATTCATGCAAATTTCAAAATCGCAAAGCTTTGCGATTTTGGTCGTGGAGTCTATCTCCTGATGATGCTTCGGTTACGGGGCGAAACGATTGTTGAGTTTGTGATAGTGAACGTATATAGTGCTTGTGTATTGTGGTGGCGGTGGTGGAGGTTTGTGCATGTGTTTTTACGAATCCTGCATGTATCAGGTATGATAACCGAATGTCCACTTACATTTAGCATTATATATATTTTCTATTTTACTTCTTCGCGGATTATAGCAAAATAATTTTATTATTACTTTTGTATTATGGATCTCCGCAAAGTAACGCCTAATTCTATAAATTATTTATCACCGTTTACTCAGCGCACGTAAGAAAAGCTTTAAATTTAACAGTTTTCGGACTATATTTTATTGCTCCTCCTCTTCTATACATCTTATCTTAGCCTGTCTCAATAAATGGACTATCTTACACTGTAAGAATTGTTCAAATCGGTCCAATAGTTCCCGAGATTAACGCGTTCAAACAATCTAAGAAACAAACAAACAAACTCACCAGCTTTATATATTATTAGTATAGATTATTTTGTATTTTTGTTAATTTAAAATGAAATAAAATAATTGGATTTTGCTAATTTTTTATGTAAAAAGCGGCAGATTTATGGGATGAAATTTTTGATTTGTGCAGAAGTATTGAGTGCTTGCTTTTAGCAATAAGACCGCCTTTGCACGACATATGCTTCTTTAGTTAAGTTTCTTTTTTGTACCTTGTGTTACGTACTGTTTGTGCAATAAAGAATTTCTTTCTATCTATCATGTTGTAACAATTATTTGTAAGAATTTGTAACTAAACTACTTGTATTAGTAAAAGAAGTTTTTTTTTTTTTTTTTTATTATACAGGAAAAAACCCCTTATGGGTACCGCCGCCCGACGGGGACAGGCGGCGGTTATGTCGGACTCGCACCGACTAAAACGACCTGTGTGCTCCACCACGCTGCCAATGGCAAGGACAGGGTATCATTGTACATTTTGCCCCCATCCCGCCGACAGCTCTGATCCCAGAGAATAAACACCTCCAGGTAGGGGCCCCTCGAAAGAGAAACCCCCCTCCGCTAACCGGTGCATCGGGAGCACCAGATGCACCGACCGCCTCGGGGACCTGTAAGCCAGGTGTCCGATGTACCCCGTTCGGAACACCCGAAGGTCCCCGGTTAGGGCGGCAGACGATGGGCTTGGGCGAGTCACTAACACCTGGACTCACCAGCAGCAGATTGGATCCAGAACAACAGTTCGTGGAACCGCTCCGCCGCCTCCCTCCGCCCCCCTCCGCAGAGCTAAAGGAGGCCATCGCTGCCCACGATCGCTCCCTGCCCACCGTGTTTGCTATGTCACGGTCGACAGGGAGAGATCGCGCCCCAAGTAGGGGCCCCAACGCCTTGGTGGGCGTTTCCGCCCCCACCGGGTAATTTTTTATAGAGGTTTTCTTCCTCGCAACCCGAAGGTCCCCGTTCCCATTGCTGGGCTTCCGGGTTTCGCCGACGGTGGCCGTAACCATGTCCAGCCAGACTTAGAGTAAGCCCAACTGGACCCGTCGCTCATTAGGGACTTCACCCCAACCCCCCCGAAGTCCCCGGCCCGTCCAGATTGCCCTCTGCTGATCAGAGGGACAACTGGATTGGCCACCCCTCAGTGGTCCGTTCGCCAAGACTAAGCTTGCCCAGGGTGCGCCACGAGGAGGCCGACCACTTTGGCACCCCAGTAAAAGAAGTATTCTAAATCAGTTTTATTCTTTTCATAAAAAATTCTAAAATAAAGTCAAAGCAAACTCTCATTCGCTATTCGCGGGCTAGCTGCTAATGACAGCGGCTGTCACATTTCCCACGTCAAAATGGCGCGAAAGGCTGTGGCAAGATGTGACGTCATGGCTTGCTTGCTTGCAATAGCGACAAGGCGACGTTGTTACAAATTAATTAAATCGAGACTTTCCGGATACAAAAAGATACACAGTCAACATACTATTCGGGTCACATGCTGTCGTAACTTGAGGAAAACTGGCGACATCGTTAATCATAAGACATGTTCTTGCGAAGGTATGGTTTTTGATATATTACTAAGTCTTGGAAAAGCAGTATATCTCGCCAGAATACACCATAAAAGAGATATAATGGAAATGTTTTTTGTCGATTTGTATTCGATATCGGATATGCTGTAAGTTCGAATGGCGAATTATAGCGACATTGGAGCAATTTTTTTAAACTGTTGAGTTCTTTTTCGAGGGGAATTCGAAACTAAGCGTTTCGTTAGCGTAACACCAATCCTTATGGCGCTGGAACATTGGTCACTAGATGTCGCTGTTGCAGCGTCATAGGCGTTATGCCAAAGCGATTGAGTAGGTTAAAAAAACTCGCACTAAGCACACAGAATGAGTCACAGCAACGCGTGTTCGGACAGCTAGTTACTAAATAAATATAAATTCAATAGAAAGTTACAATCTTCTTTTTGTAATTAATAAAGAAAAATTAATGATACTAAAAACTTAACCACCAAGTAAATAATTATAAGCAAAAAACAAAATACACGAATTTGAGGGGACTGGCCGATTTTCAACATTTCATATGATACATATAAGACATGTTAAGCCGTGTGGTATCCGGCTGAGTAGAATAGACCACCCTCATTTCTTACCGAGGTGTCGTAAAAGGCGACTAAGGTAAGTCAACCCGCCGTGTGGTATCCGGCTGAATAGAATAGACCACCCTCATTTCTTACCGAGGTGTCGTAAAAGGCGACTAAGGTAAGTCGACCCGCCGTGTGGTATTTAGCTGAGTAGGATAGACCACTCTCATTTCTTACCGAGGTGTCGTAAAAGGCGACTAAGGTAAGTCAACCCACCGTGTGATATCCGGCTTAGTAGAATAGTACCACCCTCATTTCTTACCGAGGTGTCGTAAAAGGCGACTAAGGTAAGTCGACCCGGCTGAGTAGAATAGACCACCCTCATTTCTTACCGAGATGTCGTAAAAGGCGATTAAGGTAAGTCGACCCGGCTGAGTAGAATAGACCACCCTCATTTCTTACCGAGATGTCGTAAAAGGCGACTAAGGTAAGTCGACCCACCGTGTGGTATCCGGCTGAGTAGAATAGACCACCGTCATTTCTTACCGAGGTGTCGTAAAAGGTGACTAAGGTAAGTTGACTCACCGTGTGGTATCCGGTTAACTAGAATAGACCACCATCTTTCTTACCGAGGTGTCGTAAAATACGACTAAGATAAGTTGACGTCAGGCAGGCGGCCGATCGTAAAATACGTAACCAAATCATGTGACAACCTGTTTAGAACATGTTGTGCCGGCCTCACTTAGAGTGGGATAAGTGCAGAAATATGATGATGATACATAAAAGACATGTTTATGTGAAGGTATGGTGGATGATGTATAATCTTAGGATAGCAAAGCGTCTCGCTAGAATCAAACATGTTTAGGTTTTTGTCGAATAAGCTGTAAGCACAAACAGTTAACTCATCTTCCTGCCCCTATTCCACTCTAAGTGGGGTGGGCACAACATGTTATAAACATGCTGTCACATTATTTGGCTGCGTTTTTACGACCGGCCGCCTGCCTGACGTCAACTTACCTCTGTCGTATTTTACGACACCTCTGTAAGAAAGAGGGTGGTCTATTCTACTAAACCAGATACCACACGGCGGGTCGACTTACCTTAGTCGCCTTTTACAACACCTCGGTAAGAAATGAGGGTGGTCTGTTCTACTCAGCCGGATACCACACGGCGAGTCGACTTACCTTAGTCGCCCTTTACGACATCTCGGTAAGAAATGAGGGTGGTCTATTCTACTCAGGCGGGTCGACTTACCCTAGTCGCCTTTTACGACACCTCGGTAAGAAATGAGGGTGGTACTATTCTACTCAGCCGGATACCACACGGCGGGTCGACTTACCTTAGTCGTCCTTTACGAAACCTCGGTAAGAAATGAGGTTGGTCTATTCTACTCAGGCGGGTCGACTTACCTTAGTCGCCCTTTACGACACCTCGGTAAGAAATGAGGTTGGTCTATTCTACTCAGGCGGGTCAACTTACCTTAGTCGCCCTTTACGACACCTCGGTAAGAAATGAGGTTGGTCTATTCTACTCAGGCGGGTCGACTTACCTTAGTCGCCCTTTACGACACCTCGGTAAGAAATGAGGTTGGTCTATTCTACTCAGGCGGGTCGACTTACCTTAGTCGCCCTTTACGACACCTCGGTAAGAAATGAGGTTGGTCTATTCTACTCAGGCGGGTCGACTTACCTTAGTCGCCTTTTACGACACCTCGGTAAGAAATGAGGATGGTACTATTCATTCTACTTAGCCGGATACCACACGGCCGCTAGCTAGTAAAAAATAAAACAAATTATTTTGTTTGAGTGAGTTTAGTGTCGTATATTTATTTTATTTAGTCCATAACTTCAGCTTCGAACTCCACATTTAGCAGGGATAGAGATGTTATTTTTTCGTTTCGCTTTTTGGAGTTTTGTCTATCGTATTTGCAATTATAGCCGTTGCACTGTGGAAAAATGATGCTTTAAGATAATTCTGCACTAACTTCTTCAATTTTTAAGATGAATAATAATAAAATTGGACAATTATACACATGGTCGTCCGATCCTAAAGTAATTTAATACTTTTGTTATGGGTGACATACGCCGTGTGGCATCCGGCTGAATAGAATAGTACCACCCTCATTTCTTACCGAGGTTTTGTAAAAGGTGACTAAGGTAAGTTGACCCACCGTGTGGTATCCGGTTTAGTGGAATAGACCACCCTCTTTCTTACCGAGGTTTCGTAAAATATGACTGAGGTAAGTTGACGTCAGGCAGGCGGCCGGTCGTAAAAACGCAGCCGAATCATGTGACAGCATGTTTATAACATGTTGTGCCGACCCCACTTAAAGTGGGATAAGGGCAGGAAGATGATGTCTTGGGTGACATACAGCTGGTAAATATATACATACATAGTTTTAAATATATACTTAAATACAAATGTACAAGAACCAACATATTATATATAGAAAATGTTGGGGCGGGAATAGATCCTGCACCCACGGAGCTGAAAGCACAGTCACTGTCACCTGCGTCAAAGGGCCAGTCAAATTTAAAATTTTGATATTTTTGAATTTTCGTATTGCTAGTATTTTGACTGGCCCGTTGGTGCAATTGGCAGTGGCACTACCTTCAGCTCTGCGGGTCGCGGGTTCAATTCCCACCGAGGGCCAACACTTTGAGTCTGCGTATAAATTTGTATTTAAGTATGTATTTAAAATTATAAATAAATAAATATATGGGGCACTACACACACGGTCGTCCGTCCCCAAAGTAAGTAACTTAATACTTGTGTTATGGGTGATAGACAACTGGTGAATATGTACATATATAATTTTTAAACACATACTTAAATACAAATATACACCCAGGCTCGAAGGGCCAACAAATTTTTTTATAGAAAATGTTGGCCCTTGGCGGGAATCGAACCCGCGACCCGCACTGAAGGCACTACCCACTGCGCCAACGGGAACGGAATTATATATTTATATTTACATTGTATATATTAACCAGTTGTCTGTCAACCATAACACAAGTATTAACTTACTTTGGGGACGGACGACCGTGTGTAAATGTCCAATATTTATTTATATATTTGCAGTCGTAGTTATCACTTGACTCTGATTAAAAAACAAGAAAAATTGTTTCTTACATTTGCATTGCAGTCCGGACCTAAGCACTGCAATGTAGATACATTTCCATATATTATATAACGGTATCTGGTTGACAGAGCCTTGCTCGGTAATTTTTTACAAAATAAAAGAAAAGAAACTTTAAAAAAAAAAGAAAAAGTCATGACGTAGTTGGGATCGATCCTAGGTATTTAAATTCCTCGAGACTGTCCGTTCCCCGAATAATATACGCTGACTTGACAATTCACGGCAAAAATAAATTTCAAAATTATATTAAATAAAATTAAAATTAAATTTTAGTATTTTTTAATGCCCAAAAACAGAGATAAAACGATATTTTTAAATAAAACCTAGCTACATCGATTTTTGTCCCCCAAAACTTCCTCCATGCTGAATTTCAGGAAAATCGTTTGAGCCGTTCCGAGATCCCGAATATATATATATATATATATATATATATATATATATATATATATATATATATATAACTCATACATAACAAGATAACTCAAGATAACTTTAAATATTAAAGATTAATGCGAAATCAAAGAAAGTTTATAATATGATTGGAAGTGTGGCACGATGCCGTCAATATAACAAAGTTTCTAACAGCTTTTGAAACTTATGGGAAAAACTATTGCGATGATCGAAAAACTTATAATAATAAAAAAAGTAAGAATGGAAAATTATAGCAAAGTTATATATAAGTTCAAGATAAAGTGATGATATAAAAATAACTAATTAATACTCACTTTAGCCATACACACTTCTCCCTCGCACTGTAATTAAAGAAATATATATATTTCCACTGTGTATCCGGCTGAGTGGAATTAGACCACCCATTCTTTTTGTCACGTTTAAGGTACCTGGGTGACCGAGCCTCGGTCGGTAATTTTTTTTTTAAAGATAAAAAATAATCAAAAATAGTAGAGTAAGTGAGGCTCGAACCTAACCTAGGTTTTTTACCTCTCTAGGCATTTGATAGCGAAAATTATCTTTAAATTCAACATAAATTTTAGCATTTTCCCGAAAACAGGGATAAAACGCGATTTTTTTTAATAACACCTAGCTAGATCAATTTTTCTCCCCCAAAACCACCTACATAATGAATTTCAGTAAAATCGTTGGAGCCGTTTCCGAGATTCCGTAAATATATATATACAAGATTAACTCATTTAAATATTAACGATAATTTGTTGGCATCTTACAGAAGCTGTGCAGTTTTGCCCATAGCACTGAAAAAATTAAATTAAAACTAAATTAATACACATAAACATAATGGCTAATTCTATAAATTATTTAAAACACATTACGAAATCTTTCTGTTTTAGTTTTTTATTTATTTTAATATTTGTTTTTATACCTTCACTTGACAGACGTCGCCTTCACACTGAAAAAATTAATAAAATAATAATAGATTAACAAAAGTCAAATATTATAAATGCAGACTTTTTAAGTAAGTAAAGTTAATTAATTAAAGTAATAAGTTACATCATTACAAATCATTATTGTTTCGATATGAATAAACAAAAATTTTTAAAACTTTATATTTATAAATAAAAAAGTCTCGCGAAATAAGCCGATTGATCAAATTTGAATTTAGAATATTAAAACAACCCAATGAATTACAGTTTTTCAACTGTTTGTTTACAATGTTTTCACATTGACCAATAATATACTTTTGTTTTTGCCATGACAGGGTTACAGACTAAGTTAAGTTGATGTCAGGCAGGCGGCCGGTCGTAAAATACGTAGCCAAATCATGTGACAACATGTTGTGCTAACCCCACTTAGAGTGCGATAAGGGCAGGAAGATGATGATGATGAAATTGTTAATAAATTAAAAGTATTTGCAATTTAATCCCCTGTATCGATCTGATTTTTGTGATGGAGATATTTGCAGGGTTGGTGAGTGACAGAAGCTACCGTTTATTCCAAGATTCATCGGTCAAATAATTTATAGAATTAGGCGTTACTTTGCGGAGATCCATAATACCAAAGTAATAATAAAATTATTTTGCTCAACGGTCAACTTGAACGAAGTCGCGGGTAAAAGCTAGGTATTAAAACGTTTCGACTATGTACCGTAGCAACAGAATTGTCTCCTTTTGCCTGAAAGCAACAAACGTTCAAAAATTAAAAAAAAACATGAATATATATAAACTTAATTAAATAAAAATCAGTAACAGCTTATACTGGTTGACTGGAAGAGATTCCGATTCCATAATAAGCCAGCTATTGCAAATTATGTTTTTTTTAATTTGAACTAATGCAATAAAGAGATTACAAACAAACAAACACTTTTTCTATATCACAAGGCAAAAGAAATCGTGATTTTTGGCTGACTATGGCTTATATTGTCCCTCTTGGCTGACGTCAAATCCGTTACATATTGGCAGTACAGAAAGAGAAACGCGCCATGGCTTTGGCTGGCAGCTATGGCTAGCTATAACGTGGCTGACGTTACAACAACAATTGCAGTAATCGAGCCTGGGTGTATATTTGTATTTAAGTATGTATTTAAAAATTATACAAGTATATATTCGCCAGTTGTCTCTCACCCATAACACAAGTATTAAGTTACTTACTTTGGGAACGGACGACCGTGTCTGTGTAGTGTCCCATATATTTATTATTATTATTAATATTAATTATACGCCGTGTGGTATCCGGCTGAATATAATAGTACCACCCTCTTTTCTTACCGAGGTGTCGTAAAAGGCGACTAAGGTAAGTCGACCCGCCGTGTGGTATCCGGCTGAGTAGAATAGACCACCCTTTTGTCTTATCGAGGTGAAGTAAAAGGCGACTAAGGTATGTTGACTCACCGTGTGGTATCCGGTTAAGTTAGAATAGACCACCCTCTTTCTTATCGAGGTGTCGTAAAATACGACTAAGATAAGTTGACGTCAGGCGGGCGGCCGGTCGTAAAATACGTAGCCAAATCATGTGACAACATGTTTATAACATGTTGTGCCGACCCCACTTAGAGTTGGATAAGGGCAGGGACATTATAAGTAAAAAAGTAAGTAACGGCCTGTTACTATCCCACTGCTGAGAATAGGCCTCTTCTCTCCGTTTTTGGGAGAGAAGGATTGGAGCTAAGACCTGCCACGCTGCTCCAATGCGGATTGGTAGGTTACACATATCTCCAGAATTCTCTAGAGATATGCAGGTTTCCTCACGATGTTTTCCTTCACCGAAAAGCGTGTGATAAATTGCAATTATCAATTAGACACATAAGTTTTTTAAGAGAAAAACTCATTGGTGTCTGCCCGGGTTCGAACCCGTGATCGTCTCTGGAGATTCACACGGTCGCACCGCTGGGCCATCACAGCTTGGGGACATTATGACATGATGATATTAATATTAATTATAAGTTAGAAAAGCTTTTTGTCCATAAATATGTGTACTTTTTCTTTGTGTGGTCTAAAGAAGACAAATTGATATATTTATAAAATATTATTTTAAATAAACACTATGATTGCAATGCAAAATGTATTAAATTAACTCACATCCGCAGAACAGGTACCGCCTTCGCACTGAACATGACAAATTAATGATAGTTATAAGAATAGTTAATCTGCTTACTCATCTGTACTATTTGAATGAGCTAATTATTTATATAGGTATATAATTTTTGATCTAGCTAGGTTTCATTAAAAAAAAATTCGTTTTACCCCTATTTTTGGCACTGAAAAATGCTAAAATTTATATTTGATACAAAAGATTATTTTTGCTGTCAGCTGTAGAGTCGTGGTAGCTCATTTCGGGCACGGGCGGTCTTGAGAAGTGAACATACCTAGCTAGTCACACGCCCAACCTGACCCCCTAGACCACTCTCATTTCTTACCGAGGTCTCGTAAAATACGACTAAGGTTAACTTGACGTCAGACAGGCGGCCGGTCGTAAAATACGTAGACACATGTCTCAACATGTTTATAATATGTTGTGCCGATCCCACTTGGAGTGGGATAAGGGCAGGAGGATGATGATGACATATAATCCATAATTTAATAAATAAATATAAAAATGTGAAAGTCTGCCTTTTATGCTATCATTGCTAATCCGACCAATATTGGTAATTTGGCAGAATTAAAGCGTAAACATAGACGAAACCAGGGATTAAAAAATACAACTTTTATTTCGGGCACAGATAAATATATTTGAGGGTACTTAAACACTTAGTTTGCATGCACGAATCCCTGGTACCACTAGAAATATATAATATTAATACTTACGTGCGATATGGCTTTTGTTCCAATTGCCTGTAAAAAATAAGTTTTGAGAAACATTAATGTATAGCTTTGTAGTAGTATACATTTTTAAACAAAGTTAAAAATGTATGGAATTTGAAAAGTTTCTACGCAAATATTATTACACCAATATCTCAGTTTGCGTCGTGGTTATGTTCTAAAAAGTGAAAAAAAAAAGTTTAAAACAAACCATATCGAAGGGAGATTCCAGGATTACGAAAATACTACTATTTAAAAAAGAAAATTGAAAGTAAACATAAAAAAAATAATATTACTCTGCTAATAAATAAATTGGAAAAATATTTACCTTTTTGTGACAAGACACAAGTAAAAATGTATTATTCTATTTTTAAAAAAGCACAACGCAATATTAAAATACGTAATTGAAATTCTAAAACAGAACAAAGTCAAAATAAATCTGCATTTAAATTGCGTTGATTCCCGAGTTTTGATGTAATGGCGCAATTAAAAACAAAAGTGTTGCCAACTTATAGAAAAAAAAATGAAAATAAAGACTCGAACCTAAAACAACGCAACCATAACGACGCATAATGAAAATTAGTACTAATTAGTAAAACGCGAAACGAAACGACGCAAAGCGAAATATCGGTGTAGTTTCAGCCATTTATGGACGTTGTTTATAGAAATAAATTTTTAACGACGTGTACAAACGTGTCAAAAAGTTTTTATGAAAGTTTCTTCCAAATATAATTGTGACTTACGTCAGACGAACATGTCCCGCCACTGCACTAAACAGATTAAAAATAAATTTTGTTTATAAAGTAGAAATTAAGGTACCTAATTGTTCTGACAATATTTTCTACTGAGAGTAATCGGGGCTTACTGCACCTGAGGCGGTGCGTGTAAGTGAATAATTAATAATAATTTATTTAAATTTAAAGACATTACATCCATTGTGTTAGTAGAAATTTATAGATTATTTTTTTATTTATGTACCATAAAAACATTATTGGTAAAAAAAAAGTGTGCAAAGGTCAACTTATGTTAGTGTTAGAATTAGAATAAGAGTTAAAATTAAATTATAGCATAACGAGCATTTGTGGAGCACTGGGAATACATATGCATTCGAATCTAGTCCAGTCGAATCCAATTTTTTATAAAGTGTTTACAGAATACCATCGGAGCTACTGCGTAATCTGTTCATCATTGATGCTGCTCTTTGCCTCAAGATTGCATAAAAATCATACCGTATTAATGTCACAGACTAAAAAAGATCGGTCGGCCGCGCGGTAAAACGCTGAACGGTGCTTGGAGTGAATTATAATAAAATATCGGTGTCCGTGTTAATATTATATGCAAAATATAAAGGATAATTCGCTGGTGTACATAAACAATAAAAAAGAACAATTAAATTGGTGATTCCACGAATATTAGTAGATTTAGTTTAGTGATTATACTCTGGCCGGAGCGGCGTGGACGCCATTATCTACGAAGACACCTCCAAGTTAAAGGTCAGTATTTTTGAACGCTGCCAGCATTGTTGGGACCATTCCACGTGGGCATGATGTGTACAGTCCTAGCGTGTAAGTAATTTAAGATAGATATAATTTGTACATTATTGTTTAAAAAAAATATATCTCAATATTATGACTAGATGTAACTAGTTACAAGAATTATCTTCTGAAAAGACCAACCGCCGAGTTTCTTGCTGGCTCTTCTCCGTAGGAACAGCTTTCCGAACCAACAGTAGAGTTGACGATTCACAAGCATTTGTTTACCAGTTTACTTGAATTAAGAATATTTTGAATTCAATTATACTCACACTCGAATTACATTGTTTGCCTTGACACTGAAAATCATAAATAAATTTAAGATTCTTTACTTATCTTAATATTTAAATGAGTTAATCTTGTATATAATAATAATAATAATAATAATAATAATCCTTTATTAGACACCTTAAATTTAACATTAATTTACAGATTTACACTACCCTCTGTACTAGGCAAACCCTGTATCACAGAAGGCAGTTCCTTCCATTATTACAAAAAATTTCGGATGTGTCTATTTATATGCAAAAAAAAGTGTGTATTGAGTGAGGTTGTGTGTGTGTGTGTGTGTGTGTGTGTGTGTATGTGTGTGTGTGTGTGTGTGTGTGTGTGTGTTTGTGTTTGTGTGTGTGTGTACGTGCGTGTGTTGTCTGTGTGTGCGCGCGTGCGAGTGTGAGTCCGTGCATGAAAATATATATACATATATATATATATTTCCCGAATCTCGGAAACGGCTCCAACGATTTTCCTGAAATTCGGCATGTAGGAGGTTTTGGGGGAGAAAAATTGATCTAGCTAGGTTTTATGTAAAAAAATATTGTTTTATCCCTATTTTTGGGCATTAAAAACACTCACATTTATATTGAATTGAATTTTCGCCATTAACTGTCAAGTCGACGTAGCTTATTCGGTTAGCGGGCAGCCTCGAGAAATGTAAGTGCCAAGGATCGATTCCAGCTAAATAATTGTTTTTTTCTTTTTTTAAAGTTTTTTTTTTGTAAAAAATTACCGAGTGAAGCTCGGTCACCCAGATATTATATTTAATATCCCACTGCTGGGTTTGCTTAAATCTGGCTAGTTATTTTACGACCGGACACCTACCTGACGTCAACTTACCTTAGACGCCTTTTACGACACCGCGGAAAAAAAATGAAGGTGGAATATGCTACTTAGCCGGATACAACACGTGTTTGGGTATAAAATTCTGCAATCAATTTTAATTTTGCCATTACAGCAGCTTAAAAAAATTGTTAAAGAGAGGCTGATACAGAAAGCCTACTATACTTACTCTTGAAGATTATTTAGATGATAAGAATGTGTGGATATAGGCTCGCTTAGAAACTGTACAAGACATTAATAACTAAATTTAACCAGTATTAAGATATATATTTTTAAAAGAGCAACCGCTGAGTTTCTTGCTGGCTCTTCTCGGTAGGAACAGCTTTCCGAACCAGCGGTAGAGTTGACGATTCAAAAGCACTTGTTTACAAGTTTATTTGAAGAAATAATATTTTAATACTTACAGATGTAACGCAAATTCCGCCCGAACACTGTCACAGAATAACAACAGAGAATAAACATAAACAAGTTAAAAGTGCTTATATAAAAGCTTAAAAAAATTGCATGTCCCTACTGTTAACCGTTGAGGAGTTCCCTTGTCTGGTGTCAATCCTGTCAGTATCAAGTCATGTTTATCATAAACCTACATTGTCATCGGAGCTAGACTAGTATGTAAAATTTCGGTTCAATCGGACACCGGGAAGTGGTTCAAATTTAAAATGCAAGATTGTTTCGTTGCTAATGTAAAACGGGATCTTTTATCCTACATTAGTATAATATGTTAGCTTCTTTAGAAACAAATTACATTAAAATAGTACAAGCGGATTAGCCGTGGAAGTGTAATAGACGCACAAACGGATCTTCGCATTTATAATATTAGTTCGATATATTGTTAAGTTGATTAGTTATAAGTTTTCTACTTACGTTTGATTTGCACTCGTCGCCGTAACACTTAAAAATATTAATATAATATAAATAAAAATGAATAAATATATATATATTTACACTAAATCAAAACCATCCATTCCATTGCAATGGGGTAGAGTTCCTAAAATACTGGCAGCGTTGCCCCTTTGCATGGCCAAACTTATTCGTTGGCCAAGGTAGCTGCCAGCTCTCGGGTCCCCGGTACGCTCTACGAGCCTTCTCGCGAGCTCGTTGAAGAACGTATGAGCGTCCGGGCCCCATGGACCTAAGGTCTCTACACCAAAAGGCACAAAAATGAAGCTTCTATTTATGTCTTCATATTTGCGCCTCTTGGCATGTTCTGCAGTGGTAGCCGCTGCTCCCGCCATAGTAGAGGTCCCTTGTTTGTAAAATAGTTTAGTTTAGTCTATGAAAATAGCCATATCTTAAATATGTTAATGAATAGAATCTATATGATATTTGAACTGTCAAATGCAAAGCAGAATGGGAACGTTGGGGTTGGTTATAATTAAGTTATAATATTAAAAAATAATAAGTAATAATGATAAAGTAATAATAGAAAAAAAGTGTGCAACGTGCTGTAATAAGACATAATAAGCAATAATAAGCTGTGATAGCCCAGCGATGAGATCGTGTGAAACTCAAAAGATCATCACGGGTTCAATCCGGGGCAGACACCAATGAGTTTTCAATTAAAATTTGTGTCTAATTGACACTTGCAATTTATTACACGCTCTCGATGAAGCTAAACATCGTGAGGAAACCTGCATATCTTCAGAGAATCCTTTTCTCCAAAAACGGAGAGAAGAACCCTATGCCCAGCAGTAGGATAGTAACAGGCCGTTACTTTTAATAGTAAATGTAAGGAGAAGAATTGTTTTCTACCCAAACATATAATAAAACTATTGATAATTGATTACTTAAACTTTGCTTCTATAAACTAATGCTACTAAAACTATAAATGCCGGGGGGCGCGCGTTGTTCGCGGTGCTGGTAGATGAATTAAAACTGAATGCGGCGGCGCTGCTTATGCTATTTATGCTGTTATGTGTAAGGTGCTAATATGCACCGAACAGTAAAAAAGTGAGAATTATTACTATTTTTTGAATTTAAACTATCGTGAGTAGTATTCATAGTTAATGTATAGAACCGGCTATACTCACGTCTTATTCTATCGGGTTAGCCCGACTAGTTTCGAACCCAACCGGGGCTCTTATTCATGAGCTCTTTACACGATGTTATCGCGGCGGGAACTGCGTCCCGCAGCTCGCTGGGCGCGACTCGTGGGTGGTGGGGGTGCGGGGGGACACGGTGGCGGCGGTGGCCGCGCCTCTTCCAAGTGTTCCCTGTCGCTCTGGTCTTCGTCATCGCATGCACGGATGAAGTTTGTGCACGCGACGCATCACATACACATCGTGTAAAGAGCTCATGAATAAGAGCCCCGGTTGGGTTCGAAACTAGTCGGGCTAACCCGATAGAATAAGACGTGAGTATAGCCGGTTCTATACATTAACTATAATTATTACTATATTTCTCACTTTTTTACTTAACAGCAAGATAAGAAATTTTTTATGTTTTAAACATGTTGTTACATGTGTCTAGTTATATTTTGACCAGCCGCCTACCTCACGTAAACTTCTCGAGACAGACTTTATGAATTACATTTTATTATTTAGTACCTGGTTACCGAGCCTTGTTCGGTAATTTTTTACAAAATAAAAAAATAAACTTCAGAAAAAAGAAAAAATAATAATGCAGTTGGGGATCGATCCTATGTATTTACATTTCTTGCGTCTGCCCGTTCCCCGAATACGCTGACTTGACAGTTTATGGCAAAAATAGTGTTTTATATTCAATATAAATTTTAGTATTTTTTAATGTCCGAAAACAGGGATAACGATAATTTTACATAAAACCTAGCTTTGATTTTTCTCTCCCAAAACCCCTCTATGCTGGAATATCAGGAAAGTCGTTGGAGCCGTGTCCGAGATTCCGAAAATAAATAAATAAATAAATAAATTTAGTTTAGTAAATAGTATATATTTTATGGTATTAAGTTTACTTTCAAAATTAAATTAATAATGTCCTACAAATTACACTTACATTCGAATGACAGACTCCACCTGTACACTGCACGTAAAAAAACCTTATTATTATTCATGAATTATTACAAACACTAAGTATTAAGAGCTATCAGTTTCAAACCGTTTGTTATCACCAGTATTAAGATTCTTAGTATAGCCACAAAAAAAATACTTATAAACTTTTATTAAAGTTTAAACTCTCTGAAATATCTGAAGAATTTGTGGAAAACAAAGTTCTATCTAACCTAACAGGGGAAGAGTGACAGTATACCATTAATGTTAATAGAATGTTACGTACAGCCGTGTGGTATCCAGCTGAGCAGAATAGACCACCGTCTTTCTTATCAAGGTATCGTAAAAGGCGACTAAGTTGAATCGCCATGTGGTATCCGGCTGAGTAGTATAGACCACCTTTTACGATACTTTAGTAAGAAAGAGTTCTTACCAAACTATCATAAAAGGCGACTAAGTTAAGTTGACGTTAGGCGGCCGTCGTAAAATACTTAGCCAAATTATGTGTCCATATGTTTCGTTTATAACATGTTGTGCCGACCCTACTTAGAGAGATAAGGGCAGGAAGGATGATAATATTACAAACAAGAATTCGTGGACTTGGATTAAAATACCTGGTGAATCTTTAAAAAAACTTTATTCAGATTTTGACTACAAAATTAATACTTACAATCACTGCAGTCCGTTGTTCAAAGCCAAGGTCACTATTATTTCACTTTTACTTACGCTACTTAATTCATTCTTGATCACTATTCACAAACTGAATCCCCGAGGCGTGCTCTGACCGCTTATATAGTGAGTTAATCGTTCGAGAAGGTTGTATTTCTCGATTACTCACTCCTCGTTTGTTCGTTCGGCAGGGATACGGAACACGATTCGTAAACATCGTGAATTAGCATAAATCCAGACAATTAGCATCAAACGACTTTAAATGATAATACATATGTATTAAAAAATCTTTTTGCATAGGTAAAGTCAGTGGTTTCCCGGGATTTCAATCTGCGCATTCTATTCACTAAGAATAAGAGTCTCTTAGCAAAACTTTGTTTCAATTAGGGGCCATAACGTTGTATTTAACAGTGTAGTAATATTTACACGAAAAGTTCCAACATCTTATATCAAAAAATATAACATGAAACAAAAGTTTAATGAAATTTTATCCGACATGAGTCAAGTAAGAAATTGTGTCCATGTCTAAGAGAATTATATAAAATGACGAAACTTTGCAATAGTTTACCCAAGAGATAACTCTTGGAACATATTGTGCTTACCTCGGATAGACATTTTTTTTCGTTACACTGGAAAATATAATACAATTATTTTTTTCTACTTTATTAGGAATCATGTAATGCCTTGAGCGAGATCCGCTGTTGATTTTATAAAAGCACGCGTTAGTTTAAATTATGCTATAACTTCAAGATATTCTTTTCAATTATTATTATAGTATACAGCATCAACACTTTTAGAAGCGCTTATAGGTTTCAAATGTCAAATCAAATCAAAATTATCTTTATTCAAATAAGTTCTTTCAAGCACTTTTGAATCATCAAAGATCAATATGATTAATGAAGATATAACTGGTTCGGAATGTTGCTCTTACCGAGAAGAACCAGAAAGAAACTCGTCGGTCAATCTTTTAAAAATTTTCAATTTTACATAATTAAACCGCAGTCTTATATGAAGCTGATAGAATCTTCAAATTCAGGCTTCTCTATCATCCATATAATCTTCAATGTTGTAATATGCTTTACGTATAAGTTTATCTCATACACTTAATTTAAACCTGTCTGTAGACTGTTCTAGTATGGATTGCGGAATTTTATTGTAGAAGCGAATACCGAGGCTATAGAATGACTAACTCTACTGAGTCGCGACACAGGTATCACAATCTTTGTGTGACCCCTCGTATGTCTATGTTTGTTGTACGGCACTACATATTCTCTTACAAAATATGATGTAGCTTGAATTGGTATGAGCTTCAGACGTTTATGGTTTATAGAAATACATATTTAATGGCGACGTGATGAAACGTCGTGTCAATTAGTATTAATCAAATTTAACGTCAATTAACGTTGCTCCAAACGAAGTGTTAAATACAAAAAATGTTCTAATAATTACCAGTGACTTGCATTTAGAGCCGTCGCACTAAAAAAAAGAATGACAAATCATTTCGTAACATATTATAGCTTCTTGCCTATGCCGTGTGTTATCCGGCTGAGTAGAATAGACCACCCTCATTTTATACCAAGGTGTCGTATAGACGACTAAGGTAAGTTGACCCGCCGTGTGGTGGTTGTATTGTATATTGACTAATGGCATAGACATAAAAAATAAAATACATAGTCAAATATGACAATATGTATATAATATGTTGTGCCAAACCCCGCTTAGAGTGGGATAAGGACAAGAAAATGATGAGTTTCCGGTATCAATTATGTCCGTTTACTCATTTCCATTTTCATACTCGAGGCATAAGAGTGGTTCCTTAAGTTTTTCAGAAGTATGAAACTGGTGTGATATCATTGGGATGTATGCATTTCTTCTTGGGTTAGCAAACATAGTAAGCACCTCTCTAAGTAGAATAGATCACCCTCATTTCTTACCGAGGTGTAGTAAAAGATGACTAAGGTAAATTGAACTGTCGTGTGGTATCTGGTTGACTAGAATAGACCATCCTCATTTCTAACCGAGGTATCGTAATTACGGCTGAGTAAGTTGACATCATGTAGGCGGCCGGTCGTAAAATGCGAAGCGAAATCATGTGACAATATGTTTATAACATGTTGTGCCGTTCCCACTTATAGTGGGATGAGGTCAGAAGGATGATGATTACATAAAATATTTGAATATTATGCGATAAAATTGTGTAATAAAAGAAACAGTGTTTAAATTGAAAAAGTAACTGTATTTATAATTTACATCGGTTAATACTATTTTTATTGAGAAAGTCAATAAAAATAGTAGTTAAAAAGTAAAGTAATCAAAGTAATTAAATCAATTGTAAGTAGCATGGATTAGAAAAGGAGCCGCTGGTTGCTAGGTTACGGTTATTATTAAGAAAATTCGGTAAAATTATAAAATAAACCTTATGTAAACGGATAGAACAAGAGGTCGCTGCTATCGTTCGTATTAGGAGTGCACCTGATGGATAACGAACTCACCGCGACGCCATAAAGCAACTATAAATTTCTTGTTACGGAGCGTCCTACGAACACAGCCGATGGCGTGCCCGGCGTAATACAAGTTGAATTATAGTTTAGGGTTAATACTCACTTCCAGACCTTCTTTAACATTATATAAACTACAGGTGTAGCACAACGTACTAGGAACCCGTGATTCCGCACTCAAAACTAGATGGCGCCACTCGTCGTTTGCTCCGCGCTATATAATGTTATTAGATCGATCTCACTATCAGTTCTTAAGCTACTGCAGTGCATGCTACTGTAACACTACGCCTTAGCGCAACTGAAACGGTGCATCCTCCGGCACATCCATACTCGGAATGCTGCGAGGGACCTGTCGTCTGTCCGCGATACTCTATGCTTAAGTGACGATTAAACTCTTGAACCTGTCACCTGTACGTATTCTTTTCCCCATCCGTCGGGTCATTGTCTTATACAGGCTAAATAACTACTATTAAGCTAAGCTTTTAATGATTTTAGTTGCAACTATGCTCCAAATAAAAAATGGTATATGTAGAATGTAACAAAGAGAATAGTTTATTTTATTTTATTTGTGTCCCGGATTCCGAGCGCCGGTATTCGTTTAATGGAATTTGTTTTGTGCATTGTAGTTTTTTGCATTAATGTACTGACGTTTATTCACTACATTTATCTGGAATTTCGCAAGGCTTTTGAAGCAGTTTAGAAAATAAATACATTATTTATTAATCTATTTTTAAATAATCTATAGAATTAGATGTTGCTTGCGGAAATTTACAATACAAAAGTAATAATAATAATTTTGCTAAGATCCGCGATAAAGAAAATATATATAATGATAAAGTACCTTCTGATCCAGCCTTGCTCGATAATTTTTTTAAAGATATAAAAAAATTGAAAAAATAGTTGGGCAGGTGGGGCTCGAACCTCTATACCGCCCTATATCTCTCTAGACCGCCCGTTCCCCAAATGATTTACCGTGATTTTACATTTGACAGCGAAAATTGACTTTTGTATTCAACGTAAATTTTAGCATTTTCCCGAAAACAGGGATAAAAGGATCTTTTTTTAAATAAGACCTAACTAGATCGATTTCATCATCCTCCTGCCCTTATCCCACTCTAAGTGGGGTCGGCACAACATGTTATAAACATGCTTTCACATGATTTGGCTCCGTTTTCGGAGTCTATTCTACTAAACCGGATACCACACGGTGGGTCAACTTACCTTAGTCGCCTTTTACGACACCTCGGTAAGAAATGAGGTTGGTCTATTCTACTCAGCCGGATACCACACGGCGGGTCGACTTACCTTAGTCGCCTTTTACGACACCTCGGTAAGAAATGAGGGTGGTACTATTCTATTTAGCCGGATACCACACGGCGTCTAACTAGATCGATTTCTCTCCCCCAAAACCCCTACATGCTGAATTTCGGAAAAATCGTTGGAGCCGTTTCCGAGATTCAGAAAATCTATACATACATACAAGATTAACTCATTTAAATATTAAATATTAAAGACGTAGAGTGGATGATCCACTCTAAATTTAGCATACAAATCACAAAAAATAAACATTTCTTTTTAATAAAATCTTTTGAAAAAACAAAATGTATACTTATTAAATTAAATTAGGGTACCAGGTGGGATTTTGCCCAGAAAATTGTCTTGCCTTTTTGAACTGCGAGACTTATTTGTTCAAAATACGACCCGGCCTTATGGAGTAAGAGCCCGTTAACGCCAGACCTTCGTCATTTTATAAAAGCTGAAGTTTGTCAGCGCATACTCCCAATACAAGTAAGAACGATGGTACATTATGACAGTTAGATTATCATGGCTTTGCGAGATAAACAGTAGTCAAGGAGTGTGAAATACCGATTTAATTACGTCATATTATAAATTGTGATTTTTTGGTAAAACCTTTAAAATAATATTAAAAATCACGTCAGTTAATACCAGACACTTAGCATCGTGGCAACCCCTTACCAGACACCCTTAATGTTTATGAAATTATAATTCTATTTATGACATAGTATAAAACCTGATTTCAATATATATTACTTGGATAATAATAAGATGATGTTTCTTTACTAGCCAGACATTCTTGATAGCTCCAACTCCTGCCAGACCAGCATGTAGGATAGCTATAGGAGCAAGCGTGAGGTACACATCACTCTCTCTCTCTCTCTCATCTCTACTGCTCTAACCCATGATGGGTTTAAATTTAGGCAGACACAAATGAGTTTTTTCTATTAAAACATGTGTTTAATTATTATTTGCAATGTGTCATACGCTTTTCGGAGAAGAAAAACATTGTGAGGTAATTGGATATCTGTAGACAATTCTGGGGGGATATGTAACCTACCAAGCCGCATTGGAGCAGCTTGATAGTTCTTAGCTCCAGTCCTTCTCTCTAAAACCGGAGAGAGGAAGCTTATGCCCAACAGTGGGATAGTAACAGGCCGTTACTTAAGATGCGAGCGAGATGGCGAGTTAGGTTGTTATTTACTGCGCAGTTTGTGTCTATACTGCGATCGTTCTTACCTGTGTTGGGAGCATGTACTGACAAACTTTCAGCTTTTATAAAATGTCGAAGGTCTGGAGTTTGCGGGCTCTCGGTCTATTAGGGCCATTAGTGAAATCAACGTGCCGCGCCGCCGTTTCCTTGTGAACGCGAGCTTTGTACATAAATTAATTATGTTGCGATAATAAACAGTGTCTTAGGAATTTTAGATATAAACACTAACTATATCAACTATAATTTATAGTATTAAAATAAACTAGCAATCGCCAGCGGCTCCACCCGCGTGGAAACTATAAAAATGGTCCAAGTGGGTAATCCTTAAATTATCCTAAACCTTAATGCTGTCGCGGACTTTCATTTATAACTTTTAGTTGGGAACAATTTTGTAATATATGATTTTTTAATAACTATCACCGTTTGCTCAGTGCACGTAAAGAAAGCATTAAATTTTGCCGTTTTGGTACTATTTATTATTGCTGCTCCTCTCCTATACATCTTAGCGTGATATTGTATAGCCTATAGCCTTCCTCGATAATTGGACTATTTAGCATTGAAAGCTTTTTCCAAATCGGTGCAGAAGTTCCCGAGATTAGCGCGTTCAAACAATCAAACAAACAAACTCTTCAGCTTTATATATTAGTATAGAAGTACAGATATCTTGAACTATACAGAAGTATCTTGATGACCGAGCCTTGTTCAGTGTTTTTTTAAAGATTAAAAAAAATGCAATTAAAAAAATAAAAAAGGAGAGAAAGGGCCATTGACATGTGGGGTTTGAGAGTCCGCCCGTTCCTCATTGAGCTGTCACAACTTTAGAATTGACAGCAAATTTAAGCTTGTTTCTATTTATAATTTAATAGCTTTTTATTGCTTGAAAACAGCGATAAAACGATTTTTTTTTATAATTTATAGAAGCAGGCGTTACTTTGCGGAATCACAATAAAATTATTTTGCTGTAATCCGCATTTGTTAAGAGAATATATGTAATACTAAGTATTGAGTTGGCAACAATCAAATACCCCATACATGCAGGCAAAGTCGCCACTAGTATCACAAATACTCCAAAAGTAATAATAAAATTATTTTGCTATACGAAAATATTTATTTCTTTTCAATAATTCATTACAATAAACGGTCAACTACTAGTACATGGTCAATTACTAGTGCACTTACCTTATAGCGTATGTGTATATTGTTCGTCTGTGCGTGTGTGTGGTATGAGTGTTGTTGTGCGAGTGCGCATATAGATCTATGTATTTCAGATATATTCTTCATAATTTAATATTTAAATGTTTTTCCATAATACATAAGAATTATACTATTTTGCCATATTTCACAGTTAATGCAAAATATACTTACAAAGGCTTTAGATAGTTCTCCTCGTGTCTGAAAAATAGGTATATTTATATTTGTTGATATAAAATGACATATACAAGGAATAATGAGATTTTTTATCCTTATGTATAGTCCGGCTTCAATTGTATTAAATTTTATCGAAATTGTTCCAGCATATTAGCTGTAAAAACGTAACATCCAGACAGAAAAACTTTTGCATTAATGATATTAGTATGAATAATATTTTTTTTATGAAAATGATATTATAAAAAAAATTATATTTAATTTAATCCGCCTGGTGCTATCTATCCGGCGTAGTAGAATAGATCACCCTCATTTCTTACCGAGGTGTCGTAGACTACGACAAAGGTAAGTTGATGTCAGGCAGGCGGCCGGTCTTAAAATACGTAGCCAAATCATGTGACGACATGTTTATAAAATATTGTGCCTATCCCACGTAGAATGGGATAAGGGCAGGGGAATCTCTTCTGAAAAGTAAAATTAAAATGCTCGTCAACAAAGTTATTTTGATCCCTCTTCTATATCTATACTATATATAAAGCTGAAGAGTTTGTTTGTTTGATTGATTGTTTGAACGTTAGTCTCAGGAACTACTGGATCAGGAACTAAGGATTTGAAAAATTCTTTAAGTGTAAGATAGTCCATTTATCGAGGAAGGCTATAGACTATATAACATCACGCTAAGATGAATAGGAGATGAGCTGAAATAAAAAATATTACGAAAACGGTAAAATTTAAAACTTTCCTTACGTGCGCTAAGTAAACGGTGAAAGTTATTAAAAAATCATGTATCACAAAATTGTTCACCTCTAAAAGTTCTAAATAAAGGTCCGCAACAGCATATGTCTAGCTTTAAGGTTAACCCACTTTAACTATTTTTATGGTCATCAAAATACTGTATTACGGTTTTAATCTTTCCACGCGAGCAGAGCCGCTGGCTATTGCTACTTTAATATACGGTTGTTAGTATGTTTGTATTCGGCGTATGCAATTTACATATATACCCTTACCAAAGCACTGCAAAAAGCGCTGTAACACTGCAAAAAAGGTTAAACATTAAGGTGTATTAAAAAAAGATATATTTTAAGGTAGGATAGTAACACTCGTTCGGTCACTTGATTTTCATCACTCCTCATTATATGTCCATACCATCTTAATCTTTTACTCGTGTTTTCTATAATGGGTGCCACTTTCAGACTTTCCTGTGTATTCTCAATTTGTATTTTATCCAGTCTTGTCACAAATGTTGTCTTGTTGTAGAAATAAAAATATATTGAAAATATACTTACACTCGCTTGTCCTTGATATCCTAAGCACTGGAAAAAACCAAGATTAATTATTTATTTCTTACTTTTGCTACAAAAACATGCCTTATTCGCCTTATTCATTATTAAGAAATGAAGGTGTTCTATTCTACTCAGCTAGATACCACACGGCGGGTCAACTTACCTTAGTCGCCTTTTGCAATAACTCGGTAAGGAATGAGGGTGGTCTATTCTACTAAATCGGATACCACACGGCATAGCAATCTGTCTGTGTGATTGATTCTTGAGGAAATTTTAGGTTAATTACCTACATTATATTACAATATTATTATTAGTATAATTATTAGTAGGTAATTCTAATTCATAATGTTTGATATTTGCGTACCTTTTTCTTTAATATAAATTGTCTCACTTCGTAGGTCAGCTACCAGAGATCGCTGTCATAGGGATAAGTTGACCTTTGTACACTATTTTTACCAATAATGTTTTTTTCCATGAATAAGATGACGGATGCGGATGCGGATGAAGACGTGAGCACAACCAGTCAAAAATAAATGCTAATTTTTTTTTTGTATTTTCGTAAACTTACTTCTGCTTTGCAGTACAATTGATGGCACTGAAATTTTTTTATAATTATTTCAATTTAGATAATTTAAAACTTCAATAATAATATTTTTTTTTGTATAATCCGCGATGAAGTAAAATAGAATATATATATATATATATATATATATATATATATTTAAATCGCAGAAGTCTTCTTGCGTCATTTTAAACTCGAACCCTGTTGCGTCTACCATTTCTGAAGGGATTTTTAACTAAATTAAAGCGTATACTATACCTTTAAATCTGTATTATTTCAGTATACAACTTTAAATTCCATTAATAAGTTTTATACCGATATTCAATTTTAAAAATTTCTCAATCACTTAGCGGTTCCGTTCATCGTCGAAATAATGTGGCACATTGTATATTTTTGTATATACTTCGTACACTGTTTAGGCTTTCACGCTTCCTAATTAATTTATATCTAACTTGATTCTGTATATTATTCAATATATGTTATTGATATTACATTGACATTATTACATCCATTCTTTGTTTCAACTAAAATGCTTCCGAATATTGCTGCTGTATGAATCTATGCGTAACATTGACTTAACGGCTTCCATTGACTTCATCAGATTTCTAATACTTAAATATGGCACGTGAGTCATATTATTAAATATTTTTTTTATAGTCGTTTACTTATTACTAAGTGAGCTTTTATGAACAGGTAAGTAACTTAGTATCCTCGTCATTCAGTTAACTAATAAAGTAAGCTTTTATAGGCAGGTAAGTGATGTTACTAACCCAGAAAAAACTTGAACTGCAGGGAAGTAGTTAAAATTATTAGGTGAATGTGCGTATTGTATGTGTGTGTGCGTGCGTGCATGCGTAGGTGCGTGGAGTCCATGTGATGTGTGTGTGTGTGTGTGTGTATATATTATGTGTGTGTGTGTGCATTTTTGTTGTGTTGCTTGCTGCGTGTGTGCGCGTGTATGTGTTTCAGCTATAAATACTATAAATAAATATAAAGCTATAAATATCCCAGTGTGTCTTAGTGGGTTGCGTATCTCGTGCTGAAAATATCTGCATGGTATACCCTTAAGGTGGTATTAGCGTACGCGCTCACGGAGTCATAATCGGATTCGGAAGTGGAAACTCTATACGAGGATATAGCAAAAGCCTTACGCCATACCTCAGAGCCCACTTCAACGTTGTTATGGGGGACTTTAAGTCTAAAGTGGGAGTAAAATTGTGTTGAATTAGTTGTAGGACCTTATGGTTTGGGTCGAAGGATCGAGTGCGGACAAATGCTTGTCGACTTTCTGGAGAAGGAGAGGTTGTTTTTGATAAATACTTTTTTCAAGAAACAATCCCAAAGTAGGTGGACTTGGCGAAGCCCCGGTGGGCAGCCGAAATATGCGATTGATTTTATTATTACGGACAAGAAGCGTATATTTAGGGATGTCTCGGTGCTTACCACCGACTATTAGCAACCATAGGTTGGTACGAGGCACTCTGAACATTTATCTAAAGCTGGAACGTGTCCGTTTGATGAAATCAACAGTCCGTCTGAATGTTCTCCAAACCGTAATTGGATCTGTAACATTCTAGAAACATCTTAAAACCAATTTCTACTCTGGAAACCACGGATGACGTAGACCAAAAACTCGATCGAGTAGTAGAAGTCCATCGAATTGAGGGCACAAAAATTTGCGAAAGCCAACGTAACGCCAACATGAAGTCAAAGCTTTCGGGAGATACTCTCCTATTAATGGCAGAGCGACGAACCCTATTCTAACTTCGTGAGAAGTAGAGGCTTTAAACAAAATAATTACCAAGATGGATAACGACGCGACTTAGCTAATACGCTCAAAAATCAATTGAGCAGAATCGGGGTCCAAAAGTGTTTATTAAGCCTCTTGGAAAAAGTCACCTGACGAAGTTAACCACATTAAAGGGAAAGTCGTTATTTCCAAACCGGAAATCCTCTCGGAAGTGGAAAGCCACTACGCCGAATTTTACGAATCGCATGCTACCACTGCACACAGAGGACAAATTAAGCCGCCACTATACGGAAGAACTGCCTGATATCCATCTAGATGAAATTGTTTTAGCCCTTGGACAGCTTAAAAATAGAAGTAGTCGCGGGTGAGGATGGTATTACAACAGAGCTGTTAAAAGCTGGTGGAATTCCATTGGTAACAGAGCTTCAAGAGCTGTTTAATACCGTTCTCTTTGCCGGGAGAACTCCAAAGGCATGGCACAGAAGTATAGTGTTATACAAAAAAGGAGATATAACACTCTTAAAGAACTATAGGCCAATATCTCTTCTGAGCCATGTCTATGAGCTGTTTTCAAGGGTTATCACAAACCGCCTCGCATGATGATTCGAAGATTTACATCCCCCGAACAAGCCGGGTTTCTAAGCGGGTACAGAACGATAGATCATATCCACACAGTGCGGCAAATTGTACAAAAAACTAAAGAGTACAATCAACCACTATGCCTAGTGTTTGTGGATTATGAAAAAGCTTTTCACTTGGTCGAAACCTGGGCTGTTCTGGAGTCTTTACAGAGATACCAAGTCGATTGGTGACATATTGAGATGCTGAGATGTCTGTATGAAAACGCAAGAAAGGCAGTCCGAGTCCAAAACCAGCAGACAAGGCATATCCATCTGCAGCGAGGCGTAAGACAAGGAGACGTCATTTCTTCGAAATTGTTTTCAAACGCCCTAGAGGATATGTTTAAGACGGTGAATTGGCTTGGACATAGCATAAACATCGATGGCGCTCATATCAGATTCGCCTAAGATGATATGGTCTTAACGACTGAATCCATAGAGGATTTGCAATGGATGCTGCATGGACCGGCTGTTGCTTGCTGAATTGCTTCTCAAAGGATCGCTCTCCGGATGAACTTGAGTAAAACCAAAATCATGTGCAACGAGCACGTTGCTCCGGGAACGATTTCCTTAGATGGGGTCACTCTCGAAATTGTTGACAAATACATTTACCTAGGACAGAAGCTCGAACTAAAAAAAAAACAATTTCGAGTGTGAGATTATGAGAAGGATACAGCTAGGCTGGGCAGCATTCCGCAATCTACGTTGAGTCTTCTCGTCACCCATCCCGCAGAGTCTAAAGACTAAAGTATTTAACCAGTGTGTCCTACCTGTCTTGACTTACAGTGCCGAAACGTGGACACTAACAACTAAGGCGGTCCACAAGCTTAAAGTCGCTCAGCAGGCTATGGCAAGAGCTATGCTCGGGGTTTCTCTGAGGGATCGTATTCGCAACTAAGTAATCCATCAGAGAACTAGGGTCACCGACATAGCTAAGCGCATTAACTCATATCTGAGGGTAGGGAGTGTCTCCATTGGTATCTCAAACACAATGAAGTACCTGGGGCTACTGATAGATAGCCGATGGAGATTCGAGGCTCACTTTCGATGGCTTACACCTAGACTGGTGGCAACTGCTGGAGCATTAAGTCGGCTCCTTCCTCGAGTGGGGGCGCCTAATGCAGGATGCCGTCGCTTATACGCGGGAGTAGTGCGGGCCATGGCCCTTTACGGTGCACCCGTTTGGGCAGGTCGTCTGAACTCTCGTTCCCTAGCTCATTTACGCAGAGCACAGAGAGTTCTGGCAATCAGAATTGTTAGGGGCTACCGCACTATCTCTTGCGAGGCGGCTTGCGTATTGGCTGGCACCCCACCTTGGGATCTCGAGGCTGAAGTCCTGGCTCAAGCCTACCATCGCAGAGTGAATGCACATTTAGGGGACGCATATTCCTCGACGATATGTGGGAATGCAGATTGGCGGAGCATAGCTCAAGCAGATGTTCTGCGTAAATGGGGGAGCAGGCTGGAATCGCCCAGTGCAGGGTACTGGACAATTTCAGCTATCCACCCAATTCTGCAGAGTTGGACGAAGAGAGGGCATGGAGTTCTAACTTTCCGCTTGACACAGGTCCTTTCACGGCACGGCTGCTTTGGAAGCTTCCTGTGTCGGATAGCTCAGCGAGAACCTTCCAGTGTGTGTCATGAGTGCGGTGCTCTCAATGACACTGCTCAGCATACCCTTGCTCAATGTCCTGCATGGATGGAGCAGCGGACGCGACTGCTAGAGCACGTAGGACCTGATCTCTCCCTACCATCTGTAATTAAATCTATGGTAGAAAATAGTAGATCTTGGGTGGCGATGTCATACTTCTGCGAATATGTAATATCGCAGAAGGAGGTGGCAGAGAGAGTTCGGGAGGCAACTTCTTCCAACCCAATCCGTCGTAGACGAGCGAGACAAAGACGGCGTGCCCAAGACCGTCGACTACCACCCTGATGAGGACCTCCGGGCGTCGAATAGGGGAATTCGACGCTCTGGCTTGAGTGAGGTCTTCGAGAGGGCCGATGCATTAAGTGTTCCCAATGCGTCGGTTTATGGTGCAAGAGTCTGTCCAGGCTCTACAAGAGTAGCAAAGGTAGGCTGCTGACGAGGGTGTAGACGTGATGCGTCCAGTATTCCTGTGCCCTCGCCACCGAGCAGCAAGGTGGAACACCATGAGGTTTTAGCCGGTAAGAGTCCGGCATAACTGCTTTCGCCCCCCAGCGAATAGTAGTACCCATGAAGGGTTTCCTCATGGAAAAAAAAAAAGGACAGAAGCTCGAACTAAAAAAAAAAAACAATTTCGAGTGTGTGATTATGAGAAGGATACAGCTAGGCTGGGCAGCATTCCGCAATCTACGTTGAGTCTTCTCGTCACCCATCCCGCAGAGTCTAAAGACTAAAGTATTTAACCAGTGTGTCCTACCTGTCTTGACTTACAGTGCCGAAACGTGGACACTAACAGCTAAGGCGGTCCACAAGCTTAAAGTCGCTCAGCAGGCTATGGCAAGAGCTATGCTCGGGGTTTCTCTGAGGGATCGTATTCGCAACTAAGTAATCCATCAGAGAACTAGGGCCACCGACATAGCTAAAGCATAAGCAAGCTGAAGTAAGTGACAATGGGCCGGCCATACCTGTCGCAGAACCGATGACCGTTGGGGTAGACGTGTTCTGGAGTGGAGATCGCGAATCCGGAAAAATAGTGTAGGACACCCTGAGACTCGATAGAGTGATATACGTAGGACAGCGGGCAGTGGATGGAAGCAGAAAGCCAAGGATCAGACTAAGTGGCGAATAATTAGAGAGGCCTATGTCCAGCAGTTGAAGAAAATGGGCTGATAATGATGATGCCACGTAATCCGGCAATCTATATGCCTTTTTATGCACGTCACCGGTATGGCCCATAAACGTAGCTAAATGTTTCATATCATTCTCAGTTATGCTAAATATTTGTAAAAAGGTTGCTAAATGTTTTCTGAGTCGCGTAGATCAAATTGATTTTGGGTTTTTGGGTCCAGATAGTCTTGGGTATCCCTCGAGAACTTTGTATTAATAATAAAACTTTGCAATAAACGGTTACTAATAACTGAATATACGTTGCAACAGTAGTACCCTGATTTGATTTTGGCTGCAGCTTCATTGGCTAACGGGACTATAGTGACTTTATTCCACTTCTTTTTGTTTAAATCTGTTGCAGCTTGACTGGAGATGACATGTCGCTAAATTGCATCTATAAGATGCATTAATATCTTAAGATCTGCTTCTGTTTCTGCGGTATTGATTTCATTGTAAGGACCTTGTTTTTTCAATGCACAAATAATGGCTATATTGCAGCATTGTTTAAAAGTAGTCGAAACATTCATAGCAAAAGAAGGTTTCGAATCTATCCTTTTTGGCATCACAGTTATCTACAACTTTAGTTGCCTCCGCCATAAGATCTTAATTGAATGGTTTTAAGGCACTTAATAAATTTATTATAGAATTGTTAATTTTTTAAATTTCGATTAATAATTTTGCTAACTCTTTTACTTTTCGTGAAACCACATTAATAAAATGTTTTTCAGAACGACTTTTTTAATATTGGGATCCGTAAGCACAAATAAGAAGATCTAATTTAGCAACTAGCGATGACTTATCCGCTCTCTTCATATTAACAGTTCTACAATATTAATAATATACGCAATTATGAGTACAATCACTTTGCAAATTAAAACGCGTCCTAACGGCTCAATGTTTGTTTATTAACAAAACGCAGGAATCGCGCGCGCACCCCTTGGGCCCCCGCATCACTTATTAAATCGATTAAATTGGGAAAAAATTTGGACGCAAGATAATCCTAAATAAAAATTGAAAAAAACTTTTTGAAATATACGTCGGAGGCAATAGAATGCTAGCATCAGAAATATAATATACGTGCCCAAATATACGCGAGCACGTAGCGACCTCCAAATTGTGCGCGGCAACTCGCTGAACTAATAAATACATCGGAATTCATTCCCGCGATAAAATAACGTCCCATCCAATTTTTTGCCCACGCATTATACATATAAAAACACGGCTCCTGACAAATTTTTAGGGTTGGTTTATCCTGCGTCCGTATACTGGATGCAACAAGTCGGTTGGACGCAACAAGATCGGTAAAAAGTGCCATGTAGGACGCAACATGATGTGCAAGATGTATATATATATATATATATATATATATATATATATATATATATATATATATATATATATATATATATATATATATATAATGCTCAATGTAGAGTGGACAATTCGTTCATACCTGATACATGCAGGATTCGTAAAAACACATGTACAAACCGCCAGCACAATACACACACTACACACATTCACTATCACAAATTCAACATCGTTTCGCCCCGCAAACGAAGCATCAGGAGACAGACTCTACGACAAAATCGCAAAGCTACGAATTTGCTTTGCGATTTTGTCATGAACGTTGTTTTTCTACACTCAGCATTACTTAGATTCTCTTAACAAATCCGTAATCCATACTAGACCAGTCTACGGAAAGGTTTAAATTAAGTGTAACAGATATACTTATACGTAAACCATATTACAAAATTTAAGATAATTTGTATGATAGAAATGCCTGGATTTTAAAATCCATTCAGCTTCATAGAAGACTGCGGTTTAATAATGTAAAATTGAAAATGTTTACACATTAACCGCCGAGTTTCTTTCTGGTTTTTCTCGGTAAGAGCAACATTCCGAACCAGTTGTAGCTTCATTAATTTATTTTTTCTTTTATACATATATTTAGAAAAGAGAAAGAAAAATTAAAAAAAACACATGTATAAGGGTGGATTTATTCCTAAAAGGGATCTCTTCCGGTCAACCTTTGACTAATAGAAGGAAAAGGACAAGAATTCAAGAGGAAAGAGAGTAAAGGTCATATAGAGAAAAAGAAAAAGTTTATATAAATAATAATTCTATCACAACTTATATATCCTGACTTACCACATCTATACAGTTCTTAGATTGATGTCCATGATCACTATGGTTGTGATAATGTGCTGTAAAATAAAAAAATAGTGGAGCAGTTTGTAAACTGTGTTATAAAGATTGCCATACGTGGTATTTACAAATTAAGCACGCTTTGATTCCCTGCGAAGTTTAAGGAAATAGGTATTCTTACATTTGCTTCAAAATATATTTTAAGCAATTCAATTTACGTATATAAAAATATAAAGAATTATAAAATGAAAGATGATGTATACAATAGACAAAGTAGGAAACGACTTAACTTGCGGCTCCTGCTTTGCGTCTTGCAAAATTACGTAAATCGTTTGTCGGTCTGGGTATAAGATTCTATAATAAAATTCCGCAATCAATTTTAGCTTTGCTATTACAGCAGTTTAAAAACATTGTTAAAAAGAGGCATAGGCATAAAAGTAGGCATGATACAGAAACTCTATTATACTGGTGAGGATTACTTAGCAAATAAGAATATGTGAATATAGCTCTTCGACCCTTTACAAGACTGTAGTGACTAAATGTAACTAGTTATAAAAATTATATTTTAAAAAGAGCAACCGCATACTTTCTTGCTGGCTCTTCTCGGTATGAACTGTTTTTCGAACCAGCGGTAGAGTTGACGATTCAAAAGCACTTGTTTACAAGTTTATTTGAATAAAGAATATTTTGGATTTGAATTTAAATTTGTATTTGATGTTTGATACTAAATCTAGAGCAAGCTATCACTGTTTATGATTAAATCTAGCTAATGTTAATTCCGTAATGCACTCAAAATAGCTTATCTCAATCATTTTGTTAGTTATAATCTAATAATTGTCACTTATTTAGCCTTTTGTTTATTCTAAACTAGCATACCCAGTCTGCTTTGTTTGGGCTTAATTTAAAGATATCAGACGAAAAAAAACTGTCTCCGAAAAAACAAATTTCTCCGATCCCCACCAACTTTACTTTACTTTAACTTTTTTTATCATCTGATACATCATTCTAAAGATTATCTGAAAGTTTAATTAAAAACGGTCCAGCCGTTTTGGAGTCTATAAAGTACATACATACATACATTTTTATATTTTAGATTTATATATTGAAGTACTTATAAATAGTAGATATAAAATGATGAAAGATTACTTACAAACAGTTAAATGTTTTGGATTATTTTCGAAGAGAAACTAAAAAAAGTTCTTAATTATCTATCTATACTTATTAACCAACAGAGATACACGAAAGTAATGTAATTTAATTAATAAATTGTAGATCTACAAAAATACTAAAAAAGTCTGCAACAGCATATCTCAATCTCGTACGGTTAACTTACATTAACTACTTTAATGTTCAAAATTTCATCTATATATATTTAACAGGCCCGTTGTCGCAGTGGATGGTGACCCTGCCTTCAGCTCCACGGGTCGCGGGTTCGATTCCCGCCGAGGGCTAACATTTTCTATAAATGAATTTGTTGGTCTTCGAGTCTGGGTGTATATTTGTATTGAAGCATGTATTTAAAAATATATATAAGTATTGATTCACCAGTTGTCTGTCTACCATAACAAAAGTATTAAATTACTTACTTTGGGGACGGACGACCGTGTGTGTCCCATATATTTATTTATTTATTTATGGTTTTTTTTTCAAAAATTTCAATCAACATAAACAGGACGTTTTTATTAGGAGTTTCATTGAAAGATGTGTCGTGGATCAACTTATAGGTTAATTATACATTAATTTCCAAGCGGATAAAGCCGATAAAGCCACAGCTAGTAAACATGAAAAAAGTTTCTTAGGTATATTTCATATTAAACATTTATAAAGGATCTGTAAACGAACAACAAAAAATTGTTGTGCTTAAAAATTTCGCTCATTAAATTTCAATTCAATTCTTCTTTCAATTAACGAGGCATTTGGAAAATGTTTTATCAAGAAAACAAGCCTTTTATCGTTAATTAGGGAAAATAATGACGTGTTCATTAGTTTAAATAACAATTCTTTAGAAACAAAGCATTTTAATTAGGCATTTAGGGATAAAGTAGGAGAATATTTGAAGGTACGTTAAGGAAATTTAACCAAAACTGAAAAAAGGTACTTGAGTAACTTCAAAAAATACAGTAGTAACTATTCTTGTAAATCGTAGGGCTGGGATAAGTCACCTTCTACAAAAGTAATAATAAACTTAATTTGCTATAATCCGCGATTTAGTAAATAGAAAATATATAATTTTCTATTTACTTTATCGCAGATAGTGCTTAATGTAAAGTGGACATGTTGTGCCGCCACTTAGAGTGGGATATGGGCACGAATTAATTTATATCTTAGCTAAAGTTTCAATTTGAATTTGAATATAATTTGTTAACCAACATTTATCGAGGACCTACATTTTCTCTATGTATTGTAAAACTTACCGAATTTCCGCGCTGTACGAATATGATTAACAAAAGAAAATGCCATTTAGTCGATATCATTTTGATTACTGAAACGTATTTATCCGGCTTCCACTTAATTCTGACACCATGCCTAATGAAATTCGACATCCGTTGATAAGATATGCGATAAATTCATACTATGAATATGAAAGTCTGTCTTCACGTTTCCAGTCAGTCACGTTTCCAATGCTAATCCACTAAACTAATATATATGTATATCCTCCTGCCCTTATCCCACTCTTAAGTGTGGTCGGCACAACATGTTATAAACATGCTGTAACATGATTTGGCTGCGTTTTTACGACCGGCCGCCTGCATGATGTCAACTTACCTTAGTATATTACGACACCTTGGTAAGAAATGAGGGTGATCTATTCTACTCAGCCGGATACCACACGGCTATAATCCACTAAATTAATATTGATGAAATTTTCTTCAAGATTACAGGATTTATAGAATTAGGCGTTACTTTGCGGAGATCTATAATACAAAAGTAATAATAAAATTATTTTGCTATAATCCGCGATGATCGCGCGAAAATCGAATATATACATATATATAATTCTAAATGTAGAGTGGACAATCCGTTTTAATACCTGATACATGCAGGATTCGTAAAAATACATGCACAAACCTCTACCACCGGCACCACAATACACAAGCACTACATACGTTCACTATCACAAACTCAACAATCGTTTCGCCCGGCAACTGATTGTATTTTTACGAATACATGTATCATATGAAAACGGATTGTCCACTCTACATTTATCATTATATATATTTTCTACTTAACCTCATCGCGGATTATAGCAAAATAATTTTGTTATTACTTTTATAAGATTACAGGGCTAAGTACCCGGTTGACCGAGCCTTGCTCGACCCTACATGGTGAATTTGAGAAAAATCGTTGGAGCCGTCTCACAGATTCCGAAAATATACATTATGTGTATTTTCGGATACACACACACACATATATATATAAATTTATTTATTTATATATATATATATATATATATATATATATATATATATATACATCTTGCACATCATGTTGCGTCCTACATGGCACTTTTTACCGATCTTGTTGCGTCCAACCGACTTGTTGCATCCAGTATACGGACGCAGGATAAACCAACCCTAAAAATTTGTCAGGAGCCGTGTTTTTATATGTATAATGCGTGGGCAAAAAATTGGATGGGACGTTATTTTATCGCGGGAATGAATTCCGATGTATTTATTAGTTCAGCGAGTTGCCGCGCACAATTTGGAGGTCGCTACGTGCTCGCGTATATTTGGGCACGTATATTATATTTCTGATGCTAGCATTCTATTGCCTCCGACGTATATTTTAAAAAGTTTTTTTCAATTTTTATTTAGCATTATCTTGCGTCCAAATTTCTTCCCAATTTAATCGATTTTATAAGTGATGCGGGGGCCCAAGGGGTGCGCGCGCGAGTCCTACGTTTTGTTAATAAACAAACATTGAGCCGTTAGGACGCGTTTTAATTTGCAAAGTGATTGTACTCATAATTGCGTATATTATTATTATTGTAAAACTGTAAATATGAAGAGAGCGGATAAGACATCGCTATTTGCTAAATCAGATCTTCTTATTTGTGCTTAAGGATCCCAATATTAAAAAAGTCATTCGGAAAAACATTTTATTAATGTGGTTTCAAGAATAGTAAGAGAGTTAGCAAAATTATTAATCGAAATTTAAAAAATTAATAATTCTATAATAAATTTATTGAGTGCCTTAAAACCATTCAGTTAAGATCTTATGGCGGAGGCAACTAAAGTTGTAGATAACTGTGATGCCAAAAAGTATAGATTCGAAACCTTCTTTTGCTATGAATGTTTCAACTACTTTTAAACAATGCTGCAATATAGCCATTATGTTTGCATTGAAAAAACAAGGTCCTTACAATGAAATCAATAGCGCAGAAACAGAAGCAGATCTTAAGACATTAATGCATCTTATAGATGCAATTTTGCGACATGTCATCTCCAGTCAAGCTGCAACAGATTTAAACAAAAAGAAGTGGAATAATGTCACTATAGTCCCGTTAGCCAATGAAGCTGCAGCCAAAATCAAATCAGGGTACTACTGTTGCAACGTATATTCAGTTATTAGATAACATTTATTGCAAAGTTTTATTATTATTACAAAGTTCTCGAGGGATAACCAAGATTATCTGGACCCAAAAACCCAAAATCAATTTCGTCTACGCGACTCTAGCAACCTTTATACAAATATTTAGCATAACTGAGAATGATATGAAACATTTAGCTACGTTTATGGGCCATACCGGTGACGTGCATAAAAAGGCATATAGATTGCCGGATTACGTGGCATCATCACTATCAGCCCATTTTCGTCAATTGCTGGACATAGGCCTCTCCAATTATTCGCCACTTAGTCTGATCCTTGGCTTTCTACTTCCATCCACTGCCCGCTGTCCTACGTATATCGTCACTGGTCTCCACTCCAGAACACGTCTACCCCAACGGTCATCGGTTCTGCTACAGGTATGGCCGGCCCATTGTCACTTCAGCTTGCTTATGCGCTTAGCTATGTCGGTGACCCTAGTTCTCCGACGGATTACTTAGTTGCGAATACGATCCCTCAGAGAAACCCCGAGCATAGCTCTTGCCATAGTCTGCTGAGCGTCTTTAAGCTTGTGGACCGCCTTAGCTGTTAGTGTCCACATTTCGGCACTGTAAGTCAAGACAGCTAGGACACACTGGTTAAATACTTTAGTCTTTAAACTCTGCGGGATGGGTGACGAGAAGACTCAACGTAGATTGCGGAATGCTGCCCAGCCTAGCTGTATCCTTCTCATAATCTCACACTCGAAATTGTTGTTTTCTAGTTCGTGCGTCTGTCCTAGGTAAATGTAGTTATCAACAATTTCGAGAGTGACCCCATCTAAGGAAATCGGTCCCGGAGCAACGTGCTCGTTGCACATGATTTTGGTTTTACTCAAGTTCATCCGGAGAGCGATCCTATGAGAAGAAACAGCCGGTTCATGCAACATCCATTGCAAATCCTCTATGGATTCAGTCGTTAAAACCATATCATCGCGAATCTGAGATGAGCGCCATTGATGTTTATGCCATGACCAGTCCAATTCAGCGTCTTAAACATATCCTCTAGTGCGTTTGAAAACAATTTCGAGGAAATGACGTCCCCTTGTCTTACGCCTCGCTGAAGATGGATATGCCTTGTCTACTGGTTTTGGACTCGGACTGCCTTTCTTGCGTTTTCATACAGACATCTCAGCATCTCAATATATCACTAATCGACTTGGTATAGAGATGCCAAGTCGATTAGTGATATATTGAGGTCGAAACCTGGGCTGTTCTGGAGTCTTTACAGAGGTAAAGACTCCAGAACAGCCCAGGTTTCGACCGAGTGAAAAGCTTATTCATAATCCACAAAAGCTTGGCATAGTGGTTGATTGTACTCTTTACTTTTTTGTACAATTTGCCGCACGGTGTGGAAATGATCTATCGTGCTGTACCCGCATAGAAACCCGGCTTGTTCGGGGGATGGAACTCGTCGAATCATCATGCGAGGCGGTTTGTGATAACCCTTGAAAACAGCTCATAGACATGGCTCAGAAGAAATATTGGCCTATAGTTAGTTAAGAGTGTTATATCTCCTTTTTTGTATAACACTATACTTCTGTGCCATGCCTTTGGAGTTCTCCCGGCAAAGAGAAGGGTATTAAACAGCTCTTGAAGCTCTGTTACCAATAGAATTCCACCAGCTTTTAACAGCCCTGTTGTAATACCATCCTCACCCGTGACTTTTCTATTTTTAAGCTGTCCAAGGGCTAAAACAATTTCATTTAGATGGATATCAGGCAGTTTTTCCGTATAGTGGCGGCTTAATTTGTCCTCTGTGTGCAGCGGTAGCATGCGATGCGTAAAATTCGGCGTAGTGGCTTTCCACTTCCGAGAGGATTTCCGGTTTGGACGAGTAACGACTTTCCCTTTAATGTGGTTAACTTCGTCAGGTGACTTTTTCCAAGAGGCTTAATAAACACTTTTGGAGCCCGATTCTGCTCAATTGATTTTTGAGCGTATTAGCTAATCGGAGGTCGCGTCGTTAACCATCTTGGTAATTATTTTGTTTAAAGCCTCTACTTCTCACGAAGTTAGCATAGGGTTCGTCGCTCTGCCATTAATAGGAGAGTATCTCCCGAAAGCTTTGACTTCATGCCCTTACGTTGGCTTTCTCAAATTTTTGTGCCCTAATTTCGAAGGATTTCTGCTACTCGGTCGAGTTTTTGTCCTACGTTATCCGTGGTTTCCAGAGTAGTGAATTGGTTTTAAGTTGTTTCTAGAATGTTACAGATCCAATTACGGTTTAGAGAACATTCAGACGGACTGTTGATTTCATCAAACGGATCCGTTCCAGCTTTAGATAAATATTCAGAGTGCCTCGTACCAACCTATGGTTGCTAATAGTCAGTGGTAAGCACCGAGACATCCCTAAATATACGCTTCTTGTCGCACGCACACATGCATACAATACGCACATTCACCTAATAATCTCAACTACTTCTGCAGTTCAAGTTTTTTCTGGGTTGGTAACATCACTTACCTGCCTATAAAAGCTTTCTTTATTAGTTAACTGAATGACGAGGATAATAAGTTCTATCTATCAATCTAATTTCGGGGACGCCTGTCAGTGCAGGACGGGTGATCAGCTCCTATTCCGAACTATTCCACCCATTTCCCCATGTTGGGACAAGGGTCTCACTGCTGTCCCGACAGTGTCACCTGCTCTAATCTACCCGTAGCTTTTACAAACCTGATAATATCCCTGAAGGAGATATTTGTCAGATCCTCAACTTCAATTTCATCCTTACCTAGTATCTCCCATCTTACCAGCGAGTACATAGGGCACTCAGCCATAAGGTGAAGAATCGTTTCTTCCTCTCCACACTCTGGGCACGCAGCATCTTCTGTTATTCTCATTATTGACATATGTCTGTTTAACAGGCAGTGCCCAGTTGTAATGCCTGTTACAATTGCTACATTTTCCCTGCTCTGAGACATCAGCTGTTTAGACTTCCTTGTATCAAACGATTTGAGAAACAACTTTGCTTGTCTGAGCATTGTGTTTCTCCATCTTTTGTTAGATTTTGTTTCTATTCTTTTTTCAATCACACACTTTATTATATTATGTGCAATTGGGAGGAAGGGTTCTGGTCCTACGAATGTTTGACTAGCTCCCTTTCTTGCCAATTCGTCAGCTTTTTCGTTCCCTGCATGGCCACAGTGTCCCGGAACCCATACAATCGTTACTTCCCTCTTCTCAGCTAATTCGTTTAGTTCACGCTTACATTCCTTCACGATAGCTGAGGTTGTTTCTATGCGGTCAAGTGCTTTTAAAGCTTCTTGACTATCGCTATATATGACTATATTATGTTCTAATGCTATTTGTGATTCTTTGAGTTTCCTAGCACACTCCATGATAGCTATCATTTCGGCCTAGAGGACACTTGTATATTTACCCAGATTTAGGACCTGGTGTAAATCTGACGAGGTGCCGTAGACAATTCCAGCTCCCGCCAGCTTCGCGGATTCTCGTCTAGACCCGTCCGTATAGCAGATGGTCTGACTCTTCGCGCTGTTTTCCACTTCCCAGTTTTCTTTAACTCCTATGTGTATCCTATATTTTTTATCGAATATTTTCTGTTTCTTGATCAAGTCACTTCTCCTGACGACCATAGACAGATTTTCTCCGTAAATCTTTTCTATATCTGTATGACCTTTATCTGTAAAGTTTCCTTTCCATTGTTGGAACACTTTCATCTTATACCATTGCTCTATAGCTTTTCTCTTAGCTGCTAGGTCTAGAGGATAGAGTCCCACCAGAACTTCTAGTGCAGCGGATGGGGTTGTTCTCACTGCACCTGTGATCATTAGTGTTGCTATCCTCTGTATCTTCATTAAGTCCTTGCTGTTGACTCCGATGTTGGCTCTGTGCCACCAAATCGAAGCGCCGTACAGTATTCTGGGTAGAATGATAGCCGTATATATCCACTTGGTAATTTTTGGCTTAGGATAATAAGTTACTTACCTGTTCATAAAAGCTCACTTAGTAATAAGTAAATGACTATAAAAATTTTTTTTTAATAATATGACTCACGTGCCATATTTAAGTATTAGAAATCTGATGAGGTCAATGGAAGCCGTTAAGTCAATGTTACGCATAGGTTCATACAGCAGCAATATTCGGAAGCATTTTAGTTGAAACAAAGAATGGATGTAATAATGTCAATGTAATATCAATAAAATATATTGCATAATATACAGAATCAAGTTAGATATAAATTAATTAGGAAGCGTGAAAGCCTAAACAGTGTACGAAGTATATACAAAAATATACAATGTGCCACATTATTTCGACGATGAACGGAACCGCTAAGTGATTGAGAAATTTTTAAAATTGAATATCGGTATAAAACTTATTAATGGAATTTAAAGTTCTATACTGAAATAATACAGATTTAAAGGTATAGTATACGCTTTAATTTAGTTAAAAATCCCTTCAGAAATGGTAGACGCAACAGGGTTCGAGTTTAAAATGACGCAAGAAGACTTCTGCGATTTAAATATATATATATATATATATATATATATATATATATATATATATATATATATATATATATATATATAGCTTTTAAATATTACATATATGGTAGCTTCTGTTAATAATCGGCGATTAAATAACTGTTAGGAACAATCAAATTGTTCCCAAGTTCCAATTTTCCATATTCCAAGTGTTTACAATTTTTATTTACAAAACTTTTGCCCATTTGCCAAACAGCTCACTAAGTTTCCCGAAACCGTCCATCTAAATTAAGTGTTTTGTACGTAGTGTCCGGATGCAGCGTTAAGAAGGGTTTTTAATCTATCAACACACTTTACCGGCGGAGGAAAGTAACTCTGAGGGAAATTGAGCCGTTACCTGGAAATGCAATTTACAAGGTACGATTTTAAGTCGTTACGACTTTGTTAGCGAAACATCAAACCTAATATATAATATAATATATATAATATATTAGGTTTGATATAATATAAGGTAATTGAGCTATAATATAATATAAGGTAATTCGATTTTATCGCTGTGTGACCTGTATCTTTAATATTTAAATGAGTTAATCTTGTATGTACATATATATATTTCGGAATCTCAGAAACGGATCCAACGATTTTCCTGAAATTCTGCATGTAGGGGTTTTGGGGGAGAAAAATCGATCTAGTTAGGGTTTATGTAAAAAAATTCGTTTTATCCCTGTTTTTGGAATTACAAAATACTAACGTTTACATTGAATATAAAACACTATTTTTGCCATAAACTGTCAAGTATTGTCATGTAGCTTATTCAGGGAACGGGCAGCCTCGAGAATGTAAATACCTAGAATCGATCCGCAAGTACCTAATTATTACTTTTTTTTTTGTAAAAAATTACCAAGCAAGGCTCGGCCCACCAGGTACTATTTATATAATTGAAAATAATTTTGATTTACTATTAATAAATAATCTATGCCTTTTAATGTCTTATGTATATAGTAATGTACATATTTATAAACCGCATGCACCAACACAGCAATACACTACTGCATTCTTCTGCCCTTATACCACTCTTAAGTGTTGTCACATGATTTGGCTATGTATTTTACGGCCGCCTACTTGACGTCAACTTACATTATCGTATTTTAGGACACCTCGGTAAGAAATGAGGGTGATCTTTTCTATTCAGCTGGATACCACGTCGGGTAGACTTACCTTAGTCGCCTTTTACAACACCTCGGTAAGAAATGAGGGTGATCTATTCTATTTTGCCGGATACTACACCGCTTACAGAACTACACTACTGTGATATAGTTATACACTCGCTATACGCGGTGTCATAAATCATCGGTGCGTGGTCGGTCACTAGTGCGTTACTATGCCTGCCGTACGGCTCGTAAGTGTAACAGAAAGCTCAACAGAGGGCGTTTCATTTCTACAATCTATTACCATGCGGGCAGCGAATTCTTGATATAAGTATAACCTATATATAATTACAAAATTTTGATGTTTAGAAATTGGTTGCTAGATATGGTCGCATAGTGTAATATTCCTTCAGTTCTATGTACAAGGGATACAGCCTTAAATGTACGCGGAAAACAAAATGTCCGTAACCGCACCTGCGTTCAGTGATTTACTGAGACCTGTATCTATCTGTGACATAGTTTTATAGATGTTTTATAACAGCCTAATGGACGAGTATGTACTTTTTATAAACTTCATAAAAAAAGCATCGAAATGGTGACGCACTAGATCGACGCACGATTAGTAATCGAGTGAAGCGTCTTTATATATGTGTGGGTGTGTAGTAATGGAGTTTAGCTTAGAATTAGGTGTAAATATGAGTATTGTGGAAGCGTGTGGAGGATAAATTATAAAGTATGACCGTGCGTGTATGCGCAATTGCCTTATTTGAAGTCGGTTAGAATTGGGTGTCAAATTTTGGTATTACAGAAAAGAGACATAGGTGATATTTACAAATAACCACCGCGTGATTCACTGCGAGAGGAAGTTTGAGGAAATAGGTATTCTTACATTTGCTTCATATTATATTTAAGCAATTTTAATTTTTGTACATAAAAATATAAAGAATTATAAAACGATAGGTGATGTGTATAACAGACAAGTAGGAACCGTGGAGGTTCGTGCATGTGTTTTTATGAATCCTGCATGTATCAGGTATGAAAACGAATTGTCCACTCTACATTTAGCATTATATATATTTTCTATTTTACTTCATCGCGAAATATAGCAAAATAATTTATATTATTACTTCTGTAGACAGACTTGGCGTGTGGTATCCGGCTGAAGAGAATAGTACCACCCTCATTTCTTACCGAGGTGTCGTAAAAGGCGACTAAGGTAAGTCGTCCCCGGGGCGGCTGACCGCGAGATCCTTGCCCCTGCTGCGCAGGGCGCAGAGGATCATGGCGGTCAGACTTGTGCGGGGCTACCGGACCATCTCCGGCGAGGCGGCCTGCGCCTTGGCCGGGTCCCCTCCGTGGGACCTAGAGGCTGAGGTGCTAGCTCAGGCCTACCGCCGTAGAGTTGAAGCCCGTTCATCGGGGGGAGACTCAGCGGTGGTAGAGGTGGACTGGCGGAGGGTAGCTCACGAGGAGCTCCTCCGCCAATGGAGGCGGCGGCTTGAATCGCCCAGTGCAGGAGCCTGGACGATTTCGGCCATCCAGCCCATTCTCCAGGGCTGGGTCGCCAGGAGGCATGGGGTCCTCACCTTCCGCCTGACACAGGTGCTTTCCGGACATGGTTGTTTTGGATGGTATCTGTGGAAGGTGGCCCAGCGCGAAGCGACTGGTGAGTGCCACGAGTGCGGCGCCGACTTTGACACGGCGTTGCACACGCTCGCAGACTGTCCAGCTTGGGCGGTTCAGCGGGCGGAACTCGTGGCACAGGTGGGGCACGATCTCTCCCTGCCCACTGTGGTTCGTACCATGGTGGACAGGGAGCGATCGTGGGCAGCGATGGCTTCCTTCTGCGAGGACGTTATCTCGCGGAAGGAGGCGGCGGGGCGGATCCGGGCAGTCGAGTCCTTGGATCCAATCCGCCGCAGGCGAGCGGGGCGCAGGCGACTCGCCGAAGTCCGTCGCATGCCGCCCTAACGGGGACCTCCGCGCGATCCGAACGGGGTTTATCGGACGCTCGCTGGAGTTAGGTCCCCGAGGCGGTCGATGCATCTGGTGCTCCCGATGCATCGATTAGTGGAGGGAGGGGCCACTGTTTAGAGAGGCCCCGACCCGGAGGTGGCGCTCTCCGGGGTACAGAGCTGCTGCTGGCGGGGATGGGGGGCAATGTCTTCATAGGTACCCTGTCCCCGCCACCAGCAGCGTGGTGGAGCACTGTCAGGTTTTTAGTCGGTGAGAGTCCGACATACCCGCCGCTCGTCCCCGTCGGGCGGTGACGACCCATAATGGGTTTTCCTGACATAAAAAAAAAAAAAAAAAAAAAAAAAAAAAAGTCGTCCCGCCCTGTGGTATCCGGCTGAGTAGAATAGACTACCCTCATTTCTTACCCAGGTGTCGTACATTTTGTGCTGACCCCACTTAGAGTGGGATAAGGGCAGAAAGATCATTTTGTAGACAGGCTGTCTCACAGTTAGGCTATCACAGCTAAATCAAAATTTCCATACTGCAGCTTTATATGATTATACAGCAGATTACAGCAGTTTAAAAACACTATTTAGGACAGGCTGATACAGAAAGCCTACTATACTGTTGAGGATTATTTAGACGATAAAAATGCGTGGATATAAATATTGTTCGACCCTGTACAAGATAGAAACATTAAATGTAACTAGCATTAAGAATTGTATTTTTTAAAAGGAGCAACTGCCGAGTTTCTTGCTGGCTCTTCTCGGTATGAACAGCTTTCCGAACCAGCAGTAGAGTTGACGATTCAAAAGCACTTGCTTACAAGTTTATTTGAATAAATAAATATTTTGAATTTGAATTTGAATATATGAAAATCAATTCTTACATTAAAAAAACAATACAATGGCAATGAAAACAAAATAACAACCATTGTAATATGTCCGAAAGTAGAGTAATAAAAGCGCCATCGGGAACGTAAGTGCTAGTAAAATTTGTCAAAAACATCGTGACCCTTGTCACATAGCTTCGACAGGAATACTCGGGATAGACTCAAATTACGAACTTTCTGCTCTAACAGCCTCAATAAACGTTAAGGGTTCACCTATAACGAGGGATATTGTATAATGTACTGGCAAAACCAAGTCCTTAAGCTTAAGTTAAAAATATCAGTAGTACAAAAAAAATGTTTAGGTCTCTACCAAACTTAGTACAAAAGTTAAAGAAAAATGTTTAGATCTACACCAAACTTAGTGCAAAAGTTAAAGAAAAATGTTTAGATCTACACCAAACTTAGTGCAAAAGTTAAAGAAAAATGTTTAGATCTACACCAAACTTAGTGCAAAAGTTAAACAAAAATGTTTAGATCTCACCAAACCTAGTGCAAAAGTTAAAGAAAAATGTTTAGATCTCACCAAACTTAGTGCAAAAGTTAAAGAAAAATGTTTAGATCTCCATCAAACTTAACAGGACATAGATTGTAAAACAACAGCCCTCTTCACCGGGTTTAAGTTAAAAATATTAGTAGTAAAAAAAACTGTCATTGGCAGTTCCAAAAATATTTAGATCTCCACAAAACTTTAACAGATTGTAAAAAACAGCCCTCTTCACCGGGCTTAAGTTAAAAATATTAGTAGTAAAAAAAACTGTCATTGGCAGTTCCAAAAAAAAATTTAGATCTCCACAAAACTAACAGGTCGTAAAAAATCTAGGAAGGGAACATGTTCTTAGTTTAAATCGGGTTCTGATTAATTTGTTAAAAACAAGTTTTAATGTGAAACCTTATTGTATAAGCTTATTGTAATGTCATTTTTGTTTATTTTATGGAATTAATTTGATTTTACAATACTGTAACAAGAGTTCGTTATCATCGTCCCCCTGCGCTTATCCCACTCTAAGTGGGATCGTTACGACATGTTATATACATGTTGTCACATATAATGTATTTTATGACCGACCGCCCGTTGAAGGCAACTTACCTTAGTCGCCTTTTACGATATATCGGTAAGAAAAGAGAGTGGTGTATTCTACTCAATCGTATACCACACGGCGGGCTTAAGTAAAAGATATCAGTTGTAAGAAAATGTCATTGACACTTGCTCCAATCGAAACCAAAATTTATTTATCTCTTGGGTTATAAATTCAAGTTTTTGATGGGAAAAACTACTTGTCCCATGTGCGATGTATGTCATCTAATCGATGACATATTATACATCATTGGCTGATGGAATGTTCCCGATTTGACTCGGCTAGGAATTCTATTTTAAATTCAATGAGCTTGAACAAATTGCAAGTTGGTGCCTTCCATAGTATATTGACAAAACCTGATTCGGAGGAAGCATGCAATTTGTTCAAGCTCTTTTTGATAAGCTCCTTACAATAGTGTGATTAGTTTTAGTAGTAGGGTTTAGGGTTTATTAGTTAGGGTATAATAGGGCTGACATACACATGTAGTGTAAAAGCACTTTAATCACAGAATAAAAAAAAATCTCTTGGGTTGATCTAAAGATTTTGTCATACGCAATCCTTTTATTCCATAATCATATTCCGATCATATTTATCCGCTTATCTATTTCTCGAAACTCGCAACAATTGATATGGATTATACAACCACCTTAAAAGAACAATTCATTTAAATGTGCTTAAGCAATTTCATGACTCGTTAAATTGACGTAAGATGTACCGCTGTTAAATTTTTCTTAAATGTCAAACGGTCATAAGGCCTGTCGTATTGTATGGATATGTATGCTGGACAATGAAAAAGACGGATAATAGAATAGTACATGCAAATGAGATGAGAATGTTAAGGTGGATGTGTGGTGTGACAAGATTGGATAAAAGAGAGAGTATATAAGAGGAAGTCTAGAAGTTGCGTCCATAAAAGAAAAGACAAAAAGATTAAGATAGTATGGACATATAAACGAGAAAAGTGATGTGAAGAAACGAGTGTTAAATATGAATAAAGGTATATGATATATGACTAGAGGGATGTAGACCAAGAGATAGTTGAATTGTGTGAAGTATGTGATGCATATAAAAGGGGTAGCGCCAGAGTTGACCAATGATAGGAGAAAATGGAAGAGAAAATTATATAGTGCGGAGCCAAAGTAGACTGGGATAAAAGCAGGAGAATGAGATAAAAGTTACCTGGAATAATTTTAGATAGATTTTAATAAATATCTTCTTCTTCCTCAACCTCTAATGGGTCTCTTTAAGGGATCTCCGTACCACACGATTTTGTGCCGCTTGGATCCAGTGGATTTACACTACCTTAAAGAGGTTGTATACGTATATTCTTTAAGCGATAGTTGTAAATAGTGTTTATTAAGTTATATCTGTCATGAAAATTTTAATAGCAATAAAGACTGTGTCCAATTTCATTGATTTACAGGCAGGGTGGCGGTGGACGTATCCAATAGCGGAAGCCGCCACCCTTGACCTGGATGAGTTTGGCCGAATGAGGCGTTTGTCACCAGTGAGCCACCTAAATAGGCCCCGTGACTCACTTAAAGCTGGAAAAAAAAGAGGTTGTTAGTCCGACTTATAGGGAATCTACCGACGCCGCTTTTTCAGTGCGGGGTCGCCATTCCAACACCTCGAGATCCTAATGGCCATCGGTTCTCCGCACTATGTGCTCTACCTATCGTCACTTAACGTGCTTTTGTTCTTCTATGGATCACGTTACGCGATTTTAGCTTTACATTTCGTAATCTAACTTGAATTCCCTAACCGGTGGACGTTAAACTTTACACAAAGCCAAGCCTTCTGAAACAAAAGAACATTTTATTACGTCGTAAACTCTAAAGAGATAATTTCGCCCATAACCCTAAATGGGTCAGAAATATTATGAAGTTATGTGTTTCCCCCCAGTTTTGCTACCGTATCAATTTGTATGGAGCTATATTTGTTTTTTTTTACAACCATTTCATTGTTTTTATACTTTTTGTGTTGATTCCAAATTGTGACCAGCTGTGTACTGGATCGTAAATCTTACCTTATTTTTATGTATAATTGGGAGGGGAAAATGTGCGCCCGTGGCAGGTTATAGTGTTATTTTGGGGATTATTGTTTTATTTAGTCTTAAATTGGACCTAGAAAAAAAATAATTGAGGAGTAAAATAGTTAGTAAATTATAAATTTTCTGAATCTCAGAAACGGCTCCAACAATTTTCATGAAACTCACTATGTAGTTCGGGGGCGATAAATCGATCAAGCTAGGTTTCATTTGAAAACTGTTTATTTGTCCCTGTTTTCAGGCACTGAAAAACTGTTATAAAATTATATAGTAATGGTACTAGTAAATTTCGCTGTCTAATAATAATAGTAAAATTCTAACATAACATTAGCAAATAATATGTGACCATACTTTATGCTAATGTTAGAATTTCCCGTTCTTACATTTAATACACGAATAGAAATCTGAATAGAGAATTTATGTCAACATGTGTGAATAGGAGCGCTCTGGCTTTTCACGCCCGACAATCTTTTGTGTGAGTTCATTGCGATAATGTTCGTGTTACAACAAACAACGATAACTTTTGTTTTTATAACAACAAACAATAATACAACTACAAACAATTGTTCATCATCCTCCTACCCTTATCCCACTTCTAGTGGGGTCGGCACACCATGTTATAAACATGTTTTCACATGATTTGCCTACGTATTTCACGACCAGCCGCCTGCCTAACGTCAATTTACCTTAATTGTATTTTACAGAGTGACAAACAAAACAAATTATTACAATTATCAATTTTATCTCTGAACCGTTTGTCGTGTGGTATCCGGTAAGGTAGAATAGACCACCCTCATTCTTATCGAGGTGTCGTAAAATACGACTAAGATAAGTTGACGTCAGGCAGGCGGCCGGTCGTAAAAACGCAGACAAATCATGTGACAGCATGTTTATAACATGTTGTGCCGAACCCACTTAAAGTGGAATAAGGGCAGGAGGATGATGAGACAACTGGTAAATATAATACATACATAATTTTACACCCAGACTCGAAGAACCAACAAATTGTTGATAGAAAATGTTGGCAGGCATAGAACCCGCACCCACGGAGCTCAAAGCAGTGTCTTTGCCATTTCCGCTGACGTTACCGTATAAATGACAAACAAAACAAATTATTACAATTATCAATTTTATCTCTGAACCATTGTTTTAAACGCAACGTAAAGATACCAGTTATGGTTAAAAATAAGTTGAAAAGATAAGTATATCTATGCTAATAAATCTGCACGGATTCGGTGACGAATGTACGGTTTACGGCTTCATCTTAAATTTAGTACCATCAAATTTATTTTATTGCTCTTCATAAAATTATTTATAGAATTAGGCGTTACTTTGCGGAGATTCATAATACAAAAGTAATAATAGAATTATTTTGCTGTTATCTGCGATAAAGTAAAATATTAAAAGTATAATATAAAATAATATTATATAAAATGATAAAGTAATAATAATAAAAGTAAAGTAAAGTAGAAAATATATATATAACTAGGCTCCACCCGCGTAGAAAGATTAAAACCGTAATATAGTATTTTGATAACCATAAAAATGATTAATGAGGTTAACCCTAAAAGCTAGACATATGCTGTCGCGGACTTTTACTTAAAACTTTTAGAGGGGAACAATTTTGTAATACATGATTGTTGAATAACTTTCACCGTTTACTTAGCACACGCAAGGAAAGCTTTAAATTTTGCCGTTTTTGTAATATTTTTTATTCCTGCTTTTCTCCTATTCATCTTAGCGTGATGTTATATACCAAACTATAGCTTCTTCGATAAATGGACTATCTTATATACAAAGAATTATGCAAATCGGTCCAGTAGTTCCTGAAATTAGCGCGTTCAAACAATTAAACAAACAAACTCTTTAGCTTTATATATTAGTATAGATTTATTTTTCTTTTTAGTTTTATTTATTAACATTAACTTGTCTAAGTTTTTTTTTTCTTGTGATGACTTTATTGGTTTCGATTTTTGTTTTGATCTCATATAATTATGTATTGTATAACTGTGTGTCTTCGCCGCTGTGTGGTATCCGGCTGAGTAGAATAGACCACCCTCTTTCTTAACGAGGTGTCGTAAAAGGCGTCTAAGGTATAAGAATTTTTCAAATCGGTCTGTAGTTCCTGAGATTAGAGCGTTCGAACTTTCATACAACCTAACAAACTCTTCATCTTTATATATTAGTATAGAAATTCATATCGAAAAAATCGATTATCAATAATCGATTTATTTTGAAGATAAATGAATCGATTATTTAATAATCGACTTTTTCACTCCAATTGACATCCCTAGTTATAAGCCAGAGTGTATTGTACCATGACGACTTATAGAGACCGCCCGCGGCTTTAGTGCTGTAATAACATGGGTGTGGTGAGAGATAGTAATTGAAAGCTGTTATTATCTTGACATTGCAAATTAACGTGCATGCCCATATTGGATTGTAGGTAAAGTAACGGCCAGTTATCCCACTGGTGGGACCCTCTCCATTTAGGAAATTCCAATGAAAGTCTGTTAGTTATTTTAGTACCTGGTTGACATCCTGGTATATAACATCAGGCTAAGATGAATAGAAGAGGAGCAGCAATAAAAAATATTACGAAAACGGTAAAATTTAAAGCTTTCCTTGCGTGCGCTGAGTAAACGGTGATAGTTATTCAAAATCATGTATAAATTGTTCCCCTCTAAAAGTTCTTCATAAAAGTCCGGGACAGCAAGTGTCTAGCTTTTAAGGTTAACCCACTTTAACCATTTTTTATCGTTATCAAAAGACTATATTACGATTTTAATTTTTCCACGCGGGCGGAGCCGCTGGCGATTGCTAGTTATTAATTATCTTTTTTACTATTACAAAAGTTGTTTTTTTAATGAAAAACTACACAAGATTAGTTACTACTACTACTTACTAAAGATTTACACAGTTTCACTTTTTTCACATGATGTATGATGTATAGCTTAAGATCTAAAGTGATCAAATTATGTAGGTATATCTTATCTGTTATGTACTTCTGCAAAGTTCCATCAATATTGGTCCAGCGGAGTAATCGTAATAGCGTGACACTCAAACAGATAGATACATTTTTGCATTTGTATATTAATATGTATTCAATACCAGTCAAATAAGCTTTGATAGCCTATCAGTGAAACCGTGTGATTCTTTTAAGGGGGTCACAAGTTCAAGCCTCGGACACGCACCAATTTTTCAACCAGTTTTTCTGTTACAACCAGTTAGTTGCAACCAGTTTTTTCTGTTAAAGCTTATAATTAATAAATGCAATTTATCACGCGCTTTTCGTTGAAGGAAAATAACGTGAGGAATCCTGCATATCTCTAGAGAATTCTGTGGATATGTGTAACCTACCGATCCGCATTGGAGCAGCGTGGTAGGTCATACCACCAACTCTTCTCTCCAAAAGCGGAGAGAGGAATATGCCCAGCAGTGCGATAGTAACAGGCCGTTACTTTACTTTACTTTACCAGTCAACTCACATTTATGGTTTTATTACAAGAAACGTAACTCAAGACCTAAAAGCTTTGATGAACGTTGATTGTGATAAAAGTAATTCAATTCTCTCTCAAGAACGTGTGGATTCCGCGAACAATGGCAAATGGAAACAAATAACCGAGTGCAAGGTTTCCAAGTGAAAAATAGATGTACTTGTGGGGAAAATTGTGTCGCGCTACCAGACTAGAACAAAGGGAGTACCGACTGAAAAAGTTATATTCGTAACAAAAGAAAACAAAGCCTATTGAACAAGTTGATATGAAAAGAACATATTTTTTATCTGTAAAGTAGCAACAGTAAAAACATGGGTAGTACAATTTCTATACTAATATATAAAGCTGAAGAGTTTGTTTAACGCGTTAATCTCAAGAACTACTGGACTGATTTGAAAAATTCTTTCAGTGTAAGATAGTCCTCATATATCGGAGGTTATAAGCTATATAACATAACACGCTAAGATGTGTAACGTAAAAACGTATATTTATTTATTTTTATATTTATTTAAACCTATATATGTATATTTTTTCATTTAAATAATAGTTAAACGCGCGGGTTGTGTGACTCATGCATAGTCATACGATGCGGGCCCTCCTCCCACACCTCGCCTTTTGACTCGCCCTAGGTGTGGCGCGGGCGCATTAGCCCGTTAGCCCGGCCATTTCATTTTCAAAGAAAAGAAAGATTAAATGCTCCGGATGGATCTTGGCGAGCGATCAGTGACGTAGCTATCAGGGGGCTAGACGGGGAGGTGTCCCGAAGCCCTCTTACTTTGGGGGCCCCGAAGGCTTTGGATTGATTATTATTTAATGAACAGATACATTTTTAACAAATCTCGAACGTCATTGGTAGCTTTATCTTTTAACTAGAAGAATGTGGAAAAGAACGAATCTAAAGTACGTCGAATTTGGAACGCGGCAAATATAGAACAATGGATTGCAACTAGTTTGGTTGGGGGCCTAGTTTTGTTTCCCTCCAGGACCAGATGTAGGAAATATATATTTTCATTCATATTTTCTAGTTCTTTAATCCTTCCTTGTACATTTGAAAGCAATTCAAAACTAAAATTTGATAAATCGGTTCATCTCTTATCGAGTTTTAGTGAGGCTAAGGAACATCATTTCATTTTTATGTATGTAGATATAATGAAAATAAATAGTGATAAATAAATTATATTATTTTGCTATAAGAATTATGTGGCGTAGGGCTACAAATAAATTCACAAGCAAAACCATAGCTCACATGTTGTATATAGGAAATATATTGTACGTGACAATATATTTAGTGTATTTCGATCCATTAACATCAACTT